>CM038214.1:106250935-106850935 GCA_021442155.1 Cymbidium sinense
AAGGTCTGACAAGATGCATGTCAATCTCGGGATTAGGAGAAGGAGATGTAGTATGCCATTAAGAGCACAAATACCAAGATTATCTTGAGAATTTTTTTCCAGATTTTCCTCCATCATCAAATTTTCATTCAAATTACCATTGAGGGTCACATGCTCCTCTCATGTTCAGCAGTCAAGATAGGCAAGGTAGTTTGAATAGAGTCACTATCCTGAAGATGCAAATTATTATGTAATGAAGGGTCGATAGCCAAACCATCATATTCAACATTAGGAACAACATTAGCAATATCTTTACCGCTCAAATTGAAAATTGGGAGTATCATCAGCACTTCATTGAGCAATTGGGTTCCAAAGAGTTTGAAGCGGTATTCCATTTTGATTAACCTTAGGCACATAAATAGATTTAATAACTTTATCGTTGATATATTAGATTAGGGTCGCTTAAATTTTTCTTTTAAGTTGTGGGTGCAACACAAAACATTCTAAGTTATCATGCCCATGGATTTTACAATGTGACCAGAAAATAGGAAAATTCTCAAACTCAACTTTTTGAAAGTAACCAAACTTTTCATAACCAATCCAAACTTTCTTAAGGTGTTTTTTAGAAATATCAATTTCCACTAGAATGCGAGCAACAGAAGGTCGAGATCTCACAGCGGTGGCCTGATCAATTTGAAGAGGTCGACCAAAAAGAGCCCCAATAATAAAAAGAACTTGATGCGTAACTTAATGAATCCTCATATTATGAAAAGCTAACCAAACAGGGACAATGGGTGATTCCTATTTCATATCAAAAAGGGGAGACCACTTTAAAAGTCACATTTGACAATTTAAAATAAAGTTAGAACTATGTGAAAAAACCCTTGAATAATCTAAGTCATTAGTAAGCTGAATCAAAATGTGCCTTGGATCAATCAAACCAATAGAGAATGCACCAGAAAGCTTAAGACTATGAAAAAATGAGTGGATATTGTCCAGAATTGGCTTTCACAAAGTAAATTTTCCAACTAAAGTAAATTGTAAGGCTCAACCAACTTTTCAACATCATGATCCGAGCACATAATCGCAGGGATGCCACAAAACGTGGTCAATATCAAGTTCACTGAATTAGTACGAGAAAGGTTCTTACCATAGATAGCATCCTTAAAGGATTTAACTACAGGCAAAGTAGAAGGAGCTTTCGAATCCATAAATCCCATTAAATATGATGCCCTAGCTGCCGCCTCTAAGAAGGAAATTCTCGGCTGCATGGTCAAAGGATCTGCAGCCATCAAAAAGACAATGGTAACATCACACGTGTGGCAAAATAGAAGCAAACAAACATAATGGACTAATTGATAATGGTGAAGAATCCACAAAACCGCAAGGAGAAAGGGAATCGAAAAGAGGGGAAATCATAATGAGTTTTTTTTAAAATAAATTTTTAATTTTTTTTTTAGTTTTTTTATTTTAGGGTTTAGGGTTTTTTTTAAAAAAATTATATAAATTGGTAGGTTCAGGCTTATTTAGTTTATTTAGTTCATTTTTTATTTATTTAAGTTTATATTTTTTATTTAGGTTTATTTTTAATTTTTATTTAGTCTAGTTTATTTATATTAGTTTTATTTTTTTTAGTTTAGGTTTTTTATTTTAGTTTATTTTTTAGGTTTACATTTAGGTTTATGTTTATTTTTTAGTTTAATTTTAATTTTATTTTATTTTTTATGTTTAGGTTTTATTTTTTCTTATTTTAAGGTTTAGGTTTAGGTTTTTATTTATTTTTTTAGGGTTATGGTTTAGGATTCTCTTTCAGGTTTATTTTAAGGTTTACATTTATTTTTAGTTTATCTTATTTCATTTAGTTTAGGTTTTAGGTTTAATTTATTTTAGGTTTAGTTTTAGGTTTTATTTAGTTTAGTTTAAATTATTTTAGTTTAGGTTTATGTTTATTTTATTTTGTTTATTTTAGGTTTAAGTTTTTTTTTTAGTTTAGGGTTTACATTTTTTTAGGTTTATTTTAAGGGATAGGTTTTTATTTAGTTTTAAATTTATTTTATTTTAAGTTTATTTTACTTTTATTTTTATTTTATGTTTAGATTTTTATTTTATTTAGGTTTTATATTTTTAGGCTTATTTTATTTTTTAGTTTAGTTAAGATTTTTATTTATTTTAATTTTTATTTTTTTATTTTATTTTAAATTTAGGTTTAGGTCATGTATAGGTTTAGTTTAGGTTTTATTTTATTTTATTTTATTTTATTTAAGTTTAGATTTTTTAATTTTATTTTAGGTTTTATGTAGTTTAGGTTTAGGTTTTTAGGGTTAAGAATTTATGGTTAAAGTTTGGGGTTTAGGGTTTGGGTTTAGGGGTTGTAGGTTTATGGTTTAGGGTTTAGGGTTTAGGTTTTATGGTTTAGGGTTTAGGGCAAGGGTTTAGGTTTGTGGTGGGTTTTAGGGTTAATTTTTTAGGTTTAGGGTTAGGTCTAGTGGTCAGGTTTAGGGTTTTAGGGTTTAGGTTTAGGGTTAGTTTAGGCTCATGGTTTGGGGTTAGTTTTGAGGATTTAGGATTTGGGTTTAGGGTTTTTTTAGGTTTATTCATTTTATTTAGTTTATTGAGTTTTTATTTATATATTTAGTTTATTTTATTTCTTAATTTTATTTAGGTTTATTTTTTTTAATTTAATTTAGTTTAGTTTATTTAATTTAGTTTATTTATTTTAATTTTTTTTTTTGGTTTATTTTAGGTTTATGTTTATTTTTAGTTGAGTTTTATTTTTATTTTATTTTTGTTTCATTTTTAGGTTTTGTGGTTTGTGGTTTTGGGTCAGAGTTTGGGGTGGTTTTGTGATTTTGATTTAGGGTTGGGTTTATGGTTTAGGGTTTGGGGATTAGTGCCAGTTTTAGGGTTTAGGTTCTTAATGTTTAGGTTTAGGGAATAGTGTTTAGGTTTAGGTTTAGATGGTTTGGGGTTTAGGATTTAGGTTTGGGTTTAGGTTTAGGGTTGCAGTCCAGGGTTCAGTTAGTTTTAAGGTTTATGGTTAGATTTTTAATTTTTTTATTATTATATTTTATTTTAGGATTTAAGTTTTAGTGGTTTAGGTTTAGGTTTAGGTTTAGTTTTAGTTTTAGTTTATTTTAAATTAAGTAAACGGTAGTTTAGTTTTTTTAGTTTATTTTGTTTAATTTTATTTTTTATTTTATTTTTTATTTTATTTAGTTTATTTTATTTATTTTAGATTTATTTATTTTAGTTTAGGTTTTATTTTAGTTTATTTTTTAGGTTTAGGTTTAGGTTTATGTTTATTTTTTAGTTTAGTTTTATTTTATTTTATTATTTTTATTTTTTTATTTTAGGTTTAGGTTTAGGTTTTATTTAATTTATTTAGGTTAGTTTTAGGTTTTATTTTAGTTTTTTTTTTTTTGGTTTTTTTTTTAAAATTTAGGTTTAGGTTTATTTTTAGTTTATTTTATTTTATTTAGTTTATCATTTAGGTTTAGTTTATTTTAGGTTTAGGTTTAGGTTTTATTTATTTTAGTTTAGTTTATTTTATTTTGTTTTATGTTAGGTTTGTTTTAGTTTAAAGTTTAGTTTTATTTTTTTTATTTATTTTAGGTTTTATTTTGCGGTTTATTTTAATTTAGTTTTTTATTTTATTTTATTTTAGGTTTATTTTATTTTTATTTTCATTTTAGTTTTATTTTATTTAAATTTTTATTTTAGGTTTATTTTATTTTTTTAGTTTAGTTTTAATTTATTTTATTTTAGTTTAATTTTATTTTTATTTTATTTTATTTTTTAGGTTTAGGTTTTAGTTTAGGTTTTATTTTATTTTATTTTATTTATTTTAATTAGGCTTGTGTTTTATTTATTTTTTAGGTTTTATTTTAGTTAAGGTTTTAGGTTTAGGGTTTAGGTTTTTATGGTTTAGGGTTTGGGGTTTAGGGTTTCAGATTTAGGGATGTAGGTTTTAGGGTTTAGGGTTAGGTTTTTTTATATTTTATTATTATTTTTTTAATTTTTAGGGTTTTGGGTTTGGATTTTATGGATTAGGGTTTAGGTTTTAGTTTAGTGTTATGGGTTTTTGGTTTTTTTAAACAGAGAATAAATTCATATTCAATATTTCTTCTTTTTTTCATAAACAAAGTAACACACCAAGTTTTCTAAGACTCAAGCGATGACATAGATAAAAAATGAGCATGCATAGAGCAAATCAAAAACCCTAGATAATAATAACTACCTGTAAAGACAAAGTTGCTTAAGCGAGATGATCTAGTTCTTCTTAGTTTTCCCATCGTGACCACCACCTCTCGAGTAGTGGATCCACCATCATATCCCGTCTCTCCTCGCCACCACCACTGTCAGTAACCTCCAATGCTCCTCCCACCTACCCAACCACCACCGACATCCACCAAGACTCCATCCCCACCACCATAGGGATAACCGCCACCTCCTCCTTCATTGCTAGATCTATCAAACAGTTGACGTGATATTGTTGTCGCAGGTTCTACCCTTGTTAGGGTTTATGTTTAGTTTAGGTTTATTAAATGTTTAGGTTTAGTTTTTTAAATTATTTAGTTACTTTAGGTTTAGGTTTAGGGTAGGTTTAGGTTTTTTTTAGGGTTTGGGGTTTAGGGTTTAGGGTTTAGGATTTAGGATTTAGGTTTTAGGGTTTATGCTTTTTTAGGGTTTAGAGTTTAGGGTTTAGGGTTTAGGGTTTAGGGTTGTAGGTTTAATGTTATAGGTTTATGGTTTATGGTTTAGGTTTAGGGTTTTTTATTTTTTATTTTTATTTTTTATTTTTAGAGTTTATGTTTGAGATTTAGGGTTCAGGTTTTAATTTAATGTTTAGGGTTTTGGTTTTTTTGTAAGAGAGAATAAATTCATATTCAACATTTCTTATTTTTGATTTCATCAACCAAGTAACACACCAAGTTTTCTAAGACCCAAGTGATGACATAGATAGAAAATGAGCACGTATAGAGCAAATCAAAAACCCTTGATAACTAGAATTGCCTCTAATGTAAAGCCATAGTTCCATAAGTAGCAAGTCATATTGGTCATTCTTTAATTTCCTCCAGTTCCCATCATAACCACCCCGGCCTCTCGAGTAGCAAGATCCACCATCATATCCAAATTCTCTCTCTCTGCCACCACCACCACCATTGTAACTTCCATCTCTCCTCCCACCTCCATAACCACGACTACTCTGACTACCACCTCTATATCTATAAGCAGCTCCAGATCCCACACCACCACTACAATAACCGCCCCTCCATCATCACTCACCGTCTATGATGTTCCCCGCCATCAAGGTTCTGCCCATTCTTAGGGTTTAGGTTTATGTTTAGGTTAATTAAATTTTAAGATTTAGGTTTATTTTTTAATTTATTTAGTAACATTAAGTTTAGGTTTAGGGTTTGGGCTTTAGTGTTTAGGGTTTAGGGTTAGGGTTTAGGGTTTAGGGTTTAGAGTTTGAGATTTAAGGTTAGGGTTTTAGGGTTTATGCTTTTAAGGTTAAGGGTTTAGGGTTAGGTTTAGGGTTTAGGGTTTAAGGTTTAAGATTTAGGGTTTAAAGTTTCTTATGATTTAGGGTTTAAGACTTAGGGTTGTAGGTTTAGGTTTAAGCTAGATTTTTTTTAAATTTTAAGGTTTTTTTATGTTTGAGGTTTGGGGTTTAGGGTTTAGTTTAGGGTTAAAGGTTTTTGGTTTTTTTTATTCAACATTTCTCCTTTTCAATTTCATCAACCAAGTAACACATCAAGAATTCTATGACCCAAGTGATGACATAGATGAAAAATGAGCACGCATAGAGCAAATCAAAAACCCTTGCTAACTAGAACCATCTCTACTATAAAGACATAATTCCATAAGTAGCAGATCGTATCAACTATTCTTCAATTTCCTCTAGTTTTGATCAGAACCTCCCTGGTTTCTCGAGTAGCAGGATCCACCATCATATCCCCAATCGCTTCCTTTGCCACCACCATGATTGTAACCTCTGTCGCTCCTGCCACCTCTATAACTACCAATGCTCTGACCACCATTTATTTAGTTACTTAGGTTTAAATTTAGGGGTTTGGGGTTGGGGTTGTGGTTTGGGTTGGGGTTTATGATTTTAGGGTAGTTTAGGTTAGCTTAGAGTTTAGGATTTAGGATGGATTTAGAGTTTATTGGTTTTTTTTTTTATACTGGTTTAGGTTGTAGGTCAGTGGTTTAGGTTTAGGGTTTTAGGATTAGTTTTAGGGTTTAAAGTTTAGGGTTAGGGTTTTTTTTATTTTAGGGTAGGGTTATAGATTTAGGGTTTAGTGTTTTAAAATTACAAACCCAGGCTAGTTTACTTAGTTTATTTTTTTTTTTATCTTATTATTTAGTTTATTTTTATTTAGTTATTTTATTATATAGCCCATTCTTTGTGCCTTTATCTTTATCAGGATCAGCTCACACTCAGCCTATTTAGCCGAGCCTTTCTTTATACTAAGCTAGATTTTAGGTTTGTGGTCTTTAGCTGGGTCAGGCCTTAGGGCCCAGGGCTTAGGGTCAGTCAGCCTGGTGGCCCATGGCCTTAGGGTCAGGGCCCAGGGTAGCTTTGGTGGCCCATGGTTTGGGCCCAGGCCTAGGGCCTGGAGTAGGCCCAGGTGGGGCCCAAGGTCTTAGGCCCAGTGGCCTGGCTGGAGTCAGCAGGCCCAGGGCTTTAACTAATTAAGGTAGGTGGTCAAGGATCTTTAATTAGTGGTTTATGGCCTGGGTGCCTTAGTTTAGGTTTATTTTAAACGATTAAACTGGCAGTTAGGTTTTAGTTTATTTGGTTTATTTTTATATATTTTAGTTTATTTAGTTTAGTTTTTATCTAGATGTTTTTAAGTTTACATAGTTCAGGTTTTATTTTTAGTTTAGTTTTATTTTATTTTATTAGGTTTAGGTTTTATTTTATCTTTATAGGTTTTATTTTATTTTTTTAGGTTTAGGTTTAGGTTTTATTTTAGGTTTATTTTAAGTTTAGTTTAGAAGGTTTAGGTTTATTTATTTTAGTTATTTATTTAATTGTTTATTTTAGGTTTAGCTTTTTATTTAAGTTTAGGTATTTTATATTTATTTTTATTTTATTTTAAGTTTAAGTTTTTTATTTAGTTTTATTAGTTTAGTTTATTTATTTTAATTTGGTTTAGTTTTATTTTATTTAAGTTTTTATTTTAGGTTTATTTATTTTTTTTATTTATTTATTTATTTATTTTATTTAGTTTTTTTTTTATTTTATTTTAGTTTAGGTTTAGTTTAGGTTTTAGTTTATTTATTTTATTTTATTTTATTTATTTATTTTATTTAGGTTTAGGTTTATTTATTTATTTATTTTTATGTTTTATTTAGTTTAGCTTTGGGTTTTTAGGTTTTCAAGGTTTAAGGTTTAGGGTTAGATTTTTTGGGGTTTAAGGTTTTGAATTTGGGTTTAGGGTTAGGTTTTCTTATTTTTTTACTTTTTTTATTTTTTTTATTTTTAGTGTTTAGGGTTTAGAGTTTAGGGTTTAAGTTTGAGGTTCAAGTTTTAGTTTAGGGTTTTTGGTTAATAGAGAATAAATTCATATTCAACATTTCTTATTTTTGATTTCATCAACCAAGTAATACACCAAGTTTTCTATGACACAAGCAATGTCATAGATAAATAATGAGCATGCATAGAGCAAATTAAAATGCCTAGATAACTAGAACTGTCTGTACTATAAAGACACAATTTCATAAGCACTAGATCGAATCGATCATTCTCCAGTTTCTCTAGTTCCCATCAGAACCACCTTGTCCTCTTGAGTAGCGGGATCCACCATCATACCTCGACGCCCCTCCCTCGCCACCACTACGCCTAACCGCTCCTCCCACCTCCATAACCACCAATATACCACCACTACCTTCATATCCAAGAACACCTCGATCGCCACCACACATAATCGCCGCTCTCCCTTTATTTCACGTCTAGACTAATTATGGTTGATTTGATGTTTCTGTCCAAGGTTCTACCCATTCCTTAGGTTTAGGTTTAGTTTAGGGTTTAGTTTAGTTTTACTTTTAATTTATTTAGTTACGGTTTGGTTTAGTGAGAGGTTTAGGAGTGGAGGGTGTGGTATGGTTTACAGTAGAGAGTGGTAGGATTTTAGGGGGGTTTAGGGTTTAGAGTCAGGTGGTTTAGTTTATGGTTTAGTGGCTCAGTGTGGAGTTTAGTAGTGGTAGGGTTTTAGTTAGTGGAGGGTTTAGTGGCCTAGAATTTAGGGTTTAGAGTTTATGGTTTAGTGGTATTTTTTAAATACAAACCCATGTTTAGTTTATTTTATTTTATATTTTTATTTATTTTAGTTTAATTTTTTTTTATTTAGGTTTATTTTTACATTTTTATTTTAGTTAATTTATTTTAGTTTAGGTTTTCATTCTCATTTATTTTTAGGTAGTTTAGGTTTAGGTTTATTTTACTTTAGTTTTATTTTATTTTTTAGGTTTAGGTTTATTTTTATTTTAGGTTTAGGTTTAGTTATTGTTTATCTTTAGGTTTAGGTTTTAGGTTTTATTTTAAATTTTGTTAGGTCTATTTTTCTCATCTAGGTTTTTTTATTTTTATTTTATTTTATTTATTTAGTTTAGGGTAGGTTTACTTTATTTTTAATTTAGGTTTTATTTATTTTAGTTTAGTTTATTTTTAGGTTTAGTTTATTTTTATTTTAGTTTAGCTTTTTATTTAGGGTTTAGGTTTTATTTTATTTATTTTATGTTTTTAGGTTTAGGTTTTTTATTTTATTTTTATTTTCATTTTTATCTTATTTTAAGTTTTATTTTAAGTTTATTAATTTTATTAGTTTAGGTTTTAGGTTTTATTTTTATCTTTATTTTATCTTATCTTTATCTTTTAGGTTTATGCTCAGTTTATGTTAGGCTCCCATTTATCTTATTTAGGTTTAAGATTTTATTTATTATTTTGGTCTTTATATTTAGGCCTAATTGTCAGCATGTGGCCTGGGGTCAGTGGCCCAGGGCCTGGGCCTGGTGGCCAGTAGGGCCTGGGCCTGGGGCCCAGGGCCCAGAGTTAGGCCCAGGGCCCAGGGTCAGGTGGTGGCCCAGGGTGCATGGGGCCCAGGGCTCAGTTTTGGGCCTTAGGGCTATTATATATCAGTGCTCAGTTTTGGGTCAGGATTTCTGGCCCAGGCAGGTCATGCCCAGGGTTTAGGGTCAGTTGGGATCAGGGCTCAGGGTTTATAGTTTGATTTAGTGTTTAGGTTTAGCTTTAGGGTTTTGGGTTGGCTTTAGGGTTGGGTTTAGAGTTTATGGTTTAAAGTTTTATGGTTTAGGGTTTGGGATTTAGGATTTAGGGTTTAAGGTTTTTTATTTTATTTTTTATATTAAGTAAACCGATACATTTAGGTTTATTTAGTATATTTAATAGATTTAGTTTATTAATTATTTATTTTAATTTGGTTTATTTTTTTATTTAGGTTTATTTTTTTTGTTTAGCTTTAAAAATAAAGGGTTTATGGTTTAGGTTGTAGGTTTCGGGTTTATACTTTAGATTTAGGGTTTAAGTTTTGTTTAAAAAAAAATTAATTAAACCTGTAGTTTATCCAAGATATTTAGTTTATTTTTATTTTATTTTTATTTTACTTTATTTTAATTTTATTTATTTTATTTTTATTTATTTAGTTTATTTATTTATTTTAGTATATTTATTTAGTTTAGGTTTTATTTTAGTTTATTTTTAGGTTTAGGTTTTGTTAGATTTAGGTTTAGGTTTTATTTTATTTTTAGGGTTTAGTTAGGTTTTATTTAAAGTTTATTTTAGGTTTTAATTTTAGTTTAGGTTTAGTTTATGTTTAGTTTATTTATTGGTCAGGTTTAGGTTTAGGTTTAGATTATTAGTAGGTCATTTATCTTAGTTTAGGTTTATTTTAATTTATTTATTTATTTTATTTTAGGTTTAGTTTTTTTTAGTTTAGTTTATTTTATTTATTTTAAGTTTATTTTAGGTGTTTTATCTTTATCTTTAAGTTTATTTCATTTTATTTTACATTTAGTTTTATTTTATTTAGGTTTTATTCCAGGTTTATTAGATTTTTAGTTTAGTTTAGGTTTTATTTATCTTCTCTTAGTTTTTTTTTTTTATTTTATTTTATTTTGTTAAGTTTAGGTTTTTATTTTATCATTTAGGTTTAGGTTTTATGATCTTTACCTATTTTATTTTGTAGGTTTAGTGTAGTTTAGGTGTGTAGGTCTGGAGGGTCATGGTAGGTGGTTTAGTGTTGTAGGCTTGGCTTTAGTGGTTTTTTGGGTTTAGGGTCATTTAGATCAAAGGGTTAGTTTGGTTTAGGGTTTAAGATTTAGAGTTTAGGGTGGGTTTAGAGTTTAGTGTTTATGGTTTAGGGTTTGGGTTATTTTAGAGTTTAGATTTAGGATTTAGGTGGGTTTAGGTAGGGTGGGGTTTGGGTTTGGATTTAGGGTTTATGGTTCTTTTTTGGGAAATTAAGAAAATTTTATTACCACAAAGAAAAGGTACAAAGTATGTAGAGGGGTTAAATCTCTAAGCTAATGCTCAAAGAGCTTCAATAAGTCCTAAAGAGATAAACCCGCTAACTATTACAATAATTAGGGAAAGAAAGCAAAAGAATAAAAATGACCAAGCAACCAAAATCTGAAAATCTATGTAAGCAAAAACCAACTTCATATGGTCCTTTTGATGCCAGCAAGAACCACTTACAAGAATGTCCTAACCTGCAAAAGAAATCTTCAACATACTTTTGAAAGGTTGAGTACAATTAATCAAGCATAAAGAGTAAGAGCAGATAAAAGGAGTAAAGTAAAGAAAAGGCTCAGGCTCAATTACAATCATCTCAAGGAGCAACACTATATGTAAGCATCCAAACTTCAGGAGAAGGGTTACAATTACATATAGCACTACGAGCCCAAAGAAAAAAGAGTGGGAAACATCAAGGCTATCATTGCCAGCATACTTCATGTAGCACATTATCCAAAGATGGTCCTCCAGCAAGCCTGCAAAACCATCCAAATAGAAAAGATAATAGCCAACCACCAAGCCACCAGAACAACCAAGCTTAATAAGATAGATAAGCAAGCAACCCAATGAGGATAGTAGAAAATAAAAAGGAGCACCACCAAAGCAACCACCAAAAAGGATTAACAAAATTAAGAGGAGCAAACATCATGATATGGGTAACAACACTAAACAGAGGCAAACAAGAGCAAAAAGGAAAACCATAAGTGCTCAGATCCTCCCTCAACAAAATAGAAAAGGAGCAATAACAAAAAAAACTTAGCCTAACAACAAGGGGTGGAGGAGAGTGGGGCACACCCAAACAGAAAAGGGTGTGCCAAGAAAGAGAAAAGAGGTCAAGAGAGGAAACTAAAAAAACAAAACACTAAAGACAACCAGGTTCCTGAATAGTCACCAAAGGAGCAAGAAAACGCCAAAGCAAAGAATCCCTCCAACCACCCACCAAAAAAACAACCAACCCAACCAGCCATCCAACAAATCCTCCTAGCAAATAAACTCAACAGCAAAAGAACCAAGTCATCCAACCCAAAAACCTCACAATAAAGACCAATAATAGTCATCAAGCCAAAACCATCCAAGACAACCCGGGAAAGGGTAGAGACAGACAGCAGCCACCAAACCCAATCAAGGAAAAAGAAAATCCAATCCATAAGGGTAGGAAAGCTAGCCAGAGACAGAAAGATACAAAGCCCAGTAAGACATAAAATAAGTCAACCAATAAAAGTAGCAGCAATAAAGGCACCCAGACCACCCACCAGCAGCCAAAGCCAAATAACAACCACACAATAGCCGTCAATTAGCCATTTTAATACCCAAACCCAAAGCCACAGAGTATAGAGGAGGTCCAACCCATAACCAAAAGAATAAAAATAGAAACAATGAATCCTACCACTAAGCCCCAGTCAACAAAACATGCCAACCACCTCCACCATGCCTAAATCAAGTCATAGATAAACCACACAAAATATCCAACCAGCCAAAAATGCTAGCCAACCCAGCTAGCTAACAAAGCCACACTTTCAGCCACCATAACAGTAGATTTAATAGGATTGGAAGTATGCTAGAAAGGAGGAAAACCCATAAAGAAAAGCCTACAACAACAAAGTTGTAACCTAAGAGGAAATAAGAAGCAAGGAAAATTTTGTAAAAGCCCAACAAAATAAAACCACCAAGCGAAAATAACCAAAAAACCCCATACTACACTTACAAAAACCACCTGGGAGCAACAACAAGGCCAAAATAAAAAGCATGAGTTGAAAAACATAGACCCAAAGAGGGAAAATTAGTAGATCACCACAAGATGGTTTAATGAGGGAAAAATAAAAATAAGGGATCATAAAAAACAAATAATAAAACCAAGCTAAAAAATTATAATATGAGATAAGGAAATCAAGTGTTATCCAAATTAACCAAACCTCTTAATAATTTAGGCAATGTTTAGTCAAATAAAGTGAAATTAGTTAAGTTGGCACCAAAATTAGATAAATAATCAGACAAACCATTACCTTCATGAAGGATGTGGGAAATTTTAAAACAAACATGAGAAAGCAGAATTTTAGTATGATTAAGAAGATAAAATAATTCAGCATTCCCATTTTTATTGGAATTAAGGATGTCACAAAGCAAGAGATCATAAACATCAATCCAGATGTTGAGGAAACCTTTATTCAAACAAATTTCAATTGCTTTATTAACAGCCATAAGCTCAGCAAAGAGAACAATATAGGCTTTGAGAGGATAAGGAAAAGCTCAACCATATTTATTGAAAGCAATAGAACCATCAGTATTAACTTTAATCACATTGTCTTTAGGTTTGATCCAATAGATAATCCTAGCACCTTTATGAGAGTCTAGATCAGGAAAAATGATACCCAATTTTTTAGCTACAAATTTGTAACCTCTAAAATCAATGTTACTAATAAGATTAGCATTAAAATGAGCATGAATTTTTTTTTTGTTCAAGCCAAGATCCTATTATGCTTCAAAGGAATACCATGATATTTAGCATCATTTCTATCCATCCAGATGAACTAGATAATGGTAATAGCATTTAAAACTTTTATATGACCTTTCATAGTATTTTTGAAATAGGCTTCCAGAAGTTGATATAAAGAAAGAGAACCATGAAAATATTTGGTATTAAATAAATCGTCATCCCAAAACCATAACTTAGAAGCAACAACTCCATTGACGAAAACATGATTTACATTTTCAATATGAAAGCAACAATAGCACTTTGAAGGTAAATAAAATCATTTAGTCTAGAGCAAAGAGTTCACAAGAATATAGTTATTCAAAATCCTCCAAGCTAAAACAAAATTGGAAATGGGAATGATAATGTTCCAAAGTTTAATAAAACATTAGAAGGGTGATGTTTATCTCTAATAAAGTTCCAAATCTTTTAAGAAAAAATCACCATTATGAGAAAGTTTAAAAAAATTTGGTCAAGTTAGAAGAAATGGGAATATTTCTAAAGTTGTCAATAAGAGAAATAGGGATATAGTTCTAAAGTTTGTTTTCATTCCAATTGTTATTAAGCCAAAAATAATTAACTTTGATAGTAGTAGTAGAGTGGGTATATAAATGGGTGTCAATAGAACTGATGCCCATCCAATTATCTTGCTAGAAAAAGGAAAAATTGGACTGCATACCCCAAGAAATTAATGATTCAGCAACCCATTTAATGGAACAAAGCCTTTTCCAAACCGGAGAGTCACCAACTTTATAAGCATAGTTAAGAGGGTGTTTACCTTGGCAATATTTTTTTCATCATAAAATTAGCCCAAAGGCTATCATTCTTTCTGAATTTCCACTAGATTTTATGAGAAAATGTAGTGACAGCTTCATAAATAAGTTTGCAACCAAGAGCACCTTCACCAAAAGGACCACAACATTTATTCCAAGATGTCCAATGCATTCTTTTGGTAGAATTATTGGAGCCCCAAAAAATTTGTTAAGCAAACGATCAATTCTGATAAAGCATTAGTGGGAATAATAGTTTGAATCAAATTAAGAGGCATAGAGTTTAGAGTGTTTTTAAGGATAGTGAGCCTACCACCAAAGGATAGTAAATGGAATTCCCAAATAGATATTTTATTTGAAATTTTTTGAATTAACTCGTCAAAGAGATGGGAACATTTTGGGCCTTTAAAGAGTGGAGCACCCAAGTACTTAGAGGTAATTGTTGATGTTTAAAATTAGTGATATGAAGGATTTGAGTGATTTTAGTATTGGAGATGCTAGAGGAAGTGATAAAATAGCTTTTGTTATCATTTATCGAAAGGCCACCTTTTGTACCAAATTTATTTAAAAAAATTTTAAGATGCTTGATATGATGAATAGAAGCATTGCAAAAAATAATAAAATGATTAGCAAAACTTAGATGGAAAATAGGGAGACCACCAAGAGTTATGTAGTACATACTAGGATTATTTAAGAATAAATCATTGAAGCTCCTAGATAAGTACTCAACAACAATAATAAATAAAGCTAGAGATAAGGGATCCCCTTGTCTTAAGCCATGGGAAGAGGGAAAGAAACCCAGGGCTTCCCCATTAAGCAAAATCAAAAACCAGGCATTATTGATACAATTTTTGATAAGAAAAATAATTTTTTTAGAAAACCCAAATAAATTCAAAATCTGGAAAAGGAAGTCCCAAGAGATGTTATCAAAGGCTTTGGTAATATCTAATTTCAAAAGAATGTTGCCCCCTCTAGTCTTGGCATTAAGATTGTCAATTAGTTCGTTAGCAAGTAAAATATTGTCAGAAATAGATTTACCTCTAACAAAACTAGTTGGGTTGAGGGAAATAATTTTATTAAGTAAAGGACTAAGTCTATTGGTAAGGATTTTAGAAATTTGATTATTGAAGAATGTGCAAAGACTAATAGGTCTAAAATCACCACAATAATCCAGGTTATCTTTTTTTGGTATGAGAATAATAAAAGTAATAGAAAAATATCTAGGAAAAGGATTACCATTAAAAAAATCAATGAAAGCCTCAATCAAATCATTTTTAATGATAAACCAATATTTCTAAAAAAATTGAGTAGTGAAACCCTTAGACCAGAATAGAATTTATGTTCATGTTATTTAGAACTCTAAAAAATTCATCTTCATTAGGCACAATGGTAAACAAATCATTATCATCATTATTAATAATGGAAAGAATCAGGTGTGATTTGGAAATTGCTTTATAAGAGAAATTCTTATTAAGCATATTTATAAAGTAATTAATAACCGAATCCTTAATCTCATTTTTCTCCGTAATTCAATCTTCATAGTCATTTTAATTTTTTGAATATTATTCAAAGCTCTCTTTTCTTAACCAAAGCATGGAAATACCTAGTATTCCTATCACCATAATATCTTTACTACCATTTTTTTGGCTAGTAAGTCTCTTCCATATTTTAAAATTGACAAGTTTATCTTTCGCTTCACTATGCTTAGAAGGATTAGACATAACAGACTTCAAGATCATAAACCAAATTTTCCATGTCTTTAATATTAGCAAAAAGGTTTTTCAAACAATGCTTGTTCCACCAACCCAAATTTTGTTTAAGTCTATTCATTCCCATAATTGAATTATCATGATGTAAAGGGGCTTTCAAATTCTTAGCTTCAACATCAAGGAAATTATTATGCTGAATCCACATGTTCTGAAATCTAAAAGGAGAGGAGTTTTTTAATTTATTAGAATTATGTTTAATAGAAGAGGAGCATGATTAGACAAGGTTCTGCTTAAATGATCAACATAAGTAATAGGCCATTGAGTAATCCAATGAGTATTAAAAAGAATCTTGTCCAACCTTTGCCAAAGTCTAAAGTTTTCCCAAGTGTAATTAGAACCCTTAAAGCCAATATCAACTAAATTACAATCAAAGATCATATTGGAAAATTCTTCCAAAGATTAAATATTGGGAGAGAAACCACCATTTCATTTCTAAAGAAAATAAAATAGTGTTGAAATTGCTACCCATAAACTAAGGTTTGTTGACCGAGGTAGCAAAATTTCTCAAATTATCCAAAAGGAGGTTTCAACCAGATCTATAACAAGATTCATAAACAAAAGAGCCCAAAAAACAATAGTCACCATAAGAGATTTGAGGATTAACAACTTGTTCAAAATCATCAATAATAAAAACCTCAATGAAATTATTCAAAAAACACCAGATCTTATTACTAACATTGGAGTAAAATTTATTATAGCCGATCATTTTAGCAACATGATTAATTTTATTAGCATGAATAAGAGGTTCCAAAACAATGAGTAAAGGATATTATGAATGTGACAAAAGATTTCTAATACTGATTGAATATAGAGGGTACCAATCCTCTAACGCCAATAAGAAAATTAAACATAATGAAAATAAAAAAGGGGAAAGAAAAGGATAATTAAGAGAAGAGTGAGAGGTTAAAGTGCATCTAGTGTTTTATAGTGATGATAATTTTAACACTTTTTTTCTTTTGGCATGATAAGTTTGAAAACCATTTCCTTTAGAGTCATCATCCGAGTAAGATTTAGTAACATTGGTCACCAATTTAGAGGCTTCTCCAAGTTTTATGGGGAGTTCACCCTCTTCCAAATCCAAATTAAGTTGAAAAGTAGGATTAACATGAATATCAAGATTAGAAATGAGACGGATGATTTATAACCATTAAAAGCATAGCTTAAATCCAGATAATAAATATTTTCAGCCTGCTCGACATCATTTAAATCCTCATTAAAAACTTAATTTTCATCGATCAAAGTCAGATAAGCAATGATAGAATCAAATGAATCATCATCCAATAACCTTGAAATTTTTTATTCTTCTCATTAGAAATTTTTAAATTTAAAGAAGAGGTAAGAGGTAAATCATCTTTCCCATTCTAAAAATCAATCGAAGCCATAACAATAGTAGGATCCAAAACTAGTTCAACAGAAATGACCCTAATATTCAGGAATCAACCTTAATAGCAGCCTTCATACCATTCTTAGGATCTAAGGCTAATTTTTGAACATATAGGATCGACTTATGTCAATATTTTATTTGGGAGGATTTATCTTTTAAATGAGGATGGAGAATAAAGCAATCAAAATTTTCATGGCCATTGAATTTTATAGTTAGAACAAAAATGAAGATTCTCCAATTCAACCTTTTATGAATACCCATATTTTTGAGCCAATCCAAACTTAGGGTAATTATGTTCCACTTGGGAGCCACGAGAGAAGGGTGAGATCACTCGGGTCTAGTTGCAAAGGATGACCAGAAAGAGCCCCAATTGCAAAAAGCACATGGTGTGTAACAAAATGAATGGGCATATTAGGAAGAGATAACCCCACAAGGATAATAAGAGATTCCTCCTTAATGTCAAAAATGGGTGACCACTTGATAGCGCATTTGACAATTAAAGATGTGAAAAATGTGAATAATCTAGATCGTTAGAAAGTTGAATCATATGAAATAAGACCAATTAAGATGGGCCGTAAGCTTAAGATGATGAAAAAGGTGCATTTTATCCAAATTTAGATGGCAAATTTTCTAACAAGAGAGAATTCAAATGGTTTCACCAATAATTCAACATCCACATCGAGCACATAATGACGCAAACCATGAAAGAAGTCAAAATGAGATTAACTAACTCAACAAGGTGAGAACCCTTACTAGAGAGCACTTCTTAAATGATTTAGTAGAATTTGTAGCATTTGGTCCCGATCCCAAAATGTCGATGTCTTAGCCAAAGCATCCAAAATTTGAGTTGGATCCATATGAATCTAACTCACCATAGCCTTGATTAAGGATGAAGCATCATGTCGGACAGATGCCATTCAAGCCTTTGAATTCCATTGAAATTGAAGCAAAATTGTAGAGATCCCTAGACGGGGATGCGCCACAATGAGGGATGCAAAAATCACTAGAGAGAAGAGAGCGCTCAAGAGGGAGGGAGGGTTTTTGGGTTTGGGGTTAGGTTAGGGTTACAGTTTAGGGTTTAGGGTTTAGGGTTTAAGGTTTAGGGTTTAGGGTTTTTAAGGTTTAAGCTTAAGTAGGGTTTAGGTTTAGGGGTTTAGGGTTTAGCTTAGGTTTAAGGTTAGTTTAGGGTTTAGACTTTAGGGTTTAGCTTTAGGTTTAAAGTTTTAGGTTTAAGAAATGTTAGGGTTAGTTTAGAGCTTAGGGATTAGGGTTTTAGGGTTTAGGGTTTTGAGTTTTGGGTTTAGGGTTAGGGTTAGGGTTTAAGGTTTAGGGTTTAGGGTTTAAGGTTTAGGGTTTGGGGTTTAGGGTTTAAGGTATTGGGTTTTGGGTTTAGGGTTTAGGGTTTAGGGTTTAGAGTTTTAGTTTTTAAGGTTTAACATTTAGGGTATACGATTTTTAGGGTTTAGGGTTTAGGATTTAGCTTTTAGGTTTAGAGTTCAAGTTTTAGTTTAGGGTTTAGGATTTTTGGTTTTTTAATAGAAAATAAATTCAGATTCAACATTTCTTCTTTTTGATTTCATCAACCAAGTAACACACCAAGTTTTCTAAGTGGCGACATAGATAAAAAATGAGCATGCATAGAGCAAATAAAAAACCCTAAATAACTAAAACTATCTCTAGTGTAAATACATAGTTCCATAAGCAGTAGATTTGATCGACTATTCTTCAGTTTCCTTGGTTCCCATCATAACCACCCTGGCCTCTCGAGTAGCGGAATCCACCATAATATCCCCCGATCTCTCTCTCCTCCAATGTAACCTCTTCCTCGCCTCCATAACCACCACTACTCACCACCACCTCCATATCCACCAAATCTAGATTGAGCACGGTTAGTGATGTTCCATGCAGGGTTTAGGTTTAGGTTTAGGTTTATTAGGTTTTAGGCTTTAGGTTTATTTTTAATTTATTTAGTTACTTTAGGTTTAGGTTTAGGGTTTGGGGTTTAGGTTTAGTTTATTTAGGGTTTAGGGTTTAGGTTTAGGGTTTTAGGGTTTAGGGTTTAGGGTTTAGGGTTTAGGGTTTAGGGTTTAGGGTTTGGGGTTTTAGGTTTTTGGGTTTTGGGTTTAGGGTTTAGGATTTAGGGTTTAAAGTTTTTTTTATTAAAAAATAGAAAATTAAGTAAACCAATAGGTTTAGGTTTGTTTATTATATTTAATCTATTATTTATTTATTTAGTTTAATTTATTTTTTATTTTTACTTAAGTTTTTTTTATTTAGTATAGTTTATTTATTTTAGGTTTATTTATGTTTTTTACATTTTTTATTTAAGTTTATTTTTTAGGTTTAGGTTTAGGTTTAGGTTTAGGTTTATTTTTTAGTTGAGTTTTATTTTTCTTTTCTTTTATAGTTTTAGGTTTTTTTTTAGGTTTAAGTTTATTATATTTTTTAGGTTTAGGTTTTAGGTTTTTTTTAGTTTATTTTATTTTTTGTTTAGATTCAGTTTAATTTTAGTTTATTTTATTTTATTTAATTTAGGTTTAGGTTTATGTTTTATTTATTTCAGTTTATTTTATTTTAGTTTAAGTTTAACTTTTTTTATTTTCTTTATTTTACTTTTATTTTAGCTTTCAGTTTTTCTTAGTTTAGGGTTGAGGTTTTAGTTTTTATTTCTTTTTTGTGTTTATATTTGCGTTTAGGTTTTTATTTAGTTTTTATTTAGTTTTATTTTAGTTTTATTTTATTTTTATTTTATGTTTAGTTTTTATTTTATTTAGTTTTTTAATTCTTTGGTTTATTTTATTTTCATTTAGTTTAGGTTTTATTTATTTTATTTTAGTTTTTTTATTTTTTATTTTATTTTTTTTTTTAAGTTTAGGTTTATATTTTTAGCTTATTTTATTTTATTTTATTTTTTTTTTTATTTTATTTAGGTTTTGGTTTTTATTTATTTTATTTTAGGTTTTATTTAGTTTAGGTTTAGGTTTTAGGTTTTTTTAGGGTTTAGAGTTTAGGATTTTGTGTTTAGGGTTTATGGTTTTAAGCTTTAGGGTTTTAGGGTTTAGGATTTAGGGTTAGTGTTTAGGGTTTAGGGTTTAGTGTTTAGGCTTTAGGGTTTAGGGTTTAGGTTTTTTTTTGGGTAAAAAGGGAAATTTTTACTACCAAAAGTGAAGGATACAATGTCCTTCAAGGGGATAAATCTCAAAGACTACTACTCAAAGAGCTATAGAAAGACCTAAAGAGAAAAATCCTCTAATTAATACAAAAGAAAATAAAAAGCCAAAGGAAAACTAAAAAAAAAAGAACAGCTACAACACAAAATACCTGAGCAGGTTAGCATACCACCTGAAGAGACCCAAGAGTAAATGAAGGAAACTTGTAGAAAAAAAACTAAAGCAGGGATAAGCATAATTAAAATAAAATAAACGGACATAAAGAGAAATGAAGGAAAAGCTAAAGAAAAGGCTCTGGATCAATCCACATTAGAAGGAAACAAAATTTTGTGAGTAAACTCAGAAGGAGGGTTCTGATCAAAAATGCTACCAACAAAAGAGTAAACATCCTAGCCATCATAACAACAAATCACAAAGGCACCCGAGCACACACAAATAACCAATAAAGATCTAGAACTAGCCACCAAAAGAAAGAACAAGAGCCACCGGTTACCGGGCAAGAGAAGAAATTGAACAAGAAAAATTCAGTTAGCACCATCCAACCACCCAAAAGTAGCAGGAGAGAAAGAAACAAAGTCACCAACCAAGGAGGAAATATCGAAATAAAACAGGGGAAGAAGAGAAACCAGCAGCTCACCAACTCAACCGGACTAAAGAAACCAAAATACAGTAACCACCAACCAAAATAAGTAACAACACAACCACCAAAGCCACAAAGGAAAGTAGCATACAAAAAAACACTGCTAAAATGAAAGAGAAGGAAGAGAAGCACAACCAACATCACATCTAGAGAAGGCACCCAAAACTAAGAAGCTCAAGGAGACCAACCACAAAGCCCCCAAAGAAAGCCAACCAACCAACCAAAACCAAAAAAATAAACCCACAAGTGATACCACAATAGAAGTAAGAGTAGTAATCGACAATAGCCTGATAACAAAAATAGAAAAAGCCAGCATTCCAACTTATAATATACAAGAATAAAATAAGAATATAAAGTGCCCAAGAAAGAATAGCAGCCAATAGTAATCGACCAAACCAAAACCACCGAGCTCCCAAAGCGAGCCCAAGAAAAGCACCAATAGAGAGGAAAAAAATCTAAGAAAATCTAACATAAGGAAAATCAGATTTATCTACATTTGATAGCCCTCTTAATTTCTTAGAAATATTCACATTGGTAAACAAAGTAAAAAATAGAGAGATTACAACCCAAACTAGCTAAGAAATTCGCACAAGCATTGCCTTCTCTTAAAATATGAGTAATTTTAAAAGAAAGTTTAGACAAAATAGCTTTAATATTTCTAATTTAATAAAAAAAAAAGCATTACCCTTATGGTTAGAATTGATCATAGCAACAACCATCTCAAAGATTCCAACCAAATAGTATGAAAATTTCTATACAAATAAAGCTTAAGAGCATGATAAACAACCAACAATTCAGCAAAAATAATAGAATTAGTAGAGGGAGGAGTGGAAAAAGACAAGATAATATTCCCTAGATTATTTCTAAAAATACCACCACAACTGACTTGTTCTATGCAACAGAGCCATCAGTATTTATTTTAATACAATAATTAATAGGCTTAATCCAATGAATAATTTTATAATCTGGAGAAAAGTCACAATAAGAAAAATTGATGCCCAATTTAGAGGCAAGAAACTTGCAACCTCTAAAATTAGTACCACTAAGAAGAGTAGCCTTATGTAAAGAAAAAAATCATATCTTTAATCCTAGCAATATTCCTCTTATAATTCAAAGGCACATTATGATGCTTAACATCATTTCTGTCAAGACAAATAAACCAAATCAAAGTAATAGCCACCATAATTTTGATATGCTCTTTAAGAATATTAAGAAAATAAGAGTCAAGAAGTTGCATTAAATTTAAATTACCATTAAAATAACTTAATTTAAATAAATCCTCATACCAACTCCAAACTTTAGACATAATGGCACCATTAACAAAAAACATGACTAACATTCTCAATATGATAGCAACACATGCATTTAAAGGGTGGATAAAAACCTTTGTTTAAGAGTAAAGAATCAATAGCAATACAATCCCTTAAGATTCTCCACACATAAGAATAATATTATTCCTAATTTTAGAAATTAGGAGAAGAGAATTTTTTTAACTCTAATATAGTGCCAAGTATCTATTGGTGTTTTCTCTATAATAGAGAAGAGAAATGAAACCACATAGAGTTTAGAAATATTTTATTTAGATGACCAAATACAGCATTAAGGAATAAACATATTATCTCAAAAGATAAACATGCTCTCACGTAATGGATTGATCATTTCAATAAAAGACTCCTAAGGCTAATGGGCCTTTTTGTACTAGAGTATTTTCCTGAACTACATGGAAAGGTAGAACAAGGTTTATTTTATCTTGGGATCATGGTTTCCAATAAAGGCAAGCCTCATAGTTAATTACATCTTAGGAAGGGTCTCTTCCTATGAATACTCTATTAAAGAAATAAATGGTTATTCTAAAGACTACTAAGGTAGCTTTCAAAGGATTGATTTTGGAAAATCAATTGGGAGAGGTCCAAATTGAGAGAGTCATTTTCAAGAGTCAAAATGGGAATGTGTAGGAAATGACTATTCATATTGGGATACAGACATTTCAACTATCTATGATTGGGCTTCAAATTTGGGATTTAATTTTAGATTTTAGTTATCATTTTCTTAGAAATCTAGGGCTTAGATTCTAACACAAGATTGTAAAAATGCCTAGGGTTGATGACTTATTCCTAAAAGGATGCTTGACCTAGTCTACAGTGCTTTCCATGTGAGATGCTCGACTAGTTATATCCTTAGAAATCATTGGCCATTCTCCTCACGAGGGAACTAGCCTATTCACTCTTACGGACTTATAACCACGAGAAGGCTACCAGCTAACACCACCTAAGCATATTTTAAATTTATGAAGTCAGGTCACATGAATGCAAGATGGCTGGGCTGTTGCATTTTTAGGAAAGAAATCTATGAAACTAAAAAAAGTCAAATCAGAATGCATCTAACTAATGCATATTTTCTAGGTTCTATGACTCAAGATTCATTTAGGTCATAAGAATGCAATTAATGCCTAATGCATGCAATTAGAAAAAGGTTATGGCCCAAATCAGAATAGAAGGTGTTCTTCATCATAGGCTCTCAAAGGTCAAGCCCAAGTTCTCTGGAAAGATGGAAGCCCTTCTTAATCAAGAGTGAAATAATATAATTTATGCATTATGTTAAAACATCCATAAGGGGTTGACATATTTTATCTTGCTAATAATGCATATGAAGATTATTAATTGCATTTGTTTTTATGTTTTGATTAATTTAGTTGGGTAAAAAATTTAGTTTATCCTATGAGCCTATGTCCAGGAAAACATCACAACACAAATGTAACATAAAAAGAAACCTAAAAAAAGCATGTTGTTTCTATTGCACACCCAAAATAAATCAAGCCAAATTAAATTATGTAAGAAAAAGGTTGATGCGGCTAGGTACCATTGTACACCCCAAAAGAAAGAAACATGGGCAGCCGAGTTCCCTTATACAACCTGGCCTAGAACTACAAGTTTAGATCTATGGGTCTTCTTTCTAGGAAAGTCTCTTTCTTTAGGGACATCCATCGGGCCCCATAGGGGACCACTACACCATCTCCTGGTTGGGTCAGCTCCTGCTAATCCTAGACCCCATAGATCCTAACCTAATTCTATGTTCAAATTTATATTTAAAACTTAAAAGAAATCCGACACCCACCAAAATAGATGTTAGGAAATACACACAACACACAAAGCAGTTTATATTTCACAAACATACGGGCTTTGCATTAGTTGCTTGGGTCCACTTATGGACTATGTTAAAGAATTTTCAGCTACAAGCAAATAATTTTTTTTGATTTATTTACAATGATCCCTTTAACACAACCCTTGCAAAAAAAAAATAGTGTTAAATCTAGAAAGAATGCCACACAAGTCTAATGAACATACAAGCCTAGGCATCCTCTAATGAAGATCACATTTTCTTTGAAAATGACCAATAAATTCTTTAAGAAAAAAGTCAAGCTCGTTAATGGAATACCTCAATTCATTGGATGATTGGCTTTGGAATTGATCCTAGAGCTTGAGAATGGAACTTGCTTGCCAAAGGTGGGTTAATTCCACTAGATTATTCCCTAAACCAACCTTTGGCTTGAAAATTTTAGCTTTGGTGGTTTGCAATGGTTAAGGACACTTGGGAGGGGGAAGAGCTTTCATTTGGCTTCAGTTTGGCTGTATGAAGGTGAAGGGAACTTCATTTCTTTTTATGGAATAGTGTATCTGTGTTTTTTCTATGTGGTCGAGAGCTTTAAAGAACTTTTTTGGCTAATCCTTGGTCAACTAGGAGGCATGAAGAGAGCTTGGAAGCTTGCTTGATCCCTCTCTTCCTTACAAGTGTCTAGGGAGGGAAGATAGGGAAAATGGATTTTACCTTCCCTTGGTGAATTTTTTTTAATTCATTTTGGGTTTTGTCATTTAGTTCCTTAAGTGGCTTAGTTAAGGAGATTAATTAGCACTTAATTCCTCATTAGGAAGGCTTAAGAGGTCTCCATCCCATATGCATTGGTTGAATGTGATTTGAATTTTCCTTGGGTTTGAGTTTAATGTAGCCTATTTTAGTTATTTTGATTTAAGGAATTTAACTTACCTAATCTAGGCCTCAATGGATTCAATTTTCTTTGTTATTATGATCAAACATGTTTATTTGATCATTTGAAATATTTTGATGATTTATTTTGAAATTTTAGTGGGTTGACTTTTGACCAAGTGGTCACTTAAGTCAATCCTAGGTTGACTAGAGTTGACTTTAGGTTTGACTTTGAACTTCATTTTTTCATTGATTTACTTGATTTAATTTATGTTGGATATTTGACTTGGTTTTGCATCAAACTAAAGATTGATTTAGCTCAAAATACATTTCTAAGTTACTAAGCATAGTGACTTGGATATTGAATTAGAAAATTTCTATTTGAACTTAAGATCTTCTCATTGCTAAAATGACCTCTTCCAAAAATGAGGTCAACAATTGGACCCCTAATATGTGTAGTGGATCAGCCAAAATACACTGCACATATTGGTGTTGACCAGATTAATCAATATACAACCATAAACTTGGGGATCCAATTCTTGATTTTGATTTTTGATTTGAATTTCTGTTTAGGTTTTGATTATGAAAGATAGGTATATGTATACCTATCTTTCTTTGAGGTGATTCATTCCTAGAAACTTAACTTCATTAAGTTCTAGGATAAATAGGAATGAAATCAAAGAATATCAATTCCCAATGCAATCACTATGCTCAAAGAGACTTACTCTTAAAATAGAATAGTAGTGATCCATGTGATTATCTAATAAGATGGGGATGTTAAGGGCATGATCCATCTAGTTAGCTAAGAGAGGAGATAGGTCTTTAAAGACATGATCCAATCAAAAGCTATCTGGGGAGAAGAGGCTTGAAATGCTTGATCTAATCCAGCACTTTACTAAATGGGTCGCATGGACTTAATCCTGTTTGAGTAGTCCAAAGAAATGGGGCCTTCAATGGCTTGGTTCCATTCCATAGAAATTTGAATAGGAAGCCAACTAGGGAACTTACTCTTATTTAGTTAGAAAGAATCGTAGGGTTACTTCTTTTCATTAGAAAGAATCTTGTGGGACTTACATCTTTTTTATTAACTAAAAGATGGGGTCGTAAGGGCATGATCTATCTAATTTGAAAAGAGAAAAGGGGTCCTTAAGGACATGATCCAATCCTCAAAATTGGATGCCAATTGGGGACTTACTCTAATGTGATTAGCTAATAAGATTGGGTTATTAAGGGCATAATCCATCTTAATTAGCTAAAAAGAGAAAAGGGGTCCTTAAAGACATGATCCAATCCTCAAAATAAGATGCCAACTTGGGGACTTACACTTATGTAGGATGTCGAGTGGGGGACATACTCTTACTTAATTAGAAAGAATGCCAACTAGGGAACTTACTTCTTCTAATTACAAAGAATCTCGAGGACTTACTTCTTCGATTAGCTAATAAGATGGGGTTGTTAAGGGTATGATCCATCCTAATTAGCTAAAAAGAGGAGAGGTGTCCTTAAAGACATGATCCAATCCTCAAAATAGGATGCCAACTGGGGGACTTACTCCTAGATGTTTAGAAAGAATGCTAACTAAGGGATTTACATCTTTTTGGCTATTAAAAAGGTGTCATAAAGACTTAAACCAATCTAAATAGCCTGTGTAACATGAAAGGGGTCACAATGACTGGGGGCTTACTCTAGATGTTTAGAAAGAATGCCGACTAAGGGACTTACATCTTTCTGGCTATTATAAAGGGGTCATAAAGACTTGATCCAATCTAAATAGCCTATGTAACATGAAAGGGGTCACAATGACTTGATCCAATAACGTACACAATAGTAGGATATCAAGGGACTTATTCACAGTGTTTAGAAAGAATTACTAGGGGACTTATATCTTTAGCTATTAGAAAGGGTTCCTTAAGACTTGATCCAATCTAAATAGCTAGTGTAACATGAAAGGGTTGACTTGATCCAATCATGTACACAAAGTAGGATGTTGGTGGGGACTTACTCCTAGATATTTAGAAATAATACCAACTAAGGGACTTACATCTTCCTAGCTATTAGAAAGGGGTCAGAAAGACTTAATCCAATCTAAATAGCCTGTGTAACATGAAAGGAGTCACAATGACTTGATCTAATCATGTACACAATAGGAATGGTGCCACGAAGGTCTTGCTCCAAACCTATGGAAAGTAGGAATTGTGCCACGAAGGGCTTGCTCCAAACATACAAAGATAATTTTTCATGGGAATGGTGCACGAAGGCTTACTCCAATCCTAGAAGGACATGAGAAAGGTGCCACAAAGGGCTTGCTCCAATCTCAAGTCATGTATAGGAAAGGTACCACAAAGGGCTTGCTCCCACCTTATAGGTGATATGAATGATGAAAAAGGCTTCAAATTGACTTACTCCTAATCCCCTAAAGTTTTGACTAATAAGCAAGAGTTTCATGAACATAATTTTACTTGATTAGTCTCACTTGATGAAAGGGTGATGGAAGGTTTGCTTCCATTTCTTGATTTCACTATTACTCCTTACACATGAAGAAGTTTTGTGAAGAAGGTTTAAGAGTTGGAATTTCTTTTTTTGAAGGAGGATTTGTGTATATTTTGTACCCAATGCTTTACTATGCCATGAGCTTAGAAGTTCATCATTTTTCTTTCTTTCTTCTTTTCATCTCAAAGTTACAATGAACCATGCTAGATGTCCATGTCACTGAAGGCAAGACATCATACTAACGAGAATTCTATCTTTTTGACCTTGCATGTGATAGTGTAGTTCTTTAGGTAGTAAGAACCAAAGTCAACCAGTGCTTCTCAAATATAATTTCTTTTTCTTTTTGTTTGGACATGTATGTCATTTTTTCTTTGTTGACATGAATCAACAGCTTATGGGGCATTCTCTTGAGATCAATAGAGATCAAAAGATTGCTTTAAAGCTTTTCAAAGTGAATGAGAATCAATATAATCTTTTGGATTCTCATGGAGATAAAATTTTATCCCTAATCAATAAGGGAATCAAAAGCATTAACTTATTACAAAAATTAAGATTCTCCTAATAAGTTTGAAATTAAATTTCTTCAGTTAATTTATGTCAAGTATGGTGGTCTAAGATTTCATTGCAAGCTAAGATTACCTTTAATCTTATATGTGCTATAAAAGAAAGCAAATCAAACTTGACTTTCTAATAGCATAGCATATACCCTAGAGGGTCCTCTACTAAATGATGATCCTTTAAATGAATAAATCATGAGGTCTATTGATCTATTGAGGATAGAGTTAGACCTACCTTCCCTGCATATTAAAAGGGAAATTCTTGAAATAAAATTCAAAATGCTAGAGTTATACCACCTCAAATGACATTGAAAATAAATGGCAAATAAGTCATCTTCAAAATGTGATGTCTTGCCCATCTTACAGAAGTAGCTTGCAAATTCAAGCATCATAATAACTCTGTTAAAAATAATATGAAATATGAAATAAAATAAAAAAATTAAAAAAGAAATGAATGTAAAGCAAGGCATTACATAATAATGAAATTTTCCTTACTTAACTATAAGCAACTTCCTGATGTGGCACAGGTTCTAGGGTTATCTTCTATGATGAAGATAGACTACTAAGAACTTATTGACATTTTAGTCGATCAGAGAAAATTCAAAGAAGAAAATCTCCAAACCACTTGTTGATTCGGGTGCATCAGTCAACATTAATTATAAACACGAAAGTGAATTTATATAGGCTCAATTCTAATCAAGCTTTGATATGATGGTGCCATATAAATTCAATCAAATACAGAAAGTAGTTTTTAGCTTCATGAAAATTCAATCTTGAAAACTCAACCTAGAAAAAGAACTTAGTCTCAATCTCATTGTTGATTGAAGATAAAAATTCAAACATGAAAAAGAGAAACTTAGAAATTCATGAAACATCTTTAAATGCTCTTGAATGGTCCTATCCAGTCAAATAAGAAAAAAAGAAGGGAATCAAATGGAAAGAAAGAAGAAACATATTGATTGTTGAAGGATGTTCATATTCATTCTAAAGTGTTGAGTCTTTAGGAATATCATTCTACTACTCCTAAATGACCTCACAACATATTTGATTCCATTAGAAAATTTTGATTTCAGAAGTGTAACGTTTTCAAGGAAGTCATTAAGCCAATCTTAAATGACTCACTCCACTAAATAATTTTGAATTCATAAGTGTAACATCTTTAGAAAGTAATTTTTACTAACTTTAAATGGCGTTACTAGATTTGTTGTTCCATGAAAAGATAAAAAGGAAATAGAAATGTTGGATCATATTATATGATTAATCAAGTAAAGACTTGAATCATATCAAAAAGTCAATCAATATAATGTTGTATTTGGACAAAAAGTCAAATATATCAAATTTCCTAGCAAATCATTTAGTGGAGTCATTTCATAAAGAGTGAAATGTTATGGAAATGAGTTAAATACATCTATCTTCTTAGTGAATCTTGTAACTAGGAAAATTACCAAATGTAACCTTTCATAAAGAAAGAAATTAGAATATTCCCAAAAGAAAGAAAGAAAGAAAAGTAAAGGAATGGAAGGGTATATCCAAGAGCAAAAGAATGAAGTTAAAATTTCTAAGCATGTGGACATTTTGACTTTAAAATTCTCCACATCAAAATAAAATGGTAGGGTTAGAAGTTAAAATTGTCCCTAGCTAAACAAAATAATCAAATATCTCATGCTTTGTCATTTTATCCTTTGCCATGATTGGGTGAGCCCACTTGTGGGTTAAACAAAAGATAATGGATCTTCTTTTTAGAAGTCCATATTTTTAAATGTCAAAGGTCCTAATAGTATACTTTGATTCCATTACAAATGAAGTGAAAATACCCAAAGTGAATGGACATTTTAACTTCAAACTTCTCCACATCAAAATAAAGTGGTAGGGTTAGAAGTCAAAAATTGTCCCTAGCTAAACAAAAATAAGCAGATATCTCATACTTTGTCATTTTAGCATTTGCCATGATTGGGTTAGCTCGCTTGGCGGGTTAAAAAAAAGATAGTAGATCTTCTTTTCCAGGGGTCTATATCCTTTGTATGGCAAAGATCTCATTGAGTATACTCTGATTCCATTGCAAGTGGCCTATAACCATAAACAAGAAAAGTTATGGATTAATAGAGCCATTGTAGGATAAAAATCTTAAGTAGTTTGGGTCCTAACTTTCTTTTCAAAAGGCACTCTAGTACAATGCATGAATTTTATTTAAATGTGTCTGGAGATTTATGTAGTCCTCAAGTTTGGGATGCACCTTTAGAATTTGAAGAAAAATCCCATTCCATAATTGATAAGTTGATATCAATGATTTAACTCTTTAATGAGTTAGCTATTGATGAGTTGATCAACCTATCTTTTGGGTTTAAAGACTACTTTATCTGGGAATAAATTGAAATGATCTCTAGATGTAGTGGTTTATAAAGTTAAGCTTGATGCCATTTCCATAAACTAAGTCCCTTGATGATTGTGGTCAAATTCCAAAAGAAAAGCAAAATTTTTACTAAATTAAAAGCTAGAAAATGATGGATGTACATGAGAAGAAAACATTCTTCTTGGTTAGCTAACATCATTATTAACCCACATCCTGGGACTAGGGAAGAATATTTACCTTGAAAATGGGTTCATATTACCCATATTTCATTTTAAAAACAAAAAAGGCTTTCATTCATAAGATTATCTTTCTTAAGGATAACTTATCTAAAATTATCAAATTAAAATAATTCTAGAAAGAAGAATTGAAATCATATGATATGACATTCAAAATCCTTACAAGAATGTTCTATTATAGAGTCATATCATTCAATCTCAAAATATTTGGGGCAATTTAGTAAAAGGATCATGATCAAATTTCTTATAATCCCACTTTAAATTAGGTTGAGGGTTATATTGAAAATCTTGCCAAAGAAGAAAAAAGAAAATAAAGAAACATCAATATGATTTGAAGAAGAATCTTGTTACTACATATAGAGTCTTGAAATTTACTTTTAAAGTAATTTCAAAGGCCTTGTATTAAAATATAAAAGGATCCAAAATGCAAAAAAAAAAGAATTGAATCAAAGACTGTTATGAAATTTCATTTCATATATCTTTTAAAAGGATAATAAATTTAAGATTGAAGAAAAAATTGTCCCTAGCTAAACAAAAATAATCAAATATCTCATGCTTTGTCATTTTATCCTTTGCCATGATTGGGTGAGCCCACTTCACGGGTTAAACAAAAAGATAATGGATCTTCTTTTTTAGAAGTCTATATTTTTTAAATGTCAAAGGTCCTATTGAGTATACTTTGATTCCATTACAAATGAAGTGAAAATACCCAAAGTGAATGGACATTTTAACTTCAAACTTCTCCACATCAAAAAAAATTGTCTGAGTTCTGCCCTTATACAACCTGGCCTAGAACTACAAGTTTAGATCTATGGGTCTTCTTTCTAGGAAAGTCTCTTTCTTTAGGGACATCCATCGAGCCCCATAGGGGACCACTACACCATCTCCTGGTTGGGTCAGCTCCTGCTAATCCTAGACCCCATAGATCCTAACCTAATTCTATGTTCAAATTTATATTTAAAACTTAAAAGAAATCACACCAAAATAGATGTTAGGAAATACACACAACACACAAAGCAGTTTATATTTCACAAACATACGGGCTTTGCATTAGTTGCTTGCTAGGTCCACCTGTCTTATGGACTATGTTAAAGAATTTTCAGCACCTACAAGCAAATAACAGTTTTTTGATTTATTTATTACAGCGATCCCTTTAACACAACCCCTTGCAAAAAATAGTGTTAAATCTAGAAAGAATGCCCTGACAACCAGTCTAACGAACATACAAGCCTAGGCATCCAGTCTAATGAAGATCACATTTTCTTTGAAAATGACCACAACTAAATTCTTTAAGTAAAAAGTCAAGCTCGTTAATGGAATACCTCAATTCATTAGATGATTGGCTTTGGAATTGATCCTAGAGCTTCAGAACCTTGAATGGAACTTGCTTGCCAAAGGAATTGGGTTAATTCCACATTGATTATTCCCTAAACCAACCCTTGGCTTGAAAATTTTAGCTTTGGTGGTTTGCAATGGTTAAGGACACTTGGGAGGGGGAAGAGCTTTCATTTGGCTTGGTTTGGGTGTATGAAGGTGAAGGGAACTTCATTTCTTTTATGGAATAGTGTATCTGTGTTTTTTCTATGTGGTCGAGAGCTTTAAAGAACTTTTTTGGCTAATCCTTGGTCAACTAGGAGGCATGAAGAGAGCTTGGAAGCTTGCTAGGATCCCCCTCTCTTCCTTACAAGTGTCTAGGCTGAAGAGGCGGGAAGATAGGGAAGGGAAAATGGATTTTACCTTCCCTTGGTGAATTTTTTTAATTCATTTTGGGTTTTGTCATTTAGTTCCTTAAGTGGCTTAGTTAAGGAGATTAATTAGCACTTAATTCGCTCATTAGGAAGGCTTAAGAGGATTAGTCTCCATCCCATATGCATTGGTTGAATGTGATTTGAATTTTCCTTGGGTTTGAGTTTAATGTAGCCTATTTTAGTTATTTTGATTTAAGGAATTTAACTTACCTAATCTAGGCCTCAATGGATTCAATTTTCTTTGTTATTATGATCAAACATGTTTATTTGATCATTTGAAATATTTTTGATGATTTATTTTGGTCAAATTTTAGTGGGTTGACTTTTGACCAAGTGGTCCCACTTAAGTCAATCCTAGGTTGACTAGAGTTGACTTTAGGTTTGACTTTGAACTTCAATTTTTTTCATTGATTTACTTGATTTAATTTATGTTGGATATTTGACTTGGTTTTGCATCAAACTAAGCAGATTGGATTTAGCTCAAAATACATTTCCTAAGTTACTAAGCATAGTGACTTGGATATTGAATTAGAAAATTTCTATTTGAACTTAAGATCTTCTCATTGATAAAATGACCTCTTCCAAAAATGAGGTCAACAATTGGACCCCTAATATGTGTAGTAGATCAGCCAGAATACACTGGACATATTGGTGTTGACCAGATTGATCAATATACAACCATGAACTTGGGGATCCAATTTATGATTTTGATTTTTGATTTGAATTTCTGTTTAGGTTTTGATTATGAAAGATAGGTGTATGTATACCTATCTTTCCTTTGGAGGTGTGATTCATTCCTAGAAACTTAACTTCATTAAGTTCTAGGATAAATAGGAATGAAATCAAAGAATATCAATTCCCAATGCAATCACTATGCTCAAAGAGACTTACTCTTAAAATAGAATAGTAGTGATCCATGTGATTATCTAATAAGATGGGGATGTTAAGGGCATGATCCATCCTAGTTAGCTAAAGAGAGGAGATAGGTCTTTAAAGACATGATTCAATCATCAAAAGCTATGCTGGGGAGAAGAGGCTTGAAATGCTTGATCCTAATCCACAGCACTTTGACTACTAAATAGGGGACGCATGGACTTAATCCTATTTGAGTCGTCCAAAGAAATGGGGCCTTCAATGGCTTGGTTCCATTCCATAGAAATTTGAATAGGAAGCCAACTAGGGAACTTACTCTTATTTAGTTAGAAAGAATGCTGACTAGGGAACTTACTTCTTTCTGATTAGAAAGAATGCTGACTGGGGACTTACATCTTTTTTATTAACTAAAAAGATGGGGTCATTAAGGGCATGATCTATCCTAATTAGCTGAAAAGAGAAAAGGGGTCCTTAAGGACATGATCCAATCCTCAAAATTGGATGCCGGGGACTTACTGTGATTAGCTAATAAGATGGGTTGTTAAGGCATAATCCATCTTAATTAGCTAAAAGAGAAAAGGGGTCCTTAAAGACATGATCAATCCTCAAAATAAGATGCCAACTTGGGACTTACACTTATGTAGGATGTCAGTGGGGGGTACTCTTACTTAATTAGAAAGAATGCCAACTAGGGAACTTACTTCTTCTAATTACAAAGAATGCCAACTGAGGACTTACTTCTTTTTGATTAGCTAATAAGATGGGGTTGTTAAGGGTATGATCCATCTTAATTAGCTAAAAAGAGGAGAGGGGTCCTTAAAGACATGATCCAATCCTCAAAATAGGATGCCAACTGGGTGACTTACTTCTAGATGTTTAGAAAGAATGCTAACTAAGGGATTTACATCTTTTTGGCTATTAAAAAGGTGTCATAAAGACTTAAACCAATCTAAATAGCCTGTGTAACATGAAAGGGGTCAATGGGGCTTACTCTTAGATGTTTAGAAAGAATGCCGACTAAGGGACTTACATCTTTCTGACTATTATAAAGGGGTCATTAAGACTTGATACAATCTAAATAGCCTATGTAACATGAAAGGGGTCACAATGACTTGATCCAATAACGTACATAATAGTGAGATATCAGCTAGGGGACTTATTCCTGAGTGTTTAGAAAGAATTCTGACTAGGGGACTTATATCTTTATGGCTATTAGAAAGGGTTCCTTAAGACTTGATCCAATCTAAATAGCTAGTGTAACATGAAAGGGTTGACAATGACTTGATCCAATCATGTACACAAAAGTAGGATGTTGACTGGGGGACTTACTCCTACATATTTAGAAATAATGCCAACTAAGGGACTTACATCTTCCTAGCTATTAGAAAGGCATCAGAAAGACTTAATCCAATCTAAATAGTCTGTGTAACATGAAAGGAGTCACAATGACTTGATCTAATCATGTACACAATAGGAATGGTGCCACGAAGGTCTTGCTCCAAACCTATGGAAAGTAGGAATTGTGCCACGAAGGGCTTGCTCCAAACCTACAAAGATAGTTTTTCATGGGAATGGTGCATGAAGGCTTACTCAATCCTAAGGACATGAGAAAGGTGCCACAAAGCTCCAATCTCAAGTCATGTATAGGAAAGGTGCCAAAAGGGCTTTCTCCCACCTTATAGGTGATATGAATGATGAAAAAGGCTTCAAATTGACTTACTCTAATCCCCAAAGTTTTGACTAATAAGCAAGAGTTTCATGAACATAATTTTACTTGATTAGTCTAACTTGATGAAAGGGTGATGGAAGGTTTGCTTCCATTTCTTGATTTCACTAATTACTCCTTACACATGAAGAAGTTTTTGTGAAGAAGGTTTCAAGAGTTGGAATTTCTTTTTTTGAAGGAGGATTTGGGTATATTTTGGACCCAATGCTTTACTATGCCATGAGCTTAGAAGTTCATCATTTTCTTTCTTTCTTCTTTTCATCTCAAAGTTACAATGAACCATGCTAGATGTCCATGTCACGAAGGCAAGACATCATAGGGTACTAACAGAATTCTATCTTTTGACCTTGCATGTGATGTGTAGTTCTTTAGGTAGTAAGAACCAAAGTCAACCATTGCTTCTCAAATATAATTTCTTTTTCTTTTGTTTGGACATGTATGTCATTTTTCTTTGTTGACATGAATCAAGCTTATGGGGCATTCTCTTGGGATCAATAGAGATCAAAAGATTGCTTTAAAGCTTTTCAAAGTGAATGAGAATCAATATAATCTTTTGGATTCTCATGGAGATAAAATTTTATCCCTAATCAATAAGGGAATCAAAAGCATTAACTTATTAGAAAAATTAAGATTCTCCTAATAAGTTTGAAATTAAATTTCTTCAGTTAATTTATTATCCTTTTAAAAGATATATGAAATGAAATTTCATAACAGTCTTTGATTCAATTTTTTTTTTTTTGCATTTTGGATCCTTTTATATTTTAATACAAGGCCTTTGAAATTACTTTAAAAGTAAATTTCAAGACTCTATATGTAGTAACAAGATTCTTCTTCAAATCATATTGATGTTTCTTTTATTTTCTTTTTCTTCTTTGGCAAGATTTTCAATATAACCCTCAACCTAATTTAAAGTGGGATTATAAGAAATTTGATCATGATCCTTTTACTAAATTGCCCCAAATATTTTGAGATTGAATGATATGACTCTATAATAGAACATTCTTGTAAGGATTTTGAATGTCATATCATATGATTTCAATTCTTCTTTCTAGAATTATTTTAATTTGATAATTTTTAGATAAGTTATCCTTAAGAAAGATAATCTTATGAATGAAAGCCTTTTTTGTTTTTAAAATGAAATATGGGTAATATGAACCCATTTTCAAGGTAAATATTCTTCCCTAGTCCCAGGATGTGGGTTAATAATGATGTTAGCTAACCAAGAAGAATGTTTTCTTCTCATGTACATCCATCATTTTCTAGCTTTTAATTTAGCAAAAATTTTGCTTTTCTTTTGGAATTTGACCACAATTCGTCAAGGGACTTAGTTTATGGAAATTGCATCAAGCTTAAGTTTATAAACCACTACATCTAGAGATCATTTCAATTTATTTCTAGATAAAGTAGTCTCTAAACCCAAAAGATAGGTTGATCAACTCATCAATAGCTAACTCATTAAAGAGTTAGATCATTGATATCAACTTATCAATTATGGAATGGGATTTTCTTCAAATTCTAAGGTGCATCCCAAACTTGAGGACTATATAAATCTCGGACACATTTAAATAAAATTCATGCATTGTACTAGAGTGCCTTTTGAAAAGAAAGTTAGGACCCAAACTACTTAAGATTTTATCCTACAATGGCTCTATAATCCATAACTTTTCTTGTTTATGGTTATAGGCCACTTATGGAATCGAGTATACTCAATGAGATCTTTTATACAAAGGATATGGACCCCTGGAAAAGAAGATCACTATCTTTTTTTTAACCCAAGCTCACCCAATCATGGCAAATGCTAAAATGACAAAGTATGAGATATGCTTATTTTTGTTTAGCTAGGGACAATTTTGACTTCTAACCCTACCACTTTATTTTGATGTGGAGAAGTTTGAAGTTAAAATGTCCATTACATTGGGTATTTTCACTTCATTTGTAATGGAATCAAAGTATACTCAATGGGACCTTTGACATTCAAAATATGGACTTCTAAAAAAGAAGATCCACTATCTTTTTGTTTAACCTACCAAGTGAGCTCACCCAATCATGGCAAAGGATAAAATGACAAAGCATGAGATATTTGATTATTTTTGTTTAGCTAGGGACAATTTTTAACTTCTAACCCTACCATTTTATTTTGATGTGGAGAATTTTAAAGTCAAAAATGTCCACATGCTTAGAAATTTTAGACTTCATTCTTTTGCTCTTGGATATAGTCCTTCCATCCCTTTACTTTTCTTTCTTTCTTTCTTTTGGTAATATTAATTTCATTTCTTTATGAAAGGTTACATTTGGTAATTTTCTAGTTACAAGATTCACTAAGAAGATAGATGTATTTAACTCATTTCCATAACATTTCACTCTTTATGAAATGACTCCACTAAATGATTTGCTAGGAAATTTGATGTATTTGACTTTTTATCCAAGTACAACATTATATTGATTAACGTTTTGATATGATTGAAGTCTTTACTTGATTGATCATATAATATGATCCAACATTTCTGTTTGTTTTTCATCATTTCATGGAAAAATAAATCTAGTAAACCATTTAAAATTGGTAAAAAATGACTTTCTAAAGATGTTACACTTATGAATTCAAAATTATTTAGTGGAGTGAGTCATTTAAGATTGGCATAATGACTTCCTTGAAAACACTTGAAATCAAAATTTTCTAATGGAATCAAATATGTAGTGAGGTCATTTAGGAGTAGTAGAATGATATTCCTAAAGACTCAACACTTTAGGATGAATATGAACATCCTTCAACAATCAATATGTTTCTTCTTTTCTTTCCATTTGATTCCCTTCTTTTCTTATTTTGGATAGGACCATCAAGAGCATTTAAAGATGTTTCATGAATTCCTAAGTTGCTCTTTTTCATGTTTGAATTTTTATCTTCAATCAACAATGAGATTGAGACTAAGTTCTTTTTCTAGGTTGAGTTTTCAAGATTGAATTTTCATGAAGCTAAAAATTACTTTCTTTATTTGATTGAATTTATATGGCACCATCTTATCAAAGCTTGATTAGAATTGAGCCTATATAAATTCACTTTCATGTTTATAATTAATGTTGACTGATGCACCCGAATCAACAAGTGGTTTGGAGATTTTCTTCTTTTGAATTTTCTGCATCGACTAAAATGTCAATAAGTTCTTAGTAGTCTATCTTCATCATAGAAGATAACCCTAGAACCTGAATGCCACATCGAAGTTGCTTATAGTTAAGTAAGGAAAATTTCATTATGTAATGCCTTGCTTTACATTCATTTCTTTTAATTTTTATTTTATTTCATATTTCATATTATTTTTAACAGAGTTATTATGATGCTTGATTTTGCAAGCAACTTCTCTAAGATGGGCAAGACATCACATTTTGAAGATGACTAATTTGCCATTTATTTTCAATGTCATTTGAGGTGGTATAACTCTACCATTTTGAATTTTATTTCAAGAATTTCCCTTTTGATATGCAGGGAAGGTAGGTCTAACTCTATCCTCAATAGATCAATAGACCTCATGATCTATTCATTTAAAGGATCATCATTTAAAAGAGGACCCTCTAGGGTATATGCTATGCTATTAGAAAGTCAAGTTTGATTTGCATTCTTTTATAGCACATATAAGATTAAAGGTAATCTTAGCTTGCAATGAAATCTTAGACCACCATACTTGACATTAAGATAATGTCAAATAGGTCATAAGACATTATAAAGGATTCTCCTTTGGTTCACTTTGTATTGAAAGCATATAATGGCTTAGTCTCTGAACAGAGAAAACTAAGGCTTTCTTCATTCATTTGGATTTTCAATGCATTAAGTGATTTATCTATCAACTAACTAGAGATAAAAGTTTCATATTTTTACTCCGAGAGATAGAAATATCACCCTTAGGGCCCAATCCTAAGATCATGATTTATTTAGAAGGATTAAACTCTTCATTTATTTTTTCTTCATGATTTAGCTTTTATAATTAATTAAAGCCATTCACAAAATATCATTTCATTTAATGAGAGGAAACTCTCATTAAGGAAGTTGATTTAAATTTATTAGTTTATATTTCATTCATTTCAACATTATCAGGATAATTAGAATTCTCTTTCACTATCCTCTCTTTTCTTCGATTTATTAGGAGCAAGAGTGAATCCTTTCACTTTTGTTTTTTATTTATGTCATTTCATCTTCCACTTTTGACTCTCTCTTAAGCTCTTAAGAATTTAAGGTTCTAAAAAGGTCTAAAGAGGGTTACCTCCAAGTCACTCCTTAGATTTGGCCAATCTTTAACAACTAATTTTCAATATTCTAGTGGACTTGTGGAAATGAATTGAGATTAAAGCGATTTGCATTTATGTAAAATTTTCTTATATAGGAATAAGATTCACATTTAGTTCCTTAATCAACCTCTACCTAAGGTCAATAAGGCAATCTCTTTTGGGATGATTTTATTTTTATCCTTTTTTAAAATGCAATTCAAACTTTAATCATGGTGGTAAAGGGGAAATAGGCATAACTATGCCCCCTTTAGATTTGGATTTTCTCAGGATTTGAAGGAACACCTTCATTTCAATCTACATCCTTAGGTGTTTGCCATCTTTGAATGTAGTAAAACAAAGGGGATCCATTAAAGGACCCACCCCTGATTATCTTTAGCTCTAGTACATAGCCAAAGTAAGATCAAGGATAAGTTTAACTTTGATACTTTATTTTTGGAGATTTTCTTTTTTTAAATTTTGAAGTACTTTTCATACTTTTAAATTTAACTTTTCTTTTTTATATTGGAATGGTTTCAAATCTATCTTGACCAAATTTAGGTCTTCAAAAATGACTTGGTTTTTTATTTATTTCTCTCATTTTATTTCAGGATTTGGTTCTAGGACCCAATCGTTTAACTATGACAAATGAAGAGTTCTAGAAACTCTATCCAAGATGTTGGATAGGCTCAACCAAGAATGAAATGGAGAGGTATCCAACGAAAAGAAAGACAGTCTTGACCGGTGAGTGGCACTAGTACAGTACCGATATATAGAAATAACCCTTTATTTCTAAAGATGGAGAGAGGAACCAATCCCCATTGGAGTTGCCAAAAAATATGTTGGTGTTTTTTTTGGAATAGAGAAAAGAAATGACACCACATAGAGTTTAGGAATATTTTATTTAGATGACCAAATATGACATTAAAGAATAGACATATTATCTCGAACGATAAATATGCTCTCCTGTAATGGATTCAATCATTTCAATAAAAGACTCCTAAGGCTAATGGGTCTTTTGTGTATCAGTGTATTTTCCCCTAAACTACATGGAAAGGTAGAACAAGATTTATTTTATCTTGGGATCATGGTTCCCTATAAAGGTAAGCCTATATAGTTAATTACATCTTTGGAAGGGTCTCTTCTTAAGAATACTCTCGATAAGAGAAATACATGGTTATTTATAAATACTACTAAAGTAGCTTTCAAAGGATTGATTTTTGGAAATTTAATTGGGTGAGTTCCAAATTGGATAGAGTCATTTTCAAGAGTCAAATGGGAAGAGTAGGAAAAGCCTATTGATATTGGGATACCTAGTAGACATTTCAACTATCCTATGATTGGGCTTCAAATTTGGGATTTAATTTTATATTTTTAGTTATCATTTTCTTAGAAATCTAGGGTTTAGATTCTAGTAGCACAATACTGCAAAAATGGCTAGGGTTGAAGACTTATTCCTAAAAGGATGCTTCAGAACCTAGTCTATAGGTGCTTTTGACACATGTTAGATGCTCGACCTAGTTCTATCCTTGGAAATCATTGGCCATTCTCCTCACTTGAGGGAACTATCCTATTCCTGACTGTTCTATACTTACAACCTTCCTGGAGAAGGATGCTAACACACACCTTAGTGTATTTTAAATTTATGAAGTTAGGTCACATGAAAGCAAGATGATGGGTTGTTGCATTTTTAGGGAAAATCTATGAAACTAGACTCAATCCCTAATCCCTAAGATCATGTAGGGCATGAGGATGCATCTAACTAATGCATATTTTCTAGGTTTTATGAATTTTGACTCAAGATTCATTTAGGTCATGAATGCATTTATGCCTAATACATGCAATTAGAAAAAGGTTATGGGACAAATAGAATAGAAGAAGGTGTTCTTCCATCATAGGCTCTCAAAGGTCAAGCCAGTTCTCGGCAAAGATGGAAGCCCTTCCTTAATCAAGAGTGAAATAATATGATTTATGCATGATGTTAAAACATCCAACTAAGGGGTTGCTACATATTTTATCTTTCTTTAATGTATGCTTTATAGATTATGAGTTGTATTTATTTTATTTTTCAATTGATTTAGTTGGGTAGAAAATTTAGTTTATCCTATGAGCCTATGTCAGGCATACATCATATCACAAACAATAGAAAGAAACCTAGAAAAAAACATGTTGTTTCTATTGCCCATAAAATAAATCAAGCCAAATTAAATTATATAACAAAAGGTCGATGTGGTAGTACCTGTACACTCAAAAGAAAGAAAAATGGGGCAGTTTTCCCTTATACAACCTGACCTACAACTGCAAGTTTAGATCTATATGTCTTCATTCAGGAAAGTCTCCTTCTTTAGAGACGTCCATCGAGCTCCACAGGAGACCTCTGCACCATCTCCTGGTTGGGTCAGCTCATGCTAATCTTAGACCCCATAGATCCTAACCTAATTCTAAGCTCAAATTTACATTTAAAATTCAAAAGAAATCCTAAACCCTACAAAATAGATGTTAGGAAATACACACAACACATAAAGCAATTTATATTTCACAAACATACGAGCTTAGCATTAGTTGCTTGCCAGGCCCACCTGTCCTCTAGACTATGTTATGGGTTTTTTAGCACCTACAAGCAAACAATAATTTTATGATTTATTTATTGCGGAGATCCCCATAACACAACCCCCTGCAAAAAATAGTGTTAAATCTAAAAAAATACGCTAACATCCAGTCTAACGAACAAACAAGCTTAGGCATCCAGTCTAAAGCAATACACCACATAGACATGTGAAGTACAACACAGAAGATTAAAGAAAATTAGAAAATGATCTAACCTAGATCTAGAGTTTGTGACCTAAATGATCTAGTGTGTGTAAAAGAGGAGTTTGTGTGGTAAGGCTTTGCTAGGCTCTTTTAAGTTCAAGTTTCAAGCGATATGGGTTTCAGTTGATTTGGTTCATGTTAATTTAAAGATTTTAGATTAAAGTTTGATTTCATTCAATTTAGTTTAAGTTTATCAAATTATGGATTTGTATGGTTAAAGTTTAAGTTCATTAATATGAATTAGTACCTTAAGTATGTTCATGGATTAGGCTTAACCTAAAGTACTGGTTAATTTTTGATGATTTAAGACCTAAGTTTTAGATTCATTCTTAAATTCATTAGAGATGAGTGTTTTCATTAACTTTCATTGATTCAAAGTTTAAGGTTTAAGTTAATTAATAATTTTATTAACCTAAGGTTTTACTTCATTAACTTAAGATTGAGTTTTATCACTTCAATAGACTTAGGATATTTAGAGAAGTTCCTTAATAGTTTTCTTATGTTTGATTGAAATTGGTTTGAATTACCACTTAATTTATTAGATTAATTAATTTCCTTAACCTAATATTTGATTAGCATTGACTTAAGGATTTATAAAATTAACAACTTCTAATCCAGAGATCAATTGGGATTGAAAATTTTTTGGCAAGTGGGTTACATACCAATTTCAAATGTTCAAAGTTTTTATCTTGATTATATTTTAATTAGTAATTAAGGTTTTAATTATTTCATTAAAACTTAACTTAGGCCTAATTGAATCAAATTCAATTAAGGGTTTTATTTTTATAAATTCCTCACTAATATATCTTTCTAATCAAGGTTTATTCAAAATTGTTGGTTAACTGGTTGATTTATTATGATTTAATTAAATTCTGGTATTTAATTGAATTATTTAATTCATTTAATTACCTAATTAGGTTAATTTAAGAATTTTTTTAATTTAGTGAGTTTAAGTGATGTTTAATGTTGAAGTTCATTAGGGTTATTTGGTTGTTAGATTAAAATTATTTCATTAAGGATTAATTAATTTGATTAATTTAAGGTTAAGCATATGAATTTTCAATTTCCTTTGAATTTAGAATTCTCCCAAAAATTCATCTAAGGTGTGTTTTATGCTTAATTTCAATTCCCCAAAGTTTTAAATTGGATTATTAATTAGAGAGTAAGGTTTAATGTTTTTTAACCTAAATTAAGGAGAAAAATACCTAATAAAAATTGGGGATTTTAATTCCTATGGATTCCTCTCATCAAGATGAATACATAGAGCTTAAATTTTTAATTTTCTGATTTCTATTTTTTTCTATAAATTTTATAAGTTTTTGTTAATTTTTTAATGATTTTAAATCATTAAATAATGGTATTTAACGATTTTAAGTGAAGGGGCCCGCACGAGATCCGCAGGCCACGTGGCACGCGCTTGTGTGGCACATCCCGTCATGTGGCATGCAAAGGTTGGTCCATGCAGAGCCCATGTGGGTCCACGCCCTATTATGCGGATGATCTTGGATCGATCAAAGATCGATGGGATCAATCCCTTTCCTTAAAGGGCAAAAGTCATCTGGTCCACCTAGATCTTGACCGTCCAATCCAAATACATGGATCGAATGGTGGAGGGCTAGTCTCCTTCATTTCTTATGAGAGTCAAGAGCCATTCATAGTGTTTTGCTAATTGTGAATGATCTAGAGCATGAAATCAAGTGATTTCAATTACTACACGATCGTTGAAGGTTATCCTACGATCATATACGGTTCGATCTTATTGAAGATCATGTTTTGTTGGAAAATGATCACAACTAAATTATTTAAGGAAAAACTCAAGCTAATTAATGGAATACCTCAATTCGTTGGATGATTGGCTTTGGATTTGATCGTAGAGCTTCAGAACCTCGAATCGAACTTGCTTGCCAAAGGAATTGGGTCAATTCTTTACAAATTGTTCCCTAGACTAACCCTTGACTTGAGAAATTTTGGCTTTAGTGGTTTGCAATGGCTAAGAACACTTGGGAGGGGGAAGAGCTTTTATTTGGCTTCGGTTTGGATGTATGAAGGTGAAGGGAACTTCAATTCTCCTTGGGGAAGAGTGTATCTGTATTTTTGCTATGTGGTCGGGAATTTAACTTACCTAATCTAGGCCTCAATGGACTCAAATTTCTTTGTCATTGTGATCAAACATGTTGATTTTATCATTTCAAATATTTTTGATGATTTAATTTGGCCAAATTTTAGTGGGTTGACTTTTTGACCAGGTGGGTCCACTTAAATCAATCCTAGGTTGACTAGAGTTCACTTTAGGTTTGACTTTGAACTTCCATTTTTTCATTGATTTATTTGATTTAATTTATGTTGGATATTTGACTTGGTTTTTCATCAAACTAAGTAGATTGGATTTAGCTCAAAATGCATTTCCTAAGTTACTAAGCATAGTGACTTAGATATTGAATTGGGAAATCTCTATTTGAACTTGAGATCTTCTCATTGCTAAAATGACCTCATCCAAAAATGAGGTCAACAGGATCGTTAAAAGAAAATTCTCCATTACTAGTAATTTTGAAAAGAATTTGATCCAAAAAATTACCTTCAATAGAAATATTAATGATGTTATTACAATGAAATCAAGAATCTAACTTTAAAAGAAGTAGAGTGAGTATTAAGAAGAGAAACATTGGAAAAGTCCCCCATCCAGTTATCTCATCTAAAGAAAGAAGATCCATTATTAATACCACAAAAAATGAGACATTCTGCTTTCCATTTAATATCACAGAGCCATTTCCAAACAATAGAGTCACCATGTTTATAATTACCAATTAAAGGATGCTTACCTTTATATTTAAATTTCAGGAGTTTAAAAACTTTCATTTTTCCAAAAATTCCACCAAAGTTTATATGAAAAAAGATTAAAATCCCTTAAAGATCACACAATACCACCTTCATAAATAGTACCACACATATTAGACCAAGAAGTCCAATGAAGCCTTTTGGCTGAATTCCTAGAGATCAAAAAAAACTTATTGAAAAGTCTTCAATCTTGATAAGAACGTGGGAAGTAAGAACAATATTAAGCAACAAGTATAAAGGAAGAAAATAAATAATACTTTTAATAACAATTAATCTACCACCAAAAGATAAAAATGAAATTCAATGGTATAAATTTTATTTTGAACATTATGAATTACCTCATCAAAGAGATGAGATCTATTATGGCCATAATATAAAGGGGAGCCTAAATATTTAATAGGAAGATTTTGATGAGAAAAACTAGTGATGTCTTTATTTTATAAATTCTATAAAGAATAGAAGTAGAAGAGATTAAATAACTTTTATGAGTACTAATCAAAGGCCACTTTCATTTTCAAATTTATTTAAAAATCCTTAAGTTTTTAACATAATGTAACGAGCAATTACAAAAACTTATGAAATAATTAGAAAGCTTAAGTGAGAGATAGCCAAATCACCAAGATTCTAAAATACATACTAGAATTCTTCTAAAAAGATTAAATGAGACAAATATTCAACCACAATAATAAAAGCGACAAAGAGGGTCACCTTATCTTACCTTCAGAGGAATTAAACAAATCAAAGTTTTCACTGTTGATAACTAATGAAAACCAAACATTTCTAATTATATTGTTAACCAAAGAAAGAAAATGATTAGAAAAACTAAATAATGTAAGAATGATATTAAGAAAATCCAAAGAAATATTATCATAAGCTTTGGTGATGTCAAGCTTAAAAGTAAGTTTCTACCTATAGTTTTAACATTCAAATCATGAATCAATTCTTGAGCAAACAAGATGTTATCCAAAATAGTTCTACCTTTCACAAAGCTAGTTTGATTTGGGGAGATAAACTTAGGAAGAAACATACTAAGCCTATTAATCAAAATTTTAGAAATCAATTTATTGAAAAAAGTACAAAGACTAATAGGTCTAAAGTCATTCCAAAAGTTAGGATTATCTTTCTTAGGATTAAGAATAATAGAAGTACTAGTAAAATATTTAGGAATAGAATTTCCTTGAAAATATCCTTAACAGGATTAGCAAGATCAATTTTAATAATAAACCAAGCATTTTGAAAGAATAAAGTAGTGTAACCATCCGGCCTTGCAATAGAATTAACATTCATACCATTAAAAATATTATAAATTTCCTCGAAGGAGGATCAACCAAGCACTCATTATCCTCAGTAGACATAATAGAAGGGATGATAGAGGGATTGGATAAATGCTCAAGTTGATAATTTTTTTAAATGATCTTTAAAATAATTAAGAGTAGAAGAAAATATATCCTCTTTTTGGTAAGCCAAGAACCATCAAAGTTCTTGATTTTATGAATGTAACCAAGAACTCTCCTTTTCATTACCAAAGCATGAAAATATTTAGTGTTTCTATCCCCCTCAGAAAGATGCTTAGAGGCAGCTTTTTGTCTCCAATAAGTCTCCTCCAAACCTTAAAACTTAATGAGATTATCTTTAGCTTTAGCAAGATTAGAACAGAAAGAACAATCAATAATAACATGTTTTTCCAAATCTTTCACCTTTTGTTCCATATTCTTGATATTATCAAAAAAATTTTTAAAGTAGTTTCTATTCCACCAAGTGATATTAGGCTTAACCCTTTTAAGCTTAAGCCAAAATCTCATCATACCAAATGCAGAATCATCAGGAGAAAGAGTAGCACACTAATTATAAGCAATAACATCAAGAAAACTTTTATCTTGTAACCACATATTTTGAAAACAAAATTTTTTAATGACATTATTGTTATGAACAACATCCTTAATAGAAACCAAAAGAGGAGCATGATCTGAGAGAGTTCTACTAAGATGCTCCAACGAAGTTAAAGGCTAACAATTTAACAAATAATTATTAAATAATGCACGTTCAAACCGTTGCCACAATCTATGATTATTCCAAGTAAATTGAGAAACAATGAATCCCACATCATAAAGATTACAATCCAAAATCATATTTGTAAAATCTTCTATTTAATGTAAATTCGGCAAAGAACCCCCTTTCCTTTCATTCAAAAAATGACCATATTGAAATCCCCACTAACAATCCAAAAATTATTAACAACAGAAGAAAAATTATAATTGATCCCAAGGAATTCTCCACCCTAACTTGTTACAAGCAACATAAACAGAAGATCCAAAAGCATAATAATAACCAAATGAAATATCCACATTAATAACTTGATGAAAATCATTAATAACATTAGTAGAAAAAGAGATATTCCAAAATAACCAAATGTGATTATTGCTATTGAAATAAAAATTGCTAAAACCAATCATCTTGGCCGCAAGCATTATTTTAGAAGAAAAAAAAAGAGGTTCAAGAATAACCAAGAAACCAACATTATAAATTCTACAAAGATTACTAATTCTATTTCTAACAACAAGAGTACCAATGCCCCTCACATTCCAAATAAGAAAATTTAAACATTAATTTTATTAGGGAAAGAAGAAGAAAGATCAGTGATTTAGAAACTTTAGGAGGATAATTTTTAAACTATTTTTTCCTTTTCCCAAAAATAGTTTGAAAATTGGTCTCATTTTCAATGGATTGATCATCAGAAAAATTTTTGTCATCATTATTAATAATAGATTTAGGAGAAGATCCCATTTGACAATAAGATAAAACCTCATTCTACATTAAATGAGAATTATCACTAAGCAAAATACCATCCGAAATAACAGTTAAAGAAAGGGTAGAAATAGATTTATTAACCAAACAAAACCTTGCATGCACATTATCAATAAGCTCCATACCATCATTCTTGCCCAAATTCAAAGAAGATAAAACAAGATTTTCTTTTAAAATTTTTTTTGGCAAAATAAGAGAAACATTTTCTATAATATTTTCAGCAACTTTATCACAAATCTCCTTAGAATCAGAAACTAAAATAGGAAAACCATCCACTTGCAAATTTTCAGGAATTTCAAAAATAATAGTAACCGAAACCTGATTACTCTCCAAAACAGTTACATAGCATTTTTAACAAGCTTATCACTACCACTTACATTGGAACAACATTAGAAACATTAGAAACATTAGGAACATCATTAGAAACATCAACAATTTCATTCATAGCACTGTTATCCTTTTCATTTAAAGCATAATTTCTTTAATCACTTTTTAAATCTCCAATTTTGCCACCAACCTTAAGATCTTTAACCACTTTCTTTTGAAGATGTTGATGAGGAATAAAACATTCTGATACATCATGCCCATGAGTTTTGCAATGATTGCGGCGGGGATGTTTTAAACTCAACCTGCTAGAAATGTCCATATTTCTCTGATCCAATCCACACCTCCTTAGGAAATTTCATTGTTACATCAATTTCAACAAGGATCCAAGCAATCGATGGCCTGGATTTGGTTGTGGTTGCTTGATTGATTTGCAAGGGTCTACCAAAATAGAACTCACAACATGCAAGAATTGATAATTAATAAAGTGAACCTGAAAATTAGGTAAAGATAACCAAACTGGTGCTATAGGAGATTTCATTTTAAAGTCAAAAAAATAGAGTCCATTTAAGAATATGCATTTGAAAGTTTTTACCATAATAAGATTGGTGAGCAAAGATATGACTATAATCAAGGTCATTAGACAATTTAATCAGCACATGTCTACCATCTAGTAAACCAATCAAAAAAATAGCAAAAATATTCAAATCATGATAGAAAAATCAAATTTCCTCCATACCAGGATGCCAAAAAGAAAATTTTCTAATCAAAGTATACGCATAAGGCTCGGCTAGCTTTTTAGTATCCAAGTAAGAGCACATAATAGTCAAAACACCTTTGAAGGTCGTATGAACTAGGTTTAAAGAAAGATCAGAAGAAGTTGAAGAATCCTTACCATATAAGGCATCTTTGAAGGATTTAGAGGCAAAGGTTTAGCTATACCCAAAGAATTGGAAGCCCGAGCAGGTGAGCATTTGGTTTTCCCTAAGTATTCATAGAACCCGATGCCATGGTAAATGGTCACTTAAGAACCGAACATGGATCAGCCTAAGGTAGAAGATCAGAAGCCAAACTAGAAGAAATTATTGGAAAACCAGCATGGAAATAATGAGAAGAAGAACGAAAAAGGAAAGGGATTCAAGAATCGCCAGAGCTCGAAATGGGAAGGGGCCGTGGGATGGGTTTATGTTTTTGTCTTTGTTTTTAGTTTATTATAGGGTTTAGGGGTTTGGGTTTTTTTAGTTATTATTTTAGCTTAGTTAGTTTTTTAGGTTTAGGGATTTAGGTTTTTTTTATTAATTTTGTTTTTATGGTTTAGGTTTCTTAGTTATTTATTATTTATTAGATTTTAATTTTAGTTTAGTTTTAGTTATTATTAGGTTATAATTATAATTATTATTATTATTGGGCTTAGGTTTAGTTTTTTTTGGGGGGGTAGGATTTCTTATTAGTTTTAGTTTTATTTATGGGTTTTATTATTTTTGTTTTATTTTTTTTAGTTTTATTAGTTAGGTTTTTGTGTTTTATTTTTTTATTAATTTTTTATTATTTTAATAGTTTTTTAATTAGTTTAGTTATTATTATTTTAGTTTTTTTTTTTGGGGGGGGGGGGTTGATTTTATTATTGGGTTTGGGTTTTTTTTAGTTTTCTTTTGGGTTTAGGTTTTTTTAGTTTTTTATTAGGGTTTTAGTTTAGTTTAGTTTTAATTTTTGTTTTTTTGTTTTGTTTTTGTTTTAGTTTTATTATTTTAGGTTTTAGTTTTTTTAGTTTTAGTTTGAGGGTTTGGGGGAGTTTAGTTTTAGTGTTTAGGGTATAGGGTTTAGGGTTTAGGATTTAGTGTTTAGGAATTAGGGTTTAGGGTTTTTTTTAATTAAGTAAACTATTAGGTTTAGGTTTATTTAGTTTATATTATATTTTATTTAGGTTTATTTTTTATTTTTATTTAGCTTAGTTTATTTAATTTTGTTTAGGTTTTTTTATTTTAATTTATTTTTGAGGTTTAGGTTTAGGTTTATGCTTATTTTTCAGTTAAGATTTAATTTTATTTTATTTTTAAAATTAGTTTTACTTTTATTATTAGGTTTAGGTTTAGGTTTTTTTTATTTAGGTTTAGGTTTATTTTATTTTATCTTTTTGGGTTTAGATTTTAGGTTTATTTTTAGGTTTTATTTTTTTATTTTAGGTTTAGCTTTATTTTTAGTTTATTTTATTATATTTAGTTTAGGGTTTAGGTTTAGTTTATTTTAAGTTTAGGTTTAGGTTTTATTTATTTTAGTTTAGGTTTAGTTTTTTTTTTTAGTTTAGGGTTTAGGTTTTATTTTTATATTTTTTAGGTTTATTTTTTAGGTTTTGGTTTTTATTTAATTTTTTATTTTATTCTATTTTAGGTTTATTTTATTTTTATTTTATGTTTAGGTTTTATTTTATTTAGGTTTTTAATTTTTAATTTTATTTTATTTTTTAGTTTAGTTTAAGTTTTTATTTATTTTATTTAAGTTTAGTTTTTATTTTTATTATTTTATTTTATTTTTAGGTTTAAGTTTTTTTCTTTATTTTATTTTTAGGTTTTATTTATTTTAGGTTTATGTTTTAAAGTTTTTAGGGTTTAGGGTTTAGGGTTTGGGATTTTATGGTTTAATGTTTAGGGTTTTAGGTTTAGGGTTTAGGGTTTATAGTTTAGGGTTTAGGTTTGAGCTTAGGTTTAGGTTTAGGTTTAAAGTTTAGGGTTTAGGGTTTAGGGTTGAGGTTTTGCTTAGTTTTAGGGTTTGGTTTAGGATTTTAGGGTTTAGGGTTAGGTTTTTATTTAATTTTTAACTATTTTTAATTTTTTTAATTAAGTAAAGCGTAGTTTATGTTTATTTATTTAGTTTGTTTTTATTTATTTTAGTTCATTATACTTTTATTTTTATTTAGATTTATTTTATTTTATTTAGTTTAGTTTATTTATTTTAGGCTTATTTATTTTAATTTAGGTCTTTTATTTTAATTTATTTTTTAGGCTTAGGTTTTGATTTAGGTTTAGGTTTATTTTTTAGTTTAGTTTTATTTTAATTTTATTTATTAGGTTTAGGTTTTATTTTTTATGTTTAGGTTTAGTTTTAGGCTTTTATTTTATTTTTTTAGGTTTTGGATTTAGGTTTTTATTTTAGTTTTATTTTTAGGGTTTATTTTTAAGTTTATGTTTAGGTTTATTTTTAGTTTACTTTATTTTATCTTGATTTAGGTTTAGGTTTTTTTTTAGTTTAGTTTATTTTAGTTTAGGTTTAGATTTATTTTATTTTTATTTTAGGTTTTGGTTTTATTTTTTTTTATTTTTAGGTTTATTTTTTAGGTTTAGGTATTTATTTAGTTTTATTTTATTTTATTTTAGGTTTAGTTTTATTTTATTTAGGTTTTAGTTTAGTTTAGGTTTATATTTATTTTATTTTACTTTAGTTTTATTTTTTATTTTATTTTCTTTTTAAGTTTCAGTTTATGTTTAGGTTTTAGTTTATGTTTTATTTTATTTGTGCCTTTTATTTTATTTTATCTATGTTTTATTTTAGTTTAGGTTTGGGTTTTAGCTTCTTAGGTTTTGGGCTTTAGTAGTTTAATTTATTTAGGCCAGGTTTTAGGGTTTAGGGTTTGGCTTTTAGGGTGGGTTTTAGTGGTTTCTTACTGTGGGTGTGTTGGGGGTTTAGGTCAGTAGGTTTAGATTTTAGGTTTAACATTTTAGTTTCAGCTGTTTGTAGTTTTCTAGTTTTTTTAACAGATAACAAATTCAGATTCAATATTTCTTCTTTTCGATTTCATCTACCAAGTAACACACCAATTTTTTTAAGACACAAGCGATGACATTGATAAAAAATGAGCATGCATAGTGAGAATCAAAAACCCTAGATAATTAGAACTCTTTGTACAGAAACACAGCCCATAAGCAGATCGCATCGACCATTCTTCAATTTCTTTAGCTCCCATCAGAACCACCCAGGCCTCTCGAGTAACGAGATCCACCATCATATCCCTGATCTCTCCCTCCACCACCACTGTGGTTGTAACCTCCATAACCACCACTACTCTGACAACCACCTCCATATCCACCAGCACATTCAGATCTCCCACCACCAATGCAATAAATGTTGCCTCCACCTTCACCTCCACCGCTACATCTAGATTGAGCCTAGTTGATAATGATGTTGATATGATCAAGGTTCTTCTCATTCTTAGGGTTTAAGTTTATTATGTTTTAGGCTTTAGGTTTATTTTTTAATTTATTTAGTTACTTTAGGTTTAGGTTTGGGGAGGGTTTAGGTTTAGGTTTAGGGTTTAGTGTTTAGGGTTTAGTGTATTTAGTGGGTTTAAGGTTTTTTTATGGTTTAGGGTTTAGGGTTTAGGGTTTAGGGTTTTGGGTTTAGGGTTTAGGGTTTAGGGTTTAGGTTTAGGGTTTAGGGTTTATGGTTTTTTTTAAAGTTATGTAAACCGGTAGGTTTAGGTTTATTTAGTTTATCTTTTATTTATTAATTTTAATTTTTTTTAGTTAGGATTATTTTTTATTTTTATTAAGTTTAGTATATTTATTTAAAGTTTTTTATTTTAGTTTATTTTTTAGTTTTAGGTTTAGGTTTAGGCTTACTTTATAGTTGTGATTTATTTATATTTTATTTTCTAGGTTTAGGTTTTATTTTTTATTTTTTGGTTTAGGTTTCAATTTTTATTTTATTTTTTTAAATTTAGGTTTTAGGTTATATTTTTTAGTTTAGGTTTTGGTTTGATTTTAGTTTATTTTATTTTATTTAGATTAGGTTTAGGTCTAAGTTTATTTTTAGGTTTAGGTTTATTTATTTTAGCTTAATTTATTTTATTGGTTTAGGTTTATTTTATTTTGTTTTTTATTTTAATTTTAAGAGTTTTCTTAGTTTAGTTATTTTTTATTTATTTTTAGATTTATTTTAAGTTTAGGTTTTATTTAGCTTTTATTTTACTCTTTTATCTTTTCTATTTTATGTTTAGTTTGTATTATATTTAGGTTTTTATTCTTGTTTTAAATTTAGTTTATTTTTTTATTATATTTTAGTTTGCTTTTATTTTCTTAATTTTATTTTTCAATTTAGGTTTAAGTTTAGTTTAGGATTTTATTTTATCTTCTTTTATTTTATTTTATTTTATTTAGGCTTTAGCTTTTTTATTTATTTTAATTTTAGTTTTTATTTAGTTTAGGCTTATGTTTTTTTTAGTTTAGTTTTATTTTAGATTTAGGGTTTTAGGTTTTTAGATTAGGGTTTAAGGTAGGGTAGTTTTGTTTAGTTTGTGCTTTGGGTTTAGGTTTATTAGTTTATGGTAGCAGGTTTTTTTAGTTGTGAGGTTTAGGGAGTTTGTGGTCAGTGTAGTTTAAGGGTCAGTGGTAAAGTTTGGTAGGTTTCATCAGATTTATTTAGGATTTAGGTAGTTAGAAGATTTGGGTAGAGGTTTAGGGTTTCATTAGTTTAAGGATTTAGTCAGGTTTGATTCTGGTTTTAGGGAGGATCAGTTTAGGTGAGGGTTTAGAGTTTAAAAAAAGCAAACAGGGTTTATTTAGTTTATTTTTTATTATTTTAGTTTTTATTATTTACTATTTTATTTAATTTTATTTAGTTTAGTTTAATTTTAGGGTTTATTTATTTTAGTTTAGGTTTATTTTAGTTTATTTTTAAGTTTAGGTTTAAATTTTATTTTAGTTTTTATTTTATTTAGGTTTTATTTTTTTTATTTAGGTTTTTTTTTATTTTATTTTATCTTTATTTTTAGGTTATATTATTTAGTTTAGGTTTAGGTTAATTTTTAGTTTATTTTATTATATTTAGTTTAGGGTTAAGGTTTAGGTTAAGTTTATTTTGGGTTTAGGTTTAGGTTTTGTTTATTTTTGTTTTGTTTATTTTAGTATAATTTATTTTAGTTTATTTTATTTTAGTTTAGGTTTAGTATTATTTTATGTTGTTTATTTTAAGTTTTTTATTTAGTTTAGGGTTTAGATTTAATTTTTTATATGTTTTTAGGATTATTTTTTTGTTTAGGTTTTTATTTTATTTTATTCTAGGTTTAGTTTATTTTTATTTTACGTTTAGGTTTTATTTTATTTAGGGTTTATATTTTTAGGTTTACTTTATTTTTTTAGTTTATATGTTTTATTTTATTTTAGCTTTTCATTTTTATTTTATATTTTTAGATTTAGGTTTAATTTAGGTTTTAAATATTTTATTTAAGTTTAGGTTTTCTTTATTATTTTTAGGTTTTATTTAGTTTTAGGTTAATGATCTTAGATTTTAGGGTTTAGGTTTTGGTTTAGGTTTAGGTTTAGGGTTGTGGTGGCGGGTAGGTTTAGGTTACAAGTTTAGGGTTTAGGGTTTTAAGGAGTGGGTCAGGGGGTAGGTGGGTGGTTAGTGGTTTTTATTTTATTTAATTTTTATATGGTATGTATAAATTTTGGGTTTAGGGTTAGTTTTAGGGTTTATGGTTTAGGGTTTAGGGTTTAGGGTTTTTTTTTTAAATGAAGAAAACTGATATGTTTAGGTTTATTTAATTTATTTAGTTTATTTAGTTTGTTTAATTTAGTTTATTTGATTTTTTTAGGTTTATTTTTTAATTTTATTTAGTTTGGTTTATTTATTTTTTGTTTATTTATTATATTTTTTGAGGTTTAGTTTAGGATTTTTTTTATTTTTAGTTTATTTTATTTTATTTTTTATATGTTTAAGTTTTTATTTTAGTCTAGGTTTAGGTTTCTATTTTTTAGTTTTTGGTTTAGGTTTTACATTTTTATTTTAGGTTTATTTTTAGGTTATATATTTTAGTTTAGATTTTCATCTATTTTTAGTCTATTTTATTTTATTTAGTTTAGGTTTAGCTTATTTAAGGTTTAGGTTCAGGTTTTATTTATTTTAGTTTTGTTTAATTTTATTCAGGTTTCGATTTATTTTATTTTATTTATTTATTTTGAGGTTTAGGATTATTTTAGTTTACAGTTTAGGTTTTATTTTATTTTATTTTTATTTTAGGTTTAGTTTTTATTTTATTTAGGTTTTTTATGTCTAGGTTTATTTTATTTTTTTAGTTTAATTTAGGTTTTTATTTCTTTTATTTTTCTTTAATTTTTTTTATTTTATTATATTATTTAGGTTTAGGTTTTGTTTATTTTAGTTTAGGTTTAGGTTTGTTTTGGTTAATTATTTTATTTAAAGATTTGTTTTTTAATAGGCTTAGGTTTTATTTTTTTAATTTATTTTTAGGTTTTATTTTTTTGGTTTATTTTTTAGGTTTAAGTTTTTTTTAGTTTTTTATTTTACTTTAAGTTTATTTTATTTTTAATTCAAATTTTGTTTTTATTTTATTTAGGTTGTTTATTTTTAGTTTAGTTTATGTTTTTATTTTATTTTATTTTATTTTTATTTTAGGTTTTGTTTAGTTTTAGTTTTTTATTATGTTTTTATTATTTTGTTTAGGTTTATTTTATTTATTTTTATTTTTTTAGGCTCTATTTAGTTTGGTTTAGGTTTTAAGCTTTTTGGATTTAGGTTTTAAGTTTGAGGATTTAAGGTTTGGGGTTTGGGGTTTGTGGTTTAGGTTTTTAGGTTTGGGGTTTAGTGTTTAGGGTTTAGGGTTTAAGGTTTTTAGGGTTTAGGGTTTAGGGTTTAGGGTTGAGGGTTTAGGTTTTAGGTCCAGGGTTAAGGTTAGGGATTTTTTTTAACATAGAAAAAATTCAGATTCAACATTTCTTCATTTCGATTTCATCAACTAAGTAACAAGCAATGCTTTCCAAGGCACAAGCAATGACATAAATAAAAAATGATCACGCATAGAGAAAAATCAAAGACGTAGTTCCATAGATCGGATCAGAGTTCTTCGCTTTCTCAGCTCAAAATGACCCCGCCTCTCAAGTAGTGGGATCCACATCATATTCCCCCTCACCACTACCCACTTTAACCACTGCTTCCTGTCCCACACCATCACACCTCCATATCCACCAGATCCCTCACCACTCGATAATCCACCGCCTGCCGATATAAATTGAGCTTAGTTTATGGTGATGTTCTTTCCATCAAGGTTTTTCCCCTTTCTAGTGTTTAGGTTTAGGTTTAGGTTTATTAGGTTTTATGGTTTATGTTTATTTTTTAAATTTATTTAGTTACTTTTTGTTTAGGGTTATGGTTTTTTGTATGTAGGGTTTGTGTTTAGGTTTTTAGGTTTAGGGTTTAGGGGCAAGATTTAGGGTTTTGTTTAGGGTTTAGGATTTAGTGTTAGGGTTTAGGGTTTTATTAGGTTTTAATGTTTTAGGAGGTTTAGGTTTTGGTGGTTTAGGGTTAGTTTTCAAGTTTAGCATTTAGGGTTTTCTTTTAAAAAAAAAATTAAGTAAACAAGTAAGTTTAGTTTATTTAGTTTATTATTTATTTATTATAGTTTTTTCATTATTTTTTTATTTTGTTATAATTTTTATTTTATTTAGTTTAGGTTTTTTATTTTAGTTTATTTTTTAGGTTTAGGTTTAGGTTTTTATTTAATTTTTTTAGGTTTAGGTTTTAGGTTTTTATTTTGTTTATTTTTTTATTTTAGGCTTGGTTTTTTTTATCTTAGTTTAGGTTTTATTTTTTTATTTTAAGTTTTATTTTAGGCATATTTTTTTAGTTTAGTTTTATTTAGTTTTATTTTATTTCTTTTTAGGTTTATTTAATTTATTTTTTTAGCTTTTATTTTATTAAGTTTTTATTCTTAGGTTTATTTTATTTTTTTATTAGTTTTTTTACATTCTTTTTTAGTTTATTTTATTTTTTATTTAATTTTATTTTTAGGTTTAAGTTTAGGTTTTAATTTAGGTTTTTATTTTATTTTATGTTTTATTTTATTTAGGTTCATATTTATTTATTTATTTATTTTTTAAGGGTTTATTTAATTTTGATTTAGGTTTTGGTTTTTTAGGAGAGTTTAGGGTTTGTGGTTTGTGGTAAGGTTTGGGGGTTTGGGGTTTAGTTTGTTTAGTTTATGTTTATTTTTTAGTTTTGATTTAGGTTATAGGGCTCAGGGTTTAGTTGTGGTTTTGGTTTATGGTTTAGGGTTTAGGGTTTAGTAGTGTATGGGTTTAGGTTTATTTTTTGGTTTAGGGTGGTAGGGTTTAGAGTTTAGGGTTTAGGGTTTAGGATTAAGGTTATTTTTAAATTTTTCTTTAAATTTAATAAATTAGAAGGTTTAGGTTTATTTAGTTTATTTTTTTAGTTTAATTTTTTTTATGTTTACTTAGGTTTATTTTTTATATTTAATTTATTTATTTTAGGTTTATTTATTTTAGTTTAATTTTTTTAGGTTTTTAGTTTATTTTATTTTATTTTATTTTTTATTTTTTATTTTAGGCATTTTTTATTATATTTTTTTATGATTAGGTTTTAGTTTTATTTTAGGTTTTTTATTTATTTTGTAGTTGTTCATCTTTAGTTTATTTTATTTTATTTAGTTTGGTTTAGGTTTAGGTCTTTTAGTTTATTTTAGGTTTAGGTTTTATTTATTTTTATTTTATTTTAGTTTAGGTTTTATTTTTTATTTATTTAGTTTATTTTAGTTTAGAGTTTTTATTTATTTTTAGGTTTTTTTATTTAGTTTTATTTATTTTATTTTAAGTTTATTATCTTTTATTTTATTTTATTTTTATTTTTAGTTTATTTAGGTTTTATTTATTTTATTTTGATTTAGTTTTAATTTTATTTTATTTTAGGTTAGTTTAGGTTTATTTAGGTTTATGTTTATTATTTTTTTTAAGCTTTAGGTCTAGGTTTTAGAGTTTAGGAGTTTAAAGTAGGTCAGTTTTTTAGGTTTAGGTTTATATTTAGGGTGTGGTAGGGTTTAGGGTTTAGGGTTTTAGGGTTGTAGGTTTAGGATTTAGGGTTGCAATTTTAGGGTTTTGGGTTTTTATAATTCTTTTATTTTTTATTTTAGTTTTTTATCTTCTAAATTTTTTTTTAAATTAAGTAAACTAGTAGGTTTTGGTTTATTTTTTAATTATTTTAGTTTATTTTATTTTTTTTTTATTAAGCTTTATTTTTATTTTTATTTAGTTAGTCTATTTATTTTAGGTTTATTTATTTTAGTTTTTTTAAGGTTTATGTTTAAGTTCAGGTTTAGGTTTATTTTTTTAGTTTAGTTTTATTTTTATTTTATTTTTTAGATTAAGTTTTATTTTTATTTTTTAGTTTGGGTTTAGGTTTTTAATTTATTTTTTTAGTTTAGGTTTTAGGTTTTTATTTAGGGTTTATTTTTAGCTAATATTTTTTACTTTAAGTTTAGGTTCATTTTTAGTTTATTTTATTTTATTTATTTGAGTATATGTTAGGTATAGTTTATTTTTGGTTTAGGTTTATGTTTTATTTATTTTAGTTTAGTTTTTTTTAGTTTACGTTCAAGTTTATTTTATTTTATTTTATTTTTTTATTTTTTTTTAGTATTCACGTTTATTTTTTTTATTTAGTTTTAGGTTTATTTTTTGGGTTAATGTTTTTATTTAATATTTATTTTATTTTATTTTATGTTTATTTTATTTTTATATTAGGTTTAGTCTTTATTTTAGTTAGGTTTTTAAATTTTTTTTAGTTTAGTTTAGGATTTTATTTATTTTATTTTAGTTTGGTTAATAATTTTTATTTTATTTTCTTCTTTAGGTTTTGGTTTTGGTTTAGCTTTTAGTATATGTTTTTATTTTATTTTATTTATTTATTTTATTTTATATTAGGTTTTTTATTTATTTTATTTTTAGGTTTCAATTAGTTTTAGGTTTATGTTTTAGCTTTTTTTAGGTTTAGGTATTTATTTTTAGGTTTTATTTTAAGTTTTATTTTTAGTTTATGTTTAGGTTTATTTATAGGTTTTATTTTTAGTTTATTTTATTTTATTTAATTTAGGGTTTAGGTTTAGTTTATTTTAGGTTTAGGTTTAGGTTTTATTTATTTTAGTTTAGTTTATCTTAGTTTAGGTTTAGGTTTTTTTAACTTTATTTTAGGATAAGTTTTTATTTTTAGTTTAGGGTTTGGGTGTTATTTTTTATTTATTTTTAGGTTTAGGGTTTAGGTTTTATTTTTTATTTATTTTTGGGCTTTCTTATTTAGGTTTAGGTGTTTATTTACTTTTTAATTTATTTTGGGTTTATTTTATTTTTATTTTATGTGTAGTTTTATTTTATTTAGATTTTTTTTATTTTAGGTTTATTTTATTTTTAGTTTAGTTTATGTTTTATTTATTTTTATTTTAGTTTAGTTTATTTTTTATTTTTTATTTTTACTTTTATTTTTGTTTAGGTTTTCTTATTTATTTTATTTTTACGTTTAATTTAGTATAGGTTTAAATTTTTAACTTTTTGGGGTTTAGGGTTTAGCTAAGGGTTTGGGGTTAGTGGTTTTAGGGTTTGGGTTTAGGGTTTAGGTTTTGGGGTTTTGGGTTTTGGGTTTAAGGTTTAGGGTTTAGGATTTAGGGTTTAGGGTTTAGGGTTTCGGGTATTTAGGTTTTAGGGTTTAGGGTTTAAGTTTTAGGTTTAAGGTTCAAGTTTTAGTTTAAGGTTTTTGGTTTTTTTTTTAACAGAGAACCAATTCAGATTCAACATTTCATCTTTTGATTTCATCAACCAAGAACACACCAAGTTTTCTAAGACAAAAGTGACACATAAATAAAATGAGCAAGATAAAATCAAAACCCTAGATAACTAGAACTCTACTGAAGACATTGTTTCATAAGCGAGATCTGATCACCGATTTCTCCAGTTCCATCAACCATCGCCTCTCTAGTGGGATCCACCATCATATCCCAAATCTCTCCCTCCACCACCAGAATGACTGTAACTTAAGTTGCTCCTCTTGTCTCCTTAACCACCACTACTCTGACCACCACCTCCATATCCACCATCCTCTAGATCACCACCCTCAGATATCCACACCTTCGCCTTACCTCCATCTAGATCAGCCTGTTCTGATGTTCCTACTGGTTCTACCCATTCTTAGGGTTTAGGTTTAGGTTTAGGTTTATTAGGTTTTAAGGTTTAGGTTTATTTTTAAATTTATTTAGTTACTTCAGGTTTAGGTTTATGGTTTGGGATTTAGGTTTAGGGTTTATGGCTATGGTTTAGGGTTTAGGGTTTAGTTGTGGGTTTGTGTTTTTTAGGGTTTAGATTTTAGGTTAGGGTTGTAGGTTTAGTTTAGGGTTTAGGGTTTAGGTATAGGATTTAGGGTTTTAGGTTTAGGTAGATTTAGATTTAGGGTTTTTTTAGTTTAGTTTATTTAGTTTATTTTTTTATTTTAGTTTATTTTATTTTTATTTTATTTTTAGGTTTTAATTTTATTTAGTTTAGTTTATTTATTTTAAGTTTATTTATTTTAGTTTAGGTTTTTATTTATTTTTTAGGTTTAGGTTTAGGTTTAGGATTAAGTTTATTTTTTTGGTTGAGTTTTATTTTATTATATTTAGGTTTATTTTTTATTTTATTTTAAGTTTTTTTTTTCTATTTTTAGGTTTATTTCAAGTTTTTATTTTATTTATTTTTTAGGTTTATTTTTTATTTTATTTTTTTTATCTATTTAGGTTTAGTTTAAGTTTTATTTTTTAGTTTAGTTTATTAGTTTAGGTTTATTTTATTTTATTTATTTTATTTTAATTTAAGTTTAGGTTTTATTTTTATTTATTTTTAAGTTTTTTATTTATTTTTAGGTTTAGGATTTATTTTATTTATTTTATTTTTTTATTTTTTTATTTTATGGTTTGTTTTATATTTAGGTTATTGTTTAGATATATTTAGTTAGTTTGGTTTTATTTATTTATTTAGTATTTTAATTTTATTTATTTTAGGTTAATTATATTTTTACATTTTTAGGGGTTTATTTTAGGTTTTAGAGGGTTTAAGTTAGAGGGTTTGTAGTGTAGAGTTTTAGAGATTAGAAGGTGTAGGGTATTTTAAGGTTTATGAGTTTGGGTCAGTTGGGTTGGGAGTGTTTAAGAGGGAGTTTAGTTTGGGTAGTAAGGGGTTTAGGAGGGTAGTAGGTTTATGATGGTATGTTTAGGTTTAGGTTTGTAGGTTTTTAGGGTTTAGGGTTTAAGGTTAGGTTAGAGTATAGGGTTTAGGGTTCTAAGGTTTAGGATTTAGGGTTTAGGGTTTAGGGTTAGATTTTTTTTTTTAAATTAAGTAAACCCAGGGTTTAGTTTTTTTGTTTATTTTTTATTATTTTAGTTTATTTTATTTTTTTTATTATTTAGGTTTATTTTTATTTTATTTTTTTATTTATTTATTTGTTTGTTTTATTTTTGGTTTATTAGGTTTAGGTTTAAGTTTATTTTTGTTTAGTTTTATTTTATTATATTTTATAAGTTTAGATTTTATTTTATTTAGTTTAGTTTAGGTTTTTATTTTATTTTTTTAGTTTTATGTTTTAGTTTTTTATTTTAAGTTTATTTTTAGGTTTTTTTAGTTTAGGTTTAGGTTTATTTTTAGTTTATTTTATTTTATTTAGTTTAGAGTTTAGATTTTGTTTATCTTAGGTTTAGGTTTAGGTTTTATTTATTTTAGTTTAGTTTATTTTAGTTTAGGTTTATGTTTATTTTATTTTGTTTATTTTAGGTTTAGGGTTTAGGTTTTACTTTTTATTTATTTTTAGGTTTATTTTTTTGGTTTAGGTTTTTATTTAGTTTTATTTTATTTTATTTTTTATTTTATGTTTAGTTTTTCTTTTTTAGGATTTTTTACTTTTAGGTTTATTTTATTTTTTTTTGTTTAGGTTAAGTTTTTATTTAATTTATTTTAATTTAGTTTTTATTTTCTTATTTTATTATGGTTTTATGTTTAGGTTTAGGTTTTAGTTTAAGTTTTTATTTTATTTTATTTTTATTTTATTTTATTTAGGTTTAGGTTTTTTATTTTTTTTATTTTTAGGTTTTATTTAGTTTAGATTTAGGGTTTAGGTTTTGGGGTTTAGGGTTGTAGGTTTTACGGTTTAGGGTTTAAGGTTTAGGGTTTAGGGTTTAGGTTTAGGGTTTTAGGGTTTTAGTTTATGGTTTAGTGTTTTGGTTTTTTTTAATAGAGAACAAATTCAGATTCAACATTTCTTCTTTTTGATTTCATCAACAAAATAGCAAACCAGGGAAGTGAGGTAATCAAATGACCTCCTTGGGGCTAGCTAAAGCCTCGTGTTCCTGGGATGTCCAGACTATATACCCATTACCATTTAATCTTATATAAATCAACACATGAATAGAGGGAAGAGAACTCAACATTCATGCACTTAAGCTATAAGAATATGCATTTGTTATGTATTTATAACTAGCATCATAACACATATTATAATTCATTTATAAGCTTTTGAAAAATACATGTTGGATTTAATAGTGATAATAGCCACACATATATTAAATTAAATCAACACATGCAAGCTTACATAAATGAAATCCATTTTATTTTACTTGATTTTGAAAAGATGGATGCATGAATTCAAATGACATACCAAATTTTACATGATTGGAAAGAGGACAATCAAATATAAGCATGTGATTCATTCAACCAAACTAGTTCTTAAGGACTATCAAATCAAATAAGATTTTTTAAAGCAAACCAAAGCTTCTTTATTAATTAAGTTTTGGATTTGATTTGATTTAACAAGGAGAAGAGAAATCATCACTTGCTGATTTAAACCCATTCCCACATTAGTGATTTGATTAAATTTAAGGAAATGTAATTAAGTTGATTTTATGGGTTAATTAAGTTGAACTTTTAATTAGATGTAGTAATTACCCTTACCTATGTCACCTTAAAGTAATTAACTAAATAATTATGAGCCAACATGATATGCATATAAAATAAACTTGCAATAATACTAGGAAATAAAAGGGGCCTAATGCAATTAGCTCATGATTAATAGTTAATTAGATTAAGAGACTTAATTAGTTACTTATGGTTTTCCCATACATGTGGACTAACCATAATTTCATTAAACTCCTTTAGGTTATTAAACAACTAAAGATCTACCCCATGATTTAAATAATTAAGGTCTGATGTGATTATGATTTTAATTTGATTAAGTAATTTAATTAACTAGTTAAATCTTAATTAATTTCATTTTAAAATAGAGTGAAATGAACTTAGGGAAAGGGGTCCCAACCCTATTCCTTAGTTTTCTTACTGTTGACTAATGACTAATAAACTTAATTAACCAATTTGATACTATTCATGGTATTAATTAATCATTAATTAACTTAAAAGAGAAGTTAAGGTTTAATTAGTTAATTTTCCTAATTAAGTGAGCAATATATCCCAAGAAAATCATGGGAGGTAAGAGGTCATCCCATTAAATTAACCCACAAAGTTTGGGATTAATTGCTCAAGTAATTAAGGAGTAATTAAGCTAATAAATTTTATAATTAAACTTAATTAAACCTTAATTAGTATTCAAAATTAGGTAATATCATTTTTAATTAATTCTCTTCTGAAATACTTTTAAAATGAGTTTTTTTGAATTTTTTTGATTTCCCTATGATTTTTTATAAGTTTACCATTAAAATTGATTAATTAAGCCTAATGAAAGCATAATCCTGTGGAGGCGTGTGCTTTCCACAGGCACGGATTGGATACTTAAAACTTATCCGAATTAGTGCCTACGTGGCAGCGGTGAACATGCTTTCTCGTAGTTTGATCTAAGATCGGATGGCTACGATTAATCCCACAGGTTAATAGGATTAAATCAGATCGATCTAGCATTCTAATCAAAACAGTCCATTTTGATCACGTAGAATGGACTGTACATGGTCAATGTCACGCGAGTGAGGGAGAATGGAGTCCATCCGCCAATGCTCACTTGATCTGAGCTTACCCGAGCTCGGATCAACTCCAAAAGGATCCCACACCTTCACGACATCGATCGGAGGGGATCCAATGATCAAGATCACACGAGATGCATGTTTTCTTCAAAAAGCTTCAACCCATTTTTTGCTTAAGGATCAGTTTTGGAAGCATACCCCATCGGAGATCAAGACTGGAGGCTCGAATGATTGAGAAAGCTTCATCTAGTGGAGACGAAGCCCTATTGAGCAGCAATTGGATCAATTCCTCGATGATCGCTTGGAAGGCCACAAACTGAGGATTTGGAGATCAGCATTGATCGAAGTTCCACCTCGTGCTCGGGAAGCTTGAGAGATGATTCCTTCTTGCTTGACAAAGCCTATAGAAGGTGCAAAGTTAATTTGAGTTTGATGGAGAAATGGAAAGTTAGATCAAAAAATGGGAGTGTCATGTTTATGATGGATGGAATGGCATTTTGATCAAGGAATGAGCTTGGGAGCTTAGGAATGGCTCTAACTCATCTTGGGTAGCTAGGCTCTAAGGAATGATTTTGTGTGTGTTTGAGTGGAAAAGGGTGTATACCCACCATCATCTGATGGGATGGTGGGATTGGGTTTGGCTTCTAGTGCCATCCCACCATCTCGTGAGTCATGGGTGGCGGTGAGTAGGTGAGTTGGCTCGCTTGGTTGGTGAAGGTGTGGATGGCGCCAAGGAGGAATCATCCTGGTCGGGTTTCAAATGCCTAATGGGGAAGGTGAGGTGATTTACATGGGTCAATTTGGCAATGAATTTGATTTGGTAGATTTAAAATGAGCCAAAAGTGGGCTAGCCCAAATTTCAAGTCAATTGGAGTTGATTTGGTTAGGCTTGGCTCAATTTGACTCATTTAGGTCAAATTGGGTTAATCAAGTTGACCAATTGGTCAAATTGGGTCAAACCAAGGGTCAAGTTCATATGATCATTTGGGATATTTTGGTTCAATTGGTTTGGTTTAGTTTGGCTCATTTGAATTCATTTGGGTCAAATGGGTTAAGTTGACCAATTTGACCAAATTGGCCAAATTGGCTTGGGTTGGGTGTTGGTTTGGGTTTAGTTGTCCAATTGAAGATGATTGTAGGCTTTGATTTCAATTAATTTGGATTTAGTTTTATTTTAGGCCAACTTGAGCCTTTAGGTCAATTTGGGCTAAGTAGGTCAATTGGTTCAATGGGTCCAATCATGGCTTTGGTCAAGTTCAACACTCAATTTGGAATGAACTTGAGCCATTGCTTGCAATCAATTTGGTTTATATTTTGATTTGACCCAATTTGGTCTTTTAGGTCAATTTGGGTCATCTTGGGTCAAGAGGGCCAATTGGGTTTGGATTGACTCAATTGAAGGTCAAGTCATATTTAAATATTGATTTTGATTTGGTATGAATCATTAGTTTCAAGGGATTTGGCTTAGGCTGCAATTTAGCTAGTTTGTGTTCATATGGGTTAAGGGGTTGACTTGGTCAAATGACCAAGTTGACTTATTTTGATCCAATTTGTGATAATTGATCAACCTAGGGTGATCAACAATCATGATGGGAGGTTTTGATGGGCTTGGTTCAATCCAATTTGGGTAGGATTAGAACTTGGCTCAAATAGGTCAAATTGGCCACTTTGGGTCAAGTGGACCAATTGGGTTTAGTTGGCTTGATTTTGGGTTGAGTTTAATTTGTTTTAGTTTATATATGGATTTGGGATTGATATATAAATTCAAATGAAATTGGCATGGGTTCAAATGGGTTTTGGTTCATTTGAATATTTCAAGTCAAAAGGGTTAAGTTGGGTTTGACTTAGGTTGATTTTGGTTTGGCTTTATGATTGCAGATTTCATTTATATTTGTGAATATCATTGAATGTATGATTGATTCATGAGAAAATCAATTGAATTTGATTTTGGAATGAAGGAATTTGGCTAAGTCCATGGAGTTCATGTGGCATGGTTTGGATTTTGATTTGGTTTGATTTAGTTTTGATGATTTATATGTATATTTTATTTAAATTTGTAAAGATGATTGAATATATGACTGATTTGTGAGAAAATGAATTGAGTTTGACTTGATTTGGATTAAGATTTGGCTAAGTCCATGGGATAGGTCATATGGCCTAGGAAGGGTTTCGATTTAATTTGATTTAGTTTGATTTACTTTTAATCATTTGAATGTAGATTTGATTTATATTTAGGAAGATGATTGAAGATATAAATTTATTATGAGAAAATCAATTGATTTTGGATTGATTTGGATTAAGATTTGGCTAAGTCCATGGGATAGGTCATATGGCTTAAGAAGGGTTTCAAGTTTGGATTTGATCATGGGCTTTAATCATTTGGTTTTGGAGTTTGGGTTTGGATTTGGATTTGAATTTGATGTTTGAACTGAACTGGAGGTATGGTTTGAGAAGGTGAACATGGATTGGATTTGGGTTGTAGGGTAGGTGGATTATCCTAATCCCACAAGGCATAACCTAATCCTATGGTTAACCCTTCTAAGTCTTTGGCTTAGGTTAAGTGTTTACCTAATTAGAAGTGTCTTATGACTAGAGAATTCTTAGTGTCTAGAAGACTCTAAGTCTAAGATGGGAAGATTGAATCCACTCCAAAAGTGAGGTCAATAGGCCTTAGGCTCCATAGTGTTCTTTGGAGATAGATGATTGGAAGATGGAAGTTTCACATTATAGACTTGGATACATCTTTCAACGCTTTGCTTGGGAGACCATGGATACATGAGAACAACATAGTTCCATCCTCTCTACATTAGTGTATGAAGTTCATGAGAGGTGGGATCGTTTGCTATGTCAAAGGAGATCTCGAGCCATTTAAAGTTCAGCAGGTTGACATATATGAGGATATACACTACCTCCCTCAAAATCAATAAGTCTATTCTCACGAACTTGGCCAAATTTTAAAAATAAAATTAAAAAAAAATACAAAGAAAAAGAAAAAGAAAGTAAAAAGAAAAAGGAAAAGAAAAGAAAATTGAAAATGAAATGGAAAATAAAAGGGAGCGGAAATAGACTTCGAGGAGGAAGTGGAGCATGACATTAAATTCCAGCCACAGTTCATTACTCCATTCAAACATATGGGTAGGATGACTAACCTCCACTAGAGGAATAGGCGACAGGCATTCCAGGGTGGAAAACCTCTTTATTGGCCACCCAATAGAAGATATGTCCTAGCTACCAGGAGTAGACCTGCTATCCATATAGACTTAGAATCTAGTTCATGGTATGAGTCTTAGATTCCCTTGGAGCTGACACTTGAGCCAGATAATCATGAAGATCAGGCTCCAAAGGAAAGAATAAGTGTATCCAAGTCTATATGTGAAACAGTTAGGCATCAGTTTGGAACCTTAGCTCTAACCTCACTTTGCTCTCAAAAATCTGAGGGTTTAGTAGTTAAAGAAGCCCCTAAGTCAATAACAGGTGTGAAGACTCAGAGGTTCTTTCTGGAAGCATCATCCTCAAGTCAAGAAATTTATGTAGAGCTTGAGGATGATTCATATAAAGATTTAGTAGAATTACCTTTCGATTGATACTTATCTTATGTTCATAATTTTGCAAAGAAAAGGTTAATCCCATATACTTGGCCAAAGCATAGGTCAGACTACTTCAAAAGAATATGAAAGAACAAATGCAAAAGCTCTCAATCAAGACCGAGACTAGGATTCAGTATAGTGGGTCTAGTCGACGATGATGATTACTACTTTGTCATCACCAATCATTTGGAGTCTGATTGGTTCTTTTCAAATCACATTAACTCATATGTAGAGCTGTGCTTAGAAACTTCAGATGATCCAAATGATTTTGAAGTAAAAGATGCACTGCAAGAGTTCAAAGAATAGATCAAGTCAACCATCGATGAGCTCAAAGAAATCAACTTAGGAATTGAAGAAGATCCACGCCCGACATATATTAGTTCTTTATTGAATAAAATTGAAACCAATGACTTAGTTAAGCTATTGACTGAGTTTAAGGACTACTTTACATAGAGTTATGAAGAGATGCCTGGATTAGCACTTGATGTAGCGGTCCATAAACTAGGAATAGAGCCTACTTCTAACCCTATCAAGCAAGCACATGCGATTAGACATAGAACAACAGGTCATTTTTGACGTCAAGAAACTACTCAAGGTTGGCTTCATCCGAAAAGAAAAATACCCTACTTGGTTAGCCAGCATTGTCCTAGTTAAGAAAAAGAATGGCCAAATTCACATATGCATCAATTTTAGAAATTTAAATAAGGCATGTCCAAAAGATGAATTTCTACTACCAATCCTGGAGCTGATGGTGGACATTGCCTCATCTCATGAAGTCTTCTCTTTCATGGATGGTTTATATGGATATAACCAAATAAAGATGGCCCCTGAAGATGAAAAAAATGCTGCTTTTAGAACCCCAATCAAAATTTATTGCTATAAGGTCATGCCTTCAGCCTTAATAATGTCGGTGCTAAATACCAGCAGGCCATGACTCGAATCTTTGGAGAACTCATTCATCATTAAGTCGAGTGCTATGTCGATGATCTCATGGTCAAAAGTAGAGAAAAGGAAGAGCATCTCTTTGACTTGAGAGTAGTTTTCAAACAGTTAAGACAATTTAACCTCAAAATGAACCCCTTGTAGTGTGCATTCGAAGTAGCTTCAGGGAAATTCCTTGGGTTTATTTATGTGACACCAGGGAATTGAAATCAATTTGTAGATGATCAAGGTGATATTAGAAATGCCACCCCCTAAAAGTTTAACTCAACTCAGATCATTCTAAGGGTGGTTGGCATATCTAAGATGCTTTATATCCAACCTATCAAAAAGTTGTTAGCCATTCTCACCACTTGTCAAAAGGATGCCAAGTACAAGTGGGATGATAAGTGTGAGCATGCCTTCAAAGACATCAAGCATTACTTGATGTCACCACTGGTTCTATCAGCCCCTATCCTCGGCAAGGTGCTCAAACTTTACACTGCTGCATTAGACAATGCCTTTGGTGCTTTGTTGGCCCAAGCAAATGATGAAGGGAAGGAAAATGCAATACTACCTCGGCGTCCTAATCCTGGCTAATTATCCACCCATTCAGAAGCACTGTCTAGCTTTAATCTTTGCATCCCAAAAGCTACAACACTACATGCTTCCTCATATAGTGAACTTAATATCTAGGAGAAATCTACTACAGTATCTAGTGACACGGCCAATGCTATCTCGATGGTTGGCATGATGGTCCATGATCCTCTTGTAGTTTGACATTACCTTCATACCCCTCCATGCAGTGAAAAGATAAGCGCAAGAAGATTTCTTAGCAGTACACCCACTTCCTGTTAACTCTCTGCTTAGTGATTATCTCCTCGATAAACAAATCATGAACTTAGGAGATACTAGCATTCATTGCTTGGGAGATGTACTTTGATGGTGACTTCCTCTCAAAGAGGAGAAGAACTACAATCTACTATTCCAAGAAAGGCAGGGGTAGGAATAGTTCTCTTAACTTTGGACCATGATGTTATGAGATTCTCATATCATCTATCCAATTCTTGCACCAACAACGAAGCAAAATATGTGGCTCTGATTATCGATCTGGAGTTAGTCATTACTCTAAGCATCTAGAACATCAACATCTTTAGTGATTCTCCACTAGTTATCAACCAAATCCCTAGGTCCTTTAAGGTTATAAATCCCAAGCTCCATCACTACAATAAGTACACCATAGAGTTATTGGCCCATATCCCATAAAAGTTACCATTTATAAGATTCCTCGAGGAGAGAACATCGTAGTGTATTCTTTAGCCAAGCTTGCCAAGGAGTTGGCATGTCCAGAGGATGAGTCCATATCAATAAAGGTCCAAAATAGATAAGTATTATTCCTTATTGATATTGAACTCATCAAAAAGTACTTTCTTGAAGATGTGGGTAGATTGGAGGAGTTAGATTGGAGGCAACCATTCATGGATTACTTAAATAAAGATAAACTATCTTAAGAGAAGTTCCAAGCCTATCTGATGAAGTAGAGAGCACTTTGTTATGCTCTTGTGGATGGTGTCTTGCACTAGTAATCTTTTGATCATATGTGGTTACGTTGTTTAGACAAGAACAAAGCCCGTAAGATCATGATCGAGGTACACTCAGGATTATGTGGAACCAACAATCTGGTCTGAAGATGAAAGCCAATTTCAAGATACTAGAATACCACTAGTCATTGATAATCAAAGATTGCATGGATAAGACTAAGTGATGCCACCAATGTCAAATACACGGTGTGGTCCTACACCAACCAACCAACATTCTACATCGTACATTGGCCTCATTTCCATTTGAGTGTTATCGACATTGTGGGTCTGATTGATCCTCCTTCTTTCAAGGGTCATCAGTTTATCTTAGCTACTACTGACTACTTTTACAAATGGGTGAAGGTGATTCGGCTTAGAGGTTACAACTCAGCATGTGCTCCAATTTCTTAGGAACCATATCATATATAGGTTTGGAGTGCCTCGATGAATTATATATGATAATGATACTACATTTAAGAGCACTGATATCAATAACTTTGCCTAGAGACACAATATAGATTGGAGATATTCTACCATCAACTACCTGAGGTCAAACGGCTTAGCAGAAGCCTTCAACAAAACTCTCATCCAAATACTAAAGAAGACACTCGATAATAATAAGCGATAGTGGTATGAGCAATTAGTTGAAGCCTTGTGAGCCTATCGCACCACATATAGAACTCCAATTTAGCCTACTCCTTTTTCCTTAGTGTATTGGTCCAAAGTCATTCTACCATTAGAAGTCTAACTCCAATCACTAAGGATAGTTGTGGGTAGCAAGATCACAATAGAGCAGAATGCCAAGTTACGATTAGAAGAGCTTGAAGGTTTAGAAAAGAGATGCCTGCTAGTATGCCAAAATCTTGAGTTGTATAAAGCTAAAATGGCTCAAGCTCACAACAAGTTGGTCTGTCTTAGAGCTTTTCAAGTAGGATAGCTTATTTTAGTTCTAAGGAGACTGATTGTTGCCTGTCGTAATATGGGAGGCAAGTTTGAACCCACTTGGGAAGGCCCTTTCACCATAGAGTAGGCCTACCAAGGAAGATCTTATCAACTTATTAATCATAAGAGAAAGGGCCTAATGCTTCTAATCAATAGGCTATACTTAAAGAAATATTATAAATCATTTTTGAAAATAGTTATCATCAATGAAAATTCCATTTTGAATTCAATCTCTTCCATGTTGAAAGTATTCTTATTTATGAATCTGCCACGATGTGTTTAGGGTAGGTGTATGAAACTCGAGCCGTGTCCTATCCTTCATCAACATAACATAGACACAAACTACACATAAACATATAAATTAAACACATATCTTTTGTCTCGGGCTACTCTGAGTTGAGATAACGCCCCAGCGACACTCACTCAGTAGCTACTCTAGGTCGGGCTGACATGCTACCCTACTAGTGGGTCACCATAGTGGTCTTCTTGCTTTGGAGGATGTAAGTCTACTACACTTTCCTTCCTTACTTGGCCACTGCACACCGATAAGTGCCTTATTAGTTTCATAGGCCTTACTACATGGCCGGTATGCTACCTCATGTTGGCTTTGTTTAAGAGGATGTGAGTACGCTATCCTTTCTTCTTAGATTAGCCTTCGTGCACTGACTGCGTCGAGTATATTTGAGGTTTAGGATAAGTCCCCTAGTGGCTCCTTCCCTCCTGAATGCTTCAAGTCTGGGTCCAGTCCTTCCTCCAGGCTCCCTGCTTAGTAGTCACTCTGGGTCAGATAGCATTTGTCCCACCGATAATAGACTATTCTGATGATTAGTTCTGATTGGAAAGTTGTAAGCCTACATGCTTTTTTCCAGATTGATTGTTGCACATTGGTGGCACCTTAGGTTGGTTGGTTCTCACTATGCTGACGGATACACCACTCATTATGATGGATACACCTTAGGTTGGTTGGTTGTCGCACCTTAGGATACACCACTCATGGCAGTTGTAAGTCTGCTATGCTTTCTCCTCGAGTTGGCCACCGTACACCTATAGGCTTTCTTTTATAGGGCTTAAGATAATGCCCCTAGCAGCACTTCCTTGTGGGCACTATATTTGGATCATGTCCTTTACGACCCCATTTAGACACTACCTGGTTTATTATCGGATTCAATGGTTCCCCTTTCCTAGTAACCACCCCTATGGTTGGAGAATCCATCTTGTGGATGTGCAGATTCTTCCTTGGTCCAAGAATCAAGATAGGTCAAGGACATAGCCAGCTTGTGTCCTCACACCAACATGGTCAACACAAACTTATAAACAAAATATATATTCACATGTGGATTAGGAGGACACCCCTAATAGTACAAGTATTCTATCTTTAGGGCAGTGTTAGGAAAACCTCCTATAAGAATCCCCTGACTACTCCTAAGTTGATATAAGTCCCACGGGCATTCACTGAATAGTTGCCCCTAAGTCAGGTTTAATTTATTGTGCTACCAATAGGTCACTCTAGAGGTTGTTCCCTGCTTTAGAAGATGTAAGCTTGCTATGCCTTCTTCTTAGCATTGCTAGCTTGGCCCCATGACCAGTAAACTATCTATTTGGATTTGTAAATGAGATAGCAAGTTCGATATAGCCCATTCTCAGTGGGTCCATCACACATCGACGTGGTCCATAAATTAAATCTATCAAATTTGATCGAGCTCACATCCCTAGTGAATATGCTGACAATTTGAAATCAAATTGAACCAAACAAACCATATCAAATCACATGAAATTAAGATAAAATTAATCTTGACTACTTTTGAGTTGACATAAGTCCCAAGTGGCATTAACTTAGTAGTCGGCCTAGGTTAGGTTTGATTTATTGTGCATCCAATAGGTCACCCCAGTGGTTGTTCCTTGCTTTGGAAGATGTAAGTCTGGTATGCCTTTGTCCTAGCACAGTCGTTGCACATTGAAAGGCAACCCCTTAGGTTGGCTAGCTCTACCCCGCAGCTAGCAGACTATCCCTTTGGATTTGTAAACTTAAGGTAGGTCAAGGCTACCTCTTCTTAGTGGGTCCATTGCATACCGACAAAGTCCATATATTAACTCAGATTAAATTAAACCCAATTTGATTTTCCCTGGTGGAGTTAAATCACACCCTTCTTTCTAATGGAGCCCCAAATCATATATAAATAAGTCAAGCAAACAAATCAAATTCAAAACCATTGTCACTAGTGAAACCAAATTAAACCAACTCCCCCAAAGAAATCCAACCAAAATCTTATCTCCAGTGGATACTTCCTGAAACAAATCTATGAAATCAAACTCAAATCCTAATCCCCAGAGAGTAGCCCAAACCTGCTTCCCTAGAGGAAGGTTCACATACCGATCCCTAGCAGACTCGAGCCCATATCTCTAGCAGATATGCCTCCACATCAATTAAAACAAAATAAATTAAAGTCAATTCAATCTTAATCCCCGGTGGATTATATATTCTTATCTCTAGCAGGTTTTCTTTCCATAAATCATATAATCAAATCAAATTCAAACATTATCCCTAACAGATTTTCTCCTTCTATGCCCTCGATATAGACCCCTCACATGTCATGTCCAATGCATGTGTGATCCCCTAACGGATCTCCCTGCATGTCCTTGACATGGAATTCTCATCAAATCTTATTTCTTCTCTTATGCACACCTTTAATACTTCAACCAAAAGCCTAACAATGTATTTGTTCAAATTGCATCATCTTAACATTGTAATCAACATTTTATAATTTGTGGTGGTGCAAGTTCAAACTAACTATACAATATCATGCAAAACATATTACATTATGAATTAACGCACTATATTATATTATAATATATGATGTTATATTATAATTTGCTATAATATAATATATTGTCTAACATTACACCTTATTAGAATCACTTAAAAGTAACAAATAACAAAATTCTCTCAAAATATGATTAATGTTCACTTTAGATGTAAAATTATTACTTTTCTATTAAAAATGGTACAAAATAGCATAATTTTTGTGTTGCTTCTTGGTGTGTGCCATGAATATTGCTAAATGCTTCCATGTCAACCTTCAAATTAACATTTTTGTGAGTTTTGGCCCAATATGTTATAACAAAAAGTAAAACATACTAAAATGTATGATAACATTTAGTAACACACCACACATTCATATATATATATATATATATATATATATATATATATTATATTGTGTGTGTGTGTGTGTGTGTGTGTGTGTGTGTGAAGTTATATTGTTATGCACATTATATTTTAATATGCTTTCATATAATATATTATCTTACATTACACCTTAAAATGAATCACTTTAAGCAAAAAAATTATCAAATTTGGTTGAAAAATGAACATTTCTTTTGGATGCAAAATTCCATTTTTTTTTATTAAATGACACACCATAGCATACCCCTAATGATGTTCCCTAAAGCTTACCTTAAATTTGGCCAAATCCCATCATCTCAACCTATAAATCAAAATTTTTATGAATTATACCAGTACAAACTCTACTACATCATACTATAACAAACTAAACTATGCTAAACAACAAGTAGTAATACACAATAGTATGCTATAATGCATGATGCTACACTATGTTATAGAATCCTATATTATAAGACACTATAACATATTATATTATATTATATTACATATCACATCAAAAGGATTACTTAAGATAAAAAATCATAAAATTAGTCTAAACAAAAAAAACTTTATATTTTAGTCGTATCACTTACATATATTAAATTGAAATAATATATTATGATGCCATGCTCTACCTATTATGAATTTGGCCAAATTCCACCATTTTGAAGTCTAAATCTACATTTTTATAAATAATGCTATAGTAGGATCTATGGCATGATTATAAAATACTAAATGAATTTAAAATTTGCAAAACAATATATTATGATATAAGTTGCTATACTATGCTACAACACATAATAATTATTTTGAACATAAAATCTTACTTTTTAGACTACAAGTGGTGTAGCACCCCTTTGGTACTACAACCTAATTCCCACTTCAAATTTAACAAATTTCATCATCTGATTTATTAAACTAATATTTTTATGATTTATATTAATATAGACTATAGGGTACAATACCATAATATACTAAAACATTTCAAAACATCTTATAACATCCAAAAACACATCACTACATGCTCAAATATATGATGCTACATTATACTTAATATATGGTATTATAATATGAATTAGGGTTAGAGTTTAGGGTTTACTGTTTTAGGGGTTAGGGTTTAGGGATTAGGGTTTCAGGGTTTATGGTTTAGGATTTATGGTTTACAATTTATGGTTTAGGGTTTAGGGTTTAGAGTTTAGGGTTTACGATTTAGGGTTTAGGGTTTAGTGTTTAGGGTTTAGGGTTTACAATTTTTTTAATAGAGAACAAATTAAGATTCAACATTTCTTCTTTTCAATTTCATCAACCAAGTAATACAACAAGTTTTCTAAGACACAAGCGACGACATAGATAAAAAATGAGCACCCAAACAGTAAATCAAAAATGCTAGATAAGTTGAGCTATCTCTACTATAAAGACACAGTTCCATAAGCACCAGATCATGTCGACCGTTCTTCAATTTTTCTAGTTCCCATTAGAACCACGCCCACCTCTCGAGTAACATGATCCGCTATCATATCCCCTATCTATCCCTCTACCACCACCATGGCTATAACCTCCATAGCTCTTCCTACCTCCATAAACACCACTGCTCCAACTACCACCTCCATATCCACTAGCACATCCCGGATCCCCACCACCACTTGATAATGCTCCACCTTCCTCCCAAATCTTGATTGAGTCAAGTTGACTGAGATGTTTCTACCATCAAGGTTCTACCCATTCATAGGATTTATGCTTAGTTTAGGGTTTAGAGCTTAGTGTTAGTTTAGGGTTTAGGGTTCAGGGTTTATGGTTTAGGGTTGTAGGTTTTAGGGTTTAGGGTTTAGGGTTTAAGGTTTAGGCTTTTAGGGTTTAAGATTTCGGGTTTAGGCTTTAGGGTTTTAGGGCTTAGGGTTTAGGGTTTAGGTTTACGGTTTAAAGTTTAGGGTTTAAGGGTTTACGGTTGTAGGTTTAGGGTTGTAGGTTTAGTGTTTGAGCTTCAGGGTTAGTTTTAGGGTTTAGGGTTTAGAGTTTAAGGTTTAGGATTTAGGGTTTAGGAGTTTGTTTTGAAAAAAATAAAGTAAATCGGCAGGCTTACATTTATTTAGTTTATTTTTTATTTATTTGAGTTTATTTTATTTTATTTTTTATTTAGGTTTATTTTTTATTTTTATTTAGTTTAGTTTATTTATTTAAGTTTTATTTATATTAGTTTAGGTTTATTATTTTAGTTTATTTTTAGGTTTGGGTTTATTTTTTTATTGAGTTTTATTTTTATTTTATTTTTTAGGTTTAGGTTGTATTTATTATTTTTATGTTTAGGTTTAAGTTTTTACTTTCTTTTTTTAGGTTTTTATTTTAGGTTTATTTTTAGGTTTTATATTTTAGGTTAGGTTGAGGTTTATTTTAAGTTTATTTTATTTTAATTAGTTTAGGTTTAAGTTTAGGTTTTTTTATATTAGGTTTAGGTTTTAATTTTATTAATTTTAGTTTAGGTTTAGGTTAATTTTATTTTAATTATTTTATTCTTATTTTAAGTTCAGTTTTTTATTTTTTTAGGGTTTAAGTTTTATTTTTTATTTATTTTTTAGTTTTATTTTTAGCTTTTTTTTGGTTTAGGTTTTATTTAGTTTTATTTTATTTTATTTAAGGTTTATATTATTTTTAGTTATTATTTTATTTAGGTTTTTTATTCTTAGATTTATTTTATTCTTTTATTTAGTTGAAGTTTTTATTTATTTTATTTTAGTTTATTTTTAGTTTTTATTTTATTTTAATTTTTTTATTTTATTTAGGGTTAGATTTTTTATTTATTTTATTTTTATGTTTTATTTAGTTTTGGTTTATTTTTTAGATTTTTAAGGTTTATGGTTTAGGGTTTAGGGTTTTAGGGTTTAGGGTTTTAGTTTTTAGGGTTTAGGATTAGGGTTTAGGTTTTATGGTTTAGGTTTTAATGTTCAAGCTTTAGGGTTTAGATTTTGAGGGTTTAGGGTTTAGGGTTTAGGGTTAAGGGTTAAGGGTTCATTGTTAACTTAGGGTTTAGGGTAAGTTTAGGGTTTAGGGTTTAGGGTTTTAGGGATTAAAGTTTAGGGTTTAGGGTTTAGGGTTAGGATTAAGTTTTCAGATTGAGGGTTTAAGTTTTAGGGGTTAGTTTAGGGTTTAGGGTTTAGGGTTTATGGTTTTTTAGGGGTTAGGGTTTAGGTTTAGGGTTGTAGGTTTAAGGTTGTAGGTTTAGAGTTATAGGATTAGGGTTTAGGGTTTAAGGTTAGTTTTAAGGTTTAAGATTTAGCATTTTTAGGGCTTAGGGTTTAGGGTTTAGGTCTAAGGTTCAAGTTTTAATTTAGGGTTTAGAGTTTTGAATTTTTTTTGTTTAAATAGAGAATAAATTTAGATTCAACATTTCTTCTTTTCAATTTCATCAATCGAGTAAGAAACTAAGTTTCCTAATACACAAGCGATGACATAGATAAAAAATTAGCATGCATGGAGCAAATTAAAAACCTTAAATAACTAGAACTACCTCCATTGTAAAGACACAGATCCATAAGCAGTAGATCAGATCATCCCTTCTTTAGTTTCTTTAGTTCCCATCAAAACCACTCCGTCCTCTCGAGTAGCGAGATCCACCATCATATCCCTGATCTCTCCCTCGTCAGTGCTATCATTGTAACCTCCGTCACTCCTCACACCTCGATAACCACCATTGCTCCGACCACCACCTCCATATCCACCAGCAACTTTATATCCCCCATCACCACTTTAACTACAGCCTCCTCCTTCCTCCACTAGATATAGGCCGATGGCTGACATTCTTGATGTCAGGTTCGCCCATTCTTCTGAGTTTAGGTTTAGTTTTTAGTTTTAGGGTTTCAGATTATTTTTTAATTTATTTAGTTGCTTTAGGTTTAGGTTTAGGGTTTTAGGTTTAAGGTTTTGGGTTTTGGGTTAAGGTTTAGGGTGTAGGGTTTAGGGTGTAAGGTTTTAGGTTTTGTGTTTTGGGTTTAAGGTTTTAGGGTTTATGCTTTTAGGGTTTAGGGTTTAGGATTAGGGTTTAGGATTTAGGGTTTAGGGTTTAGGGTTTAGGGTTGTATGTTTAAGGTTTAGGATTTAGAGTTAGTTTTACAGTCTAGGGTTTAGGATTTAGGGTTTAAGGTTTTAAAATTAATTGAACTAGTAGGTTTAGGTTTATTTAGTTTATTTTTTATTTATTTTAGTTTATTTTATTTTTTATTTTTATTTAGGTTTATTTTTTAATTTTATTTATTTTAGGTTTATTTATTTTAGTTTAGGTTTTTTATGTTAGTTTATTTTTCAGGTTTAGGTTTAGGTTTAGGTTTATTTTTTAGTTGAGTTTTATTTTTATTTTATATTTTATTTTTAAGTTTTATTCATTATTTTTATGTTTAAGTTTAGGTTTTTATTTTATTTTTTTAGGTTTAGGTTTTAGGTTTTTATTTTGGGTTTATTTTTATGTCTAATTTTAGGCTTTATTTTCTAGCTTAGGTTTATGTTTATTTTTAGTTTAATTTATTTTATTTACTTTAAGTTTAAGTATAGGATTAGTTAATTTTACGTATAGGTTTAGGTTTTATTTATTTTAGTTTAGTTTATTTTAGTTTAGGTTTAGGTTTATTTTATTTTGTTTATTTTATTTTTATTTTTGGTTTAGGTTTATTTTTTTTATTTAGGTTTCTATTTTATTTTATTTTTGGTTTATATTATTTTTATTTTACATTTAGTTTTAATTTTATTAAGGTTTTTTATTCTTAGTTTTATATTATTATTTTTAGTTTAGTTTAGGCTTTTCTTTATTTTATTTTAGTTTATTTGTATTATTTTATTTTATTTTATGTTATATTATTTTTAGTTTTTGGTTTTGGTTTTAGTTTTTATTTTATTTTATTTTTTTATTTTATCTAGGTTTATGTTTTTGTATATATATTATTTTAGGTTTTATTTAGTTTAGGTTTAGGTTTTTAGGCTTTTAGGGTTTAGGGCATATGGTTTAGGGTCTAAGTTTTGGGTTTGGGTTAGGGTTTTAGGGTTTAGGGTTTAAGGTTAGGTTTAATGTTTAGGCTTTAAAGTTTAGAGCTAACTTAGGGTTGAGGCTTTAGGCTTTAGGGTTTAGGGATTAGGGTTTAAATAGGGGTCTTAGGATTTAATTTTAGTTTAAGTTTAGGGTTAGGGTTAGTGTTTAGGGTTTAGGGTTTAGGGTTTTGGGTTTATAGTTTAGTAGTTAATGTTTAGGGTTTACGATTAGTTTATGGTTTAGGGTTAGTTTAAGGTTTAGGGTTACTTTAGGGTTTAGGGTTTTTTAGGGTTTAGGGTTTAGGGTTTAAGGTTTAGGGTTATAGGTTTAGGGTTGTAGGATTAGGGTTTAGGATTCATGGTCAGCTTTAGGGTTTAGGGTTTAGGGTTTTGAGTTTAGGGTTTTTAGGGCTTAAGGTTTAGCATTTAGGTTTTAGGTTTAAGGTCTAAGGTTCAGGTTTTAGTTTAGGGTTTAGGATTTTTGGTTTTTTTAACAGAGAATAAATTTAATTCAATGTTTCTTCTTTTCAATTTCATCATCCAAGTAACACGCTAAGGTGGCAACATAGATGTGAAATGAGCACGCATAGAGCAAATCAAAAACCCTAGATAACTATAATCTTCTCGATTATAAAGACACAATTCCATAACCAACATATCCAATCGACCCTTCTTTAGTTTCTCTAGTTCCAATCAAAACCACTCTAGCCCCTCGAGTTGTGGGATCCATCATGATATCCCGGATCTCTACATACTCCACCACTATAGTTTTATCCTCTATCACTCCTCCCACCTCCATAACCACTGCTCTGATCACTACCCATATCCATCAGCACCTCCAGATTCCCCACCACCACTATAATAATTGCCACCTTTGCCTTTGCCTCCACCGCTAGATTCCCCACCACCACTGAGCCTACTTGATGGTGAAGTTCCTACTGTCAAGGTTTTGTCCATTCTTAGGGTTTAGGTTTAGGTTTATTAGATTTTAGGGTTTAGCTTTATTTTTTAATTTATTTAGTTTTTTAGGTTTAGGTTTAGGGTTTTGGTTTAGAGTTTAGGGTGTAGGGTTTAGGGTTCAGGGTTTTAGGGTTTATGCTTTTAGGGTTAGGGTTTAGGATTAGGGTTTAGGGTTTAGGGTTTAGGGTTTAGGGTTTAGGGTTTTGGTTTAGGGTTTAGTGTTTAGAGTTAGTTTTAGGGTTTAGGGTTTAGGGTTTAAGTTTTATGTTCTAAGGTTTAGGGCTTTTTTTAAAAAAAAAATTAAGTAAACCAGTAGGTTTAGGTTTATTTAGTTTATTTTTTATTTATTTTAGTTCATTTTTTTATTTAAGTTTATTTTTTATTTTTATTTAGTTTAGTTTATTTATTTTAGGTTTATTTAATTTGTTGTAGGTTTTTTATTTTTATTTATTTTTTAGGTTTAAGGTTAGTTTTTTTTTTAGTTTAGTTTTATTTTTATTTTATTTTTTGGTTTAGGTTTTATTTTTTATATTTAGATTTAAGTTTAGCTTTTTATTTTATTTTTTTAAGATTAGGTTTTCATTTAATTTTTTTAGGTTTAGGTTTTAGGTTTAATTTTAGGTTTAATTTTAGGTTTTTTTTTTTAGTATAAGTTTAAGTTTATTTTTAGTTTATTTTATTTTATTTTGTTAGGTTTAGATTTAGGTTTAGTTTATTTTAGGTTCATGTTTAGGTTTTATTTATTTTAGTTTTGGTTTAGGTTTATTTTATTTTTATTTTAGGTTCAGATTTTTTTTAGTTTAGGATTGAGGTTTTATTTTTTTATTTATTTTTATGTTTATTTTTTTAGTTTAGATTTTTAATTAGTTATTAATTTATTTTATTTGAAGTTTCTTTGATTTTTTTAGGTTTAGTTTTTATTTTTTTTAGTTTAGTTTAAGTTTTATTTATTTTATTTTATTTTAATTTTTTTATTTTCTTTTAGGTTTAGGTTTACGTTTAGTTTAGGTTTAGGTTTTAGTTTAGGTTTTATTTAATTTAATTTTATTATTTTAATTTAGTTTAGCTTTTTTATCTTATTTTAAGGTTTTATTTAGTTTAGGTTTAGGTTTTTAGCTTTTTAGGGTTTAGGGTTTAAGGTTAGTTGAGGGTTTAAGATTTAGGGTTTAGGGTTTAGGGTTTAGGATTTAGGGTTTAGGGTTTAGGGTTTAGGGTTTAGGTTTTAGGGTTTAGGGTTTTAGAGTTTAAGGTTTAGGGTCTTTAGAGTTTAGAGTTTAGGGTTTATGTTCTACATCTTGGGTTGAGGTTTTAGTTTAGTGTTTAGAGTTTTTGGTTTTTTAACTGTAATAAATTCAAATTAAATATTTATTCTTTTCGATTTCATCAACCAAGTAAGACACCAAGTTTTCTAAGACACAAGCGATGACATAGATAAAAAATGAGCATGCATAGTGTAAATAAAAAACCCTAAATAACTAGAACCGTCTCTACTATAAAGACATAGTTCCATAAGCAGCAGATCAGATCAGCCATTCTTCAATTTCTCTAGTTCCCATTAGAACCACCCCTCCTCTCGAGTAGTGGGATCCACCATCATATCCCCGATCACTCCCTCTGCCACCACTATGGCTGTAACCTTCGTCGCTCCTCTTGCCTCCATGACGACCACTTCTCTGACCACCACCTCCATACCCACCAGCACCTCAGATTGCCATCACCATTGTGATAATTGCTGCTTCAGCCTTTGCCTTCACCATTAGATCTAGACTGAGCCTATTTGACGATGATGTTCCTGACATCAAGGTTCTACCCATTCTTAAGGTTTAGGTTTATTAGGTTTTAGGGTTTAGGTTTATTCTTTAATTTATTTAGTTACTTTAGGTTTAGGTTTAGGGTTTGGGTTTAGGGTTTAGGGTTTAGGGTTTAGGGTTTAGGGTTTAGTGGTTTTAGGGTTTATGCTTTTAGGTTTTAGGGTTTAAGGTTTAGAGTTTAAGGGTTTAGGCTTTTAGGGTTTAGGGTTTAGGGTTAGGGTTTATGGTTTACGGTTTAGGGTTTAATGTTTAGGCTTTAGGCTTTAGGGTTTATGGTTTTGAGGGTTTAGGGTTTAGGGTTTAGGATTTAGTGTTAATTTAAGGTTTAGGGTTGTAGGTTTAGAGTTTAGGGTTAGGTTTAGGATTTAGGGTTTAAGATTTATGGTGTAGGATTTACGGTTTAGGGTTTAGGGTTTAGGGTTTATGTTTTTTTTTTTAAATTTAAGTAAACAAGTAGGTTTAGGTTTTTTTAGTTTATTTAGTTTATTTTTTATTTATTTTAGTTTATTTTATTTTTGTTTTTTATTTATGTTTAGTTTAGTTATTTTATTTTATGTTTATTTATTTTAGTTTAGGTTTTATCTTTTTGCTTATTTTTTAGGTTTAGGTTTATGTTTAATTTTTCTATTGAGTTTTATTTTTATTTTATTTTTTAGGTTAATGTTTTGTTTTAATTTATAGTTAAAGGTTTTTGTTTTTATTTTATTTTTTTAGGTTTAGGTTTTAGGTTTTTATTTTTGATTTATTTTGAGGTCATATTTTTTAGTTTAGGTTTAGGTTTGTTTTTAGTTTCTTTTATTTTCTTTGGCGTATAAGTTTAAGTTTATGTTTAGTTTATTTTAGGATTACATTTAGGTTTTATTTTTTTTAGTTTACTTTATTTTAGTTTAGGTTTAGGCTTTTTTTAAGTTTAGGAATTAGGTTTTATTTTTTATTTATTTTTAGGTTTTATTTTTATGTTTATTTTTTAGTTTTAGGTTGTTATTTTATTCTATTTCATGTTTATTTTATTTTCATTTTAGGTTTAGTTTTTATTTTATTTAGGTTTTTATTTTTCACTTTAGTTTAAGTTTTTATTTATTTTATTTTAGTTTAGTTTCTATTTTTATTTTATTTTTTTAGGTTAGGTTTATATTTTATTTTATTATATTATTTTAATATTTTAGGTATTTAATTTAATTAAATTTATTTTTAGGTTTTATTTAGTTTATGATTATGTTTTTAGCTTTTTAGGGTTTAGGGTTTAGGGTTAGTTGAGGGTTTATGGTTTAGGGTTTAGGGTTTAGGGTTTGGGGTTTAGAGTTTAGGGTTTAGGATTTAGGGTTTAGGGTTTTAGGGTTTATGCTTATAGTGCTTAAGGTTTAGGGTTTAGGATTAGGGTTTAAGGTTTAGGGTGGTCTTTTAGGGTTTAGGGTTTAGGGTGATTTTTTAGTGTTTAGGGTTTAGGTTTAGGTCTAAGGTTTAGGTTTTAGTTTAGGGTTTAGGCTTTAAGGATTTTTTTAACATAGAACAAATTCAGATTCAATATTTCTTCTTTTCGATTTCATCAACCAAGTAACACACCAAGTTTTCTAAGAGACAAGCCATGATAAAGATAAAAATTGAGCATGCATAGAGCTAATAAAAAAACCTAGATTACTAAAACCATCTCTACTGTAAAGCACAGTTCCATAAGCAGTAGATCAAATCGACCATTCTATAGTTTCTCCAGTTCCCATCATAACCAATGTGGCCTCCAGAGTAGCGGGATACACCGTCATATCCCTGATCTCTCCCTCCACCATGATTGTAACCTTCGACGCTCCTCCTGCCTTCATAACCACGACTACTCTATCCACAACCTCCATATCCACCAGGACCTCCAGATCCCCCACCACCGCAGCGATAATCATCATCACCTTTGCCTGGGCTAGATCTGACTTCAGTTGGTTGGGTGATGTTCCTCGTCAAGGTTTTGCCCATTTTTAGGGTTTAACTTTAGGTTTAGGTTTATTAGGTTTTAGGGTATAGGTATATTTTTTAATTTATTTCATTCCATTATGTTTAGGTTTAGGGTTTAGGGTTAGGGCTTAGGGTTTAGGGTTTTAGGGTTTATGCTTTGAGGGTTTAGGGTTTAGGATTAGGGTTCTGGGTTTATGGTATTGGGTTTAGGGTTTTAGGTTGTAGGTTTAGGGTTTAGGGTTTGGGGTTAGGATTTATGGTTTAGGGTTTTTTTTTAAATTAAGTAAAATAGTAGGTTTATGTTTATTTAGTTTATTTTTTCTTATTTTGTTTATTTTACTTTTTATTTTTTTTAAAGTTAATTTTTCTTTTTATTTAGTTTAGATTGTTTATTTTAGGTTTATTTATTTTAGTTTAAGTTTTTTATTTTAGTTTATTTTTTAGGTTTAGGTTTAGGTTAAGGTTTATTTTTTAGTTGAGTTTAATTTTTATTTTTTTAGGTTTATGTTTTATTTTTATTTTTAAGTTTAAGTTTAGATTTTTATTATTATTATTTTTTTTGGTTTAGGTTTTAGGTTTTTATTTTTGAATTATTTTTAGGTTTTATTTTTTAGTTTAGGTTTAGGTTTATTTTTAGTTTATTTCATTCTATTTAGTTTATTTTTAAGTTTAGGTTTAGTTTTTTTTAGGTTAGGCTTAGGTTTTATTTGTTTTAGTTTAGGTTTAGGTTTATTTTATTTTGTTTATTTTATTTTTATTTTAGGTTTAGGTTTTTTTAGTTTAGGGTTTATGTTTTATTTTTTTATTTTTTATTAGGTTTTATTTTTAGGTTTAATTTTTTAGGTTTAGGTTCTTATTTAGTTTTTATTTTATTATATTTTAGGTTTATTTTATTTTTATTTTACATTTAGTTTTTATTTTATTAAGGTTATTTATTCTTAAGTTTATTTTATTTTTTAGTTTAGTTTAGGTTTTTCATTTTTTATTTTAGTTTATTTTTATTTTTTATTTTATTTTATTTTTAAGTTTAGGTTTAGATTTTACTTTAAGTTTTATTTTATTTAGGGTTAGTTTTATTAATTTATTTTATTTTTAAGTTTTATTTGGTTCAAGTTTAGTTATTAGGTTTTTAGGGTTTATGGTTTAGGGTTTAGGGTTTATGGTTAAGGTTTATGCTTTAAGCTTTGGGCTTTAAGGTTTAAAGTTTTTAGGGTTTAGGGTTTATGGTTTAGGATTAGTTTAAGGTTTAGGATTTATGGTTTCATGGTTAGTGTTAGGGTTTAGGGTTTAGGGTTTAGGGTTTAGGTTTTAGGGTTTAAGGTTTTAGAGTTGTAGGTGTAGGGCTGTAAGTTTAGGGTTAGTTTTAGGGTTTAGGGTTTAGGGTTTAAGGTTTAAGGTTTAGGATTTAGGATTAAGAGCTTAGGGTATAGGTTTTAAAAAATAAAAATAAATTAAGTAAATAAGTAGGTTTAGTTTTATTTAGTTTATTTAGTTTAATTTACTTTCTATTTTAATTTTTATTTAGTTTAGTTTATTTATTTTAGTTTAGGTTTTAATTTTAGTTTCTTTTTTAGGTTTAGATTTATTTTTAGTTTTTTTTTATTTTTATTTTTTTTAGGTTTAGGTTTTATATTTTATTTTTAGTTAGGTTTAGGATTTTATTTTATTTTTTTAGGTTCAGGTTTTAGGTTTCTATTTTAGGTTTATTTTTAGGTTTTATTTTTTATTTTAGGTTTATGTTTAGTTTATTTTAGGTTTAGGTTTAGGTTTTATTTATTTTAGTTTAGTTTAGTTTATTTTACTTTAGGTTTAGCTTTATTTTATCTTTATTATAGGATTAAGTTTTTTTTAGAATAGGTTTAGGTTTTATTTTTAATTATTAGTTGGTTTTGTTTTTTGATTTATTATTTAGGTTTAAATTTTTATTTAGTTTTTATTTTATTTTATTTTAAGTTTATTTTATTTTTATTTGAGGTTTATATTTTTATTTTGTTTAGCTTTTCAATATTTTAGTTTAGTTTAGGTTTTATTTATTTTATTTTGTTTAGTTTTTATTTCTTATTTTATTTTCTTTGTAGGTTTAGGTTTTAGTTTATGTTTTTATTTTATTTTATTTTTTTATTTCATTTTGCTTTAGGTTTTTTATTTATTTTATTTTTTAGGTTTTATTTAGTTTATGTTTTTTTTAGTTTAGGTTTTAGGGTTTTGGTTTTAGGGTTTAGGGTTTAAGGTTTAGGGTTTTAGGGTTTAGGTTTTATGATTTAGGGTTTAAGGTTTAGGGTTTTTAGGGTTTAGGGTATACATTTTAGGTTTTAGGTTTAGGGTTCAAGTTTTAGTTTAGGGTTTAGGTTTTTTATTTTTTTTATTATTTTTTAACAATGAACAAATTCAGATTCTACATTTTTTCTTTTCAATTTTATCAACCTAGTAACACATCAAGTTTTCTAAGACATAAGTGATGACAGATCAAAAATAAGCACCCATAGAGCAAATCAAAAAACCTAGATAAGTAGGACCATCTTTACTATAAAGACACTATTTCATAAGCAGTAGATTGAATTGGTCGTTCTTCAGTTTCTCTAGTTCTGATCAAAACCATTCCCGCCTCTTGAGTGGTAGGTTCTGCCATCATATCTCTGATCTCTCCCTCCGCCACCACCACAGCTGTAACCTTCATCGCTCCTCTCCCCTTCATAACGATCACTACTCTGACCACCACCACACATAGCTGCAGATCCCCACCACCAGTGATAACTCTCCGGCCTCTCCACCACCAGACTTAGACTGAGCTTGGTTGATGGTGATGTTCCTGCCATCAAGGTTTTCCAAATTTTAAAGGTTTAGGTTTATTAGGTTTTAGGCTTTAAGTTTTTTTTTAATTTATTTAGTTACTTTAGGTTTAGATTTAGGGTTTTGGGTTTCAGGTTTAGAGTTAGGGTTTAGGGTTTAGGGTTTAGGGTTTTAGGGTTTATGCTTTTAGTGTTTAGGGTTTAGGGATGGTTTAAGGTTTACAGTTTAGGGTTTTTTAAAGTTTAGGGTTTAGTGTTCAGGGTTGTAGGTTTAGGATTTAGGGTTTAGGATTTAAGGTTTATAGTTTTTTAGGGTTTATGGTTTTTTATTTATATTAGTTTATATTATTTATTATTTTTATTTATATATACTTTTTTAATTTTATTTATTTTAGTTTATTTATTTTAGTTTTATTTATTTTAGTTTATTTTTTAAGTTTAGGTTTAGGTTTAATTTTTAGTTGAGTTTTATTTTTATTTTATTTTTTAGGTTTGAGTTTTAGGTTTTGATTTTAATTTTTTTAGGTTTTACTTTTTTGTTTAGGTTTAGGGTTACTTTGGGTAGATTTTATTTTATTTAGTTTAGGTTTATGTTCACGTTTAGTTTATTTTAAGATTAGGTTTAGGTTTTATTAACTTTAGTTTAGTTTATTTTAGTTTAGGTTAAGGTTTATTTTATTTTCTTTATTATTATTATTTTTTAGGTTTAGGGTTTAGGTTTTATCTTTTATTTATTTTTAGGTTTTATTTTAAGCTTTATGTTTTAGGTTTAAGTTTTTATTCATATTTAATTATATTATTTTAAAGTTTTATTTTATCTACTTTTTATTATATTTATGTTTTTTATTCTTAGGTTTATTTTATTTTTTAGTTTATTTATGTTTTTATTTATTTTATTTTTGTTTATTTTTATTTGTTTATTTTATTTTATTTCTAGGTTTAGGTTATAGTTTAGGTTTTTATTTTATTTTATTTAGGTTTAAGCTTTTTATTTATTTTATTTTTAGGACTTTTTAATTTAGGTTTAGGTTTTTAGGGTTTAGTATTTAGGGTTTAGAGTTTAGAGTTTAGCGTTTAGGGTTTTAGGGTTTAGGGTTTTAGGGTTTAGGATTTTTGGTTAGGGTTTAGGGTTTAGGATTTAGGGTTTAGGGTTTAGTGTTTAGGCTTTAGAGTTTAGGGTTTGAGTTTAAGGTTTACGGTTTAGGCTTTAGGATTTATGGTTTTTAGGGTTTAGGATTTTAGGATTTTAGGTTTAGGGTTTAGGGATTACAGTTAGGGTTTACAGTTTAAGGTTTAGGGTTTAGGGGTTTTTAGTTTTAAGGTTTAGGGTTTATGGTTTAGAGCTTAGGGTTTAGGGTTTAGGGTTTTAGGGTTTTGGGTTTTGGGTTTAGGGTTTAAGGTTTAGGGTTTGGGGTTTTAGGGTTTAAAGTTTAGTGTTTAGGATTGTAGGTTTAGGGTTTAGAGTTTCAGGTTTAGGGTTAGTTTTAGGGTTTAGGGTTTAGGGTTTAGGGTTTTTTTATTTATTTTATTATATTTTTATTTATTTTATAAGTTAAGTAAACTGGTAGGTTTAGCTTTATTTAGTTTATTATTTATTTATTATTATTTATTTTACTTTTTTATTTTGATTTAGGTTTTTTTTAGTTTAGTTTATTTATTTTAGTTTAGGTTTTTTTTTAGGTTTAGGTTTATGTTTATCTTTATTTTTTAGTTTAGTTTTATTTTTATTTTATTTTTTAGGTTTAGGTTTTATTTTTTTATTTTAAGTTTAGGTTTAGGTTTTTATTTTATTTCATTAGGTTTAGGTTTTAGGTATTTATTTTAAGTCTATTTTTAGATTTTATTTTTTAGTTTGGGTTTAGATTTATTTTCAGATTATTTTATTTTATTTAGTTTATGTTTGAGTTTAGGTTTAGTTTATTTAAGGTTTAGGTTTAGGTATTATTTGTTTTAGTTTAGTTTATTTTAGTTTTGGTTTAGGTTTATTTTATTTTTATTATAGGTTTAGGTTTTTTTAGTTTAGGGTTTAGGTTTTATTTTTTACTTCTTTTTAGCATTTATTTTTTGCTTTATTGTTTAGGTTTAGGTTTTTATTTAGTTTTTATTTTATGAAATTTTATTTTTATTTTATTTTTTATTTTTGGTTTAGTTTTCATTTTATTTAGGTTTTTATTTTTTAGTTTAATTTAGGTTTTTATTTATTTTATTTTAGTTTAGTTTTTATTTTTTTATTTTATTTTTTTAGGTTTATGTTTAAGTTTAGGTTTCAGTTTATGTTTTAATTTATGTTTTTATTTTATTTTATATTATTATTTTATTTTGCTTTTAGTTTTTTATTTATTTTATTTTTAAGTTTTATTTAGGTTAGGTTTAGCTTTTTAGCTTTTTAGGGTTTTGGGTTTAGGGTTTAGGGTTTGGAGTTTAGGTTTTAGGGTTTAGGTTTTAGGTTTAAGGTTCAGGTTTTAGTTTAGTGATTAGGATTTTTGGTTTTTTTTAATAGAGAAAGAATTCAGATTCATGATTTCTTCTTTTCAATTTCATTAACCAAGTAACACACCATGTTTTCTAAGACACAAGCGATGACATAAATAAAAAATGATCATGGTTAGAGCAAATTGAAAACCCTAGCTAACTAGAACCATCTCTATTGTAAAGACATAGTTCCATAAGCAGTAGATCAAATTAGTCATTCTTTAGTTACTCCATTTCCCATCAGAACCACCCCGGCCTCTTTAGTAGCGGGATCCCCCATCATATCCCCATTCTCTCCCTCGGCCACCACCACGGCTGTAACCTCCGTCGCTTTTCCCGCCTCCAAACCCACCACAGCTCCGACCACCACCTCCATATCCACCAACACCTCCAGATCCCCACCACCCAATAGCATACGCCTCGCCACTCCCTAGATCTAGATTGACCCCAGTTGACGGTGATGTTCCTGCTATCAAGGTTCTTCCCATTCTTAGGGTTTAGGTTTAGGTTTATTTTTTTTATTTTTTATTTGCTTTCGGTTTAGGTTTAGGGTTTAGAGTTTGGGATTTAGGGTTTAGGGTTTTCCGGTTTATGCTTTTAGAGTTAAGGGTTTAGGGTTTATGTTTATTTTTTAATTTATGTAGTTACTTTAGGTTTAGGTTAAGGGTTTGGGTTTAGGGTTTATGGTTTTGGGTTAGAGTTTATGGTTTTGGGTTTTGGATTTTAGGGTTTAAAGTTTAAGGTTTTTTAGATTTTAGGGTTTAGTGTTTAGGGTTTAGGGTTTAGGGTTTATGGATTTTTTAAAATTAAGTAAATCGATAGATTTAGGTTAAGTTAGTTTATTTAGTATATTTTCTATTTATTTTAGTTTATTTGATTTTTTATTTTTATTTAGGTTTATTTTTTATTTAGTTTATTTTTTTTTATTTTAGGTTTATTTATTTTAGTTTAGGTTTTTTATTTTAGTTTATTTTTATGTTTAGGTTTAGGTTTAGGTTTATTTTTTTAATTGAGTTTCATTTTTATTTTATATTTTAGGTTTCGGTTTAGGTTTTTATTTTATTTTTTTAGGTTTAAGTTTTAGGTTTTTATTTTAGTTTTTTTTTGGTTTTATTTTTTAGTTTAGGTTTAGGTTTATTTTCAATTTATTTTATTTTATTTAGTTTAGGTTTAGGTTTAGGTATAATATATTTTAGGATTTGGTTTAGGTTTTATTTGGAGTCAATCGGGTTCACCTCTTGAGATTGACTTGGAGTCAACTGACTCTAAGGATCCCATAGGAGAAGTTGTAGGTATGTTAGATGAGAAGGTAGAACTTTCCACAAGCTCGTCATTCCAAGAAGTCACTGAAGTCAACCTAAGCAGTGGCAAAGTTCTACCTTCTAAGGTAGCCCTTCAGGATAAGGGTAAGCAAGTCATTAGTTCTAATGAGCATATAGCCCCTCCATAGAATGCTCCACATATGGAAATGCTTGTGGAGGACCAAGCCAGAGTTGATTACAATGTCCTAACTCACCTTAGAAAGTTTCCATCTAAGATAAGCATATACGACGCCCTTATCTTATCCAAAGAGATGAGGGAATCTCTTATCAAGGCCTTACTTGATCTAGAGATATGCTTAGCTCAGCTGACCACTAGTAAAGAGGAGGCATTCCACTCAAAGGACATCTTAGAAGTTACATTCAGCGATGAAGACTTACTTCTAGGGATGACTATGCACAACCGCCTCTTTACATTATAGTGGATGTTGGCAGATACAAGCTATCTAGAATTCTGGTTGACCCAAGTGTATCAGTCAACATTATGAGTCTAAGAAGCATTGCCTACATGAGGATTGGCATCTCCAAATTTTGAAAAGAAAGGATGATGTTGAGAGGATTCAATGAACAAGGGGAGAGGGCTTTGTTCTATTTTGGATGTATGGGGGGGGGGGGGGGGGGGACACCGATCATAGAGGAAGGGGGTACTTTTGAGGTGATCAACATTGATGTATGATGTACTATCTTGAAAGATAGAGGCATCACCCTACAATGGACCCATAATCACATAAGGACTCCTACATGATGGGTCTAAAATGTACCTAGATTTTTCCCCTACTTTACATAGATGAATAAAGAAGAGTTTATATTAAACTAGGTTTTTATGTTCCCTATGGAGGCAAGCCTCTATAGTTAATTACATCTTAGGAAATGAAATTTCTTAAGAATACTCTCAATTAAAGTAGACAATTATCATTTCCAAAGATTTCAAGTTTAGATTATCAAAGGATTGGTTGTATTTGGAAAATCAATTGGGAAAGTTCAAGGAGAAGACTTATTTTTAGAATCCAAATGAAATAAGTAGGAAATACTCATGATACTTGGAAGCCTAGTGAGCATTACAATCTATCCTATGGTTGGGCTTTATAATTTTGAAGTTTAAGAGATTTATATATTTTGAGTTGAAATTTAATTAGGTTACTAAGGCTTATAATCGACCAATACAAGGTTATGGGAATGTCTAAGAGGCGAGGATTTATGCTCGTAGCCCAAAGGAAATAGCTACCTCGGATCCTGCTTTAGTATGAGCTAAAGCATGACCAAAATCTAAGCAACAGTTGGCCATAAGGGTTTACCTCCATAAGAGAGAAAAATTTGTCTAACTTCTGGGCTTATAATCACTTGGAGTGGCCACCAGCTAACTCCTCCTACAATTTTAAAACCATTTAGTCCAGTCTTTTGAATTGCAAGATAGCTAGGTTATTAATTTAATTAGAAATAGATTAAAGTTCTAAACACACTCCCTAAGAGACTAGAGCATGAGTCGTATGAGCATATGACTTAATCTATATATGCAAAAAATTTTAAAATTCTATTTCATTTTAGTCACATCATTTTGATAGAGGCTTTAGGATTTCGTATGCCTAAATACATGATGAAATAGGTTATGGGTCCAATCAGCTAGAAGAAGGTGTTCTCCACCACAAGGGATGCCCTTCATGTTCAAGAGAGAAAGAATATGAATGCATGATGTGAAACATACAACCATATAGCTAAGGGGTTACTAAATATTTTAATTATCTTATTTATGTCTTAGGTTTTATGATGAGGTTATGAGTTGTTTAAAATTTAGTTATGAGTGATTAGTTGGGTAGGAAAGTTATTTTTATCCTAAGAGCCTAATTATGTCCAAGCCACACATTAAAGAATCAATCATTTAAGATATTATGAAAGCATGCCATCCTAATGCACAATGTAAACATAACATCAAATAATTATATAAACTATCATAAAAGAATAAGAGGTCCGGTAAATAAAATTTACAACCTGGGGAGAAAAGATGGGTAGCCAAGCTCTACCCTTATACAACATGGAATATGAAAAAATAATTATAATTGTATTAAATTTTATGGGGATCTTTTTTCTTCATATCTCCATTTTTGATTTGGTTCCTTCTTTGATTTGGATGGCGCTTGCTTCAAAGGCATCAGGCACCGACAAAGGCTTCTAAGCCATCATCCTAATCCACCATAGCACTAATCCTAATTCCTATTGCAAAATTACATTTATGTGGAAAAGTAAATCTAACTACACTTGCAAAATAGAGGTCAGCTAAATATACATATAATCCCAAGCAATTGTATTTATAATTTGGACTTAGAACACTACACATGAGTAACTAAGTCCACCTATCCTAACTAGGATTATGCTTAAGGTTTTAAGCAACCTATAAAAAGTACATTCACATTTATTTTTAAGCATCCCTTAAGCATAATCCCCAGTAGAAAATATGATTAGGCTTATATTGACCTATCATCTAGTCTACGCCGCATACACCCTAACATCCAATCAAAAATAATACATCATAAAACAAAACATACATCACATCATACACCATCATAACTTAGAGCTATAAGTGGTGACTTAATTCTAATGTGTGTATTAAGGTTTATGTGGTATGTCTTGTTAGGCATTAGTGTTGTATTTTCTAAGTATAGAAGGATTCAATTTAACATGAATGGTTGATTTCACTTAAAGTAGTTTAATTTATTTGAGAATTTTAATTTATGTTTTATTTTGTTTCATTTGATTACACTTAGCAACTAAGTGTTATAAAGAGAGGAAAATAGGATTGCCCTCTTTCATCCCAACCTTAACTCACTTTATAAAGTATATTAATTTGATTTAGTTCTTTTTAGTGAATGGCTTATTAAATGAATTAATTAATCCTAAGTTTAGGATCACTTTAAATAATCTTATTCAAAATGAAAGGCATCTTAAGATTAATTTAGTTGAATTACTACGTCATATATTAAATCATTCCTTTCCATCACATGTAACATGCATATGATTTAATCCTAATGTTTATACATGCAACATATTTTAGCACACTTAAATGATGAATGTTTGTGTATGTTTAGAATTTATATTTTATTTGATTGTATTATTTAAACTTTTTAATTTAAAACTTTATCCAAATTCTTATACAAAAAGGACATAAGAATGAAATTAAATAGGCATGTGTTGTTGTTAAATCAGGCAAGTGAGGTAATCCAATGACCACCTTAGAGCAAGTTAAAGCCTTGAATTCTCGGGATGTCCATTATATACCCATTTGCATTCAAACATATGTAAATTCGTATGTATGAACAAAAGAAGTAAGATCCAAATCATATGGCTAATTAATTCAACCACTTAGTCAATTATGAATGCATGCAATGTTAATGTAAAATGGGATTTTCATTCACTAATCACCTATACATATACTTATACAAAGATACAAGCAAGTACGTGTCATTTTTAAACCATAGAAGTGAGGTAATCAAATGACCTTTTTGGGGCTAACTAAAGCCTCGTATTCCCGAGATGTCCAAACTATATACTTGCTTTTCTTGGACTCACATGGATGTATACATAAATGAGTGAATGAAAACCATGAAAAGATTGTATATTTTTTATTGAATCATTTATATATTTGAATTAAAGCTCCATCCAAATTCTAATATTGAAATACATAAGAATGAAATCAAATGGGTACGTGCCATTATTAAACCAGGGAAGTGAGTTAATCAAATGACCTCCTTGGGTCTAGCTAAAGCCTCATATTCTCGGGATGTCCAGATTATATACCAATTACCATTCAATCTTATATAAATCAACACATGAATAGAGGAAAGAGAACTCAACATTCATACACATAAGTTATAAGCACATGCATTTCTTATGTATTTATAACTAGCATCATAACATATATTATTATTCATTTATAAGCTTTTGAAAAATACATTTTGATTTAATAGTGGTAATAGCAACACATTTATTAAATTAAATCAACACATGCAAGCTTACATAAAGGAAATCCATTTTATTTTACTTAATTTTGAAAACATGGATGCATGAATTCAGATGACATACCAAACTTAACATGATTGGAAATAGAACAATTAAATATAAGCATATTATTCATTCAACCAAACTAGTTCTTAAGGACAATCAAATCAAATATGATTATTTAAGGATGTCATAACTTATTGTTTTAAACCCATTCCCACATTAACGATTTGATTTAATTTAAGGAAATGTAAGTAAGTTTATTTTATAGGTAAATTAAGTTTAACCCTTAATTAGATGAATTAGTTACCTTTACTTAAGTCACCTTAAAGTAATTAACTAAATATTTATGAGATAACATGATATGCATGGAAAATAAACTTGTAATGATCCTAGGAAATCAAAGGGGCATAATGCAATTGGCTCATGATTAATAGTTAATTAGATTAAGGGACTTAATTAATTACTCTTATGATTTTTCCACACATGTGGACTAACCAAAATTTTATTAAACACCATTAGGTTATTAAACACCCAAAGATCTGATTTAATTAATTAAGGTTTGATGTAATTATTATTTTAATTAAGTGATTTAATTAAGTTAAATCTTAATTTTTCATTTAAAAGGGTGAAATGAACTTAAAGAAATGGGTCCCAACCCTATTCCTTAGTTCATTTCTAAACAATGATTAATAAACTTAATTAACCAATTTATTACTATTCATGAGATTAATTAATCATTAATTAACTTAAAAGAGTAGGTAATTTAATTTTCCTAATTAAGTGAGCAATAAACCCCAAGAAAACCATGGGAGGCAGAGGTCATCCCATTAAATTAATCCACAAAATTTGGAATTAATTGCTCAAGTAATTAATGATTAATTAAGCTAATTAATTTTGTAATTAAACCTTAATTACTATTCAAAATTAGTTAAGATCATTTTTAATTAATTTTCCTCTGAAATACCTTTAAAATGAGTATTTATTTGTATTTTTTATTTCTTTATGATTATTTATGATTTTTAGAAGTTTCAGCCATTTAAAATGATTAATTAAGCCTAATTAAAGCCTAATCCTATTGGCACCACATGACGAGCTCACGCGGCGTGCTTTCCATATGGCACCACAGGTTTGGCTACTTAAAACTTATCTGACTCAGTGCATACGTGGCAGTGGCAAATGCACTTTCTTGTCCGCCATCAGATCTAAGATCAGACATCTACAATTAATCCTATAACTTAATAGGATTAAATCTGATCGATCTAGTTGATCTAATCACCACCATCCATTCTGATCATGCAGAGTAGATGGTGAATGATCTAATATCATGTGAGTGAGGGAGAATGGAGTCTGTCTGCCATTGCTCACTTGATCTAAGCTTACCCGAGCTCGGATCAACTCGAAAAGGATCCCACACTTTCACGACATCGAATGGAGATGCAAGTTTTATTCAAAAAGCTCCAACCCATTTTTTCCTAAGGATCAATTTTTGAAGCATACCTTATCAGAGCTGAAGATCGATAGCTCGAAAGATTAAGGAAGCTTCATCTAGTTGAGATGAAGCCTTGTTGACCAACAATTGGAATAATTCCTCGACATTCATTTGGAAGGCCACGAACTGATAATTTGGAGCTTGGCTTTGATCAAAGTCCCACCTTCAGTGCTTTGGAAGCTTGGAAGATGATTTGTTCTTGCTCAACGAGGCCTAGGGAAGGTGCATGCAAAGTTAATTTGAGTTTGATGGAGAAATGGGGAAGTTAGGTCAAAAATGGGAGTGTCCTATTTGGGAGATGGGAATGACATTTTCTGATCGAGGAATGAGCTTGGGAGCTTAGGGAATGGATATAGTGGCTCATCTTGGGTAAGTAGGGTTCTGAGGAATGATTTTTGTGTGTGTTTGAGTGGAAATGAGGGGGTGTATACCCCCTTCATCTTGATCAGCTGGTGGGATCAGATTTGGCTATTAGTGGCTGTCCAACCATCTTAGGGAGTAATGGGTGGCAGGGAGGAGGTGAGTTGGCTCAGCTAGGTTGGTTGAAGGCGAAGAGGTGGCTACCAAGGAGAAATCATGGGTGTCCTATTTGTTTCAAATGCACCAATGGGGAGGGTGAGGTGACTTCACCTCCCATGGGTCATGGTCGACCTATCCACCTGGTGGGTTGAAGGCTGTCAGCAAGGTAGACCATTGGGAAACTACCAAGTGGTTAATGAATGGAAATGGCCACTTACATGGGTGCTTTGTCTCATGTGATGTGATCATTTGGAAATGGATTTGATTTGGATAGATTTGAAAGGATCCAAAAGTGGGTTAGCCTAAATTTCAGGTCAATTGGAGTTGATTTGGTTTGGTTTGGCTCAATTTGACTCATTTAGGTCAAATTGGGTTATGTTGGATCAAGTTGACTAATTGGTCAAATTTGGTCAAACCAAGGGTTGGATCAAGTTCATATGATCATTTGGGATGTTTTGGTTCAATTGGTTTGGTTTAGTTTGGCTTAGATTTGATTTTGGCTCATTTGAATTCATTTAGGTCAAATGGGTTAAGTTGACCAATTTGACCAAATTGGCCAAATTGGCTTGGGTTGGGTGTTGGTTTGGGTTTAGTTGACGAATTGAATTTGATGTTTGATGTTTGGTTTTGGAATTTGGGTTTGGATTTGGATTTGAATTTGATGTTTGAATTGAACTTAAGGTTTGGTTTAAGAAGGTGACCATGGATTTGATTTGGGTTGTAGGATAGGTGGATTATCCTAATCCTTAAGGCATAACCTAACCCTATGGTTAATCCAACTATGTCTTCAAGCTTAGCTTAAGTGTTTACCTAATTGTTAGAAGTGTCTTATGACTAGGGAAGTCTTTGTGTTTAGAAGACTCTTATGCATAAGATGGGACGATTGAATCTGTACTCTAAAATTGAGGTCAACAGGCCTTAGGCTCCATAGTGTTACCCTTGGAGATAGATGATTAGAAGATCGAAGGCAAGTTTCAGATTATAAACTCAGATACATCTTTCAACACATTGTTTGGGAGGCCATGGATACATCAGAATAACATAGTTCCATCCTATCTATATCAGTGTATGAAGTTCGTGAGAGGTGGGGTCGTCTATTATGTCAAAGGAGATCTCAAGCCATTTATAGTTCACGAGGTCAGCATATATGAGGATGGGGCTTACTACCTCCCTCAAAATCAACAAGTATATTCTTGAAAACATGCCCAAAGTTTAAAAATTAAATGAAAAAAAAAGAAAAAAAAGAAAATAGAAAAACTAAAAGAAAATAAAAGAAAAAAAATGAAAAATAAAATAAAAGGGAGTGAAAATAGACTTGGAAGAGGAAGTGGAGCCTGACATTAGATTTCACCCATAGTTCATTACTCCATTTGAACATTTTGGTAGGACTACCTGACCTCCATCAGGCAGAGGAAAGGGGCATGTTCAGAGGTAGTCCCAAGGATGGAAAACCTCCTTATTGGCCACCCAATAGAAGATATGTCCCAGCTACCAGGAGTACACTTGTTATCCATATAAACTTATAATCTAGTGCATAGAATGAGTCTTATATGGCTAGCACAGCAGCCAACTCTTCTCAACAGTAGACTCCCTTGGAGGTAACACTTGAGCCACATAATGATGAAGATTGAGCTCCAAAGCAAAGCATAAGTGTATCCAAGTCTATATGTGAAATAGTTAGGCATCAGTTGGGAACTTTAGCCCTAACCCCACTTTTCTCTCAAAAAGCTGAGGGTTTGGTAGTTAATGAAGCCCCTAAGTCATCCACAGGTGTGAATACTCAAAGGTTCTTGTTGGGAGCATCATCCTCATGTCAAGAAGTTGATGTAGAACTTGAGGATGTTTCACATAAAGATTTAATAAAATTACCTGTGGGTCTAGTTCATATATTTGGTCAAAGCATAGGTCATACTACTTCAAAACAAAATGGAAGAATAAATGCAAAAGTTCTCAATCAAGACCAAAACTAGGATTCAGTATAGTGGGTCTAGTTGATAATGATGATTACTGCTTAGTCATCACCAATCATTTAAAATTAGATAGGTTCTTTTCAAATCACATTAATTTATATGAGGAGCTGTGCTTAGAAACTTTAGATGATCTAGATAATTTTGAAGTCAAAGATGCACAGCCAGAGTTTGAAGAAGAGATCAAGTCAATCATCGATGAGCTCAAAGAAATCAACTTAGGAACTGAAGAAGATCCATGCCTGACATACATCAGTTCTTTATTGAATGAAATTAAAATGAATGACTTAGTTAGGCTATTGATTGAGTTTAAGGACTGCTTTGCATGGAGTTATGAAGAGATGCTTGGATTGGCTCTTGACATAGCAGTCTGTAAACTAGCAATAGAGCCTACTGTTAACCTTATCAAGCAAGCTCTTAGATGCATGCAATTAGACATAGAACAATAGGTGAATTATAAAGTCAATAAATTGATTAATGTTTTCATCCAAGAAGAAAAATACCTTACTTGGTTAGCCAATGTCATGATAGTTAAGAGAAAGAGTGGCCAAATTCACATATGCTTCAATTTTAGAGATTTAAATAAGGCATGACCAAAAGAAGAATTTCCATACTAATCTCAGAGTTGATTGTGGACATTTCCTCATCTCATGCAGTCTTCTCTTTCATGGATGGCTCATCTCGATATAACTAAATAAAGATGGCCCATGAAGGTGAAAGAAACACTACTTTTAGAACCACTTATTAGAATTTATTACTATAACATCATGTCTTTTCACCTTAAAAATGTCAGTAGTACGTACTAGTGGGCTATGGCTCAAATCTTCGATGAACTCAAATCTTCGATGCTATGTCGATGATCTCGTGGTCAAAAGCAGAGAAAAGGAAGACCATCTCTTTGACTTGAGAGTAGTTTTCGAATAGTTAAGATAATTTTACCTCAAAATGAACCCCCTAAAGTGTGCATTCATAGTAGCTTTAAGGAAATTTCTTGGCTTTGTTGTCTGACACCAGGGAATCGAAATCAATCTGGAGAAGATTATGGCAATATTAGAATTGCCACCCCCTAAAAGTTTAACTCAACTCAGATCATACCAAGGGTGGTTGGAGTATCTAAGACGCTTTATATCCAGCCTATTAGGAATATGTCAATCATTCTTAGCAATTGTCAAAAAGGATGCCAAGTTCAAGTGGGATGACAAGTGGAAGCATGCCAATGAATACATCAAGCATTACTTGATGAGGCCACCGATTCTAGTAGCCCCTATCCCAAGCAAGCTGCTCATACTTTACACTACTGCGTTAGATGACTCCCTTGGTGCTTTTTTTGGCCCACCAATGATGATGGGAAGGAGAATGCACTTTACTACCTCAACCATCATCAAATACACGGTGTTGCCCTACACCAACCAATCAACATTCTACATCCTACATTGGCCTCATGGCCATTCGAGTGTTGGGGTACCGACATAGTGGGTTTGATTGATCCTCCATCTTCCAAGGGTCATCGGTTCACCTTATCTACTACTAACTACTTTTCCAAATGTGTGAATGTGATTTCGCTCATAGAGGTCATAGCTCAGCATTTATTCCAATTTTTTAGGAGCCATATTGTATATAGGTTCAGAGTGTCTCGATGAATTATATGTGATAATGGTACTACATTCAAGAGCACCGAGATCAACAATTTTACTCAGAGATAAAGCATATATTATAGATATTCTGCTATGAACTACCTGAGGAAAAATAGCTTAGCAAAAACTTTCAAGAAAACTCTCATCCAAATATTGAAGAAGACACTTGAGAATAATAAGCAATAGTGGTATAGCAATTAGTTGAAGCATTGGGGGCCTATCGCACCACATATAGAACTCCAACTCAGTATACTCTTTTCTCTTTAGTCTATGGGTCGAAGCCATTCTACCATTAGAAGTCCAACTCCCATCATGAAGGATAGTTGTGGTTAGCAAGATGACAACAAAGTAGAATGCCAAGTTGCATTTAGAAAAGCTCAAAGGTTTCAAGGAGAGATGCCTGTGGGCATGCTAAAACCCCATGTTGTACAAAGCTAAAATGATTCAAGCTCACAAGAAATTTGCCCGTCCTAGAGCTTTTCAAGTAGGAGAGCTTATTTTAGTTCTAAGGAGACCGCTTATTGCCCGTCGTAAGATGGGAAGCAAGTTTGAACTCACTTGGGAGAGCCCTTTTGCCATAGAGAAGGCCTACCAAGCAAGATCTTATCAGCTTATTAATCATAAGGGAGAGTCCCCAATGCTTCCAATCAATGGGCTCTACTTAAAGAAATATTATAAATCATGTTTGAAAATAATTATCATCAATGAAAATTCTATTTCAAATTCAATATCTTCTATGTTGAAAGTATTCTTGTTTATGAATCCACCATGATGTGTTTAGGGTAGGTGTGAGGAACCCGTGCGGCATCCTATCTTTCATCGACACAACACAAACACAAATTACACACAAACATATAAAACAAACACATATCTTTTATCTCAGGCTACTCTAAGTTGAGTAAATGCCCCTAGTGGCACTCACTCAGTAGCTGTTCTAGGTCGGGCTGATGTGGCTGGTAAGTATGTCACCCTACTAGTCTTCTTGCTTTGGAGGATGTAAGTCTGCTATGCTTTCCTTCCTTAGCCACTGAACACTGACGAACACCTTGTTAGTTTGGTAGGCCTTACTGTGTGGCTGGTAAGCTACCTCATTGTGGCTTCATTTAAGAGGATGTGAGTCTACTATACTTTCTTCTTAGATTAGACTTCATGCACTAACTAGGTCGAGTATATTTGAGGTTTAGGCTAAATCCCCTAGCACTCCTTCCCTCTTGGCTACTTCAAGTCTGGGTCCAGTCCTTCTTCAAAGCTCCTTGCTTAGTAGTCACTCTAGGTCAGATATCATCTATCCCATCAACAATAGACTATCCTGATGATCAATTTTTCTTGGAAAGTTGTAAGCCTACATGCTTTCTTTCTAGGTTTATTGTTTCACATTGACGGGCACCTTAGGTTGGTTGGTTCTCACTATGTTGATGATACACCACTCATGCTGATGGATACACCTTAGGTTGGTTGGTTCTCCCAGATACACCACTCATGGAAAATGTAAGTTGGTACACTTTCTACTTGAGTTGGTCACCGTACACCTACAGGATTACTTTTTTAGGGCTTAAGATAATGCCCCTAGCAGCACCTCCCCTATGGGCACTATATTTGGATCACATCCTTTGCGACCCCATTTAGACACTACCTGGGTTACTATCAAATTGGACAGTTCCCCATTTCTAGTAACCACCCCTATGGTTGGAGAATCCATCCTATTGATGTGCAGATTCCCCCTTGGTCCAGTAAATCTGAGATAGGTCAATGCTGACATAGCCCCTTCTTAGTGTGGTCCCTCGCACACCAATAGTGTCCATGCAAACATATAAAAAAAAATATTTTCACTTGTGGATTAAGAGGACACCCCTAGTGGTACCATTTCCCAAGCAGGTATCCTATCTTTAGCGGAGTGTTATTAAAACTCTTTATAAGAATCTTTTGACTACTCTTGAGTTGATATAAATCCCAAGAAAAATTCATTTAATAGTCACCCTTTAGTCAAGTTTGATTTGTTGTGCTACAAACAGGTCACCCTAGTGGTTATTCCCTACTCTAGAAGATGTAAGTCTGCTACATCTTCTTCTTAGCACAGCCATTGCATACTGAAAAACAACCCCATAGGTTGGCTAGCTCTACCCTAGGGCCAGTAGACTATCCCTTTGGATTTATAAATCTGAGATAGGGCAAGTCTGATATTTCCCCTTCTTAGTGGGTCCATCGCACACCGACTGATCCATAAATTAAACCTATCAAATTGGACCGATCTCACATCTCCAGTGGATATGCCCTCAATTTAAAATCAAACTAAACTGAATAAACCATATCAAATCATATGAAATTAAGATAAAATTAATCCTGACTACTTTTGAGTTGACCTAAGTCCCTAATGATATTCACTTAGTAGTTGCCCTAGGTCAGGTTTGATTTGTTGTGCATCCAAAGGTCACCCCAGTTGTTGTTCCTTGCTTTGGAAGATGTAAGACTACTACACCTTCTTCCTAGCACATAGCTATTGCACACTGAAAGGCAACCCCTTAGGTGGGCTAGCTCTACCACATAGTTGATAGACTATCCCTTTAGATTAGTAAACTTGGGGTAAGTCAAGGCTGATATAGCCCCTTCTCAGTGGGTCCATTGCACACCGACAGAGTCCATGCATTAACTCAGATTAAATTAAACCCAATCTGATTTTCCCTAGTAGAGATAAATCACACCATTCTACAGAGTGTAGCCCTAAATCATATATAAACAAGTCAAAGAAACAAATCAAATTCAAAACCAACCTCCCTAGTTGACTTAAATTAAACTAACTCCCCCTGTAGAGTCTAAATCAAAGAAATCCAACCAAACTCTTATCCCTAGTGGATCAACCCCAAATTAATTTATGAAATCAAACTCAAGTTCTAATCCCAAGTGGATAGCCCGAACTTGCTTCCCTAGTAGAAGGTTCATTTACCCAATCCCTAGCGAACTCGAGCCCATATATCTAGCAGATATGCCTCCACATCAATTAAAATAAAATAAATTAAAATTGATTTGATCTTAATCCCTAGTGGATTATTGATTCGTATCCCCAATGAATCTTCTTAACACAAATCATGTAATCAAATTAAATTCAAACCTTATCCCTAGCTGATTTTCTTCTTCTACGCCCTCGACATAGAGCCCTCACAAGTCATGTCCAATGCATGTGTGATCCCCTAGGGTTTAGGGTTTAGGGTTTAGGGTTTTAGGGTTTAGGGTTTAGGGTTAGGGTTTAGGGTTTAGGGTTTTAGCATTTAGGTTTTGAAGGTTTCAGGGTTTAGGGTTTAGGGTTAGGGTTTAAGGTTTAAGGTTTATGGTTTAGGGTTTATGCTTTAGGGTTTAAGGTTTTGAGGATTTAGGGTTTAGTGTTTAGGTTTAGGCTATAGGGATTAGGGTTTTATAGGGTTTAGGGTTGTAGGTTTAGGGTTTAGGGTTAATTTTATGGTTTAAGGTTTAAGATTTAGGGTTTATGGTTTAGGGTTCAGGGGTTTTTTTTTTTAAAATTAAGTAAACTGGTAGTTTTAGGTTTATTTAGTTTATCTAGTTTAATTTTTATTTATTTTAGTTTATTTTATTTTTTATTTTATTTTTTATTATTTATTTTTATTTATTTTATTTTAAATTTTATTTAGATTAGTTTATTTATTTTAGGTTTATTTATTTTAGTTAAAGTTTTTTACTTTAGTTTATTTTTTAGGTTTATGTTTAGGTTTATGGTTATTTTATAGTTTAGTTTTATTTTTATTTTATTTTTAAGGTTTAAGTTGTATTCTTTACTTTAAGGTTTAGGTTTAGGTTTTTATTTTAGGTTTATTTTTAGGTTTATTTTTAGTTTATTTTATTTTATTTAGTTTAGAGTTTAAGTTTAGTTTATGTTAAGTTCAGGTTTATGTTTTATTTATTTTAATTTAGTTTATTTTAGTTTAGGTTTAGGTTTTATTTTTTATTTATTTTTAGGTTTGGGTTTTTATTTAGTTTTTATTTCATTTTATTTTAGGTTTATTTTATTTTTTATTTTACATTTAGTTTTTAGTTTATTTATGTTTTATTATTAGGTTTATTTTATTTTTTAGTTTTGTTTAAGTTTTTATTTATTTTATTTTAGTTTAGTTTTTATTTTGATTTTATTTTATTTTTATTTCTATGCTGATGTTTAGGTTTAGGTTTAGGTTTTAGTTTAAATTTTTATTTTATATTTTATTTTTATTTTGGTTTATGTTTTTTATTTATTTTATTTTTAGGTTTTATTAAGTTTAGGTTTAAGTTTTTAGGTTTTAAGGGTTTAAGATTTGGGGTGTAGGGTTTTGGGTTTAGGGTTGTTGGTTTTAGGGTTTAGGGTTTAGGGATAAGGGTTAGGATTTGGAGTTTAGGATTTAGGGTTTAGGTTTGTAGGTTTAGGGTTCAGGGATTCGAGTTTAGGGTTAATTTTTTGTTATTATTTTTTAAATTATGTAAACTCGTAAGTTTAGGTTTATTTATTTTATTATTTTTATTTAGGTTTATTTTTATTTTTAGTTAGTTTAGTTTATTTATTTTATGTTTATTTATTTTAATTTTGGTTTTTTATTTTAGTTCATTTTTTAGGTTTAGGTTTAGGTTTTGGTTTATTTTTTTAGTTTAATTTTATTTTTATTTTATTTTTTAGGTTTAGGTTTTATTTTTTATTTTTGGTTTAGGTTTAGGTTTTTACTTTATTTTTTTAGGTTTAGGTTTTAAGTTTTTATTTTAGGTTTATTTTATGTTTTATTTTTAGTTTGGGTTTAGGTTTATTTTTAGAATTTAGGGCTTGGGTTTAAGTTTAGTTTATTTTAGGTTTAGGTTTAGGTTTTATTTATTTTGGTTTAGTTTATTTCAGTTTAGGTTTAGGTTTATTTTATTCTTATTTTAGGTTTTTTTTTTAGTTTATGGTTTAGATTTTATTTTTTTATTTATTTTTAGTTTTTTTTTAGGTTAATTTTTTGGTTTAGGTTTTATTTAGTTTTTATTTTATTTTATGTTAAGTTTATTTTATTTTAATTTTGAGTTTAGTTTTTATTTTTTAGTTAAGTGTAGGTTTTTATTTATTTTATTTTATTTTAGTATTATTTTTTATTTTATTTTCTTTTTAGGTTTAGGTTAAGTTTTAGTTTAGGTTTTTATTTATTTTTATTTTATTTTGGTTTAAGTTTTTTATTTATTTTATTTTTAGGTTTTATTAAGATTAGGTTTAGGTTTTTAGCTTTTTAGGGTTTAAAGTTTAGTGTTTAGGGTTTGTTTAGGGTTTAGGGTTTAGGGTTTAGGGTTTAGGGTTTAGGGTTTATGTTTTAGTGTTTAGGGTTTTAGGGTTTAAAGTTTAGGGTTTAGGGTTTTTAGGGTTTAGGGTTTATGTTTTAGGTCTGGGGTTCAAGTTTTAGTTTATGGTTTGGGGCTTTTGGTTTTTTTTAAAACAGAGAACAAATTTAAAGTCAATATTTCTTGTTTTCGATTTCATCAACTAATTAACACACTAAGTTTTCTAAGACAAGCAATGACATAGATAAAAAATGAGCACGCATAGAGCAAATCAAAATCCCTAGATAACTAGAACTGTCTCTACTATAAAGACACAGTTCCATAAGCAGAAGATCGGATCGACCGTTCTTCTATTTCTCTAGTTCCCATCAGATCCACCCTGTCCTCTCAAGTAGTAGGATCCATCATCATATTCTTGATCTCTCCCTCCGCCACCACCATGGCTGTGACCTTCTTGGCTCCTCTCCTACCTGACAACCACCATCCCCACCGCCACCTCCATATCGAACACCACAGATCCCCACCACCACTAAAAATTGCCTCGCCCCTCCACCACTAGATCTAGATTGAGTGGACTGATGTTCATGCCAAGGTTCTACCCATTCATAGGGTTTAGGTTTATTAGGTTTTAGGGTTTAAATTTATTTTTTAATTAATTTAGTTACTTTAGAGTTAGGTTTAGGGTTTGGGGTTTAGGGTTTTATGTTTAGGGAGTAGGGTTTAGGGTTTAGGATTATAGGGTTAATGCTTTAGGGTTTAGAGTTTAAGATTAGGGTTTAAGGTTTAGAGTTTAGAGTTTTTTAGGGTTTATGGCATAGGGTTTTAGGGTTGTAGGTTTAGGGTTTAGGGTTTAGGGTTAGTTTTAGGGTTAAGGGTTTAGGGTTTAAGGTTTAGGATTTAGGGTTTAGGGTTTTTTTTTAAAAATTAAGTAAATCGGTAGGCTTATGTTTATTTAGTTTACTTTATTTAATTTTTATTTATTTTAATTTAATTTTATTTTCATTTTTTTAAGGTTTATTTTTTATTTTTATTTAGTTTAGTTTATTTATTTTAATTACTTTTTTATGTTTAGGTTTAGGTTTAGGTTTATTTTCTAGTTGAGTTTTATTTTTATTTTATATTTTTATTTTTAGGTTTAGGTTTAAGTTTTTATTTTAGGTTTATTTTTAGGTTTAGGTTTATTTTTAGTTTATTTTATTTTATTTAGTTTTAGTTTAGGTTTAGGTTTAGTTTATTTTAAGTTTATGTTTAGGTTTTATTTACTTTAGTTTAGGTTTAGGTTTATTTTATTTTTAATTTTAGGTTTATGTTTTCTGTTAGTTTAAGGTTTAGGTTTTACTTTTTATTTATTTTAGGTTTTTATTTAGTTTATTTAATTTTATTTTTAGTTTATTTTATTTTTATTTTACATTTAGTTTTTATTTTATTTAGGTTTTTATTCTTAGGTTTATTTTATTTTATTTACGTTAGGTTTTTATTTATTTTATTTTTATTTAGTTTTTTATTTTATTTGTAGGTTTAGGTTTTAGTTTAGGTTTTATTTTATTCTTTTCTATTTTAATTAGGTTTAGGTTTTATTTATTTATTTTATTTTTAGGTTTTATTTAGTTTATGTTTTGGCTTTTAGGTTTTTAGGGTTTAAGGTTTAGGGTTCAGGTGTTTGGGTTTAGTGTTTAGGTTTGTAGATTTTAGGTATTAGGGTTAAGGGTTTAGGGTTTAGGGTTTTAGGGTTTAGGGTTTAGGGTTTAGGGTTTAGGGCTTAGGGTTTTAGGGTTTAGGGTTTAGGATTGTTTTAGGTAAATTAGGGAAATTTTATTACTACAAAGAAAAAGTACAAAGTCCTTAGAGGGGGTAAATCTCTAAGCTAATCCTCAAAGAGCTATAATAAATCCTAAGGAGATAAATCACCTAACTATTTAAATTTTGAAGGAAATAAAAAAACAAAAAATCAAGAGCATAAAATCTATATGAGATCAACAAACTTCATTTGGTCGGTCTGATACTAGCAAGATCCACATACAAGATTCTCCCATCCTATAAAAGAAATCTTCAACATATTTTTGAAAGGATCAGTATAATTAAACAAGCATAAAAAGTAGATCAAAGAAAAGGCTCAGGCTCACTTACAGTCTTCTCAAGGAGCAACCAGCCAAAAGAAGAAAGAGTGGGAAACATCAAGGCAATCATAGCCAGCATACCTCATGTAGCCCATCATCCAAAGTCTATCATCCAGGAAGGCTACAAAATTCTCCAAATAGCAAACATAACAACCAACCACCAGGCCACTTGAGCAACCAAGCCAATAAGGAAGATAATCAACCAACCATCTAGGATACCAGCAATATAGTAGGAGCACCACCAAAGCCACTACCAAAAGGAATAACAAAATCAAACATAGCAAGAATCATGACAGGGGTAACAACATAAACTAGAGACAAATAAGAGCAAAAAAGATAAACACAAGTACTTATATCCTCCACCAACAAAGCAAAAAAAAGAGCCAATAAAAACACCCAGCCTAACTGCAAAAGTTGTGGGCAACAAGGCTGCCACCCAAATAGAAAAAAGGGGGTCAGTTGTAGCCAAGAAGGAAAAAACAAAGCAAGAGGAAAACAGAAACACAGGTCATAGAAAGAACACCAGCAAGTTCCTAGAACAGTCACCAAAGGAGCAAGAAAAAGCAATCAAAATAGCCACCCCTCCAACCAACCCAGCTAGCCAATATAACCATCCAAACCAGCCTTCCAACATATCCTCCTAGCCAACCACCACACCAGAAGAAGACCCAAGTAAGTGTAAAGAACAATAGTAGTCATCAAGCCAAAATCACTCAAGATAGCCATGGAAAGGGTAGAAGAAGATAACAGCCACCAAACCAAACCAAGGTAAAAGAAAATCTGATCTAGGTAAGTAGAAGAGCCAACCAAAGACAAATATGTACAAAGCCTAGTAAGACAGACTACAAGCTAACCAATAGGAACAACAACATTAAAGGCACCTAACCAAGCCACCAGCACCTGAGGCCAACTAATAGCCATAAAATAGCCTTCAACCAACCAATCTAGAATAATACCCAAACCCAAAGCCGTTGCAGCCAAGAGAAGAAGGCAAATATAGAAGGAGGTCAAAACCATAACCAAAAGAAAAAAAAATTAGCAAAACCAACCATCAAGCCCAAGGTAACAAAATAGAGAAAATAACGATGAACTAACAATCTCCACCATGCCAAAATCAAACCAGAGATAAACCACTAGCAGCCCCCCAGAATAGTCACCAACAAAAAATTAAAAAAAAAAAGCCAAAATAGCCAGCCATCCAACCAAGCCAACTAGCCAAAACTGCCAACCAAAACTTCAGGTTTTGGTTTTTATTTTATTTTTATTTTTATTTTATTTTGGTTTATGTATTTATATTTATTTTATATTTAGGTTTTATTTAGTTTAGGTTTAGGTTTTTAACTTTTAGGGTTTAGGGTTTAGGGTTTAGGGTTTTTGGGGTTTAAGATTTAGAGTTTAGGTTTTAGTTTTGTGTTTTAGTTTAGGGTATTTAGTTTTTTTTTAATAGAGAATAAATTCAGATTCAACGTTTCTTCTTTTTGATTTCATCAACCAAGTAACACACCAAGTTTCTGAAGATATAAGTGACGACATAGATAAAAAATGAGCATGCATAGAGCAAATCAAAAACTCTGATAATTAGAACTATTTCTACTGTAAAGTCATAATTCCCTAAGTAGTAGATCAGATCGTCTGTTCTTTCATTTATCTAGTTCCAACCATAAGCACCCTGGCCTTTCGAGTAGCAGAATCCACCATCATATCCCTGATCTCTCCCTCCACGACCACCGCAAGTGTAGTCTCTATCGCTCCTCCCGCCTCCATAACCACCAGTACTCCGAACACCACCTCCATATCTACTAACACCTCTAGATTCTCCACCACCATTGTGATAACCATGACCTCTACCTTCGCCTCCATCGCCAAATCTAGACTAAGCCTGGTTGACGGTGATGTTCCTGCCATTAAGGTTCTACCCATTCTTAGAGTTTAGGTCTATTAGGTTTTAGGGTTTAGGTTTATTTTTTAATTTATTTAATTACTTTATGTTTAGGTTTAGGGTTTGGGGTTTAAGGTTTAGTGTTTAGGGTTAGGGTTTAGGGTTTAGGTTATAGGGTTTAGGGTTTAGGGTTTACGGTTTAGGGTTTAGGGTTAGGGTTTTATAGGATTTATGGTTTAGGGTTGTAGGTTTATGGTAGAAGGTTTAGGGTTTGGGGTTTAAGATTTAGGGTTTATGATTTTTTTAAATTAAGTAAACTAGTAAGTTCATGCTTATTTAGTTTATTTAGTTTATTTTTTATTTATTTTAGTTTACTATATTTTTTATTTTTATTTAGTTTAGTTTATTTATTTTAGGTTTATTTATTTTAGTTTATTTTTTTTAGTTTAGTTTATTTTTTAGGTTTAGGTGTATTTTTTAGTTCAGTTTTATTTTTATTTTATTTTTTCGGTTTAATTTTTATTTTTTATTTTTAGGTTTAGGTTTAGGTTATTATTTTCTTTTTTTAGGTTTAGGTTTTAGGTTTTTATTTTAGGTTTATTTTTTGGTTTTATTTTTTAGTTTAGGTTTAGGCTTATTTTTAGTTTATTTTATTTTATTTATTTTATGTTTAGGTTTAGGTTTTATTTATTATAATTTATTTTAATTTAGTTTAACTTTAAGTTTATGTTATTTTTATTTTAGGTTTAGGTTTCTTGTTTTGGTTTAGGGTTTAAGTTTTACTTTTTATTTATTTTTAGGTTTTATTTTAGGTTTATTTTTTAGGTTTAGGATTTTATTTAGTTTTTATATTATTTTATTTTAAGTTTATTTTATTTTTATTTTACATTTAGTTTTTCTTTTGTTCTTAGGTTTATTTTATTTTTTTAGTTTTATTTAGGTTTTTATTTATTTTAGTTTATTTTTATTCATTTAATTTATTTTATTTTTAGGTTTAGGTTTAGGTTTTTAGTTTTTTTTATTTTATTTTATTTTTTGTATTATATTTAAGTTTGGTTTTTTTTATATTTTTATCTTTAAGTTTTAGCTTAGCTTAGGTTTTAGGTTTTAGGGTTTAGGGTTTAGGGTTTAGGGGGTTTAGGGTTTTAGGGTTTGGGTTTAGGGTTTAGGCTTTAGGGTTTGAAGGTTAGGGTTTAGGGTTTAGGTTTAGGGGTTTTTTTTTTCTTTTAAATTAAGTAAACCAATAGGTTTAGGTTTATTTTTATTTATTTAGTTTATTTTATTTTTGGTTTTTATTTATGTTTATTTTTTGTTTAATTTGTTTATTTTATTTATGTTTATTTAATTTTATTTAGGTTTTATTTAGATTATCTTTCTAGGTTTATCTTTATTTTTTAGTCGAGTATTATTTTTATTTTATTTTTTAGGCTTAGGTTTTATTTTTTTATTTTTAGGTTTAGGTTTAGGTTTTTATTTTATTTTTTTAGGTTTAGGTTTTAGGTCATTATTTTAGGTTTATTTGTTGGTTTTATTTTTCAGTTCAGGTTTAGGATTTTTTTAAGTTTAATTTATTTTATTTAGTTTATGTTTAGTTTTAGTTTACTTTAGGTTTAGGATCATGTTTAATTTATTTTAGTTTAGGGTTAGGTTTATTTTATTATATTTATTTTATTTTTACTTTTGGTTTACTTTTTTTTTAGTTTAAGGTTTAGGTTTTATTTCTTATTTAATTTTAGCTTCTATTTTTAGGATTTCTTTTAGATTTAATTTTTTATTTAGTTTTTATTTTATTTTATTTTAAGTTTATTTTAGGTTTATTTTATTTCTATATTACGTTTAGTGTTTATTTGATTTAGTTTTTTTATTTTTATAATTATTTTCTTTTTTTAGTTTTTATTTTAGGTTATTATTTAATTTATTTTAGTTTCTTTTTGTTTAATTTATTTTATTTTATTTTATTTTAGGTATAGGTTTTAGTTTATGTTTAAGTTTTTAGTTTATTTTATTTTTTTTTTAATTTTATTTAGGTTTAAGTTTTAGTTTATGTTTTTATTATTTATATTTTTTATTTAGGTTTAGTTTTATTTATTTTATTTTATTTTTAGGTTTTATTTAGTTTAGGTTTAGGTTTTAGGGTTTTGTGTTTTAGAGGAGGTTTAGGTGTTTTTAGGGGTGTAGAGTTTAGTGGTATATTAGTGTTTAAGGGTTTAGAGTGGAAGATTTATTTTAGGGTTACAGAGGTTTAGGGTTTAGGGTTTAGGGTATTAGGGTAGGGTGGTTTATTTAGGGTAGGTTATTTAGTTTAGGGTTAGGGTTTAAGATTTAGGATTTAGGTTTATTTAGGTGGGTTTAGGGTTTAGGTTTAGGTAGTTTGGGTTTAGTTAGGGTTTAGTGTGGGTTGTGTTTAGGGTTTAGGGTTTAGTTTAGGGTTTAGGGTTTTTTATTAGGGATTAGGGTTTAGGGTTTTAGGTTTTAGGTTTAGGGTTCAATTTTTAGTTTAAGGTGGTAGTTTTTGGGTTTTTTTTTTACAGAGAAAAAATTTAGATTCAACATTTCTTCTTTTCAATTTCATCATCCAAGTAACACACCAAGTTTTCTAAGACACAAGTGATGACATAGATAAAATATCGGCATGCATAGAGCAAATCAAAAACCCTAGATAGCTAGAACCGTCTCTACTATAAAGTCATAGTTCCATATGCAGCTGATCAGATTGACCATTCTTCAGTTTCTTTAGTTCCCATCAGAACCACTCTGACCTCTTGAGTAGCAAAATCCACCATCATATCCTCGATCTGTCCCTCTACCACCCCCACACCTGTAACCTCCATTGCTCCTACCATAGCCACCCGCAACCACCACCTCCATCCACCAAGACCTCTAGATCCCCACCAACTAATGATTGCTACCTCCACCTTCGCCCAATTGCGGATCTAGGCCGAGCAGGTTGGCTGATGTTCCTATCGTCAAGGTTCTGCCCATTCTTATGGTTTAGGTTTATTTTATTAATTTATTTAGTACTTTAGGTTTAGGTTTAGGGTTTGGGTTTTAGGGTTAGGGTTTAGGGTTTAGGGTTTAGGGTTTATTGGCTTAATGAGCCTCATATTCAATCCGATCAATTTTGATTATAATAAACAAATGCTTGGATGTTCTAATGTATGTTTTAAGTGTTTCAGATATATTAATTGCTAATTACATATCCAATACATCTCACAATATGTTTGAGGAAATTGTAAGAATAGAAGAATGAAAGATAGATCAAAATGGATACTGTGAAGCTCAAGATACAATATTTTAGGTTATATGAATTTATAACTATCTTAGAAATTAATATGAGTTCATTGGCATGAATGAATTTGCTCACAACTTAACATATTATTTTTTATTTATTTTAAATAATGATATTAAAGTTAATTTATATAAATCATTATCTAATTAACATTCAATTATATGTTTCATACATAGCATTTGAATTGTCAAAATAATAAATGATAATAAATTATGACTATTAAGTGTAATTAGTTTATATAATTATTATAATTAAATATTTCAATTTAATTTTAAGGCTTAGTGATAACTAACATATGTATGATTATATATAAATTATATCATAATATTTAAATGTCATATTTCAAAATTAACAAAAATATGGGGAATTTTGTATTTTAGCCAAAGTCATTTTATAATCAAGGAATTTATATCTGATTTCATTACCAACAGATTCCTTGGATTTTTTTTCCTTTAATTTGATCGGATACATTACCCACATTTGATTAAAATTGAATTTATTATGACTTTTCAAACATTAGCTAATTTTAATAATGAATGCATGCAACATGCTTTGAATATATTAAGAGTCATATTTGATTATTTTTGACTTACCCATGTGAATTGTCAAATTTTGGCTATTTAAATTTAATATTTATTTAATATAAATTATATTTTAATTGAATATTAAATTATTATATGATAAAATGATGTTAGAATAATATACTTTTTGAAATAATTTAGAATGACCTTCTTGCTTATAAATAGCCCTCATTCTCTTGATGAAAACATTCCTCATTCAAATTCAAAATCCCTCTACAAATCTTAGAGAAAACTTCCTAGATTTTCCTTCCAAGTGTTCTCCAAATATTGCAAGATCTAATCCTTGATTTGAAAGCTTCAACATCTTCAACTAAGCCAGCTTTCTCAAATTACTTAAGTTTGTTTTCTTGATCTTAATCCCTTTTTAGTTGTTCATACTATTTTCACCATCTATTTATTCTTTCCAATTTATACTTTTTGGTGGATTAGTCTTTGGACATCAAAGTCTAAGTTTTTCACATCAAAGTTTCTTTGATCATTTTTTTGTGAAAAACTCCTGTGATACTTTGTAGGATTTATTTCAACTTGTTGAAATTTTTATCTTCCTACAAATTTCTTTTGGTTTCTTGAAATATTTCTTCATTAGTCTTATTTGAAATATCATTTATTCTTAGATCTATTTTAGAAGTATATTTTTAAGCATTTCAAATTAATTTTTTGTGTGGAAATTATTTTTATATTTGTTAGATCTCTCTTTTTAATTAAAAGCTTACTAGTTTACTTAAATCTATCATATACTAATTTTATTTAAGTATTTTGTGATTAGTTGTACTAATTAAAAGCTTCATTTTGGTTAAAATAAAATAAATTATTGCTGGAATTTTAGAGTATATGCTAGATCTATTATAAATCAACTTTCTTTATCAAAATAAAAATTTATAAAAAATTCAATTATTTTATTTATCACTTATCATTTTATTTCAACTAATATCCTTTATTTTAAAAATTTTATACTAAAAATTAGTAAAGCTTGCTTTTTTCCATTGTTTAATAATTAAGAAAAAGGAAGTTTAGTATAAAGTTAATCTTTCTTAAACTATTATATACATACTAGTTATAGTTTCTCTTAAACTTAAAATTATTCCTTGATAAAATTTAATTTATTGTGCAATAGACTATTGTGAATTTATTTTAAAATCATTTTTATATTAATTTACAAGTTATAATAACATAAACATCTTAGCAAGATCACTTTAAGATATTTATTTAATATTTTTATCAAAATTAAGTGAGCATTATATTTTGCCAAATTAAGTTGTAAAGTGATCATTTATAAGTTAGATCACTTTTTGAATTGAATAGCTTGGTATATTTGTGAGATATATATTTTATCAAACTTTATTATTTTGTATTTTTCTTTTTGTGATGTAAAATTTATGTTGGGGTTGTACTCACCCCTTTGTAGTAGAGTACCTATTATTGTAGGGGTTGTACTCATCCCGTTATAGGAGAGTACTATGCGATTTTGCATTAGTGGATTCTAGCCGGGTGGCTAACGGATGTTGGTCGATTTTGGGTTTGGCCACAACCAATAAAATTGTGTGCCTATTATCTCTCTTTACTTTCGTACTTTTATTTTCGATCAAGAATTATATCTTGTTATTATAAAATCAAAAATTAATTTTCTACTAAAACTTAAAATTTAAGATTTAACTTTTAAAATTTTTAATATCATCCAATTCACCCTCCCCCCCACTCCCTCTTGGGGGCTATAGTGACTCATAATTAGTATCAGAGCTTAGGCTCTTTTATTAGCTGAACATCCAAGGGTAGATCTTTTCACTATGGCACAAGGTTTTCCAAAAGGTTCCTTACAAAAGGGACAATCCACTCATAGACCTCCACTTTTAGATAGTGTATCATTTGATTATTGAAAAAAATAGAATTAGTACATTTTTAAGAGGTCAAGATGCAATGTGGTATATGTTGACACATCAATATCATACACCCACTAAGTAAATGACATTAAAGTAAAAAAGCCTTTTGAGGAATTAGCTAAAAGAGAACTTGATGAATTGAATGCTATGGCTTGTAATACTTTACATTGTGCTTTATTACCTAATGATTACATAAAATTTCTATGTTAACTACAACAAAGAAATTTGGGATAAACTCATTATAACTTATGAAGGAACTATCAAGTTAGAGATGCTCACATAAACAAACTTGTTCATGAATATGAGTTATTTCATATGTCTCCTTCGAATCTATTTAATATGTATACTAGATTCATGAAAAGAATTAACACATTGCATTCTCTTGGAAAACATATAGAATCAAGACTTAGTTTATAAGAATCTTAGATGTCTTCCAAAAGAATGAAACTAAAGTAACTATTAGTGAAGCTAAGGATTTATCTACTTATCCACTTGATCAACTTTTGGGTTCTTTGATAGCACATGAATAGTTATTGCTCAAAGGGATAAGATGGATAACTCAAAAAAAAGGGAGAAGGACAAAGGAAAAGCCATTGCATTACAAGTTGATGATAGTGATGAGCATAACACCTCAAGCTCATGGTGATAGTGATGAGGTGGTCATGCTATCCAAAAGGCTTGGGAACTTATAAGGAAGAAGAATCAAAGGTTTTAAAAAATATAAAAGCTATAAATTTCAAACTAAGACATTTCCTACAAGTGAAGGGATCATTTGCTACTATTGTAAAAAGCCTAAACATATAAGAGGTGATTGTCTAGATCTTCTTGAATCAAAGAAGAAAGAGTTTGATGTGGAAAGAAGAAAAAATATGAAGAACAAAAAGTACCATAAGAAGAAGAAGAAGAAGGCTTTATAGGCCAATCTAGATTCAAATGAATCAAGTACTTGCTCATTCGATGAATAGATTAACATATTTCTTATTAAAAATGGAGAATCTGACTTAGATTCTCAAGAGGAAAGCCTTTAAAGAAAAATCAAAGAAGGCATGTGGTACTTGGATAGTAGATGTTCAAGACATATGACTAGAGATAAAGATAAATTCACAACTTTAGAATCAAGTGATGGAGGATTTGTTACATATAGAGATAATGCAAAGGGAAAGATCATTAGCATTGGTTTTATTTGTAAGAATTCTATCACTTCAGATAAAGGTTTTCTAGTAGAAGGATTAAAACATAATTTAATTTCTATTAGTCAGTTTTGTGATAAAGGTTTGAATGTAGTATTTCATGCATAATATTGTACTATAAAAAATAATGAAAATGTTTTATTATTAGGACAAAGACATAATAGCATTGATGTCAATGATTTAGATAGCTTTCATAATGTGAATTTGAATTTACTTTGTCTTAAAAGCACTCATGATGATATATGTTTATGGCATAGGAGACTATGTCATATTAACATGCACACACTCAATAAAATTGTAAAACTTGATTTAGTAGTTGGATTGCCTAAATTAAATTTTCATTCAAACTATGTTTGTGATGCTTTATGGTAAGTGAAGCTCATTTAAAATTAAAAATATTGTTTCTACTTTTAGACCTCTAGAATTGTTGCACATGGATTTATTTGGTCCAATTAGCACCACTAGCTTAGGTGGAAAAAATTATGGTTTTGTGATTGTTGATGATTTTTTTAGATATACTTGGGTTTTGTTTGTAACTTACAAAGATGATGTTTCTAGAGAGTTTAGAAAGTTTTCTAAATATATTCAAAGAGAACAAGGCCTTTTGATTAATAGGGTTCAAACTGATCATGGTGGAGAATTTGAAAATATATTATTTGAGGATTATTGTGATGAACATGGGATTAGACATTTTTTTTTGCACCTAGAACTCTAATAAAATGGAGTTGTAGAGTGAAAAAATAGAATATTAATTGAATTAAGTGGATCTATGCTTGATGAGTATAAATTGCCAAAATATTTTTAGGTGGAAGTAGTAAATACTGCATGTTATGTGATGAATAGGATCTATATTAAACCAATTTTGAAGAAGACACCCTATGAATTGTTTTTGGAAAGCAGCCTAAGATTGAGCACTTTCATGTATTTATATGTAAATGCTTTATTTTAAATAATGGAAAAGAGCATTTAGGTAAGTTTGATTGCAAATCAAATGATGGTATTTTCTTAGGATACTCTCTTTCTAGTAGAGCTTATAGGGCTTTCGATAAGAGAAAAATGATTGAAGAAGAATCAATACATGTTATTTTTGATGAAAATTTAATTGATCCCATTAGATATGAAGTGATTGATGAAGAGATTGATAATTTTAGTAAAATATATTTAGAAGATAATCTGGATGATTCATTGCCTAAAGAATGGAAATATAATAAAAATCATCCAAAGGAACTAATTATAAGAGATCCTTCAAAAGCAGTTATGACTAGAAGACATAGTAGAGAGGTTGTAGATCATTCAGCATTTTTATCCAAGGTTGAACATAAAAAGTTAGAAGAAGCATTAAAAGATAATATTTGGATTATTGCTATGAAAGGGGAGTTGAATCAATTTGTAAGAAATGATGTTTGGGAATTAGTCCCAAGATCAAAATATCATTGGAACAAAATGGGTCTTTAGGAATAAGCTAGATGATTGAAGTTGTATTGTTAGAAATAAAGCTAGGTTAGTTGTACAAGGGTACATACAAGTTGAAGGTATAGATTTTGAAGAATCTTTTGCACCCGTAGCAAGATTAGAAGTTGTTAGGTTACTCTTTACATATGCTTATTTTAGGGATTTTAAACATTTTTAAATGGATGTCAAGAGTGCATTTTTGAATGGATTTATTGACCAAGATGTATTTGTAGAGCAACCACCTAGATTTGAGAGCCTTGATTGTCCAAATCATGTGTATAAATTAAAGAAAGCCTTATATGGTTTAAAATAGGCTCCTGTTGCTTGGTATGATAGGTTAAGTAACTATTTGATAAATCATGGATTTAGAAAGGGTAGAGTAGATACCACCTTATTCCTTTAAGAGCATAGATGATGATTTGATTATGGTACAAGTGTATGTAGATGACATATTATTTGGAAGTATAAATGAATCTTGTGCCATGAGTTCTCATCTTTGATGTCTAAAGAGTTTGAAATGAGTATGATGGGAGAACCTAATTTTTTTTAGGTCTTCAAGTGAAGCAAAAAAAAAATGGCACATTCATCTATCAAATCAAGTACACAAATGAATTGCTTGAGAGGTTTGACATGAAAAGATTTAAATCTAGTAAAACTCCTATGAGCCCATCTACAAAATTGGATTTAGATGAATTAGGAAAATCTGTTGATCAAAAACTTTATAGGAGTATGATAGGTTCACTTTTATACCTTATTGCTAGTAGACTTGATATTATGTTTGATATTTGTTTATGTGCTCATTTTCAAGAAAAACTGAAAGAATCTCATTTAATAGCAGTCAAGCATATCTTATGGTATTTGATAGGCCCTACTATGTTAGGTTTATGGTATCCTAAAAATTCTTTATCATGTGATTTGGTTGGTTATTCTGATGCTAATTTTGTTGGAAGTAAAGTAAATAGAAAAAGCACATCAGGAACATGCCAATATTTAAGATCATCACTTGTGTCTTGGTCATCCATGAAACAAAATTATGTAGCTTTATCCACTGCCGAGGGTGAGTACATAGCTTCTGGCAGTTGTATTGCTTAGGTCCTTTGGTTAAAGCAACAATTAAAAGATTTTGGTATTAAGCAAGATCACATTCTAGTTCAGTGTGACAATACTAGTGCTATTAGTTTGACCAAAAATCCTATCCTGCAATCACAAACCAAGCATATAGAAATTAGACATCATTTTATTAGGGATCATGTTTTGAAAGGTGATGTTAATATTAATTTCATTAGTACCGATTTACAAATTGTAGATATTTTACAAAACCATTACAAGAAGAACATTTTTGTACTTTAAGATGCATGCTTGGAATGTTAGATCCTAATATTTAAAATTATATGTAGTTTGTTCTCACTTTTGAAGTTGTCAAAGGGGAGAAGAGTAAAATGTTGGTTAGCATTAAGTCTATTTCACTCATACATTTAAGGGGAGCAACATTATCCATCTCTTATGCTAAAATTTTTTTAGAAGAAAATTTTCTTTCAAAAACTATGATGAATGGTCAATTTGCACCTTCATCAAAATCAATACCCAACATTAGTTTGTCATCATTAAAAAGGGGGAGATTGTTGGCTTAATGAGCCTCATGTTCAATTCAATAAATTTTGATGATAATAAATGAATGCATGGATGTTCTAATATATGTTTTATGTGTTTCAAATATATTAATTGCTAATTACATATCCAAAACATCTCATAATATTTTTGTGGAAATTGCAATAATAGAAGAATGAAAGATAGATCAAAATGGATAATGTGAAGCTCAAGATACAATATTTTAGGTTATACGCATTTGTAACTATCTTAAAAATTCATATGAGTTCATTGGTATGAATCAATTTGCTCACAACTTAACATATTATTTTTATTTATTTTAAATAATGATAATGAGGATAATTTATATAAATCTCTGACTAATTAACATTCAATTATATGTTTCGTACATAGCATTTGAATTATCAAAATAATAAATGATAATAAATCATGACTACTAAGTGTAATTAGTTTAAATTCTTAATATAATTAAATTATTTAATTTAATTTTAAGGTTATATGATAACTAACATATGTATGATTATATATAAATTATATCATAATATTTAAATGTCATATTTCAAATTTAACAAAAATATGTGGAATTTTGTAATTTAGCCAAAGTCATTTTATAATAAAGGACTATATATCTGATTTCATCTCCAATGGATTCCTTGGATTGTTTTCCTTTAATTTGATAGGTTACATGACCCATGTTTGATTAAAATTGAATTTATTATGACTTTTCAAACATAAGCTAATTTTAATAATGAATGCATGCTACATGCTTTGAATATATTAAAAGAATATTTGATTATTTTTGATTTGCCCATGTGAATAGCTGAATTTTGGTTGTTTAAATTTAATATTTATTTAATATAAATTATATTTTTATTTAATATTAAATTATTATATGATAAAATGATGTTAGAATAATATTTTTTGAAATAATTCAAAATGACCTTCTTGCTTATAAATAGCCCTCATTCTCTTCATGAAAGCATTCCTCATTCAAATTCAAAATCCCTCTAGAAAATCTAAGAGAAACTTTCATATATTTTTCTTCCAAGTGTTCTCCAAATATTGCAAGATCAAACCTTGGTTTGAAAGCTTCAACATCTTCAACTAAGTAAGCTTTCTCAAATTACTTGAGTTTATTTTCTTGATTTTTTAGTTGTTCATACTATTTCCACCATCTATTCATTATTTCCAATTTATACTTTTTGGTGGATTAGTCTTTGGACATCAAAGTCTAAGTTTTTCACATCAAAGTTTCTTCAATCATTTTCTTGTCAAAAATTCTTGTGATAGTTTGTAGGATTTATTTCAACTTATTGAAATTTTTTATCTTCCTACAAATTTCTTTTGGTTTCTTGAAATATTTCTTCAATAGTCTCATTTTAAAGATCATTTATTCTTAGATCTATTTTAGAAGTATATTTTAAGCATTTCAAATTAATTTATTGTGCTGAAATTATTTTCATATTTGTTAGGTCGGTCTTTTAATTAAAAGCTTACTAGTTTACTTAAATCTATCATATACTAATTTTATTTAAGTATTTTGAGATTAGTTGCATTAATTAAAAGCTTCACTCAAGTTAAAATCAAATAAATTATTGCTGGAATTTTAGAGTATATGTTAGATATATTATAAATCAAGTTTCTTTATCAAAATAAAATTTTATACCAAATTAAATTATTTTATTTATCACTTATCATTTTATTTCAACTAATATCATTTATTTTTAAAAATTTATCTTGCTAAAATTTAGTAAAGTGCTTTTCATTGTTTAATAATTAAGAAAAGGAAGTTTAGTAGAAAGTTAATCTTTCTTACATTTGTATACATACATACTAGCTGTAGTTTCTCTTAAATTTAAAATTATTCCTTACTAAAATTTAATTTATTATGCAATAGACTATTGTAAAATTATTTTGAAATCACCTTCATATTAATCTATAAATTATAATAACATAAACATCTTAATAACATCACTTTAGGATATTTATTTAATATTTTTTTTATCAAAATTAAGTGAGCATTCTATCTTGCCATATTAGTAAGTTGTAAAGTGATCATTTATAAGTAGTGAGATCACTTTTTGAATTGGATAGCTTGGTATATTTTTGAGATATATTTTATTAAAATTATTATTTTGTATTTTTGTTTCGTGCTGTAAAATTTATATTATGGTTGTACTCGCCCCTTTGTATGATAGTACATATTATTGTAAGGGTTGTACTCACCCAATTTTAGGAGAGTACTATTTGTAAGCTATTTTGAATTTAGTGGATTCCTAGCCAGGGGTGGCTAGGTGTGGACATAGGCCAATTTTGGGGTTTTGCCAAACCACATAAAAATTGTGTGCCTATTATCTCTCTTTACTTTAATTGTAATTTTTTTTGCATTAAGAATTGTATCTTGTCATTATAAATAAAAATTAATTTTCTATTAAAACTTAAAATTTAAGATTTAACTTTTAAAATTTTAATATAATTTAGCCCCTCCCTGCATAGTGACAAGGTTTAGGGTTAGTTTAGGGTTTAGGCTTTTGTGGGCTTTATGGTTTTATGGTTTATGGTTTGGGGTATTAGGTTTAGGGTAAGTTTAGGGTTTGAGGTTGTAGGTTTAGCGTTAAAGGATAAAGGTTTTTTTTTATTAAATAAATCAGTAGGTTTAGGTTCATTTAGTTTATTTAGTCTATTTATTATTTATTTTAGTTTATTTTTTTCATTTTTATTTAGGTTTACTTTATTTTTTTATTTAGTTTAGTTTATTTATTCTAGGTTTATTTATTTTAATTTAGGTTTTTTAATTTATTTTTTAGCTTTAGGTTTAAGTTTTTGTTTATTTTTTAGTTTAATTTTATTTTTATTTAATTATTTAGGTTTAGGTTTTTATTTTATGTTTTTTAGGTTTAGGTGTTAAGTTTTTATTTTTGGTTTATTTTTAGGTTTTATTTTTTAGTTTAGGTTTAGGTTTATTTTTAGTTTATTATATTTTATTTAGTTTAGGTTTAGATTTAGGTTTAGGCTTAGGTTTTATTTATTTTAGTTTAGTTTATTTAGTTTAGGTTTAGGTTTATTTTATTTTTATTTTAGGTTTATTTTTTATTTTTCATTTATTTTTAAGTTTTATTTTTAGGTTTAGGGTTTAGGGTTTAGGCATTTAGGATATAAGGTTTAGTATATAGGGTTTAAAGTTTAGGGTTTTTAGGGTTTATGATTTAGGGTTTTGGTTTTAGGTTTAGGGTTTAGGGTTTTTGGTTGGTTTTTTTTAATAGAGAACAAATTCAGATTCAATATTTCTTCTTTTTGATTTCATCAATGAAGTAGCACACATAGTTTTCTAAGACACAAATGATGAAATAGATAAAAAATGAGCATGCATAGAGCAAATCAAAAACCCTAGATAACAAGAACCATCTCTATTATAAAGACACCATAAGCGTCTGGCCATTCTTGGTTTCTCAGTTTAGAAAACCACACGGCCTCTTGGCGATGGGATCCACCATCCATCCTCGATCTCTCTGCACACCACGGCATAACCTCATCACAATTCCATGGGATTTTTTTAATTTATTTTATTTTTATGTTTTATTTAGTTTAGGCTTAGGTTTTTAGGTTTTTAAGGTTTAGGGTTTGGGGTTTAGGGTTTAGGGTTTAGGGTTTAGGGTTTAGGGTTTAGGGTTTAGAGTTTAGGGTTTAGGATTTAAGGTTTAGGGTTGTAGGTTTTAGCGTTTAAGGTTTAGGGTTAGGGATTAGGGTTTAGGGTTTAGAGTTTAGGGTTTAGTGTTTAGGTTTTAATTTTTAGGGTTTAGGATTTAGGGTTTAGGTTTTTTAGTTTGGAGATTAGGATTTTAGGGTTTAGGGTCTATGGTTTACGATTCTATGTTTAGAGTTTAAGGTTTAGGGTTACGAGTTTTTTATTTTTTTAATTCTTTTTTTTAAGGCTTAGAGTTTAGGGTTCAGGTTTTAGTTTAGGTATATTTTTAAATTAAGTAAACTGGTAGGTTTAGGTTTTTTTTAGTTTATTTTTAGGGTTTAGGGTTTAGGGCATAGGGTTAGCTTAGAGTTTAGGTTTTTTTTAAAAAAAAATTAAGTAGGTTTAGGTTTATTTAGTTTAGAATATTTTATTTTTACTTTTTCTTTATGTTTATTTTTTATTTTTATTCAGTTTAATTTATTTATTTTAGTTTTGTTTATTTTATTTGGGGTTTTTTATTTTAGTCTTTTTTAGGTTTAGGTTTAGTTTAGGTTTATTTTTTATTTGAGTTTAATTTTTATTTTATTTTTAAGGTTTAGGATTTTTTTTAGGTTTAGGTTTTATTTTTTCTTTTTAGGTTTAGGTTTTAAGTTTTATTTTTTAGTATAAGTTTAAGTTTATTTTTAGATTATTTTATTTTATTTAGTTTAGGTTTAGTTTATTTTTGGTCTAGGCTTAGGTTTTATTTATTTTAGTTTAGTTTATTTTAGTTCAGATTTAGGTATATTTTATTTAGTTTATTTCACTTTTATTTTAGGTTTAAGTTTTTTTTGGTTTAGGGTGAGGATTTATTTTTTATTTACTTTTAGGTTTTATTTTTAGGTTTATTTCTTAGGTTTAGGTTTTTATTTAGTTTTTATTTAATTTTTTATGTTTATTTTATTTTTATTTTACATTTAGTTTTCATTTTATTTAGGGTTTTATTCTTAGGTTTATTTTTTTTAAGTTTAGTTTATGTTATTAATTATTTTATTTTAGTGTGTTTTATTTTATTTTTAGGTTTAGGTTTAGGTTCTAGTTTAAGTTTTAATTTTATTACTATTTTATTTTATTTAGGTTTAGGTTTATTTATTTATTTTATTTTTTGGTTTTATTTAGTTTAGGTTTGGGTTGTTAGGTTTTTAAGTTTTTAGGGTTTAGGGTTTAGTATTTAGGATTTGGGGTTTAGGGTTTAGGGTTTAGAGTTTTATGGTTTAGGGTTTTAGGGTTTGGGGTTTTAGAGCTTAGGGTTTAGGGTCAGGGTTTAGCATTTAGGGTTTATTAAAGTTTTGGGTTTTGGGTTTTTAGGGTGTAGGGTTTTAGCTTTGCTTATGGTTTAGGGTTTTTTAGGGTTTAGGTTTTAGGGTTTAGGGTTTAAGGTTGTAGGTTTAGGGTTTAGGGTTAGTTATAGGGTTTAGGGTTTAGGGTTTGCGATTTATGGTTTAGGGTTTAAGGTTTTTTTTTTTAATTAAGTAAATTAGTAGGTTTAGATTTATTTAGTTTATTTTTTTATTTTTGTTTATTTTATTCTTTATTTAGGATTATTTTTATTTTTATTTAATTTAACTTGTTTATTTTAGTTCATTTTTTATGTTTAGTTTTATGTTTCTATGTTTTTTTAGTTTAGTTTTATTTTTATTTTATTTTTTAGGATTAAGTTTTACTTTTTATTTTTTAGGTTTAGGTTCAGGTTTTTATTTTATTTTTTTAAGATTTAGGTTTTAGGTTTTTATTTTAGGTTTATTTTTAGGTTTTATTTTTAAGTTTAGGTTTAGGTTATTTTTAGTTTATTTTATTTTCTTTTGTTTAGGGTTTAGGTTTAGGTTTAGGTTTTATTTAGTTTAGTTTAGTTTATTTTAGTTTTCATTTAGGTTTATTTTATTTTATTTATTTTAGGTTTAGGTTTATTTTTATTTTAGTTTAGGGTTTAGGTTTTAGTTTTAGGTTTATCATTTATGTTTAGGTTTTTATATTATTTTATTTTTAGTTTATTTGATTTTTAATTTAGGTTTAGTTTTTCTTATATTTAGGTTTTTTATGTTTTTACTTTAGTTTAGGTTTTTATTTATTTTATTTTAGTTTAATTTTTATTTTTTTATAAAGGTTTAGGTTTTATTTTTTTATTTACTTAAGGGTTTATTTTTTAAGTTTAAGTTTTTATTTTATTTTATTTTAGGTTTATTTTAGGTTTATTTTGTTTTATTTTACTTTTAGTTTATATTTTATTTAGTTTTTTATTCTTATGTTTTTTTTATTTTTTTAGTTTAGTTTAGGTTATTATTTATTTTATTTTAGTTTCTTTTTATTATTTTATTTTATTTATTTTAGGTTTAGGATTAGGTTCTAGTTTATGTTTTTATTTTATTTTGGTTTAGATTTTTTATTTATTTTATTTTTAGGTCTTATTTTATTTAGGTTAAGGGTTTTAGCTTTTTAGAGTTTAAGTTTTCTGTTTAGGGATTAGGGTATTAGGGTTTAGGGTTTATGTTTTAAGGTTTAGGGTTTAGGGTTTTAGGGTTTAGGGTTTTAGGGTTTAGGGTTTAGGTTTTAGGTTTTAGGTTTTACTTCAGGGTTTAGGGTTTTTGGTTTTTTTTTTAACAGAGAACTAATTTAGATTCAACATTTCTTCTATTATTTATTTAGTTTATTTTTTAGTTTTTTAAATTTTAGGTTTATTTTATTTTTAGTTTAGTTTAGGTTTTATATAATTTATTTTAATTTTATGTTTAAGTTTAGGTTTTAATTTATGTTTTTATTTTATTTTATTTTATTATTTTATTTTGGTTTTAGTTTTTTTTATTTAATTATTAGGTTTTATTTAGTTTAGGTTTTGGTTTTAGATTTTTAGGGTTTAGGGTTTAGGGTTTAGGGTTTGAGGGTTTAGGGTTTTATGGATTAGGGTTTAGGCTTTAGTGTTTAGGGTTTTAGGGTTTAGGGTTTTAGGGTTTTGGGTTTAGGGTTTGAGTTTAGTGTTTAGGGTTTAGGATTTAGAGTTTAGTGTTTTTAGGGTTTAGGTTTAGGTTAAAGAGTTTAATGTTTTTTAGTTTTAGTATATTAGGCTTTAGACTTTAAAACTTTAGGTTATTAAGGTTTCTTTATTTAGGGTTAGGTTAGTTTAGGGTTTAGGGTTTAGGGTTATAGTTTAGTTTAGGTTTAAGTTTAGTTAGTTGGTTTAGGGATTAGGGTTTAGGGTTTAGAGTTTATGGTTGGTTTAAGGTTTAGTGTTTTTTAGGGTTTAGAGTTTAGGGTTTTAGTGTTTAGGGTTTTTGGTTTAGGGTTTTAGGTTTATGGTTTTGGGGTTTAGGGTTTTAGGGTTTAGGGTTTAGAGATTCAGGTTTAGGGTTCATTTTAGGGTTTAGAGTTTAGAGTTTTGGGTTAGGGTTTATTTAGTTTTTTTATTTAGTTTTATTTTTATTTTTATTTAGTTTAGTTTATTTATTTTAAGTTTATTTATTTTAGTTTAGTTTTTTTTATTTTAGTTTATTTTTTAGGTTTAAGTTTAGGTTTAGGGTTTTCTTTTTTTGGTTTATGTTTAGGTTTTTATTATATTTATTTAGGGTTAGGTTTTAGGTTTTTAGTTTAGGTTTATTTTTTAGGTTTTATTTTTTAGATTAGGTTTAGGTTTATTTTTAGTTTATTTAATTTTATTTAGTTTATGTTTAGGTTTAGGTTTAGTTTATTTCAAGTTTATGTTTAGGTTTTATTAATTTTAGTTTAGTTTTAGGTTTATTTTGTTTTAGTTTTAGGTTTAGGTTTTTATTAGTTTAATGATTAGATTTTATTTTTTATTTATTTTTTGGTTTATTTTTTAGGTTTAGGTTTTTATTTAGTTTTTATTTTATTTTATTTTAGGTTTGTTTTATTTTTATTTTAGCTTTTGTGCTTATTTTATTTAGGTTTTTAATTTTTTAGTTTAGTTTAGGTTTTTAGTTATTTTATTTTAGTTTAGTTTTTATTTTTATTTTATTTTCTTTTTTATGTTTAGGTTTAGGTTTTAGTTTATGTTTTTATTTTATTTTATTTTTTAATTTTATTTTGGATTAAATTTTATTTATTTATTTTATTTTTAGATTTTATTTAGTTTAGGTTTAGGTTTTTTAGGTTTTAGGGTTTAGGGTTTAGGGTATAGGGTTTTAGGTTTTAGGTTTAGGGTTAGGGTTTAGTGTTTAGGGTTTAGGCTTTAGGGTTTAGGGTTTTTAGGGTTAGGGTTGGGTTTAGGGTTTAGGGTTTATGGTTAGCTTAAGGTTTAGGGTTAGTTTATGGTTTAGGGTTTACCATTTAGGGTATAGGGGTTAGTTTATTATTTTGGGTTTAGGGTTTTAGGGTTTAAGGTTTAAGGTTAGGGTTAGGGTTTAAGGTTTACTGTTTATGGTTTAGGGTTTAGGGTTTAAGGTTAGTTTAAGGTTTAGTGTTTAGGGTATTTTAGGGTTTAGGTTTGTTTGGGGTTTAGGGTTTATGGTTTTTTAGGCTTTAGGGTTTAGGGTATAGGGTTTAAGCTTTATGGTTTAGGGTTTAGGGTTTAGGGTTTAGGTTTAGGGTTTAGGGTTTAGGATTTAGGGTTTTAGGGTTTACGATTTAGGGTTTAGGGTTTAGAGTTTCGGGTTTAGGGTTAGTTTTAGGGTTTAGGGTTAGAGATTTCTTTCCTTTTTTATTTTTTTATTTATTTTATTTTTTTGAAATTAATTAAACTCGTAGGTTTAGGTTTATTTAGTTAATTTTTTATTTATTTTAGTTTATTTTATTTTTTATTATGATTTTGGTTTATTTTTATTTTTATTTGTTTTATTTTATTTATTTTAGGTTTATTTATTTTAATTTATGTTTTATATTTTGGTTTATTTTTGAGATTTAGGTTTAGGTCTATTTTTTAGTTTAGTTTTATTTTTATTTTATTTTTTCACTTTAGGTTTTATTTTATATTTTTAGGTTTTAGTTTATGTTTTTATTTTATTGTTTTCGTGTTGAGTTTTAGGTTTTTATTTTAGGTTTATTTTTAGGTTTTATTTTTAAGTTTAGGTTTTGGTTTATTTTTAGTTTATTTTATTTTATTTAGTTTAGGTTTAGGTTTATTTTATTTTAGGTTTAGGTTTAAGTTTTATTTATTTTAGTTTAGGTTTAGGTTTATTTTAATTTTATCTTAGGTTTAGTTATCTTTTTCTTAGTTTATTTAGGGTTTTTTTTTCTTAGGTTTTATTTTTAGGTTTATTATTTAGGTTTAGGTTTTTATTTAGTTTTTATTTTATTTTTTTAGGTTTATTTTATTATTATTTTAGGTTTAGTTTTTATTTTATTTAGGTTTTTATTTTTTAGGTTTAGGTGTATTAGGTTTTAGCATTTAGGTTTATTTTGTAATTTATTTAGTTACTTTAGGTTTAGGTTTAGGATTTGGGGCTTAGGGTTTAGGGTTTAGGTTTAGGGTTTAGGGTTTAGCATTTAGGGTTTTAGGGTTTAGGGTTTAGGGTTTAGGGTTAGGATTTAGGGTTTAGGATGTTTTAGGGTTTAGGGCTTAGGTTTAGGGTTGTAGGGTTAGGGATTAAGATTTACGATTTAGGGTTTAGGGTTTAAAATTTTTTTAAAAATAAAAATTTAAGTAAACCGCTAGTTTAGGTTTATCTAGGTTATCTTTTATTTATTTTAGTTTTTTTTATTTATGTTCATTTTTTGTTTTTATTTAGTTTTATTTATTTATTTTAGTTTAAGTTTTTTATTTGAGTTTATTTTTTATGTTTAGATTTAATTCTAGGTTTATTTTTTAGTTGAGTTTTATTTTATTTTACTTTTTTAGGTTTAGGTTTTATTTTTTTATTTTTAGGTTTAGGTTTAGGTTTTTATTTTTGGTTTATTGTTAGGTTTTATTTTTTTAGTTTAGATTTATGTTTATTTTAATTTTATTTTATTTTATTTAGCTTAAGTTTAAGTTTAGGTTTAGTTTATTCTTGGATTAGGTTTAGATTTTAATTATTTTAGTTTAGTTTATTTTGGTTTAGGTTTTGGTTTATTTTTTTTGTTTATTTTATTTTTATTATAGATTTTGGTTTTTTTTTTAATTTAGTGCTTAGAATTTATTTTTTATTTAGTTTTAGGTTTTATTTTAAGGTTTATTTTTTAGGTTTAGGTTTTTATTTAGTTTCTATTTTATTTTATTTTAGGATTATTTTATATTTATTTTACATTTAGTTTTTATTTTATTTAAGCTTTTTATTCCTTGGTTTATTTTATTTTTTTAGTTTAGTTTAAGTTTTATTTCTTTTATTTTAGTTTATTTTTATTAGTTTATTTTATTTTATTTTAAGGTTTAGGTTTAGGTTTTAGTTTTAGTTTATATTATATTTTTATTAAGGTTTAAGTTTTTTTATTTATGTTATTTTTAGGTTTTTTTTAGTTTAGCTTTAGGTTTAGGGTTTGGCATAAGTTTAGGATTTAGGGTTTAGGGTTAGGGTTTAGGGTTTAGGGTTTTAGGGTTTAGGGTTTAGGTTTAGGGTTTAGGGTTTAGTGTTTAAGCTTTAGGGTTTAGGGTTTTTAGGGTTTAAGGTTTAGGGTTTAGGGTTCAGGGTTTAGGGTTAGCTTAGGGATTAGGGTTAGTTTAGGGTTATGAGTTTAGGCTTTAGGGTTTATGATTTTTAGAGTTTAGGGTTTAGGGTTTATGGTTAGTTTATGGTTTAGGGTTTAGGGTTGTACAATTTAGGGTTTAGGGGTTAGGTTTTGGGTTAGGGTTTAGGGTTAGTTTAGGGTTTTGATTTAGGGCTTAGGTTTAGGGTTTAGGGTTTAGGATTTAGGGTTTGTTTAGGATTTAGTGTTGTACTATTTTTTATTTATTTGAGTTTATTTTTTCATTTTTATTTAGGTTTATTTATTTATTTTATTTAATTTAGTTTATTTATTTTATTTATATTTATTTTAGTTCAGGTTTTTTTAGTTTATTTTTTAGGTTTAAGTTTAGGTATATGTTTATTTTTAAGTTTAGTTTTATTTTTATTTAATTTTTAGGTTTAGGTTTTTATTTTATGTTTTTTGGGTTTAGGTGTTAGGTTTTATTTTAGGTTTATTTTTAGGTTTTATTTTTTAGTTTAGGTTCAAGTTTATTTTTAGTTTATTTTATTTTATTTAGTTTAGGTTTAGGTTTAGGTATAGTTTATTTTAGGTTTAGGCTTAGGTTTTATTTATTTTAGTTTAGTTTATTTTAGTTTAGGTTTAGGTTTAAAGTTTTATTTTTATTTTATTTTTAAGTTTTATTTTTAGGGTTAGGGTTTAGGCATTTAGGATCTAAGGTTAAGTGTTTAGGGTTTAAAATTTAGGGTTTTTAGGGTTTACGATTTAGGTTTTTATTTTAGGTTTAGGGTTTAAGGTTTTTGGTTAGTTTTTTTAACAGAGAACAAATTCAGATTCAATATTTCTTCTTTTTGATTTCATCAATGAAGTAGCACACAATGTTTTCTAAGAAACAATTGATGACATAGATCCAAAATGAGCACGCATAGTGCAAATCAAAAATGATAAAGAACCATCTCTATTGTAGACACAGTTCCATAAGCAGTAGATCGGATTGGCCATTCTTCAGTTTCTCAAGTTTCGAACAAAACCACCCCGGCCTCTCGAGCAGTGGGATCCACCATCATATCCTCGATCTCTCTCTATGCCACCACCATGGCTGTAACCTCCATCATAATTCTAAGGGTTTTTTAATTTATTTTATTTTATATGTTTTATTTAGTTTAGGCTTAGGTTTTTAGGTTTTCAAGGTTTAGGGTTTGTGGTTTAGGGTTTAGGGTTTAGGGTTTAGAGTTTAGGGTTTAGGGTTTAGGGTTTATAGTTTAGAGTTTAGGGTTTAGGATTTAAGTTTATGGTCGTAGGTTTTAAGGTTTAGGGTCGTAGGTTTTAGGGTTTAGGGTTTAAGGCTAAGGATTAGGGTTTAGGGTTTAGAGTTTAGGGTTTTGTGTTTAGGATTTAAGTTTTAGGGTTTTTAGGGTTTTTAGGGTTTAGGGTTTAGGGTATAGGGTTAGCTTAGAGTTTAGATTTTTTAAAAAAAAAATTAAGTAAATCGATATGTTTAGGTTTATTTAGTTTTATTTATTTATTTTAGATTATTTCATTTTTAATTTTTATTTAAATTTATTTTTTATTTTTATTGAATTTAGTTTATTTATTTTTTGTTTGTTTACTTTATTTTAGGTTTTTAATTTTAGTCTTTTTTTAGGTTTAGGTTTAGTTTAGGTTTATTTTTTTAGTTGAGTTTTATTTTTATTTAATTTTTAAGGTTTGGGTTTTTTTTTATTTTTTGGGTTTAGGTTTTATTTTTTATTTTTAGGATCAGGTTTAGGTTTTTATTTTATTTTTTTTAGGTTTAGGTTTTAAGTTTTATTTTTTAGTATAGGTTTAGGTTTATTTTTAGTTTATTTTATTTTATTTAGTTTAGGTTTAGTTTATTTTAGGTCTAGGCTTAGGTTTTATTTATTTTAGTTTAGATTTAGGTATATTTTCTTTAGTTTATTTTACTTTTATTTTTGATTTAGGTTTTTTTTTTTTGGTTTAGGGTGTAGGTTTTATTTTTTATTTACTTTTAGGTTTTATTTTTAGGTTTATTCCTTAGGTTTAGGTTTTTATTTAGTTTTTATTTATTCTTTATATTTTTTAGTTTTATTTTACATTTAGTTTTCATTTTATTTTGGGTTTTTATTCTTAGGTTTATTTTTTTTAGTTTAGCTTATATTATTAATTATTTTATTTTAGTGTGTTGTATTTTATTTTTAGGTTTAGGTTTAAGTTTCAGTTTTAGTTTTAATTTTATTACACTTTTTTATTTTATTTAGGTTTAGGTTTTTTTTTTATTTTATTTTTGGTTTTATTTACTTTAGATTTGGGTTGTTATGTTTTTAAATTTTTAGGGTTTAGGGTTTAGCATTTAGCACTTAGGGTTTAGGGTTTACAGTTTAGAGTTTTATGGTTTAGGGTTTTAGGGTTTAGGGTCAGGGTTTAGCATTTAGGGTTTATTAGGGTTTTGGGTTTTGGGTTTTTAGGGTATAGGGTTTTAGCTTAGCTTAAGGTTTAGGGTTTTTTAGGGTTTAGGTTTTAGGATTTAGGGTTTAAGGTTGTAGGTTTAGGGTTTAGGGTTAGTTATAGGGTTTAGGGTTTAGGGTTTGGGATTTATGGTTAAGGGTTTATGGTTTGGGGTTTAAGGTTTTTTTTTTAAATTAAGTAAACCGGTACGTTTAGGTTTATTTAGTTTATTTTTTTAGTTTATTTTATTTTATTTAAGTTTATTTTTTAGTTGGGCTTTAGTTCATTTATCTTTAGGTTTATTTATTCATTTTTAAGTTTTGGTTTTATGTTTCTATGTTTTAGTTTAGTTTTATTTTTATTTTATTCTTTAGGTTTAAGTTCTATTCTTTATTTATTGGTTTAGGTTCAAGTTTTTATTTTTATTTTTTTAAGATTTAGGTTTTAGGTTTTTATTTTAGGTTTATTTTTAGGTTTTATTTTTTAATTTAGGTTTACATTTATTTTTAGCTTATTTTATTTTATTTAGTTTAGGGTTTAGGTTTAGTTTATTTTAGGTTTAGGTTTAGGTTTTATTTAGTTTAGTTTAGTTTATTTTAGTTTTGGTTTAGGTTTATTTTATTTTGTTTATTTTAGGTTTAGGTTTATTCTTATTTTTTAGGGTTTAGTTTTAGTTTTAGGTTTATTGTTTATGTTTAGGTTTTATTTTATTTTATTTATTTTATTTTTTAATTTAGGTTTAGTTTTTTATTTTATTTAGGTTTTTTTTTTACTTAGTTTAGGTTTTATTTATTTATTTTTTAGTTTAGTTTTATTTTTTATTAAGTTTTAGGTTTTATTTTTTATTTACTTTTAGGTTTATTTTTTAAGTTTAAGTTTTTATTTAGATTATATTTTATTTTATTTTAGGTTTATTTTAGGTTTATTTTATTTTTATTTTACTTTTAGTTTTTATTTTATTTAGTTTTTTATTCTAAGATTTTTTTTATTTTTTTAGTTTAATTTGGGTTATTATTTATTTTAATTTTTTTCTTTTTATTAATTTATTTTATTTTATTTTTAGGTTTAGGATTAGGATCAAGTTTATGTTTTATTTTATTTTATTTTTTATTTCATTTTTTTAGATTTTTTATTTATTTTATTTTAGGTTTTTTATTTTATGTTTATTTTTTGGTTTTTTTTAGGGTTTAGGATTTTTTTTTGGGTTTAGGGTTTAGGGTTTAGGTTTTAGAGCTTAGGTTTTAGGGTTTAGGATTTAGGGTTTAGGGTTTTAGGGTTTAGTTTAGTTTATTTAGTGTTTAGGGTTTAGGGTTTACGATTTAGGTTTTAAGTTTTAGGTTTTACTTCAGGGTTTTTGGTTTTTGGTTTTTTTTTTACAGAGAACTAATTCAGATTGAACATTTGTTCTATTATTTATTTAGTTTATTTTTTAGGTTTATTTTATTTTTTAATTTAGTTTAGGTTTTATTATTTATTCTTTATTATTTATTTAAAATTTTTTATTTCATTGTTGTTTTATTTAGTTTACATTTTATTTTTTAGATTTTAGTGCAGGGTTTTAGGGTTTAGGGTTTAGGTTTAGTTTTGTGATTAGGGTTAGTTTAGGTTTAGGTTTAGGTCAGTTAGGGGTTTAGGGTTTAGGAGTTTAGGTTTTAGGGTTTAGGGCACAAGGGTAGTGTTTTAGGTTTGGTGGGGAGTTGGCTCAGTTTTGGTTTTAGGGATGATATGGATTAATTAGGTTTAGATTTTAGTGGTTTGGTGGTCAGTAGAGGTTTAGGGTTTAGTGGAGGGTATTTTGATAGGGAGGGGTTAGGTTTAGGGGATTTTAGTTTAGGGTTTAGGATTTTGGGTGGTAGTGGTTTAAAACCAAACAAACCAAGAGTTTAGGTTTATGTAGTTTTATTTAGGTTTATTTTTATATTTAGTTAGTTTATTTATTTTAAGTTTATTTATTTTAGTTTAGTTTTTTTTTTATTTAGTTTATTTTTTTAGGTTTTTTTTAGTTTTTTTTTTTTTAGGTTTAGGTTTAGGTTTTATTTTATTCTTTTAGGTTAGGTTTTAGGTTTTAGTTTAGGTTTATTTTTTTTTAGGTTTTATTTTTTTATATTAGGTTTAGGTTTATTTTAGTTTATTTAATTTTATTTAGTTTAGGTTTAGGTTTAGGTTTAGTTTATTTTAAGTTTATGTTTTATTAATTTTAGTTTAGTTTATTTTAGTTTAGGTTTATTTATTTTTATTTTAGGTTTAGGTTTTTATTAGTTTAATGATTAGGTTTTATTTTTTTATTTATTTTTGGTTTTTTAATTTTAATTTTTTTATTTAGTTTTTTATTTTATTTTATTTTAGGTTTGTTTTATTTTATTTTAGCTTTGTGCTTATTTTATTTAGGTTTTAATTTTTATGTTTTATTTATTTTATTTTAGTTTAGTTTTATTTCATTTTATTTTCATAGGTTTAATTTATGTTTTTTATTTTATTTTATTTATTTATTTTATTATTTTGATTAAATTTTATTTATTTTATTTTATTTTAGGTTTATTTTAGTTTAGGTTTAGGTTTTTTAGGTGGGGTTTAGGTTTAGGTTTTTTTAGTTTTAGGGTTTAGTTTAGTTATGCTTTAATGTTTAGCTAGAGTGGTTTTTAGGGTTTAGGGTTGAGGGTTTAGTAGTGGTAGTTAGGTTGTTTAGTTTAGGCTTTAGTGGTAGAGAGGTTATTATGGGTTTAGGTTAGGGTTATGGTTAGGGTTTATGATCTGGTCCAGGGTTTGGGTTTATTTTAGGTTGAGGTTTAGGTTTAAGTTTATTTTGGTTGAGTTTATTTAGATTTAGATTAGGTTTATTTCAATTTAGGTTTAATTTATTTATTTTAGGTTTAGGTTTAGATTTCATTTATAGTTTAGTTTAGTTTATGTTCTTAAGTTTTTTAGGTTTAAATTTAGGTTTTATTTTTTTAGTTTAGTTTAGGTTTATTTAGTTTATTTGGTTTAGGTTTTTTTAGTTTTGGTTTAGTTTTTTTAGTTAATTTATTTAGTTTAAGTTTATTTATTTAAGTTTAGTTTATTTATTTCAATTTATTTATTTAGGTTTAGGTTTAGGTTTAGGTTTAGATTTATTTTTATTTTAGGTTTATTTAGGTTAATTTATCTATGTTTAGGTTTATTTTTATTTAGTTTAGTTTATTTAGTTTATTTGGTTTAGGTTTATTTTAGTTTTAGTTTATTTAGTTTTGTTTAAGTTTTGTTAGTTTATTTTTTAGGTTTAGGTTTATTTTAGGTTTAGGTTTATTTAATTTTTGTTAGGTTTATTTTGAGTTTAGTTTATTTATTTTATGTTTATGTTTAGTTCATTTAGTTTAGTTTAGTTTATTTTATTTATTTAGTTTAGATTTTAGTTTATTTAGGTTTAAGTTTAGGTTTAGGTTTAGGTTTAAGTTTATTTTAGTTTTTAGGTTTAGTTTTAGGTCCATTTTAGGTTTTATTTAGTTTAGTTTAGTTTAGGTTTATTTTATTTAGTTTAGTTTAGTTTATTTTATTTAATTCATTTTAGTTTAGTTTATTTTAGTTAGGTTTGGTTTTAGGTTTATTTAGTTTAGTTTATATTTATTTAGTTTAATTTATTTAGTTTAGGTTTATTTTAGTTTATTTTATTTAGTTTATTTAGTTTATTTATTTAGTTTAGGTTTAGGTTTATTTAGTTTATTTTATTTTAATTTATTTATTTAGTTTAGGTTTAGGTTTAGGTTTATTTTCTTTAGTTTTTTTATTTTATCAGTTTACTTTTTATAGTTTAGGTTTAGGTTTAGGTTTAGGTATAGGTTTTGGTTTATTTAGTTTAGCTTATTTTAGTTTAGGTTTATTTAGTTTAGTTTAGTTTAGGTTTATTTTTTTTATTTATTTAGTTTAACTTTATTTTAGTTTATTTTTGTTTAGTTTATTTTCTTTTATTTTGTTTAATTTAGTTTAGGTTTAGGTTTAGGTTTAGTTTTATCTTATTTTTAGTTTTAGTTTTAGTTTAGTTTAGGTTTAGTTTATTTATAGGTTTAGGATTTTAGGTTTTAATTTAGTTTAAGTTTAGTTTAGGTTTAGGTTTAAGTTTTATTTTATTTTTATTTAGGTTTATTTATTTAGGTTTATGTTTATTTATTTAGTTTAATTTATTTAGTTTATTTTGTTTAGTTTATTTATTTAGTTTAGGTTTAGTTTTATTTATTTTAATTTAGTTTAGTTTAATTTATTTTTAGGTTTAGGTTTAGATTTAGGTTTGGGTTTAGTTTAGTTCATTTATCAATTTTATTTATTTTAGTTTAGGTTTTAACTTTTATTTAGTTTATTTTTTTAGTTCAGTTTTTATTTATTTAGTTTAGTTTAGTTTAGTTTAGTTTATTTAGGTTTAGATTTGTTTTATTTATTATTTAGTTTAATTTTTTTATTTAGTTAAGCTTAGGTTTTGGTTTGGGTTAATTTAGTTTAGGTTTAATTAGGTTTAAATTTTATTTAGTTTAGTTTTATTTAGTTTAGGTTTATTTTTAGTTTAGGTTGATGTATAGGTTTAGATTTCGGTTTAATTTTATTTTAGGTTTGTTCATTTAAGTTTACGTATAGGTTCTGTTTAGTTTTTGGTTTTATTTAGGTTTAGGTTGATTTATTTTAGTTAATTTTATTTTATTGTATTTAGTTTTAGTTTATGTTTATTTTAGTTTAAATTTTTTAGGTTTATTTAGGTTTAGGTTTAAGTTTATTTTTATTTAGGCTTTTGGTTTAGGTTTAGCTTTAGGTTTATTTTTTATTTTAGTTTATCTATTTAGTTTAGTTTAGTTTAGGTTTAGTTTTATTTTATTTTAGTTTTATTTAGTTTAGGTTTATTTATGTGGTTTAGTTTATTTATTTTTATTTTAGGTTTAGGTTTAATTTTATTTTGTTTAGGTTTAGTCTATTTTATTTTAGTTTATTTTATTTATTTATGTTTAAGTTTATGTAGTTTAGGTTTTAAGTTTAGGTTTATTTTTATTTTTGTTTAGTTTAGTTTATTTATTTTAGTTTAGGTTTATTTATTTAGTTTAGGTTTATTTATTTAGATTAGGTTTTTATTTAGTTTAGTTTTATTTATTTAGTTTATTTTAGTTTAGTTTATTTATTTTTAGTTTATTTTATTTAGTTTTGGTTTAGGTTTATTTATGTTTATTTAGTTCAGTTTATTTTAACTTATTTAGTTTAGGTTTAGGTTTAGTATTTGATTTAGGTTTAGGATTAGTTTAGTTTAATTTAATTTATTTTAGCTTATTTTAGGTTTAGGATTATTTAGTTTAGTTTATTTTATTTAGTTTATTTATTTTATGTTTTTATTTTATTTTATTTATATTATGTTTATTTGTTTTATTTATTTATTTTTTAATTTTGGTTTAGGTTTAGGTTTATTTTATTTAGTTTAGTTGAGGTTTAGGTTTAGGGTTTAGGTTTAGATTTTTGGTTTAAGTCAGTTTAGGTTTGTGGTTTAGATTTTGGTAGCTTTAACATTTAGGGTTAGGGTTTTTTTACTTTTATTTTTAGGGTTTAGGACTTTGGGGTTGTGGTAGTAAGATTTTAAGGTTTAGTATTGGTTTTAGGGTTTATGGAGGATTTAGGGTTTAAGGTTTAGGTTTAAGATTTAGTTTTGGTTTAGGGTTTAGGATGGTTTTAGGGTTTAGGGTTAAGATTTTTTTTATTATTTAGGGTTTAGGGTTGTAAGTAGGATTTGGGTTTAGGATATTTTATGGTTTAGAGTTTTGGGTTTAGGGGATTCAGTTTTGTGGTTTAGGTTTGTTAGTTTTATTTTAAATTAAAGGAGTTTATGTTTATTTAGTCTTATTTATTTATTTATTTTAGCTTATTTTATTTTATTTTATTTAGGTTATTTTTTATGTAGTTTAGTTTATTTATTTTAGGTTTATTTATTTAGTTTAGGTTTTTTATTTTAGTTTATCTTCCAAGTTTAGGTTTAGGTTTATGTTAATTTTTTAGTTTTGTATTTTTATTATTTTATATTTTAGGTTTAGGTTTTATTAATTATTTTAAGTTTAAGTTTGGATTTTTATTTTATTTTTAGGTTTAGGTTTTAGGTTTTTATTTTAGGTTTATTTTGCTTTATTTTTAGTTTAAGTTTAGTTTATTTAGTTCATATAGTTTTTAGGTTTAGTATATTTTAAGTTTAGGTTTAGGTTTCATTTATTTTAGTTTAGTTCATTTTAATTTAGGTTTATTTTATTTATTTATTTTTAGGTTTAGGTTATTTTAAGTTTATGGTTTAGGTTTATTTTTTTACTTATTTATAAGTTTTAGGTTTATTTTTTTTAGGTTTTTTATTTAGTTTTTTATTTATTTTACATTTAGTTTTTTATTTTATTTATTTATTTTTATTTTTAGGTTTTATTTTGTTTAGTTTAAGTTTTATTTTCTTTAATTTATTTTTTTATTTTTTTTAGGTTTAGGTTTAAGGTTTAGTTTAGGTTTTTATTTCATTTTAGTTTTTTATTTAATTTAGGTTTAGGTGTTTTAATTTATTTTATTTTTAGGTTTTATTTAGTTTAGGTTTAGGTTTTTAGGTTTTAGGTTTTAGTGTTTGGGTTTAAGGTTTAGGTTTAGGGTTTAGGAGGGTTTGGGGGGTTTGGTGTGTTAGGTTGTGGAGGGTTTAGGTCAGAATTTGGGTTGGGTTTTAGGTTTAAGGTTAGTGGTTTAGGGTTTAGGTTTAGGGTTGGGGGTAGGTCAGTTAGATTTAGTGTTTAGGGTTTAGGGCTAGGGTTTTATTTTATTTATTTTTTTTTTAAATTAAGTAAACCGGTTGGTTTAGGTTTTTTTAGTTTATTTTTTTATTTATTTAAGTTTATTTTATTTTTTATTTTATTTAGGTTTATTTTTATTCTTCTAAGAATTTGACATATAATAGGAACAATGGAGACATAGGATTCATATAGCCGACCCCACTTAGTGGGATAAAGACCTGTTGTTGTTGTTGTTGTTGTAGGTTTATTTTTATTCTTATTTAGTTTAGTTTATTTATTTTAGGTTTATTTATTTTAGTTTAGGTTATTTCTTTTAATTTATTTTTTCGGTTTATGTTTATGTTTAGGTTTATTTTGTAGGTTATTTTTATTTTTATTTTTTATTTTTTTAATTTTAGTTTTAATTTTAGTTTATTTTCAAGTTTATTTAATAATTTATTTTATTTTTATTTTGTTTGGGGGTTTAGTTTCTTTTAGGTTTAGGTTTAGGTTTTATTTATTTTAGTTTAGGTTTAGGTTTATTTTATTTAATTTATTTTAGGTTTAGGTTATTTTAAGTTTAGGTAATTATTTAGTTTTATTTTTAGATATATTTTTTAGGTTTAGGTTTTTATTTAGTTTTTATTTTATTTCATTTTTATTTTTTTTATTCTTATTTTATGTTTGGGTTTTATTTTAGGGATTAGGGTTTTATAGTTTAGGGTTTAGGGTTTATGGTTTAGGATTTAGGGTTTAGGATTTAGGTTAGTTTAGGTTTTAGGGTTTAGGTTAGTCTAGGGTTTAGGGTTTAGGTTATTTTATGGTTTAGGGTTTAGGGATTAGGGTTTAGGGTTTATGGTTTTAGGGTTTTAAGAGTTTTTAGGGTTAAATGTTTAGGGTTTAGGTTTTAGTTTAGGGTTTAGGGTTTAAAGTTTTTTTTTAATAGAGAACAAATTCAGATTCAACATTTCTTCTTTTGTATTTTATCAACCATGTAGGAGACCAAGTTTTCTAAGATTCAAGTGATGATATAGATAAAAAATGAGCACACATAGAGCAAATAAAAAACCCTAGATAACTGGAATCATCTCTACTATAAAGACACAGTTCTAGAAGTAGCAGGTCGGATCGACCATGCTTCAGTTTTTCTAGTTCCCATCAGAACCACCTTCGCCTCTAGAGTAGTTGGATCTGCCACCATATCCCTAATCTATCCCTCCGCCACCACCATGGTTGTAACCTCTTGCCTCCATAACCACCACCTCCATATCCACCAGGACCTCCAGATCCATCAACACCTCTAAGTCCCCCACCACCAGATCCTACCTTCAAAACCATCACCTCTATATCCACCATCATATCCACCAACACCTCTAGTAAGGTGAGGGTTTAAGGTTTATGGTTAAGGTTTAGGGTTTAGGGTTTAGGGTTTCATTTTTAGGCCTAAGGGTTTAGGGTTTAGGGATAGCTTAATTTTTTGTTTAGTTTAGGGTTTGTGTTTTAGGGTTTAAGGTTTGTGTTGTATAGAGTTTAGGGTTTTGGCTTTGGTTTAGGGGTTTAGGGTTTGGATTGTGGTTAGGGTTTAGAGTTTAGTGTTAGGTTTGGGGTTGTTTAGGGTTTATATAATTTAAGGTTTAGGATTTAGGGTTTAGAGTGGGTGTGGATTTGTGGTTTAGGGTTTTTTTAGGGTTTTTATTTTAGGTTTTTATTTTAAATTAGCAGTTTAGGTTTATTTAGTTTGTTTTATTTATTGTAGTTTATTTTATTTTTTCTTTATTTAAGTTCTTTTATTTTATTTAGATTTATTTATTTATTTTAGTTTAGGTTTTTATTTTAATTTTATTTTAAGGTTTAAGTTTTATGTTTAATTTTGTTTAGTTTTATTTTAGTTTATTTTTTTGGTTTAGTTTTATTTTATTTTTTAGGTTTAGGTTTAAGTTTTATTTCATTTTTCAGGTTTAGGTTTTAAGTTTTATTTTAGGTTTATTTTTGTATTAATTTTTAGATTACATTTTAGTTTATTGTTAGTTTAGTTTTATTTTATTTTATTTTATGTTTAGATTTTTTTATTTATATTTTAGGTTTAAGTTTTTATTAATTTTTTGTGTTTAGGGTTTAGGTTTTTATTTTAGGTTTATTATTATATATTTTTTTAGTTTAGGTTAGGTTTATTTTTCATCGATATTATTTTACTTAGTTTATGTTTAGGTTTAGGTTTAGTTTATTTTAGATTAAGGTTTAGCTTTTTTTGTATAGTGTAGTTTATTTTAGTTTAGGTTTATTTTATTTTCTTTTATTTTTTTCTTTAGGTTTAGGATTTTTTAGTTTATGGTTTAGGTTTTATATTTTATTTATTTTTTAGGTTTATTTTAGATTAGGTTTTTTTATTCAATTTTATTTTATTTTATTTTAGATTCAATTAATGTTTATTTTAGGTTCAATTTTATTTTATTTAATCTTTTATTTTGAGCTTTATTTTATTTTTAGTTTAGTTTAGGTTTTATTTACTTTATTTTAGTTTAGTTCATATATTTTATTTTATTTTATTTTGGGTTTAAGTTTAGTTTAGGTTTAGGTTTAGATTTTGTTTAGGTTTTATTTTATTTTATTTTATTATTTTATTTAGGTTTAGTTTTATTTATTTATATTTTAGGTTTTATTTATTTTGGTTCATGTTAGTGTTTAGGTTTATGGTTTAGGAGTTTGTGGTTTGGGTTTGGCCTGGGTTTTAGGTTAGTGGTCAGGGATTAGGGTTTGCATTTTGGCCTAGGGTTTAGTTTTAGGGTTTAGGTTTTAGGATTTAGGGTTTAGTGGTTAGGTTTAGGTTTTATTTAGGTTTAGAGGTGTGGTTTAGGTTTTTTTTAGGTTTAGGGTAGGCTCAGTGGGTTTAGGGTTGTTGGTTTAAGGTTTAGGGTTTATTGTTTAGAATTTAGAGTTTAGGTTTTAAGGTTTAGGTTTAGGTTTGGGGTTTGGGTTGTATGTTTGTGGAGTTTATGGTTTAGGGTGTTAGGGTTTAGTTTAGGTTTAGAGTTTGGGTGTTTATTTTAGTTTCATTTGTATGTGTATGTGAGGGGCAACACATAGATCTGAGGATATACTTATAAGGTGATCGCACATCAAAGAATAGTGTACCATCTCGAAGGATAGAAATCACTACCCTACGATGGACCTAATCACTTAATAAGGACTCCTAAGGCATGATGGCTTTTTTAATATACTAGAGATTTTTCCCATACTTTACATGAAAAAGTAAAGCAGGGTTTATTAAAATCGGGTTCATTAAGTTCCCAATGGAGGCAAGCCCCCATATTTAATTACATCTTAAAAAAAATGAATCCCTTAAGAATACTCTCGATTAAAGTAGATTATGTGTCTAAAGAATTCAAAGATAGACTATTAATAAATTGGTTGTATTTTAGAAGATCAAGTGGGATGGATCAAAAGGAAAAGTTATTATCTAAACCAAAGGAGATGAGGGGAGTACTCATGATACTAAGAAACCTAGTGAGCAGTCCAATCTATCCTATGGTTGGGCTTTATATATTTAAAATTGAGGAGATTTATTTATTTGATTTGAAATTTTATTAAAAATCTAGGACTTACAATTCCACAATACAAGATTATGGAAATGCTGAGGTGAGGATTTTTGATTGTAGCCCGTAAAGGGAAACATCAACCTAAGATCCTAAATCTAGGGAACTTTGGCGAGGGCCAAAGCATGACCTAAATCTAAGAGGAAAGTGGTTATATGGTTTACCTCCACAGAAAGAGTAAATTACCCGACTGCTAGACTTATTATCACCAGGAGTGCCAGCCAATTAACTCCTCCTATGCTTTAAATCCATGTAGGCAAGTCATATGCTTTTGCGAGATGGCTAGGTTGTCATTATTTAGAAAAAAGACTAAGTCCTTAAACCCACTCCCTAAGAGACTAGAGCATGAGGGGTGTGAATACTGACTTAAATCTAATGCAAATTCTATTTAATTTATGACTCTTTGTTTTGACACAGGTTATAGGATTTTGGTTGCCTAAATGCATGAGAAGTTGATTATGGGCCAAATCAAAAGGGAAATATGTGTTCTTCCATCATAGGCTCTCAAAGTTTAAGCCCATTCTATCTAGCAAAGATGGAAGCCCTCTCTTAACAAGAGTGAAACAAGATGATTATGCATGATATTAAACATATAACATCCAGCTAAGGGGTTACTAAATATTTTACTATCTTGATTTAATGCCTAAGTTTTTATATGAGATTATGAGTTATTTTAAAAGTTTAGTTATGAGTTGTTAATGGGATAAAAAATTTATTTTTATCCCAAGAGCTTAATTGTATCCAGGCCATTCAACAATCACCAATCATAAATAAACTATGAAAAGGCCTGCTTTTTCTAATTCACAAGCTAAACAAAACATCAAATAATTTTTTATAAAGCTATCGCAAAAGAATAAAAGGCCGATGCGATTGGGTACCACCGTACATCCCGAAAAAAAATGTGGGCATTTGAGTTCTACTCTTATACAACCCGGATTACAAGAGAATAATTATGATTACAAATGATGAATGTTATGGGGGTCTTCATTCTTCATTCTTGCTTCTTCATTTCTTCATCTTTCATTTCTTCATTTAATTTTCTCTATTTCTTCCTTCTTTTTGGATTGATTTGGATATGCTTGCTCCAAAGGCATCACATGGTACATAAGACTTGGTCTTATAACCAATGCTCATCCTAATCTCTCATAATACTCATCCTAATCCTAATGCAAAATTACATTAAAAGAAGGAAAGTAAATCTAGCTACACCTGCAAAACAAATGTTAGCTAAACACACCATACAACCCAAGCAATTATTTGAATAATTTGGACTTAGCACCCCATACATGTGTAACCAAGCCCACCTGTCTTAACTTGGGTTATGCTTAGGGGCTAAGCAACCTGCATAGCAAAAAGTAGTTAATTTTTATTTAGCGGCCCCTTAAGTACAACCCCCTACAGAAAGCATGATTAGGCTAATATCATCCTAACATCCAGGCTACGCACATGTACCCTAACATCCAGTCTATAATAATACATCGCAAAACAAGCTTACATCAAACCATACACCTTCCTCACATAAATCTATAAATGGTGACTTAATCTAATGTGCGTGAATTAAAGCTTGTGTGGTATGTCCTAACTAGGCTTTAGAGTTATAATTTGCTAAGTGTGAGGGATTTAATTTATAAAGTGGTTGATTTTTATTCAACTGATTTGATTGATTTAAAGATTTTACTTAGTGTTTTCTTTTGTTTCATATGGTCTACACTTAAAAACTAAATGTTATGAAGAGAAGAAAGAGAGGGAACCTCTCTTTCATCCCTACCTTAAGTCACTTCTAAATCATGTTAATTAATCAATTTCCTTTAGTGAATAGCATATTATATGTTTTAATTAGTCCAAAGTTTAGGTTCACTCTAAATAACCTTATTCAATAAGAAAGGTATCATAAGATTAATTAGAATGACTTGCTATAACATAACAGATGTTTATTCATTTCTTTCCATCATGTATATCATGCACATGATTAAATCCTATGCATTCTTACACATGCAATTTATATTTTAGCATACTTGAATGATGAATGCAAAGAACTGTGTTTGAAATTTAAATATTACATTTGATTGAATTATGAATGCATGCCTTTTTAATAGAAAGAGGGATTTTTCATCCATTAGCTAGATACACATTCAGATGTATAAAAGTTTTAAGTGAGTGCATTGTTATTGTTCTGCACCAAGGGCGTAAGGTACAAGGCCTACTTAGAGTTACTTAACGCCTCGCAGCTCTGGGGTGTCCAGACTAATATACCACTTTTCTTAGGTACATATAGATGTATAAGTAACTACAAGGATAGGAAAAACTCATGCAAAAATTGTATTTGAATTATATGACTTATAATTCTTATTCATTGGCCACATCACACTTACACATGTATAAGAGTTTTAAGCGAGTACGATGCCACTGTTTTATGCTAGGGGCAGAAGGTATAAGACCTAGTTAGGGCTACTTAAAGCCTTGCAGCCCCGGGGTGTCCAGAATAATATACCACTTCTCTCAGATATAAGTGAATGTATGGAAAGAACCACAAGAAGAAGAACTCATGCAAGAACTCATATTTGATTTTATTAAATGATTTACAAATGTGGTACGAAATTCTTCCTAAGTTTAGTGTGGAAATGCATAGGAATAGATTTAGACAAATGTTGTGTTTTTCAAATGAACTATACATTTGTAATTCCTATGTGAATACATGTAAGACAAAAAAAGAGAGCTTCATATTGCATATCATATATTATCAACACATGCAAACCTATAGAAATATGTAATTACCAACACTCCATTTATTATAATTGATTTATGACCTTTTGAAAATAACTTTTGATTTAATAGTGATAATAGCCACACTTATTTTTAATTTAAATCGACACATGCAATTTGACATAAAAGAAACCATTTCATTTAGTTAATTTTAAAAGGAATGAATGCATGATTACATATGGGAAGCAACATTTGACATGATTGGAAAAAATAAAGGAACTAAGCACATTATCTTATTCATTCCAATTAATTCCTAAGGACAATCATACTAAATAAAGCCACTTAAAATAAACCGAAGTCCTTTAATGAGATTTCTTAATTTTGAGTTTGATTTGATTTAGAAAATGAAAGAGATTTGCTGATCCTAATCCCATTCCTCATGTGTGAGTTAATTTGATTTAATGAAGAAGTATTTAAGTTGATTTTATGGTTTAATTAGGTTAGGGTATGAATTAAGCCAATTAATTAACCCTTACCTACATCACCTTAAGTTAATTTACTAATTAATAATGGCCAATATGATATGCAACCACATGGAAAGTAAATTTGCAATGCTCCTAAGAAATGGAAGGGGCCTAATACAATTGGCTTATGATTACTAGCTAATTAAGCTTAAGATATCTCACTTAACTACTTTTATAGTATCCTCACACATGTGAGCTAATCATAATTTATTACCTCCCCCTTTGGATTATTGAACACCCAATTATTGAACACCCAAAGAGCTTCCTAATATTAAATTAGAGAAATAGATTAAATTAAATTAATTAAATTTGTTAATTAACTAATTAAACATTAATTAACCTTATCCAATCAAAATCAGATGGGCTTATAGAAAGAGACAAAGAAGGGAGCCAAAGCCCCAATCCCTAAATCCTTTCAATTAGTTGATTAAAGTTGAGGTATGATTTGGATTTTTGATTAATCTTGTTAATTAATTAATTAAGGGTGTTGATTAATTAATTATTTAAGAGGGATTAGAGAAGACTTAAAGAAAAGATTGGAAGAGGGAGTCCCAATCCATTTCTCTAGACTTCATCATCATTAACAGAGGTTAATAAGCTTAATTGATTGATTAATTTACTGTTCATTTGCTTAATTATCACTAAATAAATTGAGAAAGTTATTAAGGCTTAACCCATTAGTTTCCCTAATTAAGCAACCAATAAAATCCCAGAAAAGTAGGAGAGGAAGAGATCATCCCCCTTAACATGCATAGAAAGTTTGAGATTAATTGGATGGTTAATTATGGAGTAATTAGACTAATTTCATTTATAATTAAGCCTTAACTAAGCCAAATCTACTATTCAAGATCAATTAATAATAATTTTCCTAGATTTTACTCTAAAATATCTTTAAAATTAGCCTAAGTTTGTATTTTTTATGTATTTTTATAGAATTAGTTATGAATTTAGAAATTTTTAAGATTAAAAACTAGTTAATTAGCCCACTAGAGAGCTTTAATCCCATCTGCCACATGGTGACATGACGACTTTCCATTGGTGATGGGATTTGCTATTTAAGTTATCACATCCAAGTGATGAATCGAATGGCGGTGCAAGCGGTAACTCCATGGACCATCCGATCTAAGATTTGAAGGATTAATTAGAGGCTCTATGCATGATTAGATCAGGACCATTCATCTCGATCACATAGGATGGACAGTCCATGATCTATCTCCTCCCTAGCACTAAACAGTGGCTACCATCCATCGATCGTTGCTCGATCCGAGCTCACCCGAGCTCAGATGGAGATGAAAATGATCCCACACCTTCGAGGAAGCAAATAAGAAGATCTAATTGAGGAAATCACATGACATGAAAATTTCTTTCACAAAAGACCAACCTATTTTCATTTAAGGATTGGTTTCAATGGCATACCTAACCGGAGCTTATGACCGATGATTCCAACGATTGAGGAAGTTTTGTTTGGTAGAAATAAAGCTCTATTGAGCTGCATAAGCTTTGATATGGTGTAGTTTGCTCAAAAAACCAATCCAATAGGCGTAAATGCTCGGCCTTGATTGAACTCTACCCTCTGGCTATCGAGAAGCTTAGGAAATGATTCATTCTCACTCATTTGGCTCCAAGGAAGGGGTGTGCAAAGTTAATTGCACTTTGGTGGATGTTTAAGCAAATGAGAATCGAAGGTGGCCTCCCCTATTTCAGTTTTGCATAAAATTGAGAATGGGGATTTTGAGGAACTTGGGAAGGCTTGGAAATTACTTTGGGAACTCTCACCTTGGCTGCTAGAGATGAATCAAGTGTGAATGTCTGAGTTTGAGTGAGAATGAGGAGGGTATACCCCTCATTTTAGATCTGAAGGCCACAACTTCTTTGGATTTTTCTTGATCAATTGGCCAAATTGGAGGGTGGTGGAGGTCCTTGGGTGCATGATGTGGCTTGGTTTGATAGGGTGAGGGTGTGGAGGTGGCTGCCAATAGAGTAATGGGTGTCTTATGGTTGTTTAGAAAGCTCCATTGGGGATGGGGAGGTGATGTCACCTACCCATAGATCATTGCCGACCCAACCACCTTTTGGTTAAGTCAACCATGGTCCTAGGTGCCTAAGTGGACCTATGATTTGGTGCCAAGTGGTTAGGGGGCGAAAATGACCAAATGAGCATGTGTCTTATCTCATGGGATGCCCTAAACCTAATGGAAAAATGGTTATTTTCCTATTGGTTTGGTTTCGGTAGATTTAGGATGGGTCAAAAGTGGGTTAGCCTAAATTTCAAGTTGTTTTGAGTTTATTTGATTTGATTTGGCTTGATTTGACCTATTTAGGTCAAATTAGGTTTGGTTGGGTCAAGTTGATAAATTGGTCAAATTGGGTCAAACTAAGGTTTGGGTCAAGTTCAATTGGCTAATTGAAAATGATTGTAGGCTTTGGATTGGTTTAATTTGGAATTAATTTGGATTTTGGCTAGTTTGATGCTTTAGGTCAATTTGGGTTAGGTTAGGTCAAGTTGACCAACTGGTCAAATTGGTCTCAATCATAGTTTTGGTCAAGTTTAATAAGTGATTTAGAATGAACTTGAGCCATTGTCTATAATCAATTTGGGTTGGATTATGATTTGATCTATTATGGATTTTTATGCCAATTTGGGTCAACTTGGTTCAAATAGCCAATTGGACTTTGTTTGGCTCAAGTGAGGGTTTGGTCATGTTCAATCATTGGTTAGGAATGGGTTTGAATCAATGGTTTCAGTCAATTTGGCATATGATGGATTTTGGCTAATTTGGGTTTCATTTGGGTTAAATGTTAACTTGGTTAACAAGCTATGTTGACTTGGTTTGACCCAATTCATGACAATTGATTAACCTAGAATAATTTTTGATCATGTTGTGTGGTTTGGATGGGCTTAGTTCAATCCAATTTGGGTTGAATTAGAACTTAGCTTGAAAAGTTCTTTTAGGTCACTTTAGGTCAAGTGGACCTAAATGGGTTAAATGGCTTGATCATGGCTTGATTCAAGTTTAATTATATTGATAAATGGGTTTGAGATGAAAATACAAATCAAATTACAAGTAATTTGGATCCATATGGATTTTGGTTCATATGATAATTTCAAGTCAAAAAGGGCTAACTTGGTTTAATTTGGGTTAGAATGGATTTGGTTTGATAATCATATTTTGTATTTATATTTGGATCAATGATTGTAGGAATGTTTGAATCATGAGGAAATTCATGAGTTTTGAATTGATTTGGGTATTATTTACCCAAGTTCAAGAATTTAGCTAAAATAGCTAAAATCAAGAATTTGATTTGATTTGGGTTTCAACCTTTTAGAGTTTGGAATTGATTTATTATTTAGAATTTGATTTGAGATTAAATTTGATAATTGAGAAAATCAATTGAATTTGGGTTGATTTAAATTTGGTTAAGGCTAAGTCCATAAGATAAAATCAATGGGCTTAGGAAGGGATTTGGAGTTTGAATTTGATCATGAGTTTCAATCATTTGATAGTTGGATTTGATTTTGGAATTTAGATTTGAATTTGAGATTTGATTTGGAAGAATGAAGTAAGGATTTGGTTTGGGCTATAAGGTAGGCAAGTTCTCCTAAATCCTTATGCACAACCTACCCTTATGGCTAACTCTTCTAAGTCTCTAGGGTTAGGTTAAGTGTTCACCTAATACTACAAGTTTCCTAAGATTGAGGAAGTCTTTGTGTCTATGAGAGTCCTAGATCTATGATAAGGAAGTTGAGAGCTCACTCCAAAAGTGAGGTCAACAGGTTTATGGTTTAGGATTTTAGGGTTTAGGGTTTTGTGTTTAGGGTTTATGGTTTTAGGGTTTAGAGTTTAGGTTTTAGGTTTATGGTTTAGGTTTTAGTTTAGGGTTTAGGGTTTAAGGTTTTTTTTAACATAAAATAAATTCATATTCAACATTTATTCTTTTTGATTTCACCAACCAAATGGCACACCAAGAGTTCTAAGACATTAGCGATGACATATATAAAAAAATGAGCACACATAGAGTAAATCGAAAACCCTAGATAACTTGAACTATCTCTACTATAAAGATACAATTCCATAAGCAGCAGATCGGATCAACCATTCTTTAGTTTCTCTAGTTCCCATTAGAACCACCACCAACTCTCAAGCAGTGGGATCTGCCATCATATTTTCGATCTATTCCTTCATGACCACCATCACTATAACCTCCATCACTCCTTTTGCCTCCATAACCACCACTACACTGACCACTCCCTCCATATTCACCAGCATCTCTAGATCCTCAACCACCACTGTAATAACCACCACCTCTACCATCGACTATAATGTCAAATCTAAACTGAGCTTAGTTGACACTTATGTTCCTACAACTAATGTTCTGCCCATTATTAGGGTTTAGGTTTAGGTTTATGTTTAAGTTTATTATGTTTTAGGCTTTAGGTTTATTTTTTTATTTATTTAGTTTCTTTAAGATTAGGTTTAGGGTTTAGGGTTTAGGCTTTTAGGGTTTAGGGTTTAGGGTTAGGGTTTAGGGTTAGGGTTTAGGGGTTAGGGTTTAGTGTTTAGGCTTTAAGGTTTATGGTTTTTAGGGTTTAGGGTTTAGGGTTATCTTTGGGTTTAGGGTTAGTTTAGGGTTTAGGGCTTTGGGTTTTGGGTTTTAGGTTTAGGATTTAATGTTTATGGTTGTAGGTTTAGGGTTTAGGTTTCTGTTTTATGCTTTAGGGATTAGGGTTTAGGGTTTAAGGTTTAGTATTTAGGGTTTAGGGTTTAGTGTGTAGTGTTTATGGTTTAATTTATTTATTTATTTTATTTTTTTTAAATTAAGTAAATCGATAGGTTTAGGTTTCTTTAGTTTTTTTAGTTTATTTTTTATTTATTTTAGTTTTTTTTATTTTTTATTTATATATAGGATCAATTTTATTATTATTTAGTTTAGCTTATTTATTTTAGGTTTATCTTTTAGTTTAGGTTTAGGTTTATGTTTATTTTTTAGTTTAGTTTTATTTTTATTTTATTTTTTAGGTTTAGGTTATATTTTTTATTTTTAGGTTTAGGTTTAAATTTTTATTTTATTTTTTAAGTTGAGGTTTTAGATTTTTATTTTAGGTTTATTTTAAGGTTTTATTTTTTAGTCTAGGTATAGGTTTATTTTTAGTTAATTTTTTTTAATTTAGTTTAAATTTTGGTTTAGGTTTAGTTTATTTTAGATTTAGGATTTATTTATTTTAGTTTAGGTTTAGGTTTATTTTATTTTTATTTTGGTTTATGTTTTTTTTAAAAGTTTAGGGTTTAGGTTTTATTTTTTTATTAATTTTTAGGTTTTTTTTAGGTTTAGGCTTTTATTTAGTTTTTTTGTTTTATTTTAGGTTTATTTTATTTTTATTTTAGGAATAGATTTTATTTTATTTAGATTTTTTATTTTTTTAGTTTAGTTTATGTTTTTATTTATTTTATTTTTATTTTTTATTTTATTTTCTTTTTAGGTTTAGGTTTAAGTTTTAATTTAGGATTTTATTTTATTTTATCTTGTTAGTTTATTTTGGTTTAGGTTTTTTTCTTTATTTTACTTTTAGATTTTATTTAGTTTTGATTAAGGCTATTAGCTTTTTTGGGTTTAGGGTTTAGGGGTTTAGGGTTTAGCGTTTAGGGTTTTACAGTTTATGGTTTTGGGTTTTTAGGGTTTAAGGTTTAAGGTTTAGGGTTTTGGGTTTTTTTTTATTTTTCAAAGAGAATAAATTATGATTCAACATTTATTCTTTTTGGTTTCATCAACCAAGTAACACTCCAAGTTTTCTAAGACACAAGCGATAACATAGATAAAAAATAAGCATGCATTGAACAAATAAAAAACCATAGATAACTAGAACCGTTATTATTTTAAAGACATAGTTCCATAAGTAGCAGATCGAATCGGTCATTCTTTAGTTTCTTCAGTTCCCATTAGAACCACCCCAACCTCTCGAGTAGTGGGAATCACCATCATATCCTCGATCTCTCCTTCCGTCACCACCACCATTAGGTTTAAGGTTAGGGATTAGGGTTTAGGGGTTAGGGTTTAGTGTTTAAGTTTTAGGATTTAGGGTTTTTATTATTTATGGTTTAGAGTTTAGGGTTTAGGGTATTAGGGTTTAGGGTTTAGGGTTTAGGGTTTAGGGTTTAGGGTTTAGAGTTTAGGGTTTAAGGTTTAGGGTTTGGGTTTAGGGTTTAGTGTTTAGGGTTTAGGGTTTAGGGTTTTAGAGTTTAGGGTTATTTAGGGTTTAGGGTTTAGGGTTGCATGGTTTAGGGTTTAGGGTTTATGGTTAGTTTAAGGTTTAGGATTTAGGGTTTATAGTTTATTAGTTTTAAGATTGGGTTAATTTAGGGTTTAGGGTTTTATGGTTTTAAGATTTAGTTTAGGGTTTATCATTTAGGTTTAGTTAATGGTTTAGGGTTTAGGGTTTAGGGTTCAGGGTGTAGGGTTAATGGTTTAGGGTTTAGGGTTTATGGTTGTAGGTTTAGGGTTTAGGGTTTAGGGTTTAGTGTTGTAGGGTTAGGGTTTAAGGTATAGAGTTCAGGGGTTTTTTTTAGGGTTAGGGTTTAAGGGTAAGTTTAGGTTTATTTAGTTTATTTAGTTTATTTTTTTATTTATTTTCATTTATTTTATTATTTTGTTTAGGTTTATTTTTATTTTTATTTAGTTTAGTTTATTTATATTAAGTTTATTTATTTTAGTTTAGGTTTTCTTATTTTATTTTTTAGGTTTAAGTTTAGGTTTATGTTCATTTTTTATTTAGTTTTAATTTAATTTTATTTTTTCGATTTAGGTTTTGTTTTTTATTATTAAGTTTCAGTTTAGGTTTTTAATTCATGTTTTGAGGTTTAGGTATTAAGTTATTATTTTTGGTTTATTTTTAGGTTTTATTTTTTAGTTTAGGCCTAAGTTTATTTTTAGTTTATTTTATTTTATTTATTTTATATTTTGGTTTATGTTTTATTTATTTTAGTTTAGTTTCATGTTTATATTTATTTTATTTTGTTTATTTAATTTTTGTTTTAGGTTTAGGGTTTAGGTGTTATTTTTTATTTATTTTTTGATTTTATTTTTAGGTTTATGTTTTTATTTAATTTTATCTTAGGTTTATTTTATTTTTTATTTAATTTAGGTTTTTTACTTTTAGGTTTATTTTATTTTTTGTTAAGTTTAGGTTTTTAATTATTTTATTTTGATTTAGTTTTTATTTTCTATTTTATTTTATTTTATTTTTTGATTTAGGTTTAGGTTTAGGTTAATGTTTTAGGTTAGGTTTTTTGTTTATTTTATTTTATTTTATTTTATTATTTAGTTTTAAGTTTTAGGGTTTAGGGTTTAGGGTTTTAGGATGTAGGGTTTAAGGTTTAGGGTTTAGGGTTTGGGGTTTAGTGTTTAGAGTTTAGGTTTTAGGTTTAGGGTTTAGGTTTCTATTTAGGGTTTTGGGTTTAAAGTATTTTTTAATGGAGTTTAGGGTTTAAGGTTTAGGGTTTAGGGTTTAGGGTTTAGGGTTTACGATTTAGTGCTTCAGTGTTTAGGTTTTCGATTTAAGGTTTAGGGTTTATGGTTTAAGCTTTAGGGTTTAGGGTTTTAGGTTTTAGGGTTTAGGTTTAAGGGTTATAGGTTTAGGGTTTAAGGCTTAGGGTTTAGGGTTAGTTTTAGGTTTGGGGTTTTATTTTTTTATTTTATTTAAATAAGTAAACTGGTAGGTTTAGGTTTATTTAGTTTATTTTTTAAATATTTTAGTTTATGTTATTTTTGTTTTTATTTAGCTTTATTTTTATTTATTTTAGTTTAGGGTATTTATTTAAGTTATTTTTTAGGTTTAGGTTTCAATTTTTTTTTTAGTTTAGTTTTATTTTAATTTTATTTCCTAGTTTTAGGTTTTATGTTTTATTTTTAGGTTTTATGTTTTATTTTTAGGTTTAGGTTTAGGTTTTTATTTTATTTTTTAAGGTTTAGGTTTTAGGTTTTTATTTTAGGTTTATTTCTAGGTTTTATTTCTTAGTTTATGGTTTAGAGTTTTTTTAAAAGAAAATTAAGTAAACTGGTAGGTTTATGTATATTTAGTTTATTTTTTTATTTATTTTAGTTTATTTTATTTTTTATTTTTATATAAGTTTATTTTTATTTATATTTAGTTTAGTTTATTTATTTTAATTTAGGTTTTTTTTTTTGTTTATTTTTTAGGTTTAGGTTTAGGTTTAGGTTTGTTTTTTAGTTAGTTTTATTTTTATTTTATTTTTCAGGTTTAAGTTTTATTTTTTATAATTAGGATTAGGTTAAGTTTTTATTTTTTATTTTATAGGTTTTAGGTTTTTTGGTTATTATTTTAGGATTATTTTTAGGTTTTATGTTTTAGTTTAGGCTTAGGTTTATTTTTAGTTTATTTTATTTTATTCAGTTTAGGTTTAGGTTTAGGTTTAGGTTTTATTTATTTTTGTTTAGTTTATTTTAGTTTGGGTTTAGGTTTATTTTATTTTGTTTATTTTATTTTTATTTTAGGTTTAGGTTTTATTTTTATTTTGGGTTTAGGCGTTATATTTTATTTATTATTAGGTTTTATTTTTAGGATTATTTTTTAGGTTTAGGGTTTTATTTAGTATTTATTTTCTTTTATCTTAGGCTTATTTTATTTTTAATTTAGGTTTATTTTTTTATTTAGGTTTTTTATTTTAATTTGATTTTAGTTTTTTGTGTAGATAAGGTTTTTTTATTTTATATTTTATTTAGCTTTTCATTTTTATTTTATTTTATTATTAGGTTTAGGTTTTTTTTTATCTTCAACATATTCCATTTAAATCAAAATCCCAAAACGATCAACACTGCCAACTCTCACCAAAAGAATAATCATGCGATGAACCCGACATCGACATAGCTCAAAGCATGAGAGCACAAATCGCGGCAACAACAAAGCTCAATCATGTCATGTCATCGAAGAAGAATCATTGTTACTCATTTTTATTTTATTTTATTATTAGGGTTTAGGGTTTATGGTTTAGGGTGTTAGGGTTTAGGGTTTAGGGCTTAGTGTTTAAGGTTTTGGATTTTTAGGGTTTAGGGTTTAAGGTTTAGGGTTTAAGTTTTCGTTTAAGGTTTAAGGTTTAGGGTTTAAGGCCTAGGGTTTAAGGTTTTTTTAATAGAGTTTAGGGTTTAGGGTTTAAGGTTTAGGGTTTAGGGTTTATGGTTTAGGGTTTAGGGTTATAGGGTTTAGGGTTTAGCGTTTAGGATTTATGGTTTAGGGTTTAGGGTTTAGGGTTTAGGGTTTAGGGTTTAGGGTTTAGGGTTAGTTTTAGGGTTTAAGGTTTAAGGTTTAGGGATTAAGATTCAGGTTTTTTTTCTATTTTTTAATTTTTTAATTTTTTTATTTTTAAATTAAGTAGGTTTAGGTTTATTTAGTTTATTGTATTTTTTAATTTTATTTAGATTTATTTTTATTTTTTTCTTCGTTTAGTTTAGATTTTTTATTTTTGTTTATTTTTTAGGTTTAGATTTAGGTTTATGTTTATTTTTTAGTTTAGTTTTATTTTTATTTTATTTTTTACTTTTACGTTTAGGTTTAGGTTTTTATATTATTTTTTTGGTTTAGGTTTTAGGTTTTTATTTTAGGTTTATTTTTAGGTTTTATTTTTTGTTTATGGTTTAGGGTTTTTTTTTTAAAATAAGTAAACCCGTAGGTTTAGGTTTATTTAGTTTATTTACTATTTATTTCTATTTTTTTATTTTTTATTTGTATTTAGATTTATTTTTTATATTTAGTGTAGTTTATTTATATTAGGTTTATTTATTTTAGTTTAGGTTTTGTTTATTTTAGTTCATTATTTAGGTTTAGGTTTATGTTTAGGATTATCTTTTAGTTTAGTTTTATTTTTAATTTATTTTTTAGGTTTAGGTTTATTTTTTATTGTTAGGTTTAGGTTTAGTTTTATATTTTATTTTTTTAAGTATAGGTTTTAGGTTATTACTTTAGGTTTTAGTTTTACTTTTAGTTTAGGTGAAGGTTTATTTTAGTTTATTTTATTTTATTTTTTATTTTAGGTTTAGGGTTTAGTTGTTATTTTTTATTTATTTTTAGGTTTTATTGCTAGTTTTATGTCTTAGGTTTAGGGTTTTTATTTAGTTTTTATTTTATTTTATTTTTATTTTATGTTTAGTTTTTATTTTATTAAGGTTTTTTATTTTTAGGTTTATTTTATTTTATTTTAATTAGTATAGGTTTTTATTTATTTTATTCTAGTTTAGTTTTTATTTTATATTTTATTTTATTTTTGGGTTTAGGCTTAGGTTTAGGTTTTAATTTAGGTTTTTATTTTATTTTATTTTATTTTCTTATTTAGGTTTAGGTTTTTTGGTATAGGGTTTAGGGTTTACGGTTTAGGGTTTTCGGGTTTAGGGTTTAGGTTTAGGATTAATGGTTTAGTGTTTAAGGTTCTGGGTTTTTAGGGTTTAGGGTTTAGGGTTTAGGATTTAGTTTAGGCTTTAGGGTTTAGGGTTTAAGGTTTAAGGTTTAAGATTTTTTCTAACAAAGTTTAGGGTTTTTGGGATTAGGGGTAGGGTTTTAGGGTTTAGGGTTTAGGGTTTAGGGTTTAGGGTTTAGGGATTAGGGTTTTAGGGTTTATGTTTTTGAGTTTATGTTTTAGGGTTTAAGGTTTATGGTTTTGGGTTTATGGTTAGGTTTTCAAAAAAAATTAACTAAAATGATAGGTTTGGGTTTATTTAGTTTATTTTTTTATTTATTTTAGTTTATTTTATTTTTTATTTCTATTTAGGTTTATTTTTATTTTTACTTAGTTTAGCCTATTTATTTTAGTTTAGCTTTTTCATTTTATTTTATTTTTTATGTTTAGGTTTAGGTTTAGGTTTATTTTTTTGTTTAGTTTTTATTTTATTTTATTTTTTATGTTTTGGTTTTATTTTTTATTTTGAGTTTTACGTTTTGGTTTTTATTTTATTTTTTTAGGTTTAGGTTTTAGGTTTATTTTAGGTTTATTTTAGGTTTTATTTTTTTAGGTTTAGGTTTAGATTTTATTTTACTTTTTTAGGTTTAGGTTTAGGATTTTATTTTAGCTTTATTTTAGGTTTTATTTTTTTAGTTTAGGTTCGTTTATTTTAGTTTATTTTTTTTTATTTAGTTTAGGTTTTCATTAGTTTAGTTTATTTTAGGTTTAAGTTTAGGTTTTATTTATTTTAGTTTAGGTTTAGTTTATTTTTATTTTTATTTTAGGTTTAGGTTTTATTTTTTATTTTTTGTTAGGTTTTATTTTTACGTTTATTGTTTAGGTTTAGGTTTTTATTTTTTATTTATTTTATTTTATTTTAGGTTGATTTTATTTTTATTTTATGTTTAGGTTTTATTTTTATGTTTATTTTATTTTTTAGTTTAGTTTAAGTTTTTATTTATTTTATTTTAGTTTAGTTTTTATTTTTTATTTTATTTTATTTTTAGGTTTAGGTTTTTAGGGTTTAGGGTTTAGGGAATCGGGTTTAGGGTTAAGGTTAGGGTTTAAGGTTTAGGGTTTAGGGTTTTTTAAAGCAAAGGTTAGAATTTCATTACAATAAAAGAAAAGGATACAATGTCCTTAATAAGGCTAAAGCTCAAAGATCTACAGCTGTTAGAGCTACAATGAACCTAAAAAGCTAAACCGCCATCTATGTACAATGGTAAAATAGAGAGAAAAAGCAACTGCTAAAAAAGCAAAAGAGGAAAAGACACAGATTAAGACTAGTACAATATAAGTAAAAAAATAATCAAAAGACTAGTCAGTAGTGGCTCATGACCTCTTTTAGGAGGCAAGATAGCAAGATCCACATCAACAGCTCTTGAGTTGACTGAGTAACGATCATTCCATCTGAAAAGTTTCAACCTATAAAAGAAATATGCAAAACACTATAAAGGCAATAGTCATAGCTAACAAGAACAAAGATAAAGAATACAATTAGAGAGAGCTGAGAAAGAAAAGGCTCAGGCTCAATTAAGACCATCTCAAGAGGCAACAATGCATATGAGTATCCAAACATCCTAAGAAGGGATACATTCATATGCAATGCTACCAACCAAAAGTGAAGATATGGGTAACATCATGGCCAACATCGAAAGAAAGCAGCCTAAAGGCTTCCAGAACTTGTATTAGCAAACAAAGAAATTCGAGCTGACATATAATAACCAACAAAATCATAGCGGACCAATCACAAACACCACCACTAAAAGATATAGGTAGGTGATAGAGCCACCACCAGCATGGCAAAATTGAAAGGGACAAGCCAATTCAGAAGCATAGAAAAAACTAATACAATAGCCTAGAAAGAGATTAAAACAAGATAAAAAATAACAATAACCATCATTCAAATAGACATCAAAGCTCCAAGCAAGGGAGAGCCACAACCAGCCATCAGCAGACACCAGACCAAACTAGGTAGAGAAATGGATGCCATCAACCTAGTAGGCAGTGACAAAAAGCCACCAAATATCAACCACCATTAAAATCATCCATAAACCAGTCGAAGGAAAAAAAATAAAGCGGTCCTCATGTCAAGAGAAAATAGCCAATCTATAAGAATCTCCAACACAAACCAGGAGAAATAGCAAAACATATTGAAAAGACCAAAGCTAATCAAATCTTGAAGAGACCAACAGCTGCCACTCAACAACCAACCATAATAATAAATGATCCAATATCGAAAGGGGGACGATCAGCCAAAACAAAAGGCTAACCCAAAATAGACCCCAAAATAGGTAGAAAAAGCAACAACAAGCATAGCCACAACCCTCCTAGAGATCATCAAAAAAACCAAAAAATAGAAATGGTAGTCACCCAGCCAAACAAATAACCAAGGGAAAAAAACCAAGGAGGGCCACCCAACCACTAGAAATAAATGAGAAAGGAGAGAAAAAAGCCAAGGGAAGAATAATTTTTGTTTATTTCGGTTTAGGTTTATTTTATTTTAGTTTTGGTTTATTTTTATTTTAGGTTTAGGTTTAGGTTTTATTTTTTAGTTTATTTAGCTTTATTTTTATTTAGGTTTAGGTTTAAGTTTTAGCCTTTTTATTTTAGGTTTAGGTTTAATTTATTTAGTTTATTTAGGTTAAATTTAGGTTTTTATTTTTTATTTATTTAGGTTTAGGTTCAGGGTTAGGTTTAAGTTTTACTTTATTTTTTATTTTAGGTTTTGGTTCTATTTTTTGGTTTAGGTTTATTTTTATTAATTTAGTTCATTTTTAGGTTTAGGTTTTAGGTTTTAGTTTAGGTTTTGGTTTAGATTTATTTAGTTTAGATTTTTTTTATTTAGATTTTATCTATTTAGGTTTATTTAGTTTAGTTTAGGTTTAGGTTTAGGTTTTTAGGTTTAAGTTTTAGTTTAGGTTTAAGGTTTCAAGTTTTAGGTTTATTTTTATTTATTTATTTTAGGTTTAGGTTTATTTAGGTTTAGGTTTAGCATAGGTTTAGGTTTTGGTTTATGTTTTTATTTAGGTTTAGGTTTAGGTTTAGGTTTTTAGGTTTAGTTTAAGTTTATTTATTTTTATTTAGTTTAGGGTTATTTTATTTATTTTTTAGTTTATTTAGTTTAGGTTTATATTTTGTTATTTAGGTTTAGTGTTAGGTTTAGGTTAAGGTTTAGGTTTAGATTTAGTTTTTAGTTTTATTTATTTAGGTTTAGGTTTAGGTTTTATTTATTTTATTTAGTTTAGTTTGTTTTAGTTTAGTTTTAGGATTAGGTTTTATTTTTTAGTTTATTTTAGTTTTTTTTACTTCTATTTTTTTAGGTTTATTTTATTTATTTTACTTTAGGTTTAAGTTTATTTATTTAGGTTTTAGTTTAGGTTTAGTTAGGTTTAGGTTTATTTATTTTATTTTAGTTTAGGTTTTTATTTTATTAGGTTTAGGTTTATTTTATTTATTCATTTTAGTTTATGTTTATGTTTATTTTTTATTGATTTATTTTAGGTCTAGGTTTTAGGATTTTTTTAAGGTTTAGGGTTAGGGTTAGGTTTATTTAGCTTAGTTTAGGTTTAGGTATTATTTAGGTTTAGGTTTCTTAGGCTTAGTTTTTTTTATTTTTAATCTTTTAGTTTTGTTCAGGTTTAGGTTTAGGGTTATTTTAGGTTTAGGTTTAGGTTTTTAGGATTAGGTTTAGGTTTAGATTTCAGTTTTAGGTTTTGGTTTATTTAGGTTTATTTAGTTTAGTTTAGGTTTGGGTTTATGTTTTATTTTATTTATTTTAGTTTTATTTATTTTATTTAGTTTATTTAATTTTATTTAGGTTTAATTTTGGGTTTATTTATTTAGGTTTAGGTTTAGGTTTTGCTTTTAGTTAATTTATGTTTAGGTATTTATTTTACTTAGTTTTAGGTTTAGGTTTAGGTTTTAGTTTAGGGTTTAGGGTTTAGGGATTACGATTTAGGGTTTAGGGCTTAGGGTTTATGGTTAGTTTGGGGTTTAGGGTTTAGGGTTAGTTTTAAAGTTTAGGGTTTAGGATTTCGTGTTTTTGGTTTAGGGTTTAAGTTTTTTTTAAAATTTTGTAAATTTGTAGGTTTAGGTTTATTTAGTTTAATTTATATTTTTAATTAGGGTTATTTTGGGTCTAGGGTTAGGGTTTAGGGTTTAGAGTTTAGGGTTTAGGGTTTAAGATTTAGGGTTTATATTTTTTTTTTAAAATTAAATCAACTAGTAGGTTTAAGTTTATTTAGTTTATTTTTTATTTGTTTTAGTTTATTTTATTTTTTTTATTTAAGTTCACTTTTTATTTTTATTTAGTTCACTTTATTTATTTTTGGTTTATTAATTTTAGTTTCAGTTTTTTATTTTATTTTCTAGGTTTAGTTTAGGTTTATTTTTCAGTTGAGTTTTATTATTATTTTATTTTTTTGGTTTAGGTTTTATTTTTTATTTTTAGGTTTAGGTTTAGGTTTTCATTTTATTTTTTTAGGTCTAGGTTTTAAGTTTCTATTTTAAGTTTATTTTTAGGTTCTATTTTTTAGTTTAGGTATATGTTTATTTTTAGTTTATTTTATTTTAATTAGTTTAGGTTTAGGTTAAGGTTTAGTTTATTTTAGGATTAAGTTTAGGTTTTATTTATTTTTGTTTTGTTTATTTTATTTTAGGTTTAAGTTTATTTTATTTTGTTTATTTTATTTTTCTTTTTGAGTTTAGGGTTTAGTTTTTTTAATTTTTTTGAGGTTTTATTTTAAGTTTTATTTTTTAGGTTTTGGTTATTATTTAGTTTTTATTTTATTTTATTATAGGTTTAATTTATTTTTATTTTATGTTTGGTTTCTATTTTATTTAGGTTATTTATTCCAAGGTTTATTTTATTATTTAGTTTAGTTTAGGTTTTTATTTATTTTATTTTAGTATATTTTTATTGGTTTATTTTTTTATTTTTAGGTTTAGGTGTAGGTTTTAGTTTAGGTTTTTATTTTATTTTATTATCTTATTTTATTTAGGTTTAGGTTTATTTATTTATTTTATTTTTTAGGTTTTATTTAGATTAGGTTTAAGTTTTTAGTCTTTTAGGGTTTATGGTTTAGGGTTTAGTGTTTAGTCTTTAAAGTTTAAGGTATTTAGAGTTTAATATTTAAGGTTTAGAGTTACCTTAGGGTTTTAGGGCTAGTTTAGGGTTTAGGGTTTAGGATTTAGTCTTTAGGGTTTAAGGTTTTTATGGTTTAGGGATTAGGGTTTAGGGTTTTAGGGTTTACAGTTTAGGGTTTATTATTTAGGGTTAGGGTATAGGGTTTAAGGTTTAGGGTTTAGAGTTTAGGGTTTTTTAAGGTTTAGGGTTTAGGGTTTAGGATTTAGGATTAAGTGAATCTATAGGTTTAGGTTTATTTAGTTTATTTTTATTTATTTTAGTTTATTTTATTTTTTATTTTAATTTAGGTTTATTTTTTTATTTAGTTTAGATTATTTACTTTAGGTTTATTTATTTTTATTTATGTTTTTTTGTTTTACTTTTTTCAGTTTAGGTTTAGGTTTGCTTTTTAGTTTAGTTTTTATTTTATTTTATATTTTAGGTTTAGGTTTTATTTTTTATTTTTAGGTTTAGGTTTTTATTTTATTATTTTATGATTAGGTTTTAGGTTTATATTTTTGGTTTATTTTTAAGTTTTTTTTTTGTTTAGGTTTGTGTTTTTTTTAGTTTTTTTTTATTTCTTTTAGTTTAGGTTTAAGTTTAGGTGTAGGTTTAGGTTTTATTTATTATAGCTTATTTTATTTTAGTTTTGGTTGAAGTTTATTTTATTTTGTTTACTTTATTTTTATTTTAGGTTTAGGTTTTTTTTTTAGTTTAGGGTTTAGGTTTTATTTTTCATTTATTTATAGGTTTTATTTTTTAGGTTTAGGTTTTTATTTAGTTTTTATTTTAATTTATTTTAGCTTTGTTTTATTTTTATTTCATGTTTAATTTTTATTTTATTTACATTTTTATTCTTAGGTTAATTTTATTTTTTTAGTTTAGTTTACATTTTTATTTATGTTATTTTAGTTTATTTTTATATTTTATTTTATTTTGTTTTTACGTTGAGGTTTAAGTTTAGGTTTATGCTTTAGTTTAGGTTTTAATGTAATTTTATTTTTTTATGTTATTTAGGTTTAGGTTTATTTATTTATTTATTTTTAAGTTATATTTAGTTTACGTTTAGGTTTCATTTCATGTTTTAATGTAATTTTATTATTTAGGTTTAAATTTTTTATTTATTTTATTTATTTAGGTTTTATTTAGTTTAGGTTTATGTTTTTAGGTTTTTAGGGTTTACGATTTGTGGTTTTAGGTTTTGGATTTAGGGTTGTAGGTTTTAGGGTTTAGGGTTTAGGGTTTAGGGTTTAGAGTTTAGGGTTTAGGGTTTAGGGTTTAAGGTTTTAAAGATTTGGGTTTTGGGTTTAGGGTTGAAGGTTTAGGGTTCAGGGCTTAGGGTTCAGGGTTAGATTTAGGGTTTATTTAGGGCTGGGTTTTTTTATTTTTTAAATTAAGTAAACTCATAGGTTTAAGTTTATTTAATTTATTTTTTATTTATTTTAGCTTATTTTATTTTTTATTTTATTTAGGTTTATTTTTATTATTATTTTGTTTAGTTTACTTATTTTAGGTTTATTTATTGGAGTTTAGGTTCTTTATTTTAGTTTATTTTTTAGGTTTAAGTTTAGGTTTAGGTTTATTTTTTAGTTTAGTTTTATTTTTATTTTATTTTTTAGGTTTAGGCTTACTTTTTATTTAGAGTTTAGGTTTAGGTTTCGGTTTAGTTTATTTTATGTTTTGGTTTAGGTTTTATTCATTTTAGTTTAGTTTTTTTAGTTTAGGTTTAGGTTTATTTTATCTTTACTTTAGGTTTAGGTTTAGGTTTTTTTTTTTTTTGGTTTTGGGTTTAGGTTTTATTTTTGATTTATTTTTAGGTTTTTTTTTAGGTTTAAGTTTTTATTTAGCCTTTATTTTATTTTATTTTAGGTTTATTTTATTTTTATTTTAGGTTTAGTTTTTATTTTATTTAGGTTTTTTATTTTAGTTTAGTTTAGGTTTTATTTATTTTATTTTATTTTTTTTTTATTTTCTTTTAGGTTTAGGTTTAGGTTTAGGTTTAGGTTTTAGTTTAGGTTTTAATTTAATTTTTTATTATGGTTTAGGTTTCTTTATTTATTTTATTTTGAGGTTTATTTAGTTTAGGTTTTGGTTTTTAGCTTTTTACGGTTTAAGCTTTTGGATTTAGGGTTTAGAGTTTGGGGTTTAGTGTTTTAGGGTTTAGGGTTTTGGATTTAGGGTTTAGGTTTTAGGGTTTAGGGTTTAGAGTTTTTAGGGTTTAGGGTTTAGGTTTAGTTTGGGATGTTTTTTTTAGTTTAGGTTTAGGGTTTTGGTTTTTTTACGAGAACAAATATTCAACATTTCTTCATTTATTTTGTTAGTAACACACCAAGTTCTCTAAGACACGAGCGATGACATAGATAAAAAATGAACACGCACAGAGTAAATCAAAAACCCTAGATAACTAGAACCTTCTCTACTATAAAGACATAGTTCCATAAGTAGCATATCAGATCAACCGTTCTTTAGTTTCTCCAATTTTCATCAGAACCACCCCGACCTCTCGACTAGCGAGATCCACCATCATCCCATATCTCTCCCTCTGCCACCACCACGGTTGTAACCTTCTTCTCTCTTCTTGCATCCATAATCACCACAGCTCCAACGACCTCCTTCATATCCACTAGCACCTCCAAATCCCCCACCACCACTGATAACTAACTCTGCAGAACTAGGCCACAGTTGAAGGTGATGTTCCATCAAGGTTCCCATTCTTAGGGTTTAGGTTTATTAGGTTTTTTGGGTTTAGGTTTATTTTAAATTTCTTTAGTTACTTTAGGTTTAGGTTTATGGTTAGGGGTTGAGTTTTGGGTTTAGTGCTTAGGGTTTGGGGTTAGTTTAGGGTTTAGGCTTTAGGGTTTAGGGTTTTTAGGGTTTAGGGTTTGGGGTTTAGGGTTAGTTTAGGGTTTTGGGTTTAAGGTTTTAGGGTTTATGGTTTAGGGTTTAGGGTTTAAGGTTAAGGTTAGGGGTTTAATGTTTTGGGATTTGGGTTTTGGGTTTAGGGTTAAGGGTTTAGGGTTAGTTTAGGGTTTAGGGTTTAGGGTTTAAGGTTAGGTTTAGGGTTTAGGGTTTAGGCATTATGATTTAGGGTTTAAGTTTAGGGTGGTTTTAAAGTAAAAGCGATAGGTTAAGGAATATTTAGTTTATTTTTAATTTATTTTAGTTTATTTTAGTTTTAATTTTTATTTAGATTTTTTATTGATTTAGTTTAGCTTATTTATTTAAGTTTACTTATTTCAATTTAGGTTTTTTATTTTAGTTTATTTTTTAGGTTTAGGTTTAGGTTTATGTTTATTTTTTAGTTTAGTTTTATTTTTATTTTATTTTTTAGGTTAAGGTTTTAATTTTATTTCTTTAGGTTTAGGTTTTAGGTTTTTATTTTAAGATTATTTTCAGGTTATAGTTTTTAGTTTATGTTTAGGTTTATTTTTAGTTTATTTTATTATATTTAGTTTAGGTTTAGGTTTTATTTATTTTAATTTAGTTTATTTTAGTTTAGGTTTAGGTTTACTTTTTTTATTTTAGGTTTTGGTTCTTTTTTTTAGTTTAGGGTTTAGGTTTTATTTTTATTTATTTTTAGGTTTTACTTTTAGGTTTATTTTTTAGTTTTTGGTTTTTATTTAGTTTTATTTTATTTTATTTTATGATTTTTTATTTTAAGTTTACTTTTTTATTTTATTTAGGTTTTTTATTTTTTTAGTTTAGTTTATTTTTATTTTTTTAATTTTAGTTTAATTTTTATTTTTATTATATTTTCTTTTTAGGTTTTGTTTAGCTTTAGGTTATAGTTTATGTTTTTATTTTTATTTTTTTATTTTGGTTTAGGTTTTTTATTTATTTTATTTTTTGGTTTTATTTAGTTTAGGTTTAGGTTTTTAGCTTTTTCAAGTTTAGGGTTTAGGGTTTAAGGTTTAGGATTAGTTTAGGGTTTAGGTTTTAGGGTTTAGGGTTTGGGTTTAGGGTTTAGGGTTTATGGTTTTTTTTTAGGTTTAGTGCTAAGGGTTTAGGTTTTGGAGTTTAAGGTTTAGTGTTTTATGATTTAGGGTTTAGTGTTTAGTTTTTAGGGTTTAGGGTTTGGGGTTTTAGGGTTTTGGGTTTAGGGTTTAGGGTTTATGGTTTAGGGTTTAGGGTTTAAGGTTTTTAGGGTTTAGGGTTTAGGGTTTAGAGTTTAGGCTTTAGGTTTAGGGTTTAGGTTTTAGTTTAGAGTTTTGGGTTTTTTTTATGTTAATAGAGAACAAATTTAGTTTCAACATTTCTTCTTTTCGATTTCATTAACCAAGTAACACACCAAGTTTTCTAAGATATAAGCGATAAAATTGATAACAATTAAGCACGCATAGAGCAAATAAAAAACCCTAGATGACTAGAACCATCTCTACTGTAAAGACACAATTCCATAAGCAAAATATCGGATCGGTCGTTCTTTGGTTTCTCTAGTTCCCATCAGAACCACCCCAAGCTCTCAAGTAGTGAGATCCACCATCATATCCCCTATCTCTCCCTCCGCCACCACCATGACTATAATCTCTGTCGCTCCTCCCGTCTCCATAACCACCACTGCTCCGACCACCACCACCATATCCACCAGCACCTCCGGATCCCCCACCATCACTACGATAACCGGCACCTCCACCTTCGCCTCCACTTCCAGATCTAGGGAGCACGGTTGCGGTGAAGTTCACAATCAAGGTTTTGCCCATTCTTAGGGTTTAGGCTTAGGTTAATATGGTTTTCGAGTTTAGGTATATTTTTTAATTTATTTAGTTACGTTATTTTAGGTTTAGGGTTTAGGTTTCAGGGTTTAGGGTTTAGAGTTTATAGTAGGGCTTAGGGTTTACGGTTTAGGGTTTAGTGTTTAGGGTTTAGGGTTTGGAGTTTTAGTGTTTAGGGTTTAGGGTTTAGGATTTTTTAGGGTTTAAGGTTTAGGGTTTAGGGTTGTAGGTTTATGGTTTAGGGTTTAGGTTTAGGGTTTAGGGTTTAGGATTTATGGTTTATGGTTTTTTTTAAAATTAAGTAAACTAGTAGGTTGAGGTTTATTTAGTTTATTTTTTATTTATTTTAGTTTTTTATTTAAGTTTAGTTTTCATTTTTATTTAGTTTACTTTATTTATTTTAGGTTTATTTATTTTAGTTTAGGTTTTTTATTTTAGTTTATTTTATTGATTCTGGTTAAGGTTTAAGTTTACTTTTTTAGTTGAGTTTTATTTTTATTTTATTTTTTAGTTTTAGAATTTTGGGTTTTTACTGTTAAGCTTAGGGTTTAAGATTTTACGGTTTGGGTTTAGGGAATAGGGTTTAGGGTTTAGGGTTTAGGGTTTAGTGTTTAGGCTTTAAGGTTTAGGGTTTTTAGGATTTAGGGTATAAAGTTTAGGGTTTAGGGTATTGGGTTTGGGGTTTAGGATTTTAGGGTTTAGGGTTTAGGGTTAGGATATATATACATAGGGTTTTTTTAAATTTTTTTTAGAGTTTAAAGTTAGCTTAGGGTTTAAGTTTTTTTTTCTAAATTAAGTAAACCAGTTGTTTTATGTTTATTTAGTTTATTTTTTATTTATTTCTACTTATTTTATTTTTAATTTTTATTTATGTATATTTTTTCTTTTTATTTAGTTTAGTTTATATATTTTAAATTTTTTATTTTAGTTTAGGTTTTTTTCTTTGAGTTTATTTTATAGGTTTAGGTTTAGGTTTATTTTTTAGATGTGTTCTACTTTTATTTTTTATTTTTTAGTTTTAGGTTTTATTTTTATTTTTTAGTTTTAGGTTTAGGTTTTTATTTTATTTTTTTAGGTTTAGGTTTTAGGTTTTATTTTAGGTTTATTTTTAGATTTTATTTTTTAGTTTAGGTTTAGGTTTATTTTTAGTTTATTTTATTTTATTTAGTTTAGGTTTATGTTTAGGTTTAGTTTATTTTTGATTTAAGGTTAGGTTTTATTTATTTTATTTTAGTTTAGTTTAAATTTAGATTTATTTTATTTTGTTTATTTTATTTTTATTTTAAGTTTTGGTTTTCTTTTTAGTATAGCGTTTAGGTTTTCTTTTTTATTTATTTTAAAGTTTTATTTTTAGGTTTCTTTTTAGGTTTATGTTTTTATTTAGTTTTATTTTAGGTTTATTTTAGGTTTATTTTATTTGTTTTAACATTTAGTTTTTTATTTTATTTAAACTTTTATTCTTTGGTTTATTTTATTTTTTTCATTTATTTTAGGTTATTAATTATTTTATTTTATTTTAAGGTTTAGGTTTAGGTTTTTGTTTAGGTTTTTATATTTATTATTTATTTTATTTAGGTTTAGGTTTAGGTTTATTTATTTATTTTATTTTTATGTTTTATTTAGTTTAGGTTTAGGTTTTAGATTTTTTGGGTTTAGGGTTTAGGGTTTAGGGTTTAGAGTTTAGGGTTTAGGTTTAGGGTTTAGGGTTTAGTGTTTTAGGATTTAGGGTTTAAGGTTTAAGGTTTAGGGTTTAGGGTTTAGTGTTTAGGCTTTAGGGTTTAGGCTTTTTAGGGTTTAGAGTTTAGGATTAGCTTAGAGTTTAGGGTTTAGGGTATGTTAGGGTTTTTGGATTAGCGTTTAGGGTTTAGGGTTTAGGCTTTAAGGTTGTAGGTTTAGGGTTTAGGGTTTAGGGTTTAGGGTTTAGGGTTTAGGTTAGTGTTAGGGTTTAAGGTTTATGGTTTAAGGTTTAAGATTTAGGGTTTAGGGTTTAGGGTTTTTTTTTAATTAAGTAAAATGGTAGGTGTATATTTATTTAGTTTTTTTTAAATTTATTTTAGTTTATTTTGATTTTTTTTTTTATTTAGGATTATTTTTTATTTTTATGTTATTTATTTTAGGTTTATTTATTTTAGTTTAGGTTTTATTTTAGTTCATGTTTTAGGTTTAGGTTTAGGTTTATGTTTATTTTTTATTTTAGTTTTATTTTTAATTTATTTTTTAGGTTTAGGTTTTATTTTTATTTTAGGATTAGGTTTAGGTTTTTATTTTATTTTTTTAGGTTTAGGTTTTAGGTTTTTATTTTAGGTTTATTTTTAGATTTTATTTTTTAGTTTATGTTTAAGTTTATTTTTAGTTTATTTTATTTTATTTAGTTTAGGGTTTAAATATAGTTTATTTTAAGTCTAATTTTAGGTTTTATTTATTTATTTATAGTTAATTTTAGTTTTGGTTTAGGTTTTTTTTGTTTATTTTCAGTTTAGTTTTTTTTTAGTTTAGACTTTAGCTTTTATTTTTATTATTTTTAGATTAATGATTTTATTTAGTTTTTATTTTATATACTTTAAGTTTATTTCCTTTTTTTTACTTTTAGTTTTTATTTTATTTAGGTTTTTTATTTTAGGTTTATTTTATTTTTCAGTTTAGTTTACATTTTTATTTATTTTATTTTAGTTTTGTTTTTATTTTTTATTTTATTTTATTTTTTGGTTTAGGTTTAGGTTTAGATTTTACTTTAAGTTTATATTTTATTTTGTTTATTTTATTTTTTTAGGTTTAGCTTTTTTATTTATTTTATTTTTAGGTTTAGGTTTTTAGGGTTTAGGGTTTTGGGTTTAGGTTTTGGGTTGTAAGTTTTAGGGTTTAGGGTTTAGGGTTAGGGTTTAACATTTAGGGTATAGGGTTTAGGGCTTTTAGTGTTTAGGTTTAGGGTTCAAGGTTTAGGGTTTAGGGTTTTGGGTTTTGGGTTTTGGGTTTTGGGTTTTGGGTTTTGGGTTTAGGGTTTTGGGTTTAGGGCTTTAGGGTTTAAGGTTTAGGATTTAGGGTTGCAGGTTTAGGGTTTAGGGTTTACGATTTAGGGTTAGGGTTTTTTTCTTTTATTTTAAGGATTTTGGGTTTAGGGTTTAGGTTTTAGGTTTAGGGTTCAAGTTTTCATTTAGGTTTTTTTTTTAAATAAGTAAACTTGTAGGTTTTAGTTTTTTTAGTTTATTTTTAGGGTTTAGGGTTTAGGGTTAGCTTAGGGTTTAGGTTTTCTAAAAAAATTATATGTCAGTTTCTTTAGGTTTATTTAGTTTAATTTTTATATATCTAGTTTATTTTATTTTTAATTTTTATTTAGTTTAGTTTATGTAATTTAGGTTTATATATTTTAATTTAGGTTTTTTATTTCAGTTTATTTTTTCGATTTAGGTTTATTTTTTAGTTGAGTTTTATTTTTAATTCAGGTTTATTTTTAGGTTTTATTTTTTAGTTTAGGTTTAGGTTTATTTTTAGTTTATTTTAATTTATGTAGTTTAAGTTTAGTTTATTTTAGGTTTAGGCTTAGGTTTCATTTATTTTAATTTAGTTTTTTTTTTAATTTAGGTTTAGGTTTATTTTATTTTGTTTATTTTATTTTTATTTTAATTTTAGGTTTTAGTTTAGTTTTTATTTTATTTATTTATTTATTTATTTTATTTAAGTTTAGGTTTATTTTTTTTTTATTTTTAGGTTTTATTTAATTTAGGTTTAGGTTTTTAGGAATTTAGGGTTTTGGGTTTAGGGTTTAGGGTTAGAGTTTAGGGTTTAGGGTTTATGGTTTAGGGTTTAGTGTTTAAGCTTTAGGGTTTAGGGTTTTTAGTATTTATGGTTTACGGTTTAGGCAACCATTCATGAATTACCTAAATAATGGCAAACTACATCAAGAGTAGTTCCAAGCCTATCAGATGAAGTAGAGAGCACATTCCTATACTCTTGTGGATGGTGTCTTGTCTGATCTTTTGGATCATATGTGGTTACATTGTCTGAACAAGCGAAGCATATAAGATGTGATAAGTACACTCGATAATGTGAGACCAATTCGATCCGAAGATGAAAGCCAAGATCAAGAGACTAGGATACCACTGGCCGTCGATGATCAAAGATTGCATGGATATGGCTAGGCAATGCCACCAATGTCAAATACTCCGTGTGGTCCTACACAAACCACCCAATATTCTACATCCTACATTGGCCTCATGGCCATTCGAATGTTGGGGTACCGACATAGTGGGTCAAATTGATCCTCGTTCTTTCAAGGGTCATCGGTTCATCTTAGCTGATATTGACTATTTCTCCAAATGGGTGAAGGTGATTTTGCTCAGAGAGGTCACAGCTGAGCATGTGCTCTAGTTTTTTAAGAACCATATCGTATATAGGTTCGTAGTGCCTCGATGAATTATATCTGATAATGGTATTGCATTCAAGAACAGAGATCAACAACTTTGCCAGAGACAACATAGATTGGAGATATTCTACCATCAACTACCCGAGGGCAAATGGCTTAGCAGAATCCTTCAACAAAACTCTCATCCAAATACTAAAGAAGATACTCAACAACAATAAGCAATAGTGGCATGAGAAGATAGTTTGGAGGAGAGACGCTTGTGGGCTTGCCAAAACCTCGAGTTGTATAAAGCAAAAATGATTCAAGCTAACAACAAGTTGGTCCATTCTAGAGCTTTCAGGTAAGAGAGCTTATTTTAGTTCTAAGGAGATCGATTGTTGCCTATCGTAAGATGGGAGGCAAGTTTGAACCCACATGGGAAGGCCCTTTTGCCATAGAGAATGCCTACCAAGGGTATTATCACTTATTAATCAAAGGAGAGTGCCCAATGCTTCCAATCAGCACTAAAGAAATAATATAAATCATGTTTTAAAATAATTATCATCAATGAAAATTTCAATTTGAATTCAATCTCTTCCATGTTGAAAGTATTCTTGTTTGCAAATCTGCCATGATGTGTTTAAGATGTAAGGAACCCGAGCAGCATCCTATCCTTCATCAACACAAGACAAATTCAAACTACACATAAACATATATAAACAAACACATACCTTTTATCTCGGGATACTCTGAGTTGAGATAACACCCCTAGTGGCACTCACTTTCGCTTTTCAGGTGATGTGCTACCACCTGGTGTCACCCAGTGGTCTACTTTCTTTGGAGGATGTATTACACTATGCTTTCCTTCCTTGCACTTGCACACGAGCACCTTAGTATGGTAGGCATTACTGTGTGGCCTGTAAGCTACCTCTTATTGGCTTTGTTTAAGAGGATGTGAGTTTACTACGCTTTCTTCTTGGGTTAGCCTTTGTACACTAATTGGGATGAGTATATTTGAGGTTTAGGATAAGTCCCCTAACATCTCCTTCCCTCATGAGGTTTAGGGTAAGTCGTTCCTCGGGGTTCCCCGCTTAGTAGTCGCTCTACGTCAGATACCATCTGTCCTGCCAATGATAGACTATTATAATGATCAATTCCGCTTGGAAAGTTGTAAGCTTACACGCTTTCTTTTTAGATTGATCGTTGCACACCGGCGGGTACTTTAAGTTTGTTTATTCTCACTATGCTAACAGATACACCACTCAAGCTAACGGATACACCTTAGGTTGGTCGGTTCTCGCACCTTAGGATACCCTAGTCATGGCAGATGTAAGTCTGCTATGCTTTCTCCTTGAGTTGGCTGTCGTACACCTATAGGCTTTCATTTCCAGGGCTCAAGATAACGCTCCTTGTAGCACCTCCCCTATTGGCACTATATTTGGGTTACATCCTTTGTGACCCTATTTAGACACTACCTAGGTTACTATCAGATTGGACAGTTCCCCTCTCCTAGTAACCACCCTATTGTTGGAGAAATTTTATGGATGTGTAGATTCTCCCTTGGTTTAATAAATCTGAGATAGGTCAAGACCGACATAGCCCCTTCTCAATGTAGTCCCACGTAAACATATTAACAAAATATATATATTCACTTGTCGATTAGGAGGACACCCTTAGCGATACTTTTTCCCAAGCAGGTATTCTATCTTTAGGATAATGTCAGAAAAACACCCTATAAGAATCGCCTGACTACTCTTGAGTTGATATAATTCCCCAATGGGCATTCATTCAGTAGTCGCCCCTAAGTCAGGTTTGATTTATTGAGCTATTAAAAAGTCACCCAAGTAGTTGTTCCTTACATTAGAAGATGTAAGTCTATTATGTCTTCTTATTAGTACAGTCATTGCACAACAAAAGGTTGGCTAGCTCTACCCCATGGCTAGTAGACTATCCCTTTGGATTTGTAAATCTGAGATAGGATAAATCTGATAAAGCCCCTTCTCAGTGGGTTCATTGCACACCGACATGGTTCATAAATTAAATCTATCAAATTTGATCAAGTTCACATCCCAACGGATATGCCCTCAATTCAAAATCAAACTAAACCAAACAAATCACATGAAATTAATATAAAATTAATCCTGACTACTTTTGAGTTGACATAAGTTCCCAACGGCTTTCACTCAATAGTCACCGTCGGTCAAGTTTGATTTGTTGTGCATCCAACACGTCACCCCAGCAGTTGTTCATTGCTTTGGAATATGTAAGTTTGCTATGCCTTCTTCCTAGAAAAGCCATTGCACACCAAAAGGCAACCCCTTAAGTTGGCTAGCTCTACCGATGAGGTAGATTATCCCTTATTTGTAAAGGGTAGGTCAAGGTTAGCCCTTCTTGGTGGGCATCACCGGGTGTCCATACATTAACTCAAATTAAATTAAACTAAATCTAATTTTTCCCTAATATAGTTAAATCACGCCCTTCTCCCTAGTGGAGCCCCAAATCATATATAAATAAGTCAAGCAAAAAAATCAACTTCAAAACCAACCTCCCTAGTGGAGCCAATTTAAACCAACTTCCCCAATAGAGTCTAAATCAAAGAAATCCAACCAAACTTTTATCGCCAATGAATAGACTGAACCTATTTACCTAATGGAAGGTTCATATACCCGATGCCCAGCGGACTTGAGCTCATATCTCTAGTAGATATGCCTACACATCGATTAAAAAAAAAAATTATAGTCGATTAGATCTTAATCCACTTCGATTATACATTCTTATCCCGGTGGATCTTATTTCCACAAATCATATAATCAAATCAAATTCAAACCTTATCCCAGCGATTTTCTTCTTCTATTCCCTCGACATAGACCCCTCACATGTTATGTCCAGTGCATGTGTGATCCCCTAATGGATCTCCCTCCATGTCCTTGACATAGAATTCTCATCAAATCATATTTCTTCTCTTATGAACACCTTTTATACTTTAACCAAAAGCCTAACAATGTATTCATTCAAATTACATCATCTTAACATTGTAATCAACATTTTATGATTTGTGATGGTACAACCTCAAACAAACTATACAATATCATGCTAAGCATATTATAGTGTTAATTGGCACACTATATTATATTATAATATATAATGTTATATCATAACTTGCCATAATATACTATATTGTCTAACATTACACCTCATTAAAATCACTTAAAAGAAATAAATAACAAAATTTTCTCAAAATATGAATAATGTTCATTTTGGATGTAAAATTGTTATTTTTCTATTAGAAATGGTATAAAATACCATAATTTTGGTGTTGCTTCTTGGTGTGTGCTGTGAATTTGACCAAATTCTTGCATCTCAACCTTCAAATTAACATTTTTGTGAGTTGTGAACCAATGTATTATAACAAAAGTAAAACATACTAAAATGTACAATAACATTTAGTAACACACCACCACACTCATATAAATGTGAGGTTATATTGTTATGTACATTATATTTTAATATGCTTTCATATAATATATTATCATACATTACACCTTAAAATAAATCACTTTTCAAAAAAATTATAAAATTTGGTTGGAAAATGATAATTTATTTTGGATGCAAAATTCAATTCTTTTGATTAAATGAGACACCATAGCATACCCCCAATGATGTTCCCTAAAGTTTACCTTAAATTTGGCCAAATCCCATCATCTCAGCCTATAAATTAGTATTTTTATGAGTTATACTGATACAAACTCTACTACATCATACTAAAACAAACAAAAATATGCTAAATAACATGTAGTAATACACATTAGCATGCTATAATGCATGATGCTACACTATATTATGACATCCTATATTATAATACACTATAGCATATTATATTATATTATATTGCATATCACATCACAAGGGATTTCTTAAGAAAAATCATAAAATTAGTCTAAATAAAAGAACTACATAATTTAATCGTATCACTTACATTTTTTTAAATTAAGACAATCCATTATGATGCCATGCTCTACCTATTATGAATTTGGCCAAATTCCACCATTTTAAAGTCCAAATCAACATTTTTAAAAATAATGCTAGTGTAGGCTGGACTACATGATTATAAAATACTAAAAGAATTTAAAATGCATCAAAGAATATATTATGATATATTATGCTATATTATGCTAAAACATATAATATTTATTGTGAACATAACATCTAACTTTTTATACTACAAGTGACATAGCATACCTTTGGTACTACAACCTAATTCCCACTTCAAATTTTTTAAATCAGTATTTTAATGATTTATATTAATATAGACTACAGGGAAGAATACCATAATATACTAAAACATTTCAAAACATCTTATAACATCCAAAAACACATCACTACATGCTCAAATATATGATGTTGCATTATACTATAATATATGGTATTATAATATGATTTAGGATTAGGGTTTAGGGTATTCAAATCTCTAATAGTCAAGGGAAAGTCTCTTGAATACATTTTCTTTAGCTACCATAACTATGTTAGGATTAGGTCATTCTTTAGATCTACTCCTAATGACATCTATATTCAATGTTTAGGGTTTAGGGTTTAGGGTTTAGGGTTTAGGGGTAGGTTTTAGTGTTAGTTTAGGGTTGGTTTAGAGTTTAAGTCTTGGAGTTTAGGGTTTAGGGTTTAAGGTTGTAGGTTTTAAGGTTTATGGTTTATGGTTTTAGGGTTTAGGGTTTAGGGTTTAGGGTTAAGGGTTTAGTGTTTAGGGTTTAGGGTTTAGGGTTTATAGAGAAAAAAATTCATATTCAACATTTTTTCTTTTTGATTTCATCAACCAAGTAGCACCAACTTTTTGAAGACACAAGCGATGACATAGATTAAAAATGAGCACCGATAGAGTAAATTAAAAACCTTAAATAAGTAGAACCATCTCTACTATAAAGACACAGTTCCATAAGCAGCAGATCGGATCAACCATTCTTGAATTTCTCTAATTCTCATCTGAACCACCCCACCTCTCGAGTAGCGTGATCCTCCATCATATCCTCGATCTCTTCTTCCATCTCCACCACGGCTATAACCTCCATCCCTCTTCCCGCCTCCATAACCAGCACTACTCTGACCACCAACTCCATATCCACCAACTACAGATCCCCCACCACCACTGTGATAATTGCCACCTCCACCATCGCCTCAACCACTAGATCTAGACTGAGCTTAATTGATGGTGATGTTTCTACCTTCAAGGTTCTGCCCATTCTTAGGGTTTAGGGTTAGTTTAGGGTTAAGGGTTTGGGGTTTAAGGTTTAGGGTTGTGTGTTTTAGAGTTTAGGGTTTAGTGTTTGGGGTTTATGATTTAGGGTTTTAGGGTTTACGATTTATGGTTTAGGGTTTAGGGTTTAGGATTTTAGGGTTTAAGGTTGTAGGTTTAGGGTTATAGGTTTAGGGTTTGGGGTTTAGAGTTTAGGGTTTAGCATTTTTTATTTTAAATTAAGTAAATCTATAAGTTTAAGTTAATTAAACTTTATTTTTTAATTATTTGAATTTATTTGAGTTTATTTTATTTTTAAAATTTATTTAGGTTTATTTTTTATTTTTATTTAGTTTATTTATTTTAGGTTTGATTATTTTAGTTTAGGCTTTTCATTTTAGTTTATATTTTAGGTTTATTTTTTAGTTGAGTTTTATTTTTTTTTATTTTTTAGGTTTAGGTTTTATTTTTTATTTTTAGGTTTAGGTTTAGATTTTTATTTTATTTTTTTATGTTTAGGTTATAGGTCTTTATTTTATGTTTATTTTCAAGTTTTTTTTTAGTTGAGTTTTATTTTTATTTTAGTTTTTAGGTTTAGGTTTTATTTTTTATTTTTAGGTTTAGGTTTAGGTTTTTATTTTATTTTTTTACGTTTAGGTTATAGGCCTTTATGTTATGTTTATTTTCAGGTTTTATTTTTTATTTTAGGTTCATATTTATTTTTAGTTTATTTTATTTTATTTAGTTTAGCTTTAGGTATTAGTTTAGTTTATTTTAGGTTTAGGTTTAGGTTTTATTTAATTTAGTTTATTTTTTTTAGTTTAGGTTTAGGTTTATTTTAGTTTATTTATTTCTTTTATTTTTATTTTAGGTTTAGTTTTTTTTTTTAGTTTAGGATTTAGGTCTTATTTATTTATTTATTTTTTTGATTTATTTTTTTAGGTTTTGATTTTATTTAGTTTTTATTTTATTTTATTTTAGATTTAATTAGGTTTTAGTTTTTATTTTATTTAGGTTTTTTATTCTTAGGTGTATATTATTTTTCAGTTTAGTTTAAGTTTTTATCTATTTTATTTTATTTTATTTTAATATTTTAGTTTATTTTATTTTTAGATATAGGTTTAAGTTTTTGTTTAGGTTTTTATATTATTTTATTTAGGTTTATGTTTATTTATTTATTTTATTTTTAGGTTTTATTTAATTTAGGTTTAGGATTTAGGCTTTTGGGGTTTATGGTTTAGGGTTTATGGTTTTAGGTTTTAGTGTTTTAGGGTTTAGGGTTTAAGCTTAGGGTTTAAGGCTTAGGTTTAGGGATTAGAGTTTAGGCTTTAAGGTTTAGTGTTTTTAAGGTTTAGGGTTAGCTTTGGGTTTAGAGTTAGTTTAGGGTTTTGGGTTTTGGGTTTAAGGCTTAGAGTTTAAGGTTAGTTTAGGACTTAAGGTTTAGGGTTTTAAGGTTTAGGGTTTAGGGTTTAGGGTTAGGGTTAGGGTTAGGGTTAGGGTTTAGGGTTTAGTGTTTAGGTTTAGTTTAGGGTTTAGGGTTTAGGGTTTTTTAGGGTTTAGGGTTCAGTGTTTAGTGTTTAATGTTGTAGGTTTAGGGATTGAGGTTTAAGATTAATTTTGGGGTTTAGGGTTTGGGATTTAGGTTTGAGTTTAAGTTTAGCTTAGGTTAGGATTTAAGTTTGGGTTTAGGATTAGGGTTTAAGGTTTAAGGTTAGTTTATGTTTTAAGGTTTATGGTTTTTTAAGGTTTAAGGTTTAGGGTTTAGGGTTTGGGGTTTAGGGTTGTAGGTTTAGGGTTTAGGGTTTAGGGTTAGTTTTAGGGTTTAGGGTTTTGGGTTTGGGTTTAGAATTTGAGGTTTAGGGTTTAGGGTTTAGGGTTTTAAAAAAATATCAGTAAACCAGTAGGTTTAGGTTTATTAAGTTTATTTTGTTTATTTTTATTTATTTTAGTTTATTTTATTTTTTATTTTTATTTAGTTTGGTTTATTTATTTTAGGTGTTTTATTTTAGTTAATTTTTTAGGTTTAGGTTCATTTTTATGCTTATTTTTTAGTTTAGTTTTATTTTTATTTTATTTTTTATTTCTAGGTTTATGTTTAGATTTTTATTATATTTTTTATGTTTATGTTTTAGGTTTTTATTTTAGGTTTATTTTTAGGTTTTATTTTTTAGTTTAGGTTTAGGTTTATTTTTAGGTTTAGATGTAGGTTTTATTTATTTTAGATTATGTTTAGGTTTATTTTATTTTTTTATTTTAGGTTTAGTTTTTTTAATTCAGGGTTTAGGTTTAATTTTTTATTTATTTTTAGGTTTAGGTCTATATTTAGTTTTTATTTTATTTTATTTTAGGTCTATTAATTTTTATTTTACGTTTAGTTTTTATTTTATTTAGGTTTTTTATTTTTAGCATTGTTTTATTTTTTAGTCTAGTTTAGGTTTTTATTTATTTATTTTATTTTTAGGTTTTATTTAGTTTATGTTTAGGTTTTTAGCTTTTTATGGTTTAGTTTTTAGGATTTAAGGTTTAGGGTTTAGGGTTTTTTAGGGTTTAGGGATTAGGGTTTTTTGGGTTTAGGTTTTAGTGTTTAGGGTATAGGGTCTAGGGTTAAGGGTTTATGGTTTAAGATTTTAGGTTTTTTAGGATTTAGGGTTTGGGGTTGTAGGTTTACGGTTAGTTTTAGTGTTTAGAGATTAGGGTTTAAGGTTCAGTATTTAGGGTTTAGGGTTTAGGTTTTTTTTAAAAAAAAATGAAGTAAACCGGTAGGTTTAGGTTTATTTAGTTTATTTTTTATTTATTTTATTTTTAAATTTTTATTTAGGTTTATTTTTTATTTTTATTTAGTTTTTTTATTGTAGGTTTATTTACTTTAGTTTAGGTTTGTATTTTAGTTTATTTTTTAAGTTTATGTTTAGGTTTACGTTTATTTTTTTAACTTAGTTTTAATTTTATATTATTTTTCATTTTTAGGTTTAGGTTTAGGTTTTTAGTTTAGTTTTAGTTTTAGGTTTTGGATTTTTAGTTTAAGTTTACTTTTAGGTTTTATTTTTTAGTTTAGGTTTAATTTTTTATTTTATTTTATTTTATTTAAGGTTTTTGGTTTAATTTATTTCCTGTTTAGTTGTAGGTTTAATTTATTTTAATTTAGGTTTATTTTATTTTGTTTATTTTAGGTTTAGTTTTTTTAGTTTATGATTTAGGTTTTAGTTTTTATTTTTTTTAAGTTTATTTTTTAAGTTTAGATCTTTAGTTTTTATTTTATTTTATTTTAAGTTTATTCATTTTTATTTTAAGTTTAGTTTTTATTTTATTTAGGTTTTTTATTTTTAAGTTTATTTATTTTTTATTTTAGTTTAGGTTTTTATTTATTTAATTTTAGTTTGGTTTTATATTTTTATCATTTTAGGTTTAGGTTTAGGTTGAGGTTTAGGTTTAGGTTTTGAATTAGGTTTTAGTTTAGGTTTTTATTTTATTTTATTTTTTTAATTTATTTTAGTTTAGGTTTTTTATTTATTTTATTTTTAGGTATTATTTCATTTAGGTTTAAGATTTTAAGTTTCTGGGGTTCAGTGTTTAGGGTTTCGGGTTTAGGGTTTAGGGTTTAGGGATTTGGGTTTATGGTGTTCTAGGGCATAGGATTTAGGGTTTAGGGTTTAGGGTTAGTTTAGGGTTATAGGTTTAGGGTTTAGGGTCAGTTTTAAGGTTTAGGGTTTAGGGTTTAGGGTTTGGAATTTAGGGTTTAGAGTTTATTTTTTAATTTTGTAAACCAATAAGTTTAGGTTTATTTAGTTTATTTAGTTTAAGGTTTAGGATTTAGGGTTATTTAGGGTTTAGGTTTAAAGGTTTTTTAAGGTTTAGGGTTTAGGGTTGTCAGTTTAAGGTTTAGGGTTTAGGCTTTAGGATTTAGGGTTTAGGGTTTTTTTTTTTAAAAAAATGAAGTAAACTAATAGGTTTAGGTTTATTTAGTTTATTTTTTATTTATTTATTTTATTTTATTTTTATTTTTTTATTTGGTTAATTTTTTATTTTTATTTAGTTAGTTTATTTATTTTAGGTTTATTTATTTTAGCTTAGGTTTTTAATTTTAATTTATTTTTTAGATTTAAGTTTAGGTTTAGGTTTATTTTTTAGTCGAATTTTATTTTTTTTTCATTTTTAGGTTTAGGTTTTATTTTTTATTTTTAGGTTTAGGTCTAGGTTTTTATTTTATTTTTTTAAGTCTAGGTTTTGGACTTTTATTTTAGGTTTATTTTTAGGTTTTATTTTTTTAGTTTAGGTTTAGGTTTATTTTTAGTTTATTTTATTTTATTTAGGTTAGGTTAAGGTTTAGGTTATATTTATTTTAGTTTAATTTATTTTAGTTTAGGTTTAGGTTTACTTTATTTTATTTAATTTATTTTTATCTTAGGTCTTGTTTTTTTTTTAGTTTAGTGTTTAAGTTTTATTTTTTATTTATTTTTAGGTTTTATTTTTAGGTTTATTATTTAGGTTTAGCTTTTTATGTAGTTTTTATTTTATTTTATTTTAGGTTTATTGTAGGTTTATTTTGTCTTTATTTTACAATTAGTTTTTATTTTATTTAGGTTTTTTACACTTAGGTTTATTTCTTTTAGTTTAGTTTGGGTTTTTGTTTATTTTATTTTAGTTTACTTTAATTAGTTTATTTTATTTTCTTTTTAAGCTCAGGTTTAGGTTTTAGTTTTGTTTTTTATTTTATTTTAGACTTGAATCTTCAACGAACTCATTCATCATCAAGTCGAGTGCTATGTTGATGATCTCGTGTTTGAAAGTAGAGAAAAGGAAGACCATCTCTTTAACTTGAGAGTAATTTTCGAACAGTTAAGATAATTTATCCTCAAAATGAACCCCCTAAAGTGTGCATTCGGAGTAGCTTTAGGGAAATTCCTTGGGTTTGTTCTCCGGCACCATGGAATTGAAATCAATCTGAGAAGATCAGGGCGATATTAGAAATGCCACCACCTAAAGGCTTAACTCAAGTCAGATCATTCCAAGGGTAGTTGGCGTATCAAAGACGCTTTATATCCAACCTATCGGAAAGATGTCAGCCATTCTCAACACTAGTCAAAAAGGATGCCAAGTTCAAGTGGGATGACAAGTGTGAGCATACCTTCAAGACATCAAGCATTACCTGATGATGCCGTCAGTTCTAAGCCCTATCTAGGTTAAAGCGCCTCATACTTAACACTGATGCATTAGATGACTTCTTTGGTGCTTTTTTGGCCCAAGCAAATGACAAAGGGAAGGAAAATACACTGTACTACCTCAGCCGTCATCTAATCCCTGCTGAGGCTAATTATCCACCCATTCAGAAGCATTGCCTAGCTTTAATCTTTGCATCCCAAAACCTACAACACTACATGCTTCCTGATAGGGTGAGCTTAATGTCTAGGATCATTCCACTATAGTATCTCATGATACAGCCAACGGTATCTAGACGGTTGGCATGACAGTCCATGATCCTCTCGCAATTTGACATTACCTCCGTACCCCACCGTGCAGTAAAAGGATAAGCGCTAGCAGATTTCTTAGCATCACACCCACTTCTTGCTGAGTCTTTGCTTACTGATGATCTCCCCGATGAACAAATCATGAACTTAGGGGATACTAGCATTCACCGCTAGGAGATGTACTTTGATGGTGCGGCTTCCTCCCAAAGAGGAGAAGAACCAGAATCTACTATTCTAGGAAAGGTAGGGGTAAGAAAAGTTCTCTTAACTCTAGATCGCGATGTGATGAGATTCTCATATCATTTATCCAATCCTTGCATTAACAACGAATCAGAATATGAGGCTCTGATTGCCAGTTTGGAGTTATCCATTACTTTAAGCATCCAAAACATCAATATCTTCGGTGATTCTCAACTAATTATCAACCAAATCGCTGGGTCCTATAAGGTTATAAAGCCCAAGCTCCATCACTATCATAAGTACACCATGGAGTTGTTGGCCCAAATCCTAGAGGTTTCCATTTATAAGATTCCTCGTGGAGAGAACGCCATAGCATATACTTTAGCCAAGCTTTCCAAGGAATTGACATGTCCAGAGTATGAGTGTATATAATAAAGGTCTAAAATAGATAAGTCTTATCTTTTGTTGATATTGAACTCATCAAAAAGTACTCTCTTAAAGGAGAGGTTGTCATTTTAAAGAAGAATGAGGAGTTAAATTGGAAGCAACCATTCATGGATTACCTAAATAAATGCAAACTACCTCAAGAGAAGTCACAAGCCCATCAGATGAAGTAGAGAGCACTTTCCCACACTCTTGTGGATGGTGTCTTATGCCAGCAGTCTTTCAATCATATGTGGTTACATTGTTTAGACAAGCACAAATCCAGTAAGATCGTGACCGAGGTACACTCAAGATTATGTAAAGCCAACCAATCCTGTCCGAAGATGAAAGCCAAGATCAAGAGACTAGGATACTACTGGCCATCGATGATCAAAGATTACATGGATATAGCTAGGCTAGGCCACCATTGTCAAATACATAGTGTGGTCCTACACCAACCACCCAACATTCTACATCCTCCTTCTTTTAAAGATCATCAGTTCATCTTAGCTACTACTGACTACTTTTCAAAATGGGTGAAGGCAATTTCGCTCAGAGAGGTCACAACTCAGCATGTGCTTTTTTAGGAACCATTTGGTATATAGGTTCAGATTGCCTCGACAAATTATATCTGATAATGGTACTACATTCAAGAGCATCGAGATCAACAAATTTTCTTGGAGATAACATAAATTAGAGATATTCTACCATCAACTACCTAAGGTGAAACTACTTAGCTGAATCCTTCAACAAAACACTCATCTAAATACTAAAGAAGACACTCGACAACAATAAGTGATAGTGGCATGAGTAGTTAGTTGAAGCCTTATGGGCCTACCGCACCATATATAGAACTCTAACTCAGTCTACTCCTTTCTCCTTAGTGTATGGGTCCGAAGCCATTCTACCATTAAATTTCCAACTCCCATCACTAAGGATAGTTGTGGGTAGCAAGATCATAACAGAGCAGAATGCCAAGTTGTGGTTAGAAGAGCTTGAAGGTTTGTAGGAGAGACGCCCATGGGCATGCTAAAAACTCGAGTTGTACAAAGCTAAAATGATTCAAGCTCACAACAAGTTGGTCCATCCTAGATCTTTTCAAGTACGAGAGCTTATTTTAGTTCCAAAGAGACTAATTATTGCTCGTCATAAGATGGGAGGAAAGTTTGAACCCACTTGGGAAGGCCCTTTGGCCATAAAGAAGGCCTTCCAAGGAGGATCTTATCAGCTTATTAATCATAAATGAGAGTGCCCAATTCTTCCAATCAATGGGCTCTACTTAAAAAAATATTATAAATCATGTTTGAAAATAATTAACATCAATGAAAATTCCATTTTGAATTAAATCTCTTCCATTTTGAAAGTATTTTTGTTTGCGAATCTGCCATGATCTCTTTAATGTAGGTGTAAGGAACCCGAGTGGAATTTCTATCCTTCATCGACATAACACCAACACAAACTACACACAAACTTATAAAATAAACACATATCTTTTGTCTCGGGCTACTCTGAGTTGAGATAACATCCCTACTAGCACTCAGTTAGTAACTGCTCTAGGTCGAGCTGACATGCTACCCTGCCTGTGTGTCACCCTAAAGGTCTTCTTGCTTTGGAGGATGTAAGTTTTCTATGCTTTCTTTCCTTACTTGACCACTACACATCGACGAGCACATTGTTAGTTTGGTAGGCTTTACTGCATGATTGGTAAGCTACCTCATGTTGGCTTAGTTTAAGAGGATGTGAGTCTGCTTTGCTTTCTTCTTCGATTAGCCTTCATGCACTAACTGGGTTTAGTACATTTGAGGTTTAGGATAAGTCCCCTAGTGGCTCCTTCCCTCCTGACGGCTTCAAGTCTGGGACCAATCCTTCATAGGGGCTCCCAGCTTAGTAGTCGCTCTAGGTTAGATAACATATGGCTTCCTTATGATAAACTATCCTGATGATCAATTTTGCTTAAAAAGTTATAAGCCTACACACTTTCTTTCTAGATTGATCTTTGCACACCGATGATCACCTTAGGTTGGTTATTTTCACTATGCTGATGAATATACCACTCATGTTGATCGATACACCTTAGGTTGGTTAGTTCTCGAACCTTAGGATACACCACTCATGGTAGATGTAAGTCTACTATGCTTTCTTATTGAGTTGGCCACTGTACACCTATTGGCTTTCTTTTCTAGGGCTCTGGATAACACCCCTAGCAACACCTACCCTTTGGGAATTATATTTTAATCACGTCCTTTGCAACCCCATTTAGACACTACCAGGGATACTATCGGATTGGATAGTTGCCCTTTCTTAGTAACAACCTGTGTGGTTGGAGAATTCATCTTGTGGATGTGCAGATTCTCCCTTGGTTCAGTAAATTTGAGATAGGTCAAGGCCAACATAGCCCCTTCTTAGTGTGTTCCCTCGTACACCAACATGGTCCACGCAAACATATACAAAAAATATATATATTCACTTGAGGACTAGGAGGACACCCCTAGTGGTACCTTATCCCAAACAGATATCCTATCTTTAGGGTAGTGTCAGCAAAACTCCCTATAGGAATTGTCTGACTAATTTTGAGTTGATATAAGTCCCCAGCAGCATTCACTCAGTAGTCACCCTAAGTCGGGTTTGAATTGTTATTCTACCAATAGGTCACCCGAGTGGTTGTTACTTGCTTTAGAAGATGTAAGTATGCTACACCTTCTTCCTAGCACAACTGTTGCACACTGAAAGGCAACCCCTTAGGTTGGCTAGCTCTACCCCATAACCAGTAGACTATGCCTTTGGATTTTCAAATCTGAGATAGGATAAGTCCGATATAACCCCATCTCAGTGGGTCCATCGCACACCTACAAGGTCCATAAATTAAATCTATCAAATTTGACCAAGCTCACATCCCTAACGGATATGCCCTTAATTTGAAATAAAACTAAACCAAACAAACCATATCAAATCACATGAAATTAAGATAAAATTAATTCTGACTACTTTTGAGTTGACATAACTCCCCAACGGCATTCACTCAGTAGTCGCCCTAGGTCAAGTTTGCCTTCAGATTAATTAAAACAAAATAAACTAAAGTCGATTAGTTCTTAATCCTCAATGGATTATAATCCTTATCACCAACAGATCTTCTTTTCACAAATCATATAATCAAATCAAATTCAAACCTTATCCCCAGCAGATTTTCTCCTATAATTCCCTTGACATAGACCGCTCACATGTCATGTCTATTGCATGTGTGATCCCCTAACGGATCTCCCTCCAAGTCCTTGACATAGAATTCTCATCAAATTTTTTTTTTTCTCCTATGCACACCTTTAATACTTCAACCAAAAGCCTTACAATGTATTCGTTCAAATTACATCAGGTTAACATTGTAATCAAAGTTTTCTGATTTGTGATGGTGCAAGCTCAAACTAACTATACAATATCGTGCTAAACATATTATAGTGTGAATTAACACACTATATTATATTATAATATATGATGCTATATTATAATTTGCTATAATATAATATATTGTCTAACATTATACCTCATTAGAATCACTTAAAAAGAACAAATAACAAAATTTTCTCAAAATATGAATAATGTTCATTTTGGATGTAAAATTATTATTTTTCTATTAGAAATTGTACAAAATAGCATAATTGTGGTGTTTCTTTTTAGTGTGTGCTGTGAATTTGGCCAAATTCTTGCATTTCAACCTTCAAATTAACATTTTGTGAGTTTTGACCCAATATATTATAACAAAAGTAAAACATACTAAAATGTATAGTAACATTTATAGTACACCACCACATTCATATATATGTGAAGTTATATTATTATGTACATTATAATTTAATATGCTTTTATATAATATATTATCTTACACTACACCTTAAAATGAATCACTTTAAGCAAAAAATTTATAAAATTTGGTTGAAAAATGAACATTTATTTTGGATCCAAAATTCCATTCTTCTGATTAAATGACACACCATAGCACACCCCCAATGATGTTCCCTAAAGTTTTCCTTAAATTTTGCCAAATCCGATCTTTGGTTTTGTGTTTGGTTATTCTCCTGGGATTAGCCTCTATTGGGTGCATTGTTTGCAACACATTTTGTGTTGTTATAATGCTTCTTGTAAGGTTAGTCTTTATTGTTTGGGAAGTTTTATTTTTCGGTTAGTCCTAGCTAGCTACTATTGTTGCCTTTCTATGGTGTATGTGCTTCTTTTGAACCACTATTGTGTGGTGCTTTGTTGGTTTTCTACTTTTCCTTGGCTGATGGGGATGCTTCATTTGTTGGTTTCTTATGATGAGTTATTCTCTAGTGGTTGCCTTATGGCTATTTTACTTTACTAGTTTGGTTGGAGGAGCTTTACTGTCCTTGGAATCTAGGTTGGTCTTTTCCTTCTTCTTGGAAAGTTGCTGGGGCCTTTTGCTATGCTTATCGAACCTTTGCTGATCCTTTTAGATTGAACTTTTTGGTTTCTGGTGGTTGGTGGTTATCTTTGGCCCCATTTTATGTGGATGTTTTGTCTTCTGGTGATTTGCACTGGGTGCATCTTATATTTCCTTCAGTTGATGGTTTCATTTCTGAGCTATTTAGTCATTTGTGGTTGTTAACCCTAGTTTGGCTTGGTGAGTGCTACTTGTTTGGACATTGGCTTCAGGGCTCCTATCTTAGTTTTGTTGGCTATTTCTCTATTAATTGGCATTGGTCTAGTCTTTGATTCTGGTTCTAGTTTTCCTTGGTGCTTTAGCTGGTTTGTTGGCCTCTTTGTTTTAATGTTGCAAGATCTCGAACTCTACGGACTAGTGGCTTTGGAAGTTTGCTTATATCAAATATGTTGGCTTTGATGGCTTTGGTGTTACAAACCTCTTCTCTCTGATTGGCATCATTCCATTTGATTGTAACCCCTCTTTATGAGGTTTGGATGCTCATATGTACTGTTACCCCTTGAGATGACTCTAACTAAGCTTGAGCCTTCTCGTTCTCAGCTCTCTCCTTTTCCTCTCTTTATCCTTATCCTTTTTAGCTATGACTTTTGAATTTGTAGTGTTTTACAGATTTCTTTACAAGTTAGAACTTTACAGAGGGAATGGTCGTTACTCAATCAAGCCAAGCATTGTTGCTGTGGATCTTGCTTATCTTACTTTCTCAAAGGAATCATGAACTACAGCTGACACCTCCTTTTACTATTTTCAGGATTTATTTTAGTCTTACTCTGTGTTTTTTTCTCTTATGCTTTTTAGCCGTTGTATTCACTCTTTTATTTTCTTTTCTTTCTCTAATGTACTTCGATGGGGGTTTAGCTCTTTAGGTTTGTTGTAGCTCTGAGAGCAGTAGAATTTTAGAGCTTTACCCTTTTTAAAGACATTGTATCTTTTCCTTTTATGGTAATAAAATTTTAACTTTCCCAAAAAAAAACCCTAAACAACCCTAAATTGTAAACCCTAAACCCTAAACCTTAAACCTTACCCTAAACTATAAACTCTAAACCCTAAATCCTAAGCCTTAAACCCTAAACCCTAAACTTCATTAAAAAAAAAACCTTAAACCCTAAACCTTAAAGACTATTCCCTAAACCCTAAACTAAAACCTCAACCCTAAACCTAAAACAAAAACCCCAAACCCTAAACCCCTAAAACCCTAAACCCTAAACACTAAACCATAAACCGTAAACCATAAACCCTAAAACCATGAACCATAAACCCTAAAACCTAAACTTAATTAAAAAAATAAAATAAAATAAAATAAAAACCTAAACTAAAACCTAAACCTAAACCAAAAAATAAAATAAAAGAATAAAAACTAAACTAAAATAAAATAAATAAAGACCTAAACTAAACTAAAAAAAATATAAAATAAACTTATAAATAAAAAACCTAAATAAAATAAAAACTACACCTAAAATAAAAATAAAATAAACCTTAGATAAAACAAAATAAAAACTAAATAAAAACTTAAACCTAAAAATAAATAAAAAATTACAACTAAACCCTACACTAAAAAAAAAACCAGAATCTAAATAAATAAAATAAAATAAACCTAAATCTAAACTAAAAGAAACTAAACTGAAATAAATAAATCATAAACCTAAACCAAAAATCAACTAAACCTAAACCTAAACCTAAACTAAATAAAATAAAATAAACTAAAAATAATCCTAAGCCTAAACTAAAAAATAAAACCTAAAAATAAATCAAAAATAAAAACTTAAAACCTAAACCTAAAAATATAAAATAAAAACCTAAACCTAAACCTAATAATAAAAAATAAAACCTAAACCTAAAAAAAATAAAAATAAAACTATACTAAAAAAATAAACCTAAACCTAAACCTACACTTAAAAACTAAACTAAAATAAAAATAAACCTAAACTAAAATAAATAAACCTCAAACAAATAAACTAAACTAAATAAAAATAAAAATAAACCTAAATAAAAATATATAAAATAAAATAAACAAAAATAAATAAAAAATAAACTAAATGAACCTAAACGTATTGGTTTTTTTTTAATTTTATTTAAAAAATCCTAAACCTTAAACCCTAAACTCTAAAAACCCTAAAGCTAAATCATAAATCCTAAACCCTAAACCTAAAGCTAAACCCTAAACTAAAACCTAAACCTAAACCAAATAAACCTAAACCTATACTAAAACCCTAAACCTAAACCCTAAACCTAAACCATAAACCTAAACCTAATTAACCCTAAACCCTATAAACCCTAAACCCTAAACCTAAACCTAAACCCTACAACCTAAACTAAACCCTAAACCCTAAACCCCTAAACCCTAAACCCTAAACTTTAAACCTAAACCCTAAACCCTAAACCTTAAAACCCTAAAACCTAAACCCTAAACCCTAAAAACCCTAAACCCTAAAGCCTAAACACTAAATCGTAAACCCTAAATCCTAAACCTTAACATTAAACCCTAAACCATAAAACCTAAAACCCTAAACCCTAAACCCTAACCCTAAACCCTAAACCATAAACCCCAAACCTTAAACCTAAATCTAAAGTAACTAAATAAATTAAAAAATAAACCTAAAACCTAAAATCTAATAAACTTAAACCTAAACCTAAGCCCTAAGAATGGCTAACCTTGATAAGAACATCACCATCAACCAAGCTCAGTAGATCTAGCGGTGGAGGTGATGATTAACACAAAGGGTGGTGGGGATCCGAGATGCCGTGGATGTGGAGGTGAGCATTTATAGGCGGGAGGAGAGGTTATGTGGTGGTGATTGAGGGAGAGATCGTGGATATGATGGTGGATCCCACTACCGAGTGAGGGTGGTTCATTGGAACTGAGAAATTGAATTACACAATCGAAATATAATGTCTTTATAGTAGAAATGATTCTAGTTAACTAAGGTTTTTGATTTTCTCTATGCCGCCCATTTTTTATCTATGTTGTCGCTTGTGTCTTAGAAAAATTGGTGTGTTACTTGGTTGATGAAACCAAAAAGATGAAATATCGAATCTAAATTTGTTCCCTGTTTAAAAAAATTCTAAAAACCCTAAACCCTAAACTAAAATATGAACCCTAAACCTAAAACCTAAACCCTAAACCCTAAACCCTAAACTTCAAACCATAAATCATAAACCCTAAACCCTAAACACAAAATGCCAAACCCTAAACCCTAAACCACCTCTAAACCCTAAAAAGCTAAGAACAAAACCTAAACTAAATAGAACCTAAAAATAAAATAAATAAAAAAACCTAAACAAAAAAATAAAAAAATAAAAAAATAAAACCTAAAATATAACCCAAACTTAAACCTAAAAAGAAAATAAAATAAAAAGTAAAAACTTAACTAAAATAAAATAAATAAAAACCTAAAGTAAAGTAAAAATTAAAAAACCTAAATAAAATAAAAGTTAAACCTAAAATGAAAATTGAATAAAAACCTAAACCTAAAAAGTAAACCTAAAAATAAATAAAAATAAAATCTAAACCCTAAACTAAAAAAAAAACCTAAACCTAAAATAAAAATAAAATAAACCTAAACCAAAACAATAATAAACTATACTAAAATAAATAAAACCTAAATGAAACTAAACCTAAACCTAAACTAAATAAAATAAAATAAATTAAAAATAAAGCTGAACATAAATTAAAAATTAAACCTAAAAATAAACCTAAAATAAAAATTTAAACCCTAAACCTAAAAAAATAAAATAAAAACCTAAACCTTAACCTAAAAATAAAAATAAAATTTAAATCTAAAAAATAAAATAAAAATAAACTAAACTAAAAAATAAACCTAAACATAAACTTAAAACTAAAAAATAAACTATAATAAAAAACCTAAACTAAAATAAATAATCTTAACATAAATAAACTAAACTAAATAAAAATGAAAATAAACCTAAATAAAAATAAAATATAAAATAAAAAAAATAAATAAAAATAAACTTAATAAACCTAAACCTACTAGTTTACTTAATTTTTTAAAAAATATAAAAATAGAAAAATTAAAATTAAAATTAAGAAAAAAACTAGAACCCTTAACCATAAACCCTAAACCCTAAAAACCTAAAAACCTTAACTTAAACTAAATAAAATCTAAAAATAAAATAAAGAAAAAAGCTAAACCTTAATAAAATAAAAAAATACATTAAAATAAAAACCTAAACTAAAACCTAAACCTAAACCTAAACCTAAAAATTATATAAAATTAAAAATAAAAACTTAACTAAAATAAAATAAATAAAACTCTAAACTAAAATAAAAAATAAAATAAACCTAAAAATAATTAACCTAAATAAAATAAAAACTAAAAGTATAATAAAAATAAAATAAACCTAAAATAAATTAAAAACTAAATAAGAACCTAAACCTAAAAAATGAACCTAAAAATAAAACTTAACAACTAATAAAAAATAAAACCTAAACCCTAAACTAAAAACAAAACCTAAAGCTAAAATAAATAAAATAAAATAAACCTAATCCTAAACTAAAATATACTAAACTAAAATAAATAAAACCTAAAATAAACTAAACCTAAACCCTAAACTAACTAAAATAAAATAAACTAAAAATAAACCTAAACCTAAACTAAGAAATAAAACCTAAAAATAAACCTAAAATAAAAACCTAAAACCTAAACCTAAAAAATAAAATAGAAACCTAAACTTAAACCTAAACCAAAAAAATTAAATAAAAATTAAATTAAGCTAGGAATAAACTTAAACTTACACATAAAACTAAAAAATAAACTAACATAAATAAACCTAACATTAATAAACTAAACTAAATAAAAATAAAATACAAAATAAACTAAAGTAAATAAAAAATAAATTAAATAAACCTAAACCTACTAATTTACTTAATTTTAAAAAAAATAAAAAATAATAAAAAATTAAAATTAAAATTAAAAAAAACCCTAAACCCTAAACTCGAAACCCAAAAGCACTAAACCCTAAACTATAAACCAAAAGCCCTAAAACGTAAACCCTAAACCCTAAAACCTATAACCCAAACCCTAAACCCTAAACCCCAAACCCTAAACCCTAAACCCAAAACCTAAAAACCTTAACCTAAACTAAATAAAACCTAAAATTAAAATAAATAAAAAAGCTAAACATTAATAAAACAAAAAAAATAGAAAATAAAATAAAAACCTAAACTTGAACCTAAAAATAAAATTACTAGGGAAGTTATAATCCTTCATGTCGGGTTAGAGTTTATTACTAGGGAAGTTTAGTTTTTTGACTGCTCCTGGCTAGCTGCTACTATTGCATTTCTATGGTGGTTGTGCTTCTTTTGGACCTCTATTGTGTGGTGCTTTGTTGGTTTTCTACTTTTCCTTGGTTGCTGGTGATGCATCCTTTGTTGGTTACTTTTGATGGGCTATTCTTTAGTGGCTGCCTTATGGCTAATTTACTAAGTTGGTTTGGTTGGAGGACTTTTAGTTGTCTTTAGAATCTTGGTTGATTAAATTTTTTCCTTTTTGTTGGTTTTTTCTCTTTTAATTGGCATGGTTCTGCTGCTTGTTGATGGCTTGTTCTGGTTTTCCCTAGTTTAGAGCTTGGATGGGTATTTAGATAATGGCTATTGTTAGTGTTTTGACTTTATTCTAGCCTCTCTCTTGGTTATTGTGATTAGCCTGTTGTGGTTTTTGTTTGGTGGTTTGCCTGCTAGCAAGTTACTATTCGATTGCTCTCTGTTTAATGGTGCAGGATCTAGACCTCTATGGACTGCTGGCCTTGGATGTTTGCTTGTATCAGGTATGTTGCCTATCATGGCTTTGATGCTACTCACCTCTTCTCTCTAGTTGGTAGCATTACATATGATTCAACCTTCTTTATGAAGTTTGGATGCTCATATGTATTGTTGCCCTGAGATGATCCTAACTGAGCTGAGCCTACTCTTTCTCCTCTCCTTTTCCCTCTTTATCCTTATCCTTTTAGCTATGACTTTTGCCTTTGTAGTGTTTTGATTTCTTTGGGTTGGACCATTACAGAGGGAATGGTCATTACTCAGTCAACCCAAGTGTTGCTGTTGTCGATCTTGCTTATCTTGCTTTCTCAAAGATATAATGAACTACTTTTGACTTATCCTTTTACCATTTTTAGGATTTGTTTTAGTCTTACTTTGTGTCTTTTTCTCTTATGCTTTCTAGCTGTTGTATTTTCTCGTTTATTTTCTTTTCTTTTTTTAATGTACTAAGATGGGGATTTAGTGCTTTAGGTTTTCGGTTGCTCTCAGAGTAGAAGAATTTTAGAGCTTTACCCTTTTTAAGGACATTGTATCTTTTCCTGTTATGATAATAAAATTCTAACTTTTACCAAAAAAATCCTAAACCACAAACATCCCTAAACCCTAAAACCTAAACCCTAAACCCTAAACCCTAAACCTTAAACCCCAAACCCTTAGCCCTAAACCCTAAATCGTAAATTAACCCTAAACCAAAAACCCTAAACCCTAAAGCCTAAAAAGCTAAAAGCCTAAACCTAAATTATATAAAACATAAGAATAAAATAAGTAAAAAAACCTAAACCGAAATAAAAAATAAAATAAAATATAAACAAAAACCTAAACCTAAAAAGAAAATAAAATAAAAAATAAGAAATACACTAAAATAAAATAAATAAAACAACTAAACTAAAAAAAATAAAACCAATAAAATAAAACTAAACCTAAAATAAAAATAAAATAAAACTAAATAAAATTAACATTAAAAAAAAACCTAAACCTAAAATAAACCCAAACCCTATTAAAACTAATTTAAACCCCAAACTAAACTAAAAACCTAAACCTAAACTAAACCTAAACCTAAACCTCAACTAAAACTAAACCTAAATAAACTAGACCTAAACCTAAACTAAACCTAAACCTAAACCTAAACCTAAACCCTAAAACTAAACCTAAATCATAAACCTAAACCTAAACCCTAAACCCTAAACCATAAACTTAAACCTAAACCTAAAGCTAAACCTAAATAAAAATAAAAAATAAAATAAAATAAAAGTGTCAACTAAAACTTAAACCTAAAAAAATAAAATAATAAAATAAAAAAATAAAAAACTATACTAAAAATAAAATAAATAAAAACCTAAACTAAAATTAAAAAATAAAATAAACCTAAAAATAAAAACCTAATTAAAATAATAACAAAACATAAAATAAAAATAAAATAAACCTAAAATAAAACAAAATAAAACTAAATAAAAACTTAAACCTAAAAAATAAACCTATAAAGAAATAAAAAATAACACCTAAACCCTATACTAAAAAAAACTAAACCTTAAATAAAATAAAATAAACAAAAAAAAATGTAAACCTCAACTAAAATAATCTAAAAATAAATAAATAAAACTTAAACCTACACCTAAAATAAACTAAACCTAAACCTAAACTTAAACTAAATATAATAAAATAATCTAAAAATAAACCTAAGCCTAAACTAAAAAATAAAACCTAAAAGCAAACCTAAAATAATAACCTAAAACCTAAATCTAAAAAAATAAAATAAAAACCTAAACCTCATCCAAATAATAAAATATAAAACCTAAACCAAAAAAACCAAAATAAAAATAAAACTAAACTAAAAAATATATACTTAAACCTAAACCTAAACTTAAAAATTAAACTAAAAAAACCTATGCTAAAATAAATAAACCTAAAATAAATAAACTAAACTAAATAAAAATAAAAATAAATCTAAATAAAAAAAATAAAAATAAAATAAAATAAAATAAATAAAAAATAAACTAAATAAACTACGTAAACCTAAACTTATCGGTTTACTTAATTAAAAGAAAACCCTAAACCCAAAACCCTAAAACCTAAAAACCCTAAACCCTATATCCTAAACAGAACCAATTTAAACCATAAACTAAACCTGGACCTAAATCAAATCTAAACCTAAACCCTAATAAATTAACCCTAAACCTTAAAACTATAAACCCTAAACTATAAACACACTCCGCCATATAAACCCTAAACCCTTACCTAAACCTAAACCTAAATTGACACAAACCAAAACCCTAAACCAAATAACTCAAAACCTAAAACTAAAACTCTAAATCCTAAACTTAAACTCAAACCTAAACCCTAAACAAAAACCCTAAACATCAACGTTAAACTCAAATATGTTCTAAACTAAACCCTAAACCTAAATCTAAAGTAAAGCCTAAACACTAAACCCTAAACCCTAATCCCTAAACCTTATTCCCTAAACCCTAAACCCTAAACCCTAACATCATAAACCCTAAAACCCTAAAACCCTAAACCATAAACCCTAAACCCTATCCCTAACCATAAACCCAAACCCTAAACCTAAACCTAAAGTAACTAAATAAATTAAAAAGTAAACCTAATCACTAAAACCTAATAAACCTAAACCTAAACCCCAATCCCTAAAACTAAACCGAAAGTAACTGAATAATTTAAAAAATAAATCTAAACCCTTTAACTTAAGAAACCTAAAGCTAAACCTAAACCCTAAGAATAAATCAGGGAACATCACTAACTAGACTCACCTAGATATGTGGAGACGAAGGCAAAGGTATAATTATGAAGTAGGGGGGATCTAGAGGTGCGGGTGGATATGGAGGTGGTGGTCAGAGAAATTATGGTTATGCAGATGAGATGACCGACGGAGGTTATAGCCATTGTGGTGCCGGAGGGAGAGATCGGGGATATGATGGTGGATCCCGCTACTCGAAAGGCTCCAGATATTCTGATTGGAATTAGAGAAACTAAAGAATGAGCGATTTGATCTGCTGTTAATGGAACTGTATCTTTATAGTAGAGATGATTCTAGTTATTTATGGGTTTTGATTTGCTCTATGCATGCTCATTTTATATCTATGTTGTTGCTTTTGCCTTAGAAAACTTTGTGGTTACTTGGTTGATGAAATCAAAAAGAAGAAATTTTTAATCTTGTTCTCTATTAAAAAAAAATTAAAAACCCTAAACTCTAAACTAAAACCTAAACCCTAAACCTAAAACCTAAACCCTAAACCCTAAACCTTAATCCTTAAACCCTAAACCCTAAAACCCTAAACCTTAAACCATAAACCCTAAAACCTAAATCGTAAACCCTAAACCTTAAATCCTAAACCCTAAATCCTAAACCCTAAACCCTAAACCCAAAACCTGAAACCCTAAACTAATCCTAAACCCTAAATCCAAAACCCTAAGAAGCTAAACACATAAACCTAAACTAACTAAAACTTAAAAATAAAATAAATATAAAAACCCTAAACCAAAATAAAATAAAATAATAAAATGTAATAAAATCTTAAACTAAAACCTAAATGTAAACCTAAACCTAAAAAGAAAATAAAATAAAAATAAAAACTAAACTAAAATAAAATAAATAAAATTAAACCTAAAAAATAAACCTAAACCTAAACCTGAACAAAAAATTAAAATAGAAAACCTAAACTAAAACAAATAAACTTAAAATAAATAAACTAAACTAAATAAAAATAAAAATAAACCTAAATAAATATAAAAAATAAAAAATAAACTAAAATAAATAAAAAATAAAATAAATAAACTAAATAAACCTAAATATACTAGTTTTCTTAAGATATAAATAAAAAATTATAAATAACTAAAAAAACCATAACCCTAAATAAACATTAAAACTAACCATAAACTTTATACTAAACCCTAAACCTTAAACACTAAAACCTAAAAGTTTAAACCTAAACTAAATAAACCTAAAATAAAATAAATAAATAAACTTAAACCTAAAAAAAATAAAATAATAAAATAAAATAAAAACCTAAACTAAAACCTAAACCTAAACTTAAACCTAAAAATAAAATAAAATAAAAAAAATACAAAAATAAACTAAAATATAATAATTAAAAACCTAAACTAAACTATAAAATAAAATAAACATAAAACTAAAAAAGCTAAATAAAAAAAATTAAATGTAAAACAAAAATAAAATAAAATCAAAACTAAATAAAAACCTAAACCTAAAAAAAAATAAAACAAAAAACTAAAATAAATAAATAAATAAAACCTAAACCATAAACTAAAAAAAACTAAACCTAAAATAATCAAAATATAATAAACCTAAACTTAAACTAAAATAAACTAAACTAAAATAAATAAAACATTAACCTAAACCTAAAATAAACTAAACCTAAACCTCAAGCTAAATAAAATAAAATAAACTAAAATATTATAACCCAGCAAGAGGTCAAAAATACAACCTAAACATTAACCTAAACCTAAACTTTTCAGCCTAGGTTAGCTTAGTTTTTTTAGCTTGGTGGCTGATATCTTCCTTGTTACTCTGATTGATGATGGCGCCTTGCTTTATTATATTTTTTGCACTACTTGGTTTGTTGGCTCTCCTCTTGAACTCGATTATTTTTATTGGTTTTTCATGTTTGGATGGGCGGCCTTCCTAGTGGGAACTATTGTTGGCTGTTGCCTTTCTAGGCCTTATTTTTGAGAATTTCTTGGCTATTTTTTAGGGGTTACCTCCTGGTTCTTTGTCGTTCATTGCTAGATCCTTCTTTTGCCTTGGTTTTTGTTTGCTTATTCTTCTGGGATTAGCCTCCATTGGGTGCGTTGGTTGTAGGACATTTTATGTTGTTATTATGCTTCCTGTCAGGTTAGTCTTTCTTGCTGGGGAAGTTTTATTTTTTGACTGGTCTTGGCTAGCTGCTACTGTTGCCTTTATATGGTGGTTGTGCTTCTTTCGGACCTCTATTCTGTGGTGCTTCATTGGTTTTTTGCTTTTCCTTAGCTGCTGGGGATGCTACCTTTGTTGGTTACTTATGATGGGCTATTCTCTGGTGGTTGCCTTATGGCTATTTTACTTAGCTAGTTTGGTTAGAGGACTTTTAGTAGTCTTTGGAATCTTGGTTGGTTGATTTTTTCCTTGTTGGTCTGTTTCTTATTCTTGGACAATTTGCTAGAGCCTTTTGCAATGCTGATCGAACCTTTGTTGATCTTATTGGATTGGACTTTTTGGTTTCTAGTGGTTGGTGGCTGTCTTTTGCCCCCTTTTGTGTGGCTATTTTGTCTTTTGGTGATTTGCACTGGTTGCAGCTTATGTCTCCATTAATTGATGGTTTTATTTCTGAGTTGTTTAGTCATTTGTGGTTGCTCACCATGGTTTGGCTTGGTGACTGCTACTTATTGGGACTTTGGCTTGAGGGCTCCTATCTTGGTTTTGTTGGTTATTTCTCTGTTGCATGCTGATGGCTAGTTTAGTTTTCCCTAGTTTAGAGCTTAGATCGGTATTTAGATATTGGCTATTGTTGGTGTTTTAACTTTATTCTAGCCTCTCTCTAGGTTATTGTGATTAGTCTATTGTGGTTTTTGTTTATTGGGTTGGCTGCTAGCTAGTTGTTGGCTAGTTGCTCTTTATTTAATGGTGCAGTATCTAGAACTCTACGGATTGCTGTCCTTGGATGATTGCTTGTATCAGGTATGCTAGGTATGATGGCTTTGATGTCACTCACCCCTTCTCTTTGGTTGGTAGTATTATATATGATTGTAACCCTTTTTTATGAAGTTTTGATGCTAATATGTATTATTGACCCTTCAAATGATCCTAATTGAGCATGAGCCTTCTCTTTCTCAGCTCCTCCTTTTCCTCTCTTTATCCTTATCCTTTTTAGCTATGACTATTGCCTTTGTAGTGTTTTGCATATTTCTTACGTTGGAACTTTAGGGAATGGTTGTTACCTCCTGTTGTGGATCTTGCTTATCTTGCTTTCTCAAAGGAATCATCAACTGCTGTTGGCTCATGGATCATCCTTTTACTATTTTCAGGATTTATTTTAGTCTAACTCTTGTGTCATAACCCTAAACCCAAAATCAAAAAACTTAAACCATAACCCCTAAACCCTAAACCCTAAACCCCAAACCCTAAAGCCCAAATCCTAAACCTGAAACCCTAAAAAGCTAAAAGCCTAAACCTAAACTAAATAAAACCTAAAAATAAAATAAATAAAAAATCCTAAATAAAAATAAAATAAAAAATAAAATGAAAAAAAACTAAAACCTAAACCTAAACCTAAGCCTAAAAATATAATAAAATAAAAAATAAAAAACTAAACTAAAATAAAATAAATAAAACCTAAACTTAACTAAAAAATAAAACCTAAGAAAAACTAAACCTAAAATAAAAATAAACTAAATCGAAAATAATATAAAATAAAAACCAAATAACATTCTAAACCTAAAAAAAATTCCTAAAATAAAACCTAAAAATAAATAAAAAATAAAACCTAAACCTTGAACTAAAAAAAAAAGAAACCCTAAACCTAAAATAAAAAAAATAAACTTAAACCTAAACTAAAAGAAATTAAACTAAAATAAATAAAACCTAAACCTAAACCTAAACTAAATAAAATTAAATAAACTAAAAATAAACCGAAACCTACACTAAAAATAAAACCTAAAAATAAACCTAAAATAAAAACCTAAAACCTAAACTTAAGAAAATAAAATAAAAACCTAAACCTAAACCTAAAAAAAATAAACATGAACCTAAAAATTAAACTAAAAATAAAACTAAACTAAAAAAATAAACCTAAACCTAAAAAATAAACTAAAATAAAAAACCTAAAATAAAATAAAAAAATGTAAGATAAATAAACTAAACTAAATAAAAATAAAAAAAGTTAAATAGAATAAAAAATAAAATAAACTAAAATAAATTATAAATAAACTAAATAAACATAAACCTACCTATTTACTTAATTTTAAAAAAATAAAAATGAAATAAAAAAAGACCGAACCTTAAACCCTAAACCCTAAAACTAAACCCTAAACCCTAAACCCTAAACATTAAACCCTAAACCCTAACCCTAACCCTAAACCTAAACTGTAAACTCTAAACCCTAAACCCTAAAACCCTAAACCCTAAAACCCTAACCCTTAAACCCTAAACTAACCCTAGACCCTAAAAACCCTAAACCCTAAACACTAACCCTAAACCTTAAACCCTAAACCCTAAAACCCTAAACCCTAAACCTTACTAAATCAAAACCCTAAAAACCTAAACCTAAACTAAATAAAACCTAAAAATAAAATAAATAAAAAATTATTTAAACTAAATAAAATAAAATCAAATAAAAACATAAACTAAAACCTAAGCCTAAACCTAAAAAATAAAATAAAATAAAATAATAAAAATAATCTAAAATAAAATATAAAAAACATAAACTAAATTAAAAATTAATATAAACCTAAGAATAAATAACTTAACTAAAATAAAAACTAAACATAAAATAAAAATAAAATAAACCTAAAATAAAATAAAATAAAAACTGAAAAAATAAACCTTAAAATAAAACCTAGAACAAAATAAAAAATAAAACCTAAATCCTAAAATAAAAAAACCTAAACCTATAAAAAAATTGAATAAACAAAATAAAATAAACCTAAACCCAAACTAGAATAAACTAAACTAAAATAAATAAAACCTAAACCTAAACCTAAAATAAACTAAACCTGAACTTAAACAAATACTTAATAAAAGAAAATAAACTAAAAGTAAACCTAAATAAAAACTAAACATTAAAACCTAAAATAAACCTAAAATAAAATTGAAGAAATAAAGGTGGTGACGGGTAGTTATTGAGGCGGGAGTAGTAAAAGAGGTTACAACTGTCGTGGTGGCGGAGGGAGAAATTATGGATTTGATGGTGGATCCTGCTGCTTGAGATGTCAGGGTGGTTCTGAGGGGAACTAGAGAAACTGAAGAACGATTGATCATATCTGCTACATATGGAATTGTATCTTTACGGTAGATATGGTTTAAGTTATCTAGGGTTTTTGATTTGCTCTATGCATGCTCATTTTTATCTATGTCATCGCTTGTGTCTTAGAAAACTTAGTGTGTTACTTGGTTGACAAAATCCTAAAGAAGAAATGCTAAATCTGAATTTATTTTCTGTTTAAAAAAAACCAAAAACCCTAAACTAAAACCTGAACCCTAAACCTAAAACTAATTTAAACCCTAACCCTAAAAACCCTAAACCCTAAACCATAAAATCCCTAAACCCTAAACCTAAAACCCTAAACCAAACCTAAACCTAAACCTAAACTATAAAATCAAACCTAAACCTAAAACTAAAACCTAAACCTAAACCTAAACCTAAACTATAAACCCTAAACTCTAAGACTAAAACCTAAACCCAACTTAAACCTAAACCTAACCTAAAACTAAACCTAAACTCAAAACTAAACATTAAACTCAACCTAAAACTTAAAGCCTCTAAAGTTTAAACCTAAATCATAAATTAAACCTAAACCTAAACCTAAACTAAACCTACAACCTAAACTAAACCTAAACTAAATATAAATCCTAAACCTAAACTAAAACCATATAAACCTAAATAAACCATAAACCCTAACCCTAAACCCTAACCTAAACCTTAAACCCCAAAATCCTAAACTCTAAACCCTAAACCCTTAACCCTAAAAACCTAAAAACCTAAACCAAAACTATATAAATCCTAAAAATAAAATAAATAAAAAAACCTAAACCTAAATTTAATAAAAAAAGTAAAATAAAATAAAAACCTAAACCTAAAATACAATATAATAAACTAATAAAAATAAACTAAAATAAAATAAATAAAAACCTAAACTAAACTAAAAAATAAAATAAACCTAAATATAAAAACCCTAAATAAAATGAAAACTAAATGTAAAATAAAAATAAAGTAAAGCAAAAATAAAATAAAATAAAATCCCTACACTCTAAATCCTAAACCCTAAACCTTAAATCCTAAACCCTAAACACTATACCCTAAACCAACAACCTTAAACACTAAATGCTAAACCTAAACCTTAAAAAACCCTAAACCTTAAACCCTAAGCCCTAAAACCCTAAACCTAAACTAAACCTTAAACCCTAAGCTCAAAATCCTAAACTAACCCTAAAAACTAAACCCTAAATCCAAATCCCAAAACACTAACCCTAAACACTAAACCCCAAAACCATAAACCTTAAAACCCTAAACTCTAACCTTTAAATACTAAAAACCTAAACCTAAACTAAATAAACCCGAAAAATAAAATAAAAAAACCTAAACTTAAATAAAATAGAAAATAAAATAAAATATAATCTAAACTAAAACCTAAACCTAAACCTAAAAATAATATAAAATATACTAATAAAAATAAACTAAAATAAAATAAATAAACCATAAACTAAACTAAAAAATAAAATAAACCTTAGAATAAAAAACCTAAATAAAATAAAAACTAAACATAAAATAACAATAAAATAAATGTAAAATAAAATAAAATAAAAACCATAAACCTAAACCCTAAACCCTAAACCTTAAATCCTAAACCTTAAATAGTAAACTCTAAGCCCTAAACCCTAAACCCTAAACCAAAACCCTAATCCCCAAACCCTAAAAAACCCTAAACCTTAAACCCTAAACCCTAAAACCCTAAACTCAAAACCTGAAACCCTAAACCCTAAATCAAAATCCTAAACTAACCCTAAACCCTAAATCCCCTACAACCTTAAACCCTAAACCCTATGACACTACCATAACCCTAAACCCTAAACTCCAAAAACTTAAACACTAAATCCTAAATCATAAACCCTAAATCATAAACCTTAAACATAAACCCTAAATAATCCTAAACACTCAAACCCTAAACCCTAAACCTTAAATCTTAAAACTTAAACCTAAACTCTACCTAAACTAACAAATCCTAAAATATAAATCATAAACCTAAACTCCTTAAACTAATCATAAACACTAAACCTAAATGCTAACCTAACCTAAACTTAAACCTAAACTATAAACTAAAATCTAAAATAAACCTAAATCCACTTAAACCTTAAAACTCCTAAACCTTAAACCAAACCTAAAACTTAAACCCTAAACTTAAATCCAAACCTTAAACCCTAAATCAACCCTAAACTAAAACCCAAAATAAAAACACTAAAGCTAAACCCTAAACTTAAACCCTAAACCTAAACTAACCCTAAACCCTAACTAAACCTAAACCTCCTAAATCCTAAACCTAACCTAAACCCTAAACCATAAAAAACCTAAACCATAAACCATAAAATCATAAACCTTATAATTTAAACCCCAAAACCCCTAAAACCCTAAAACCTAAACCTAAACTTAAACTAAATAAAACCCAAAAAAATTAAAAAAAAACTAAACCTAAATAAAATAAAATAAATAAAATAAAATAAAATAAAATAAAAACATAAAATTAAAACCTAAACTTAAAAATAAAATAAAATAAATTAATAAAAATAAACTAAAATAAATTAAATAAAAACCTAAACTAAACTAAAAAATAAATAAACCTAAGAATAAAAAATGTAAATAAAATAAAAACTAAACCTAAAATAAAAATAAAATAAATCTAAAATAAACCTAAAATAAAAAAATAAACTCTAAATAAAAACCTAAATCTAGAAAATAAACCTAAAAAAATACTAAATAAAAACATAAACCTAAAAATAAATTTTAAAATAAAACCTTAAAAAAAATCCCAAACCTTAAACTAAAAAAAAAACTTAAACCTAAAGATAAATAAAATAAAATAAAAATAAAGCTAAAGTAAAATAAACTAAACTAAAATAAATAAAACCTAATTCTAAACCTAAAATAAACTGAACATAATCCCTCAACTAAATAAAATAAAAGAAATTAAAAATAAACCTAAACCTACACTAAAAACAAAAATGTAAAAATAAACCTAAAATAAATCCTAAACCTAAACCTTGAAAATTAAATCAAACCTAAACCTAAAACTAAACTAAAAAAATAAACATAAACCTAAACCTAAACCTAGAAAAATAAATAAAATTTAAAACCTACACCTAAACCCTAAACCCTAAGCTAAACTAAAACATGAACCCTAAACCTAAAACCAAAACCATAAACCCTAAACCCTAAAAATAAAAAACACTAAACCCTAAACCCTAAACCTTCAACCATAAAACCTAAACCTAAACCCTAAAACCTAAACAACCCAAAAAATAATAAAATAAAAATACAAATAAGAAAATAATAACCTAAACTAAACTAAATAAAACATAAAAAAAATAAATAAAACTAAACCAAAGTAAAATAGAAAAATAAAATAAAATTAGAACATAAACTAAACATAAACCTGAAATAAACTAAACCAAAACCTAAACCTAAACTAAATAAAATAAAATAAACTAAAAAAAACCTAAACCTAAACTAAAAAATAAAACCTAAAAATAAATCTACAATAAAAACCTAAAGCTAAAATAAAATATTAACATAAACCTAAACCAAAAAATAAAAAATAAAACTAAAATTTAAAAAAAAAAACTAAACTAAAAAAATAAACCTAAACCTAAAAAATAAACTAAAAAAAACCTAAACTAAAATAAGTAAATCTAAAATTAATAAACTAAACTAAAAAAATAATCCTAAATAAAAATAAAAAATAAAATAAACTAAATAAATCTAAACCTACTAGTTTACTTAATTTAAATAAAAATTAAAAAATAAAAAACTAAATAACGAAAATAAAAAAACCATAAACCCAAAACTCAAAACCCTAAACCCTAAACCCTAAATCATACAACCCTAGACCCTAAGCCCTAAACCCCAAACCCTAAAACCTAAACCCTAAACCCTAAACCCTAAACCCTAAACCCTAAACACTAAACCATAAAACCTAAAAACCTAAAAACCTAAACATAAACTAAATAAAACCTAAAAATAAAAAAAATAAAACCTAAACCTAAATAAATTAAATAAAAAAAACCTAAACTAAAACCTAAACCTAAACCTAAACTTAAAAATTTTAAAAAAAATAAAAAATAAAAACTTAACTAAATAAAATAAATAAAAACCTAAACTAAACTAAAAAATAAAATAAACCTAAAAATAAAAAACCTAAATAAAATAAAAACTAAACATAAAATAAAAAATAAAATAAATCTAAAATAAAATAAAATAATAACTAAATAAAAATCTAAACTTAAAAAAGAAATCTAAAAAGAAAACCTAAAAAAAAACCTAAACACTAAACCAAAAAAAAATGTAAACCTAAAATAAACAAAATAAAATAAGCATAAACCTAAATTAAAATAAACTAAACTAAAATAAATAAAACTTAAACCCAAAATCCAAAACCCTAAACCATAAAATCTTAAACCCTAAGCCCTAAACCCTAAACCCTAAAACCTACAACACAAACCTAAACCTAAACCCTAAAACCTAAAACCTAAACCTAAACTAAATAAAATATAAAACATAATAAATAAATAAACCTAACATAAATAAAATAAAAAATAGAATAAAAATAAAACCTAAACTAAAACTTAAACCTAAACCCACATATAAAATCAAATGAAATAAAAAAAATAAAACTAAAATGAAATAAAATAAAAAAACATAAATTAAACAAAAAATAAAATAAACCTAAAAATAAAAAACCTAAATAAAATAAAACCTAACCATAAAATAAAACAAATTAAACATAAAATAAAATAAAATAAAACTATATAAAAGCCTACCTAAAAATAAACCTAAAATAACAAATAAATAAATAAAAATAAAACCTAAACCCTAAACTAAAAAAAAAACCTAAACCTAAAATAGATAAAATAAAATATACTAAGCCTAAGAAAATAAACTAAACTAAAATAAATATAACCTAAACCTAAAATAAGCTAAACCAAAATCCTAAGCTAAATAAAATAAAATAAAATGAACTAAAAATAAACCTATACCTAAACTAAAATGTAAAACCTAAAAATAAACCTAAAACCTAAACTTAAAAAAGTAGAATAAAATCTAAACCTAAACCTAAAATTAAAAAATAAATCCTAAACCTAAAAAAATAAAAAAAATAAAATTAAACTAAAAAATAAACATAATCCTAAACCTAAAATTAAAATAAAATAAAATGAACTAAATTTAAATAAATAAACTAAACTAAATAAAAATATAAAAACAAGTCTGATTTTTTGAAGTGGAGTTAAATCACACCCTTCTTCCTGGATCCCAAATCATATATAAACAAGTCAAAAAAAATCAAATTCAAAACCAACCTCCTAAAGGAGCCAAATTAAATGAACTCCCCAATATAGTCTAAATCATAGAAATCCAACCAAACTCTTATTCCCGCCAGATACATCCCCAAAAAAAAAATCTATGAAATCAAACGCTAAATCCTAATCCCTGGATAGCTAATGTCGCTTCACTAGAATGTTCATATACCCGATCCCTAGTGGACTCGAGCCCATATCTCTAGCAAATGTGCCTCCACATCAATTAAAATAAAATAAATTAAAGTTAATTCTATCTTAATCCATAGTGGATTATAGATTCATATCCCCAGTAAATCTTCTTTCCATAATTCATATAATGAAATCAAATTCAAACCATAAACCTTAAAACCCTAAACTCTAATCCTTAAATCCTAAAAACCTAAACCTAAACTAAATAAACCCTAAAAATAAAATAAAAAAACCTAAACTTAAATAAAATAGAAAAAATAAAATAAAATATAATCCTAAACTAAAACCTAAACCTAAACCTAAAAATAATATAAAATATACTAATAAAAATAAACTAAAATAAAATAAATAAACCATAAACTAAACTAAAAAATAAAATAAACCTTAGAATAAAACCTAAAAAAAACTAAACAAAATAACAATAAAATAAATGTAAAATAAAATAAAATAAAACCATAAACCTTAAACCCTAAACCCTAAACCTTAAATCCTAAACCTTAAATAGTAAATAAGCCCAAACCCTAAACCCTAGACCTACAACCCTAAATTAAACCCTAAACCAAAACCCTAATCCCCAAACCCTAAAAAACCCTAAACCTTAAACCCTAAACCCTAAAACCCTAAACTTAAAACCCTAAACCCTAAACCCTAAACTGTAAATCCTAAACTAACCCTAAACCCTAAATCCCCCTACAACCCTAAACCCTAAACCCTATGACACTAAACCATAAACCCTAAACCCTAAACTCTAAATCCTAAACCTTAAACACTAAATCCTAAATCATAAACCCTAAATCATAAACCTTAAACCCTAAACCCTAAATAATCCTAAACACTCAAACCCTAAACCCTAAACCTTAAATCTTAAAAACCTTAAACCTAAACCCTACACCCTAAACTAACAATAAATCCTAAAAAACATAAACCATAAACCCTAAACCCTAAATCTTAAACTAATCATAAACACTAAACCCTAAATGCTAACCGTAACCCTAACCCTAAACTGTAAAACCTAAACCATAAACTCTAAAATTGTAAACCATAAACCCTAAACTAAGCCTAAATTAACCCTTAAAACCCTAAACCTTAAACCCAAAACCTAAAACCTTAAACCCTAAACCTTAAATCCCTAAACCCTAAACCCTAAACTAACCCTAAAACCTAAAACCTAAAAACACTAAAGCCTAAAGTCTAAACCCTAAACCTTAAACCCTAAACCCTAAACTAACCCTAAACCCTAAGCTAACCCTAAACCTTAAACCTAAGCCCTAAACCCTAAACCCTAACCCTAAACCCTAAACCATAAAACCTTAAACCCTAAACCCTAAAATCATAAATCCTATACCTAAACCCAAACCCTAAACCCTAAAACTTAAAATTAAACTTAAACTAAATAAAACCTAAAAAAATTAAAACTAAACCTAAATAAAATAAAATAAATAAAATAAAATAAAATAAAATGAAAACATAAAATGAAAACCTAAACTTAAAAATAAAATAAAATAAATTAATAAAAATAAACTAAAATAAATTAAATAAAAACCTAAACTAAACTAAAAAATAAATAAACCTAAGAATAAAAAATGTAAATAAAATAAAAACTAAACTTAAAATAAAAATAAAATAAACCTAAAATAAACCTAAAATAAAAAAATAAACATTAAATAAAAACCTAAAGCTAGAAAATAAACCTAAAAAATACTAATAAAAAAACATAAACCTAAAATAAATTTTAAAGTAAACCTTAAAAAAAATCCCAAACCTTAAACTAAAAAAAAAACTTAAACCTAAAGATAAATAAAATAAAATAAAAATAAAGCTAAACTAAAATAAACTAAACTAAAATAAATAAAACCTAAATCTTAACCTAAAATAAACTGAACATAATCCCTCAACTAAATAAAATAAAAGAAATTAAAAATAAACCTAAACCTACACTAAAAACAAAAATGTAAAAATAAACCTAAAATAAATCCTAAACCTAAACCTTGAAAAATTAAATCAAAACCTAAACCTAAAACTAAACTAAAAAATAAACATAAACCTAAACCTAAACCTAAACCTAGAAAATAAATAAAGTTTAAAAACCTACACCTAAACCCTAAACCCTAAGCCCTAAACTAAAACATGAACCCTAAACCTAAAACCAAAACCATAAACCCTAAACCCTAAACAATTAAAACACTAAACCCTAAACCCTAAACCTTCAACCATAAAACCTAAAACCTAAACCCTAAAACCTAAAACCCAAAAAAAAAAATAATAAAATAAAAAATACCCTAAATAGTAAACCCTAAAAAGCTAATAACCTAAACTTAAACTAAATAAAACATAAAAAAAAATAAATAAAACTAAACCAAAGTAAAATAGAAAAATAAAATAAAATTAGAACATAAACTAAAACCTAAACCCTAAGAAAAAATAATATAAAACATAAAAACTAAACTAAATTAAAATAAATAAAAACCTAAAGTAAACTAAAATAAAAGGAAATAAAACTAAATAAAAATCTAATCCTAAATAATAAACCTAAAAAAAACCTAAAACTAAATAAAAAATAAAACCTAAACCCTAAACTAAAAAAAACATAAACCTTAAATAAAAAGTAAAATTAACCTAAACCTAAATCTAAGAAATAAGCTAAAAATAGACTTAACTAAAACCTAAACCTAAACCTAAACATAAACCTAAAAACTAAACTAAAATAGAAAATCTAAACAAAAATAAATAAACCAAAATTAAAAAACTAAACTAAAGAAAAAATAAACCTAAGTCAATATAGAAAATAAAATAAACTAAAATAAATAAAAATAAACTAAATAAACTTAAACCTAATAGTTTATTTAATTAAAGAAAAATTAAAAAATTAAAAAAAAAACACCTAACCCTAAACCTTAAACCTTAAACCACAAACCTACTAACCTAAACCCAAAACCCAAAAACCCTAAACCCTAAACCCTAAACCCTAAACCTTAAATCCTAAAACCTTAAATCCTAAACCCTAAACTTACCTTAAACACTAAACCCTAAACCCTAAACCCTGAACATAACCGTTAACCTTAAACCCTAAACTCTAAACACTAAAACCCTAAACCCTAAACTAATCCTAAACCCTAAATGCTAAAACCATAAACCCTAAACCCTAAAACATAAACCCTAAACCTTAAACCCTAAACTAACCCTAAACTCTAAACTCAAACCCTAAAAATACTAAACCCTAAAGTCTAAACCTTGAACCTTAAACCCTGAACTAACCCTAAACCCTAACCTAACTTTAATCCTTAAACCCTAAACTAACCTTAAACCCTAAACCCTAAAGCCTAAAAAATAAACTAAACCTAAAAAAATAAAATAAATAAATAAAATAAAATAAAATGAAAATAAATAAATAAACTAAACTAAAAAATAAACTAAAAAATAAACTAAAATATACTAAATAAAATAAACCTAAATAAATTAAACCAAACAAGAACTTAAACTAAACTAAATAAACTAAAATATATAAACTAAATAAATAAAACCTAAATAAACTAAAATAAATAAACTAAATAAATAAACCTAAACTAGAAACCAAAACTAAAAGCCTAAAAACCTAAACCTAAACTAAAAAAAATTAAAACCTAAACCTAAATAAAATAAATAAACTAAACTGAATAAATTAAATAAACTTAAACCTAAATTAAACCTAAACCTAAAAAAATAAAATAAACTAAAACCTAAACCTAAACTTAAACTAAAAATAAATAAATAAAAATAAAAAAAAACTAAATAAATAAACTAAAACCTAAACCTAAAAAAAATAAAATAAAGCCTAAAAAAACTAAACTCAAATAAACTAAACTAAAAATATAAAATAAAAAGTAAAATAAAATAAATCTAAACCTAAAATTAAATAAAATAAAAAATAAAAATAAATAAACCTAAAATTAACAAAATAAACTAAAATACACCAAAACTAAACTAAATTAAATAAATTAAAATAAACTAAACCTAAAGCCTAAATAAATAAACCTAAACCTAAACTAAAATAAAACAAACTTAAACTAAACTAAAAATAAACTAAACGAAATAAAATAACCTAAAATAAACAAAAATAAACTAAAAGTAAACCTAAAATAAATAAAAATATAAAGAAATAAATAAAAACTAAACTAAACTAAACTAAACTAAATAAAATAAAATAAACTAAATAAACTAAACTAAAAAAATAAATAAACTAGAAAATACACTAAATAAAACCTAAACCTAAACCTAAGCTAAACTAAATAAACCTAAACCTAAACCCAAACCAAACCCAATCGCCCCTTCGCCTGAGAGGGCTCTCTTCTCTCTGCATTTTCATTTCGTTGGCATGCCCTGACTAGGGATCTCTGCTATTTTGGCGGTTCATCGATTCTAAAGGTTGATTGACACCGGCCGACATAATGCTGCTTCTAATCTTGGCTATGGTGAGTTCGTTTCCTATGGCCCCAGCTCAAATTTTGGATGCTTTGGCTAGGGCATCTGACATTTTGTAGGTTGGCAGCTTTAATGCTACAAACTCGATAAAATCATTTATGGATTCTCTGGTAAGGCTTCTTCATCTAATGCATCGTTTAATCTCATCTCGACTTCTTTGGTTTTCCAATCGTAATGTGCTCGATATGGATGTTGAAATGTTGGCAATACCATTTGAATTCTCTCATTGGAAAATTTTATTTGTATCGCCTAAATTTGGATAAGATCGCACTTTTCATAATCTTAAGCTTAAGGGTGTTTTTGATTGGTCATATTCACCCCCGTCATATTCTAATTCAACTTTCTAATGATTCAGATTATTCTCAAGTTTTTGTGCATCGTTCTTACTTCATTTTTAATTATCAAATGTGCTTAGTGAAGTGGTCACCCCTTTTTGATATGAAGGAGGAATCTCCTATTATCCCTGTGTGATTATCTCTTCCTAATATGCACATTCATTTTATTACACATCATGTGATTTTTTATGGGGCTCTTTTGGTCCCTTTACAACTTCGACCAAGTGACCATGAGTGATCTCACCCTTCTGAATTAACCTAGTGGAATTAGACATAACTAAAAAATCTAATGAAGTTTGGATTGGCTCAAAAATATGAGTATTAATAAAAAAGTTGAATTGGAGAATCTTTCAATTTTTGTTATCATTATAAAATTCATGGTCATAATAACTCGATTACTTTATTCTCCATCCTCATTTAAAAAAATTGAAATCCAAGGAAAATCGGTTCCTAGTAATAATCTGATCCCCACATATGTTCAAAAATCGATCTTAAGAATGGTATGAAAGCTGCTATTGAGGTTGATTCCTTGAATATTGGGATTATCCTGTGAACCAATTTTGGATCCTATGGTTGCTAGTTTCGATTTTAGAATGGGAAGGATGAACTACCTCTTACCTTTTCTTTAAAATTGAATATTTCTAATACAGAGAATAACAATTTTTCTATGTTATTGGATGATGAATCTATTTCCTCTAATTCTATCCCTACTTTTATGCTTGCTTTGATCAACAAAAATGATAATTCCAATGAGGATTTAAATGATGTCGATCATGCTGAAAATGTTTCTGATTAGAATTTAATTGTTTGTGCTTTAAATGGTTCTAAGTCATCACCATCTCTCATTTCTATTCTTGATTTTTATGTTTATCCTACTTTTCAACTTAATTTGGATTTGGTAGAGGGTGAACTTCCCTCTAAACATGATTCTAGGAAAAAAGGAAATAATTTTCAAACTTATCATGCAAAAAAGAAAAAAAGTGTTAAAAATTACACTCCCAAATGACCCAAAAACACTAGATCTACTACTGTCTCTCACTCATCTATCAATAAACCTTTGCTTACCCTTTTTTCCATTATGTTTAATTTTCTTATTTGGATTGTTAGAGGGATTGGTACCCTCTCTATTTTTAATTGTATTAGAAATCTTTGTTGCATTCATAATATTTCTTTACTCATTATTTTGGAACCTCTCATTCATTCTAATAAAATTAGCCATGTTGATAGAATGATCGACTTTAATAAAATTTACTCTAATGTTAGTAATAAGATCTGGTGTTTTAGAATAATTTTGTTAAGTTTTTATTATTGATGATTTTCAACAAGTTGTTAATGCTCTAATCTCCTATGGCGACTATTGTATTTTAGGCTCCTTTGTTTATGCTTCTTGCTATAGATCCGGTCGTAATCTCCTTTGGGATAATTTGAGGAACATTGCTACCTCCATCAACAAACCTTGGTTTGTGGGGGGTGATTTCAACACTATTTTATTTTCTTCTAAATGGAGTGGTGGTTGCTCTCCCAATATTCATTCCATGGAAGAATTTTTCAATATGATCTTTAATTGTAGTTTGAATTATATTGGTATTAAGGACTCTAACTACACTTCACAAAATTCTAGATTTTGGCAAAGGTTGGACAAGATTTTTTTTTTAATGCTCATTAGATAACCCAATGGACTACTACTTCTATTGATCACTTAAGCATAACCTTGTCCATCATGCTTCTTCTTGTTTCTATTAAAAATAATTATAATAGATTAAAAAACTCCTCTCCTTTTAGATTTCACAACTTGTGGATTCAACATATTGATTTCTTTGTTGTTGTAGCTAAGAAGTGGAAAGCCTAATTACATCCTAATTTAATTACGGGATGAATAGACTATGGTTTGGACTTAAAAGACTTAAACAAAATTTGGGTTGGTGGAACAAGCATTATTTTAAAAGCCTTTTTTCTAATATTAAAGACATGGAAAATTTGGTTTATTACCTTTAAGTGTCTATTATGTCTGGCCCTTCAAAGCTTATTGATTTGACTGAAGCGAAAGATAAGCTTGCCAATTTCAAAAACATGGAAGAGACTTACTAGCACCAAAAAGTGGCTCGTAAACATATTATGGTTGATGACAGGAATACTAGATATTTCCATGCTTTGTTTAACAAAATAAGAGCTTTCAATAATATTCTAAAAATTTTAAATGATAATGGAGATTGGATTTTGGAGAATAATGAGATTAGGATTCAATTATTAATTACTTTAGAAATAAGAAGAATTGCTCTATTTCTAATTCTCAACTAATTCCTTGTATTATAAATAATAATGATAATGATTTGGTTACCTTGGTGCCTAATGAAGAGGAAATTCTTAAAGTTCTTAATAGCATGAACATTGATTCTATTGCTGGTCCTGAGGGTTTCACTACTCAATTTTTTCAGAAATATTGGTTTATCATTAAAAATGATTTGATTGAGGCTATGATTGATTTTTTTTAATGGTAATCCTTTTCCCAGATATTTTTTAGTACTTCTATCATTCTCATTCCAAAGAAAGATAAACCAGATTATTTGTGTGATTGTAGACCTATTAGTCTTTGCACTATCTTCAAGTATCCAAAATCCTTACCTCACTTAATCCTTTACTTAATAGACTTATCTCTCTCAACCAAACTAGTTTTGTTAGAGGTATATCTATTTCTAATAATATTTTACTTTCCCAAGAATTAATTCCGATCTTGACACCCAAGAATAAGAGGCCACATTCTTTTCAAACTTGATATTACCAAAGCCTTTGATAATATCTCTTGGATTTCCTTTACCATATTCTAGATTTATTTGGGTTTTCTAAAAAATTATTTTCTCATTAAAAATTGTATCAATAATGCCTTGTTTTCAATTTTGTTTAATGAGGAAGCTTTGTGCTTCTTTCCCTCTTCTCATGGCTTAAGACAAGGGGATCCTTACCTCAAAATTTATTTATTATTATGTTGAGTACATATCTAAGAGCATCAATGACTTATTCTTAAATAGTACATTCTCTTGGTGGTCTCCCTGTTTCCCAGCTAATTTTTGTTGACAATTTCATCATTTTCTACAATGCTTTCATTCATCACATCGACCATCTTAAGAATTTTTTAAATAAATTTTGTAGAGAAAGTGGCCTTTCGATCAATGATAAGTAAAACTATTTTATCATGAACTCTAACATCTCAAATAATATTATCAATCAAATCCTTCATATCATAAATTTTAAACATCAACACTTACCTCTTAAGTACTTGGGTGCTCCACTTTAAATGCTCAAATGTTCCCATCTCTTTGATGAGAAAATTCAAAAATTTCAATTAAAATATATGTTTGGGAATTTCATTTACTATTCTTTGGTGGTAGGCTCATTATCCTTAAAAGAACTCTCAACTCTATGCATCTTTATTTGATTCAAACCATTATTCCCACTAATGCTACTCTTATCAAAATTGATCATTTTCTTAACAAATTTTTTTGGGGCTCTAATAATTCTATCAAAAGAATGTATTAGACATCTTCGCATAAATGTTGTGATTATTTAGGTGAAGGTGCTCTTAGTTGAAAACCTATCTGTGAAGCTATCACTACTTTCTCTCATAAACCTTGCTGAAATTTTAGAAAGAATGATAGCCTTCAGGCTAATTTTATGATGAAAAATTTTGTCAAGGTAAACACCCTCATAACTGTGCTTACAAAATTGGTGACTGTTTGGAAAAGGCTTTGTCCCATTAAATGGGTTTCTAAATCATTAATTTCTTGGGGTATCCGGGATCTTCTTTCTTTCAAGACAATTAGATTGACAATGGTTCGATTGACACCCAATTATGTATACTCTACTATGCTATCAAAGTTAATTATTTTGGCTTAATAATAATTAGAATGAAAACAAACTTGATAACTATATCCCTACTTCTCTTTTGACAACTAAAAATAATCTTACTTCTAGCAAACCCGATCAAATTCTTTTAAACTTTCTCATAATGGTGATTTTGTTCTTAAAGAGGTTTGGAACTTTATTAGAGATAAACTTCAACCTTCTAATGTTTTATTAAACTTTGGAACAATATCATTCCCATTTCTTATTCGCTTTTAGCTTGGATGATTTTGAATAACTATATTCCTATGGACTCTTGCTCTAGACTAAAGGGTTTTGTTTTCCTTCAAAGTGCTATGTTTTCATATTGAAAATGTAAATCATGTCTTTATCAATGGTGCTAATGCTTCTAAATTATGGTTTTGGTCTGATGATTTATTTAATACCAACTATTTTCATGGCTCTCTGTTTTTATAGCAACTTGTTGAAGCCTGTTTCAAAAACACTGTGAAAAGTCATATAAAAGTTTTAATTGCTATTACCCTTATTTGGTTCATCTAGATGGATGTGTATGATGCTAAATATTGTGGTATTCCTATGAACCATAAAAGGATCCTGGCTAGAACTAAAGAAAAAATTCATGCTCTTTTTAATGACAGTCTTATTAGTAACATTCATTTTAAGGTTACAAATTTATAAAAGTGGGTATCATTTTGCATGATCTTGACCCTCATAAAGGTGCTAGAATTATCTATTAGATCAAACATAAAGATAATGTGATTAAAGTTAATACTGATGGTTCAATTACATCCAATAAATATGGCTGTGGTGGTATCATTAGAGATTCTAAAGGTACTATCATTTGTGCTTTTGCCCACCCTCTCAAAGCCTATTATGTTCTCTTTCGAGCTTATGGTTATTAATAAAGCAATTGATATTTGTTTGAATAGAGGTTTTCTCAACATCTGGATTGAAGTTCATGCTCTCTTGCTTTTTGATTTCCTTAATTCCAATAAAAATGGGAATGTTGAATTATTTTATCTTCTTAATCATACTAAAGTTCTGCTTTCTCAAGTTTCTTTTAAATTTTTTACATCCTTTGTGAAGGGGTGTCAGCTTGACTGAGTTCACTTTATTTGACAACCAAACTTTGCCTAAATTATTAAGAGGTTTGGTTAATATGGATAATAATTAGATTGCCTTATCTGATTATAATTTCTTTGATTGGTTTTATCCTTTTTTTTGATGATCTTTTGTTTTTTTGGCATTGTTAAACCATCTTTGGGTTGTGGTCAACTTCAAATTTTCCCTCTTCAATTTTTTTTTTTTTCTAGCCTAGTTTTTTCTCCCATATGGTTTTTATCAGTGCAGCCTGGGGTGTTTTGGTTTTTTCAGCTTGGTGGTTAGTAACTGTCTAGCTGGGATTTTATCAAAATTTTCCCTTGGCTATTTCCAATTTTTTTCTTCTAGGTTACATTTGGTGTGTAGAATTTCCTTCTATATGGGTTTTACCTCTTTCTAGCCTCCTACATATCTATTATACCATCTCACTGTGGTGGTGGACTATGTGGTTTGGTTGGCTACTTAGGTTGGCAATTTTGCTATTTGGTTTGGTTATGGTTATTTTGGGTGGTTTATCTCTTTATTTTTTTTTGGCATGGTGGAGGTGGTTGGCTATTTATTGATTGGGCTTTGGTGGTTGTTGGGACTATTTCTGGTTGGATTTTTTTTTTTTATTTTGGGTTGGACCTCCTCTTGTAATATTGAGGCTTTGGGTTTGGGTATTGAAATGGAGGGTTGATGCTATATGGTCAAGTATTGGGCCTTATACTTGTTTTTATTGTGCCTTTCTTGAGCTATTTTTGTTATTTGGCTTGTTATATGTCTTATTGGGCTATGTATCTTTCTATCTTTGGCTAGTTTTTCTACTTTTCTGGATTGGTTTTTCTTTTGCCTTGATTGGGTTTGAAGGGTATTGTTTTTCTCTTCGCCTTCTCGAGCTATTTTGGATGCTTCTAGCTTGATGACTGTTGTTGGTCTTGATACTGATGTTTTGGGTTTGATGACTTGGATCTTCTTCTGTTGAGGTGGTTCACTAGGAGGATTAGTTGGATAGTTGTTTGGACTATTTATTTTGGCTAGCTGGACTGGTTGGAGGAGTGGCTATCTTGGCTATTTTTTTCTGCTCCTTTGGTGACTGCTATAGGAAATTACTGGTTGTCTTTCTATGATTGTTTTCTTCTGGTTTCCTTTTGCTTGGTCTCATATCTCTTGTCTATAGAAGAACACCCTATTCCTATTAGGATGGCAGCTTTTCTCCCCACCCTTCTTGCTGTTAGGCTAGATTTTTCTGTTTGGTGGCTGGAGGATCTAAGCACTTATGGTCTTCATTTTTGCTCTTATCTGTCTCTTTTTAGTGCTGTTACCCATATCATGATGTTTTCTCATCTTGAATTGGTTATTCTCATTTGGTGGTGCCTCTGGTGGTGCTCCTTCTGTTTCGCTACTATCCTTGTCGGTTGCTTAACCACCTATCTTTTTAAGCTTGAATGTTCTGGTGGATTGGTGGTTATCGCTATATTTTCATTTGATGATTTTACGCTTGCGGAGGGTCTTTGGATTATGTGTGACACGAGGTATCTAATGATGGCCTTGATGTTTCCCACTCTTGCTTCTTTTTGGTCGGTAGCGCTATATGTAAGTGACCGTTGATCCAGATGATTCTAACCGAGCGCTTTTTCTTTACTATACTCCTTTATCTTCTTACTTTTATGCATGATTAATTGTACTCATCCTTTCAAAAGTATGTTGTAGATTTCTTTTATAGTCGGAAGCCTCTTTAGGTGGATCTTTATGCATGATGAAGTTATGCTTACATGGATTTTCTTTTGTTGTTTATTAGCTTTCTTTCCTTGATTAATGTAATAGTAAGGAGTTTATCTCTTTAAGACTTATTGTATCTCTTTGAGCATTAGCTTAGAGATTTAATCTTTTAAGGATTTTGTTGTGGCAATAAAATTTCCCTCATTTTCCTAACAAAAAATAAAAACCCTAAACCCTAAACCCTAAACCCTAACCCTAACCCTAAACCCAAACCCAAAAACCCTAATCTTTAAACCATAAACTAACCCTAAACTCGAAAAACCCTAGACCGTAAACCCTAAACCTTAAACAATAAACTTACCCTAAACCCTAAACCCTAAACCCAAAAAACCTAAACGCTAAAGTCTAAACCCCTAAACCTTAAACCCTAAACCCTAAACTAACCCAAAACCCTAAGCTAACCCTAAACCCTAAATGCTAAACCAAACTTAAACCCTAAACCCTAAACCCTAATCACTAATCTCTAAACCCTAAACCTAACTGTAAACCTTAAACACTAAACCCTAAACCCAAAAACCCTAAACCCTAAACCTTAAACTAACCATAAATCCTAAAAACCCTAAAAAAACTATAGACCCTAAACCCTAAACCTTAAAAAACTATAGACCCTAAAGCCAAAACACTAAACACTAAACCCTAAACCCTAACCCTAAACCCTAAACCCTAAACCTTAAAATCCTAAACTTTAAAATCCTAAACCCTAAACCGTAAATTGTAAACCCTAAAAACCTAGAAACCTAAACTAAATAAAACCTAATATTAAAATAAATAAAAAACCTAAACCTAAATAAAATAAAAAAGAAAATAAATTAAAAACCTTAACTAAAATCTAACCCTAAACCTAAAAATAAAATAAAATAAACTAATAAAAATAAACTAAAATAAAATAAAATAAAACCTAAAACTAAAAATAAAATTTAAACCTAAAAAATAAAATAAAAATAAAGCTAAACTAAAAAATAAACATAAACCTAAACCTACACCAAAAAAAAGTAAAATAAAAAACCTAAACTAAAATAAATCAACCTAAAATAAATCAACAAAAAAATGAAAATATAAAATATAAAAAACTAAAATAAATAAAAAAAATAAACTAAATAAACTTAAACCTACTGATTTACTTAATTTTTTCAAAAAACCCTAAACCCTAAACTTACAATCTTAAAACCTAAACCTAAACCTAAAAATAAAATAAAAGTAAAACTCAACTACAAAATAAACCTAAACCTTAACCTAAACCTAAAAAATAAACAAAAATGAAACATCTAAACTAAAATAAATAAACATAAACTAAATGAACTAAACAAAACAAAAATAAAAAATAAACATAAATAAAAATGAAAAATAAAATAAACTGAAAAAAAAAATCAAATAAATTAAATAAATAAAAGAAGAAATGATGAATAATTTGTTCTCTTAAAAAAATTGAAAACCTAAACTAAACTAACCTGCCTAAAACCTAAACCCTAAACCCTAAACCTTAAAACCCTAAACCCTAAAACCCTAAACCCTAAACCCTAAACCCTAAACCTAAACTATACCCTAAACCCTAAACCTAAACCCTAAAATAAACTAAACCCTAAACCCTAAACCCTAAAACCTACAACCCTAAACCCTAAACCCTAAACCCTAAACTGGAAACCCTAAACCCTATACCCTAGACCCTAAACCTTAAACCTTAAAAACCTAAAAACCTAAACCTAAACTAAATAATACCTAAAAATAAAATAAATAAATAAAACCTAAACCTAAATAAAATAAAATAAATAAAATAAAATAAAATCTAAACTAAAACATAAACCTAAACCTAAACCTAAGCCTAAAAATAAAATAAATAAAATAATAAAATTACACTAAAATAAAATAAATAAAAACCTAAACTAAACTAAAAAATAAAATAAACCTAAAATAAAAACCTAAATTAAATAAAACTAAATGTAAAATAAAATAAAATAAACCTAAACTATGATAAAATAAAACTAAAAAAAATCTTAAACCTAAAAAATATAACCTAAAGATAAATAAAAAGAAAATGCAACCTAAACTAAAAATTAAAACTTAACCAAAAATAAAAATAAAATGAACAAAATAAAATAAAGATAAACAAAAACTAAAATAAATTAAACTAAAATAAATAAATCCTAAACCTAAACCTAAAATAAACTACATCTAAACCCTTCACTAAATAAAATAAAATAAACTAAAAATTAACCAAAAGTAAAAAAAAAAACCTAAAATAAGAATCTACAACCTAGCCCTAAAAAGCTAAAAACCTAAACCAAAACTTAATAAAAACCTAAAAGTAAAATAAATAACAAAACCTAAACCAAAATAAAATAAAAAAATAAAATAAAATAGAAACATAACTAAATCTTAAAACTAAACCTAAACCTAAAAAGAAAATAAAATTAAAAATAAAAACTAAACTAAAATAAAATAAATAAAAACCTAAACTAATTAAAAAAACAAAAAACCTAAATAAAATAAAAACTAAACTTGAAATAAAAATATAATAAACCTAAAGTAAAATTAAATAAAAATTAAATAAAAACCTAAACATATAAAATAGACCTAAAAATCATACTTAAAACAAAATAAAAAACAAAACCAAAACCCTAAACTTAAAAAAAAACTTAAACCAAAAATAAAATTAAAATAAACTTAAATATAGACTAAAATAAACTAAACTAAATTAAATAAAACCTAAACCTAAACCTAAAATATACTAAACTTAAACCTAAACCTATACTTAATAAAATAAAATAAAAACCTAAACTAAAACCTAAAAATACAAAATAAAACCTAAACCTAAATAATAAAATAAAAATAAAGCTATACTAAAAAATGAACCTAAACTTAAACATAAACCTAAAAAATAAACAAAAATAAATAAACCTAAAATTAATATACTAATTAGATAAAAATAAAAATAAACCAAAATAAAAATAAAAAAATGAAATAAACTAAAATAAATAAACAATAAACTAAAATAAATTAAAAATAAACTAAGTAAACCTAAAATTACTAGTTTACTTAATTTGAAAAGAAATAAAATAAATAAAAATAAAGAAAATCAAAATAAAAAAACCTAAACCTTAAACCTACAATCGTAAACCCTAAACCCTAAACCCTAAACCCTAAACCCTAAACCCTAAAACACTAAACCCTTAACCTTATAACCTAAACCCTAAATGCTAAAACCCTAAACCTTAAACCCTAAACCCTAAAACCTACAACAGTTCCCGAAACCCTAAACCCTAAAACCTAAAAACCTAAAAACCTAAACCTAAACTATATAAAACCAAAAAATAAAATAAATAGAAAAGCATAAACCAAAATAAAATAAAATAAAATAAAAACCTAAACCTAAGCCTAAACCTAAACCTAAAAAGAAAATAACATAAAAAAATAAAAACTAAACTAAAGTAAAATAAATAAAAACCTAAACTAAACTAAAAAAACCTAAATAAAATAAAAAAATAAACCTAAAATAATAATAATATAATCCTAAAATAAAATAGAAGAATAACTAAATAAAAACCAAAACCTAAAAAAAACCTAAACCCTAAAATAAAAAAAATAAACATAAAATAAAAATAAAATAGACCAAAACCTAAACTAAAATAAATAAAGCCTAAACCTAAACCCGAACCCAAAATAAAATAAAATATAGTAAAAGTAAACCTAAACCTAAACTAAAAAATTAAACCTAAAAATAAATCTAAAATAAAAACCTAAAACCTAAACCTAAAAAAATTAAAATAAAAAGCAAAAAAACATAAACCTAAATATAAAAAATAAAACATAAACCTAAAAAATAAAATAATACTAAAAAATAAAGTTAAACCTAAACCAAAACCAAAACCTAAAAATAAGAAATTAACTAAAATAAAAAAATATAAAATACAATAAATAAACCTAAAATAAATAAACTAAACTAAATAAAAAAAATAAATTGAAATAAAAATAAAAAATTAAATAATCTAAATAAACAAGAACCTACCAATTTACTTAATTTAGAAAGAAATAAGATAATAAAAAAAATAAAAATAACCCTAAACCCTAATCCTACAACCCTAAACCCTAAACTCTAAACCTTAAATCCTAAACTTTAAAATAACCCTAAACCCTAAACCCTAAACTTTAAACCCCAAAAACTCTAAAACCTATAGCCTGAACACTAAACCATACACCTTAAATCCTAACCGTAAACCCTAAACCCTAAAAACCTAAACCTTAAAACCCTAAACCTTAAACCATAAATCCTAAACCCTAAAAACCTCAAAATCTAAACCTAAACTAAATAAAACTTAAGAAAATCCTAGACCAGAATAAAATAAAAAAATAAAATAAAATAGAAACCTAAACTAAAAACTAAACCTAAACTGAAAAATAAAATAAAATAAAAAATAAAATAAAATAAAATAAAATATAGGAAAACCTAAACTAAATTTAAAAATAAAATAAACCTAAGTATAGAAAAACTTAATAAAATAAAAACTAAACTTAAAATAAAAAAAGTAAACCTAAAATAAAATAAAATAAAAATTAAAGGAAAACCTAAACCCAAAAAAATTAACCTAGAAGTAAAACCTACTAAAATAAAAAATAAAACTTAATCCTTTAGCTAAAAAAAAAACTAAACCTAAAATAAAAATGAAATAAACAAAATATAATAAACCTAAACTTAAACTAAAATAAATAAAACCTAAACCTAAACCAAACATAAACTAAACCTAAACCTAACCTAAACTAAATAAAATAAAATAAACTAAAAATAAATCTAAATCTAAACTAAAAATAAAACCTAAAAATAAACCTAAAATAAAAACCTAAAACCTAAACCTAACAAAATAAAATAAAAACCTAAACCTAAACATAAAAATAAAAAATAAAACCTAAACCTAAAAAATAAAACAAAAATAAAACTCAACCCAAAAGTAAACACAAACCTAAAGCTAAACCTAAAAAGTTAACTAAAATAAAAAACCTAAACTAAAATAATTAAATTAAATGAAATAAAAAAAAAATCTAAATAAAAATTAAAAATAAAATAAATAAAAAATTAAACTAAATAAACTAAACCTACTCGTTTACTTAATTTTTTTATTTTAAAAAATTATCCTAAACCCTAAACCCTAAACCTACAACACTAAACCTACAATACAAAAAATCGTAAAACCCTAAACCTTATATCCTAAACCCAAACCCTAAACCCTAAAAGCATAAAACCCTAAACCCTACACTCGAAACCCTAAACACTAACACTAAATCTTAAACCTTAAACCCTAACCCTAAACACTAAATCTAAACCTAAAGTCTAATCCTAAACTGAAAGTAACTAAATAAATTTAAAATAAACCTAAACCCTAAAACCTTATAAACATAAACTTATACCTAAACCCTAAGAATGGGAAAAACCTCGACGGCAAGAACATCACCCAACCAAGCTCGCCTAGTTCAAGTGGAGGTGAAGGCAGGCGTGACATCACTGGTGGGGATCTGAGGTGCAGATAAGAGGAGGTGGTCTGAGCGTGGTGGTTATGGAGTGGGAAGAGCGATAGAGGTTATAGCCGTGGTGGCGGTGGAGGGAGAGATCGGGGATCTGATGGTGGATCCCGCCACTGAGAGGCCGAGGTATGGGAACTGAGAAACCAAGAATGGCCAATCCGATCTACTGCTCAAGGAATAATGTCTTTCATTTTGCTCTACATGTTCTCATTTTTTTATCTTTGTCACCGCTTCTTTCATACAAAACTTGGGGTGTTACTTGGTTGATGAAAAAAAAAAGAAATGCTGAATTTGAATTTGTTCTCTGTTAAAATAAAAAAAAAACTAAAATCCTAGACCCTAAACTAAAACCTGAACCCTAGACCTAAAACCTAAACACTCAAACCTAAACCCTAAACCCTAAACCCTAAAACCTAAACCCTAAATCCTAAACCCTAAACCCTAAACCCTAAACCCTAAAACAAAACCCTAAACCATAAACCTAAACAATAAACCCTATACCCTAAATTCCAAACCCGAAACCCTAAACCCTCAACTAACCCTAAACCCTAATCCCTAAACCCTAAACCCTAAAAGCATAAAAACCTAAACTTAAACTAATTAAAAACCTAAAAAAAATAAACAAAAAGCCTAAACCTAAAAAAATAACAAAATAAAATAAAATAAAAACCTAAGCTAAAACCTAAACCTATACCTTAAAGAAAATAAAATTAAAATAAAATTTAAATAAAAAAGCTAAACTAAACTAAAAAATAAAACCGAATAAAATAAAAACTAAACCTAAAATAAAAAATAAAATAAAATCAAATAAAAACTAAATAAATCCCTAAGCATAAAAAAATAAACTTGGAAATCAATAAAAAGTAAAACCTAAACCCTAAACAAAAAAACACCTAAACCTAAAATAAAAATAAAATAAACCTAAACCTAAACTAAAATAAACTAAACAAAAATAAATAAAACCTAAACCTAAACCTAAAACAAAGTAAACCTAAACCTAAACATAGACCAAATAAAAGAAACTTAAACCTAAACTAAAAAATAATACCCAAAATAAAAATCTAAAACCTAAACCTATAAAAATAAAATAAAAATAAAACTAAAAAAAAATAAATCTTAACCAAAACCTAATCCTAAAAAAAACAAAAATAAAAAAACATAAAATAAATAAACTAAACTAAATAAAAATAAAAATAAACCTTAATAATAAATAAAGTAAATTAAAATAAAAAAATAAAGTAAACTAAAATAAATAAAAAATAAACTAAGTAAAGTAAATAAGCCTAAACCTACCAGTTTACTTAATTTAAAAAAAAAATTAAAAAAAATTTAAAAAATAAAAAAACCCTAAACCTACAACCTTAAACCCTAAACCCTAAAACCTGAAACTCTAAATTCTAAACCCTAAACCCTAAAACCTAAAACTCTAACTCATAAACCCTAAACCCTAAACCCTAACCCTAAACCCTAAACCCTAAACCCTAAAACCTACAACCCTAAACCCTAAACCCTAAACTCCAAACCGTAAACTTGAAACCGTAAACCGTAAACCCTAAACCCTAAAAACCTAAAACCTTAACTTAAATTAAATAAAATATAAAAACAACATAAATAAATAAACCTATACCAAAATAAATAAAATAATATACAAACCTAACCCTAAACCTAAATCTCAAAATAAAATAAAATAAAAACTTAAAACTAAAAAAAATAAAATAAATAAAAACCAAAACCAAACTAAAAATAAAATAAACCTATAACAAAAAAAAACCTAAACCTTAAAATTAGACCTAAAAAAACCCTAAACCCTAAACTAAAAAAAAACTTAAACCTAAGATAAGCAAAATAAAATAAACCTAAACCTAAACTAAAATAAATAAAACTTAAACCTAAACCAAAAATAAACAAAACTTAAACCTTAAACTAAATAAAATAAAATAAAGTAAAAAAAAAACCTAAACCTAAACTAAAAAAATAAAACCTAAAAATAAACCAAAAAATATACCTAAAATAAAAACCTAAATAAATAAAATAAAAACCTAAACCTTAACCTAAAAATAAAAACTAAAATTAAAACCTAAAAAATTAAAAAAATAAAAAAAATAAACTAAAAAAATAAACATAAACCTAAACCTAAAGCTACAAAATAAACAAAAATAAAAAACCTAAACTAAAATAAACAAACCAAACTAAATAATCCTAAACCTACTAGTTTACTTAATTTTTTTTAAAACCTTAAACCCTAAACGTACAACAGTAAACCTACAACCCTAAACCATAAACCCTTAAAAACCCCAAACCCTAAACCCTAAACCCTAAACCCTAAACCTTAAACCCTAAACCCTAAAAGAATAAACCCAAAACCCTAAACCCTAAACCCTAAACCCCAAACCTTGAACATAAACTTAAGTAACTAAACAAATTAAAAAATAAACCTAAACCCTAAGACCTACTAAACCTAAACCTAAACCCTAAAGAACCTGACAAGATGCAAATCACCTCAATTAGGCATCAAATCTAGCTGTGGAGGAAGGTGGAGGCGAAGGTGGAGGCGGTGGTTATCATAGTGGTGGTGGGGTATCTGGAATTTCAAGTGGATATGGAGGTGGTGGTCAAAGTAGTGGTGGTTATGGAGGCCGGAGGAGAGATGGAGGTTACAACCGTGGTGTCGGCAGAGGGAGAGATCGGGTATATGATGGTGGATCCCGCTACTCGAGAGGTTAGGTTGGTTCTAATGGGAACTTGAAAAATTGAAGAACGACTGATCCAATATATTGCTTATTGAAATATGTCTTTAAAGTAGAGATAGTTCTAGTTATCTAGGGTTTTGGATTTGCTCTATGTGTGCTCTTTTTTGATCTATGTCATCACTTGTGTCATAAAGCTGGTGTGTTACATGGTTGATGAAATCAAAAGGAAGAAATGTTGAACTTGAATTTATTCTCTATTAAAAAAAATCCAAAAACCCTATACCCTAAACTAAAACCTGAACCCTAGACCTGAAACCTAAACCCACAAGCCTAAACCCTAAATCCTAAAAACCTTAAACCCTAAACCCTAAACCCTAAACCCTAAACCCTAAAACCTTAAACCCTTAACCCTAAACACTAATCCCTAAAACCTAAACTCTAAACCCTAAACTCTAAACCCTAAACCCCAAACCCTAAACCCTAAACCCTAAACCCTAAACCTAACTAACCCTAAACCCTAAAAAGCTAAAAACCTAAACAATAAAATAAATTAAATAAAAAAAGCTAAACTAAAATAAAATAAAAACCTAAGCTAAAACCTAAAGTGAAACCTAAACCTAAACCTAAACCTAAAAAAGAAATCAAAATAAAAAATAAAAATTAAACTAAAAAGTAAAAAACCTACATAAAATAAAAACTAAACCTAAAATAAAAATAAAATAAACATAAAATAAATATAAAATAAAAACTAAATAAAAACCTAAACCTAAAAAATTAACCTAAAACTAACTCCTAAACATAAATAAATAATAAAACCTAAACCTTAAAATAAAAAAACAAAACCTAAACCTAAAATAAAAATAAAATTAACCTAAAACTAAGGAAAAATAATATAAAAAAAATAAATAAAACCTAAACCTAAACCTAAACCCTAAATAAAATATAATAAACTAAAAATAAACCTAAACCTAAAATAAAATTTAAAATTTAAAAATAAACCTAAAACTTTAACCTAAAAAAAATAAAATAAAAACCTAAACCTAACTTTAAAAATAAAAAAATAAAAAATAAAACCTAAACCTAAAAAATAAAATAAAATAAAAATAAACAAAAAATAAACAAAAACCTAAACCTTAACCTAAAAAATAAACTAAAATAAACAAACCTAAAAAAAATAAAATAAACTAAATAAAATTAAAAATAAACCTAATAAGAATAAAAAATAAAATAAACTAAAATAAGTAAAAAATAAACTAAATAAACCTAAATCTGCCAGTTTACTTAATTTAAAAAAATACATTATTTAAATTAAAGTAAAATAAAAAAAAACTTAGCCTTAAACCCAAAACTCTAAAACTATCCCTAAACCCTAAACCGTGAATAATAAACCTAAACCTAAAAAGAAAAGAAAATAAAATAAAATAAATAAAAATAAAAACTAAACTAAACTAACCCTAAACCCTAAACCCTAAACCCTAAACCCTAAATCCCTAAAACCTAAATCTTAACCCAAAACCCTAAACCCTAAACTAACCCTAAACCCAAAACCCTAATCCCTAAACCCTCAACCTTAAAACCTAAACCCTAACCCTAACCCTAAACTCTAAACCCTAAACCTTAAACCTAAACCCTAAACCCTAAACCCTAAAAACCCTAAACCCTAAAGCCTGAGCCCTAAAGCCAAAACCATAAACACTAAATCCTAAACCCTAAACCCTAACCCTAAACCCTAAACACTAAAACCTAAACCTTAAAACCCTAAACCTGAAAGTAAACTAAATAAACCTAAACCTACCAGTTTTTTTAATTTAAAAAAAATAAATTTAAAAAAATAATAATAAAATAGAGAACCTAAACCTTAAACCCTAAAATCTAAACCCTAAACCTTAAAATCTAAACCCTAAACCTATAACCTTAAACCCTAAACCCTAAAACCTAAAACCCTTAATCCGAAACCCTAAACCCTAGAACCTAAAATTCTAACTCATAAACCCTCAACCCTAAAGCCTAAACTCTAAAGCCTAAACCCTAAAACATACAACCCTAAACCCTAAACCCTAAACTTGAAACTGTAAACCCTAAACCCTAAACCCTAAACCCTAAACCATAAAAACCTAAAACCTAAACTTAAACTAAATAAAACTTAAAAATAACATAAATAAATAAACTTATACCTAAATAAAATAAAATACTATACAAACCTAAGCTAAAACCTAACCCTAAACCTAAATCTCAAAATAAAATAAAATAAAAACTAAAAACTAAAAAAATAAAATAAATAAAAACCTAAACCAAACTAAAAAAATAAAATAAACCTAAAAATAAAAAACCTAAATAAAATAAAAACAAAATGTAAAATAAAAATTAAATAAATTTAAACTAAAATAAAATAAAAACTAAATAAAAACCTAAACCTAAAAATAAACCTAAAAAATCCCTAAACCCAAAACTAAAAAAAAAACTTAAAACTTAGACAAGCAAAATAAAATAAACCTAAACCTAAATTAAAAGAAACTAAACTAAAATAAAATAAACTAAGCCTAAACCTTAAACTAAATAAAATAAAATAAAGTAAAAATAAACCTAAACCTAAACTGAAAAATAAAACCTAAAAATAAACCAAAATATATACCTAAAATAAAAACCTAAAACGTAAACCTAAATAAATAAAATAAAAACCTAAACCTAAACATATAAATAAAAAATAAAATTGAAACATAAAAAAAAAAAACTAAACTAAAAAAATAAACATAAACCTAAACCTAAACCTACAAAATAAACTAAAATAAAAAACATAAACTAAAATAAATAAACCAAACTAAATAATAAATTAAAATAAATAAAAAATAAACTAAATAATCCTAAACATACTCGTTTAATTAATTATTTTTTTTAAAAAAAAACCTAAACCCTAAACCTATAACTCTAAACCATAAATCCTTAAAAATCCTAAACCGTAAACCCTAAACCATAAACCCTAAACCCCAAACCCTGAACTTAAATTTAAGTAACTAAACAAATTAAAAAATAGATCTAAACCCTAAAACTGATAAACCTAAACCTAAACCCTCAGAATTGGTAGAACCTTGATAGTCTGAAAATCATTGTCAATTAGGCTCAATCTAGTTCTAGCGGTGGAGGCAAAGCGAGGCGGTTATCATAGTGGTGGTGGGGATCTGAGTTTCATGGATTTGGAGGCATGATCAAGTAGTGGTGGTTATGGAGGCTGGAGAGACGAGGTTATAGCCATGTTATTGGCGAGGGAGAGATCGGGATATTATGGTGGATCTCGCCACGAGAGGTTAGGTTGGTTCATGGGAACTAGAAAATTAAAGGACGGTTGATCCAATATACTACTTATGGAACCCTTTAAAGTAGAGATAGTTCTAGTTATCTAGGTTTTGATTTTCTATGCATGGTTTTTATCTATGTCATCACTTGTGTCAGAAAGCTTGGTGTGTTACTTGGTTGATGAAATCAAAGGAAGAAGTGTTGAGCCTGAATTTATTCTCTATTAAGAAAAAAACAAAAACCCTAAACCCTAAACTAAAACCTAAACCCTAGACCTAAAACCTAAACCCACAACCCTAAACCTTAAACCCTAAAAACCCTAAACCCTAAACCCTAAACCCTAAAACCTAAACTCTAAACCCTAAACCCTAAACCCTAAACCCTAAACCCTCAACTAACCCTAAACCCTAAAAAGCTAAAAACCTAAACTTAAACCACAAAATAAAATAAATAAAAAACCTAAGCCCAAATAAAATAAAAACCTAAGCTAAAACCTAAAGTGAAACCTAAACCTAAACCTAAAAGAGATCAAAATAAAAAATAAAAACTAAACTAAAAAGTAAAAAACCTAGATAAAATAAAAACTAAACCTAAAATAAAAATAAAATAAACATAAAATAAAAACCCAAACCTAAAAAATAAACCTAAAACTACCTCCTAAACATATATAAACAATAAAACCTAAACCCTAAACTAAAACACAAAACCTAAACCTAAAATAAAATTAAAATAAACCTAAACCTAAGGAAAAATAATATAAACAGAAATAAATAAAACCTAAACCTAAACTTAAACCCTTAATAAAATATAGTAAACTAAAAATAAACCTAAACCTAAACTAAAAAATAAAATTTAAAAATAAACCTAAAACCTAAACCTAAAAAAAATAAAATAAAAACCTAAACCTTACTTTAAAAAAAGAAAATAAAAAATAAAACCTAAACCTTAAAAATAAAATAAAATAAAACTAAACAAAAAATAAACATAAACCTAAACCTTAACCTAAAAATAAACTAAAATAAACAAACCTAAAATAAATAAAGTAAACTAAATAAAACTAAAAATAAACCTAATAAGAATAAAAAATAAAATAAACTAAAATAAGTAAAAAATAAACTAAATAAACTTAAACCTACCAGTTTACTTAATTAAAAATAAATAAATTAATTAAATTAAAGTAAAATAAGAAAAAACCTAGCCCAAAACCAAAACCCTAAAACAATCCCTAAACCCCAAACCCTGAACAATAAACCTAAACCTAAAAAAAAAAAGAAAATAAAATAAAATAAATAAAAATAAAAACTAAACTAAAATAAAATAATTAAAAACCTAAACTTAACTAAAAAATAAAAAACCTAAACAAAATAAAAACTAAACCTAAAATAAAATAAAATAATAAATAAATAAAAACGTAAACCTAAAAATTAAACCTAAACATAAAACCTCAAAATAAATAAACTATAAAATCTGAACCATAAACTAGAAAAAAAATCTAAACCTAAAATAAAAATAAAATAAACCTAAACCTAAACTAAAATAAACAATACAAAAATAAATAAAACCTAAAGCTAAAATAAAATAAACCTAAACATAAAACCTCAAAATAAATAAATTATAAAACTTGAACCCTAAACTAGAAAAAAACCTAAACCTAAAATAAATATAAAATAAACCTAAACCTAAACTAAAATAAACAATACAAAAATAAATAAAACCTAAACCTAAACCTAAACACTAAATAAAATAAAATAAATTAAAAATAAACCTAAACCTAAACTAAAAAATTAAACCTAAAAAAACCTAAAACATAAACTTAAAAGAAATAATATAAAAACCTAAACCTAATCCTAAGAATAAAAAAATAAAACCTAAACATAAAAAATAAAATTAAAATAAAACTAAACTAAAAAATAAATCGAAACATAAACCTAAACCTAAAAAATAAACTAAAATAAAAAACCTAAACTAAAATAAAAAAACCTAAAATAAATAAACTAAACTAAATAAAAATCTAAATTAAAATAAACTAAAATAAATAAAACTAAATAAACCTAAACCTAATTTAAAAAAAATTAAAAAATTAAAATAATGACTAAAATAAAAAAAACCATAACCTCATGCCCTAAACCCTAAAACTAATCCTAAACCCTAAACCTACAAACCTAAACTCTAATGACATAACCTTGAAACCCTAAATCCTAAACCCTAAACCCTAAACCATAAACCCTAAAATCCTAAACCCTAAACCTAAACCTTAAACCTTAAACCCTAAAACCTACAACCCTAAACCCTAAACCCCAAACCCAAAAAACTAAACCCTAAACCTTAAAAACCTAAAAACCTATACTAAAACTAAATAAAACATAAAAATAAAATAAATTATAAAACCTATCCTAAATAAAATAAATAAATAAAATAAAATAAAACCTAAACCTAATCCTAAACCTAAACGTAAAAATATAATAAAATTTTAAAAAATAAAAATTAAACTTAAATATAATAAAAAAAACTTAAATTAAACAGAAAAATAAAATAATCCAGAAAAATAAAAACCAAAATAAAATAAAAACTAAATGTAAAATAATATAAAATAAGAAGTAAACCTAAATATAAAATAAATAAATAAGACCAAAACCTAAACCTAAAAATAAACTACACCTAAACTAAATAAAATAAAATATACTAAAAATAAACCTAAATTTAAACCAAAAAATAAAACCTAAAAATAAACCTAAAATAAAAACCTAAACCAAAACCTAAAAATTAAAAATAAAACTTAAACCTCAAAATTAAAATTAAAATAAAACTAAACTAAGAAATAAACATAAACCTAAACCTAAAAAATAAACTAAAATAAAAAACCTAAGATAAAATAAATAAACCTAAAATAAAATAAACTAAATTAAAAAAAATAAATTAAATAAACCTCAACCTGCTGATTTATTTAATTAAAAAAATAAAAAAATCTTGAACCCTAAGACCTAAACCCTAAACCCTAAATCCTGAACCCAAAATCGTAAACCCTAAACCCTAAACCCTAAATCTACAACCCAAACCTACAACTTTAAACCCTAAACTCTAAACCATAGACCCTAAAGCCTAGAAATCCCTAAAACCTAAACAAAAAATCCAAAACCCTAAACCCTAAACTAACCCTAAACCCTAAACCCAAAACCTTAATCCCTAAACCCTAAACCTTCAAACCTAAACCCTAACCCTAACCCTGAACTTTAAACCCTAAACCCTGATACCTTAAACCCTAAACCCTAAACCCTAAAGCCTAAACCCTAAACACTAAATCCTAAACCCTAAACCCTAACCCTAAACCCTATAAACCTAAAACCTAAACCCTAAAATCCTAAACCATAAACCCTAAACCATAAACCCTAAACCTTAAAATCTAAATCCTAAAAACTTAAAAACTTAAACCTAAACTAAATAACAACTAAAATAAATAAATAAATAAAAACCTAAACCTAAATAAACTAAAAACCTAAACCTCAAAATAAAATAAAATAAAAAATAAAAATAAATGAAGCTAAATAAAATAAAATTATAAAATAAAATAAACCTTAAATAAAACTAAATAAAAACCTATGCCTAAAAAATAAACCTAAAAATTAATACCTAAAAATAAATAAAAAAATAAAACCTAAACCCCAAACTAAAAAAAAAAACTTAAAATAAAAATAAAATAAATAAAATAAAATAAACCTTAACCTAAACTAAAATAAACTAAACCTTAACCTAAACTAAAATAAACTAAACCTTAACCTGAACTAAAATAAACTAAACTAAAATAAATAAAACTTAAACCTAAACCTAAAATAAACTAAACCTAAACTTAAACCTACATAAAATAAAATAAAATAAACTAAAAGTAAACCTAAAACTAAACTAAAAAAATAAACCTAAAAATAAACCTAAAATAAAAAGCTAAAACCCAAAGCTAAAAAAATAAAATGAAAACCTAAACCTAAACCTAAAAATAAAACTCGCTTAAAATAAACCTAAACCTAAAAAAATAAACTTTAATAAAACACCTAAACTAAATTAAATAAACCTAAAATAAAATAAACTAAATTAAATAAAAAATAAACTAAATAAACCTAAACATACCGATTTATTTAATTAAAAAAATAAAAAAATCCTGAACCCTAAACCTAAACCTAAATCCTAAACCCTAAACCCTAAACCCTAACCTACAACCCAAAACTAAACTCTAAACCCTAAACTTATAAACCCTAAAATCTTAAACTTAAACCTAAACCTAAACCCAATCTAAACTAACCTAAACTAAACCTAAAACCTAATCCTAAACCTAAACTAAACCTAACCTAACCCCAACTTAAACTAAACTAAACTTAAACCTAAACCTTAAACCCTAAACCAAAATAAACTAAACTAAACTATCTAAACCTAAACCCTAAACCCTAAAGCCTAAACCCTAAACACTAAATCATAAACCCTAAACCCCAACCCTAAACCCTAAACCCTAAAACTTAAACCCTAAAACCCTAAACCATCCTAAACCCTAAACCCTAAATGCTCAAATCTAAACCCTAAAAACTTAAAAACTTAAACCTACACTAAATAAAACATAAAAATAAAATAAATTAAAAATAACTAAACCTAAATAAACTAAAAACCTAAACCTAAACCATAAAATAAAATAAAATAAAAAATAAAAAATAAATGAACCTAAATAAATAAAATTTTAAAATAAAATAAACCTAAAATAAAATAAAATAAAAACTAAATAAAAACCTAAAACTAAAAATAAACCTAAAAATAAATACCTAAAAATAAATAAAAAATAAAACCTAAACCCTAAACTAAAAAAAAAACTAAACATAACAAAAAATAATGCTTCAGTTCAGTTTACGTATTGCTAATATCACCTGGTAAAGATAAACTAATCTAATATAAATAAAACTTAAACTAAACCTAAAATAACTAATCTTAAATAAAACTAAATAAAATAAAATAAAATAATTTAAAATAAACTTAAACCTAAACTAAAAAAAATAAACCTAAAATAAACCTAAAAATAAAAGCTAAAAAGCTAAAATAATAACCCTAAACCTAAAATAAACTTAGTTAAAATAATTTTAAACCTAAAAAATAAATATAATAAAACACCTAAACTAAAATAAATAAACCTAAGTATAAAATAAATAAATAAAAAATAAAATAAAATAAATAAAATAAAAAATAAAATAAACTCAGGATAAATAAAAAAAAAAATTATCCCAAACCTCTTGGGTTACTTGTTTTTTTTAAAAACCTAAACCCTAAACCCAAATTAAATACAACCCAAAACCTAACCCTAAACTTACAACCCTAAATCTTAAACCCCAAGCCCTACTAAACTAAAACCAAAATGTAACTGAATTCCCTAAACCTAAACCTAAACCTAAAGGCTAAACCCAAAACTCTAAACCCAAACTCTAAACCCTAAACCTTAATCCCAACCTAAAACCTATAACCCTAAATCCAAATCCCAAACCTAAACCCAGCCAACATACCATAAGAATGGGTGGAACCTTGATAGTAGCAACATCACCTTCAACTAGGCTCGGTCTAGATCTAGCGGTGGAGGCGAAGGTAAAGTAGGAGGTTATCACAGTGGTGGTGGGCAATCTGGAGGTGTTGGTGGATATGGAGGTGGTGGTAGGTGCAGTGGTTGTTATGGATCTGGGGAGGAGCGGAGTTTATAGTGGTGGTGGTAGAGGTAGAGGGTGATATGATGGATCATGCTATTCGAGAGGTGAGGTTAGTTCTGATGGCAACTAGAGAAATTGAAGAGTGGTTGATCCGATCTACTGCTTATGGAATTGTGTCTTTACAATAGAGATGGTTCTACTTATCTAGAGTTTTTTATTTGCTCTATTGATGTCCATTTTTTATCTATGTCTCGCTTAGCTCTTAGTATACTTCAAGTGCTACTTGGTTGATGAAATCAAAAAAGAAGATATGTTGAATCTGAATTTGTTCTCTATTAAAAAAATATTAAACCCTAATCCCTAAATAATAAACTAAAACTTAAACCCTAAACCTAAAATGTAAACCATAAACCCTAACCCTAAACCCCAAAACCTAAACCCTAAATAATAAAACCTAAACCCTAAACCCTAAACCTATAAAACCATAAACCCTAAACCTAAACACTAAACCCTAAACCTAAACACTAAACCCACAAAATCTACTAAACCTAAACCCTAAACTCCAAACCCTAAAACCTACCTAAACCCTAAACTAACCTAAACCTTGAACTAATCCCAAACCCTAACCCTAAATAAAAAACCCTAAACTATGAATGAAGATGTCATTAGGAGTAGATCTAAAGAATGACCTATTCCTACCATCGTTATGGTAGCTAAAGAAAATGTCTTCGAGTGACTTTCACTTAACTATTAGAGATGTTAATACCATAAACCTTAACCCTTAATCATTTTATAATAACATATATGATAGTATAATGTAGCATCATATATTTGAGCATGTAGTGATGTGTTTTTTGGATGTTATAAGATGTTTTGAAATGTTTTAATATATTATGGTATTATGTCCTATATTAATATAAATCATAAAAATATTAATTTAATAAATCAGATGATGAAATTTGTTAAATTTGAAGTGGGAATTAGGTTGTAGTACCAAAGGTGTGCTATGCCACTTGTAGTCTAAAAAGTAAGATTTCATGTTCAAAATAAATATTATATGTTGTAACATAGTATAGCATCATATATCATAATATATTGTTCTGTGATTTTAAATTATTTTAGTATTTTACAATTATGTAGGCGAGCCTACATTAACATTATTTATAAAAATATTGATTTATACTTTAAAATGGTGAAATTTAGCCAAATTCATAATAGGAAGGGCATGGCATCATAATATATTGTTTTAATTTAAAATATGTAAGTGATATCTGACTAAAATATATAGTTTTTTTATTGTTTAGACTAATTTTATGATTTTTATCTTAAGAAATCTCTTGTGTGTGATATGCAATATAATATAATATAAAATGTTATAGTGTATTATGATATAGGATGACATAACATTGTGTAGCATCATGCATTATGGCATACTATATTGTATATTACTACTTGTTGTTTAGCATATTTTAGTCTATTATAGTGTGATGTAGTAGAGTTTGTACTAGTATAATTCATAAAAATACTAATTTATAGGTGAGATGATGGGATTTGGCGAATTTAAGGTAAGCCTTAGGGAACATCATTGGGGTGTGCTATGGTGTGTCATTTAATCAAAAGAATGAAATTTTGCATCCAAAATAAATGTTCATTTTCAACCAAATTTATAAATTTCTTGCTTAAAGTGATTCATTTGAAGGTGTAATGTAAGATAATATACTATATGAAAGCATATTAAAATATAATGTACATAACATAACATATAACTTCACATATATATGAATTTCTAATTATTGTACATTTTAGTATGTTTTACTTTTGTTATAATACATTGGGTCAAAACTCACAAAAATGTTAATTTGAAGATTGAGATGGAAGAATTTGGCCAAATTCACACACAAGATTATGCTATTTTGTACCATTTCTAAATAAACAATTTTACATCCTAAATGAACATTATTCATATTTTGAAAAATTTTTTATTGTTACTTTTAAGTGATTCTAATGAGGTGTAATGTTAGACAATATATTATATTATAGCAAATTATAATATAAAATCATATATTATAATATAATATATGTTAATTCACTATAATATGTTTAGCATGATATTGTATAGTTAGTTTGAGCTTGCACCATCACAAATCATAAAATGTTGATTACAATGTTAAGATGATTAGAATGAATACATTATTACACTTTTGGTTTGAAGTATTAAAGGTGTGCATAGAAGAAATAAGATTTGATGAGAATTCCATGTCAAGGACATGGAGATCCAAGGATCACACATGCATTTGGACATGACATGTGAGGGTCTATGTTGAGCAATGAAGAAAGAAAATTTGCTTGGATAAGGTTTGAATTTCATTTGATTATATGATTTATGGAAAGAAGATCTGCTGGGGATAAGAATTTATAATCCACTATGGATTAAGATTGAAATGACTTTAATTTGTTCTATTTTAATTGATGTGGAGGCACATCTGCTGGAGATATGGGCTTGAGTTTCTTGGGATGGGTATATGAACCCTTAAGAAGTAGGTTAGAGCTATCATTAATTTGGATTAGAGTTTAATTTCATAGATTATTTGGGGATGTATCCTAGGGATAAAAGTTTGGTTGGATTTTTTTGATTTATACTCTACTGGGGGCATTGGTTTAATTTTGCTCCATTGGGGAGGTTGGTTTTGAATTTGATTTATTTGCTTGACTTATTTATATATGATTTGGGGCTCCACTAGGGAGAAAGGGTGTGAATTAAAACTAGGTCGAGTTTAACTTAGTGAGTTAATGTATGGATTTGTGCGATGGACCCTAAGAGCTATATTTGGTTTGACCTATCTCAGGTTTACAAATCTAACGGGATAGTCTACCAACTATGTTGTAGAGCTAGCCAACCTAAGGGAGTGCCTTTGGTGTGTTATGAAGGCATAGTAGACTTACATCTTCAAAGAGGAACAACTGGGGTGACCTATTAGATGCAAAAAATGGGCGACCTAGGGTGACTCTTGAGTGAATGTGGGGACTTATGTCAACTCAGTAAGTAGTGGATTAATTATATCTTAAATTCATGTGATTTGATAATGTTTATTTGGTTTAGTTTGATTTCAAATTGAGGGCATATCCGTTGGGGATTTGAGCTCGATCAAATTTGATAGATTTAATTTATGGACCATGTTGGTGTGGACCCTTGATAAGGGGTTATATCATGTGTCTATCTCATTTACAAATCCAAAGGGATAGTCTACTAGTTGTGTGTAGAGCTAGCCAACCTAAAGGGTTTCCTTTTCGTAGCATGTGGTAGGAAGAAGGCGTGTAGACTTACATCTTCTAAAGGAACAAAGGTGACATGTTGGTAGCACATAAATAGAACGACTTAGGAGACTAGCGAATTTCACTAGGGACTAATATCAACTCAAGGGTAATTGAGCGATTCCTGGGGAATTTTTGCTAACACCTAAAGATAGAATGCCACTTGGGAAAGATGCTAGATGTCCTCTAATCCACTGAATATATATTTTGTTTATATGTTTGCATGGACCTTATTGGTGTGTGAGGGACCACACTAAGAATAGGCTATGTGGGCCTTGACCTATCTTAGATTTGCTGGACCAAGGGAGAATCTTCACATCCACAAGATGGATTCTCCAACCATAGTGATTACAAGGAAAGGGAAGCTTAGTAGTAACGGGTAGTGTCTAAATGGGTTCACAAAATATGATCAATAGTGCCCATGGTGAGGTGCAAGGTTGTTATCCTAAGCCCTGGAAAAGAAAGCCTATAGGTGTATGGTGGCCAATTCAAGGAGAAAACCTAGCGGACTTACATCTGCCATGTGTGGTGTATCCTATGGTGCGAGAACCAACCAACCTAAGGTGTATCCGTCAGCATGAGTGGTGTATCCATAAGCACAGTGAGAACCAACCAATCTAAGGTTCTTGTCGGTGTGCAACAATCAATCTGGAAAGAAAGCAAGTAGGCTTACAACTTTTTAAGTGGAACTGAACATTGGGATAGTCTATCATCGGTGGGACAAATGCTATTTGACCTAGAGCAATTACTAAGGGGAGCTTCGAGGAAAGACTGGACCCAGACATGAACTAGTCAGGAGGGAAGAAACCACTAGGAGACTTATCATAAACCTCAAATATACTCAATTAAGTCAATTCATGTAGGCTAATCTAAGAATAAAGTGTAGCAGACTCACATCCTCTTAAATAAAGCCAATATGAGGTAGCTTACCGGCCACGCAGTAAGGCATACCAAACTAATAAGGCACTCATCAGTGTGCAGTGGCCAAGTAAGGAAGGAAAGCACAGCAGACTTACATCCTTCAAAGCAAGAAGACCACTGGGGTGACACACTAGTAGGGTAATGCGTTCAACCTAGGCGATTCTTGAATGAGTGTTTGGGGGTGTTATCTCTACGAGTAGCAGATAAAAGATATGTGTTTATTTTATATGTTTATGTGTAGTTTATGTTTGTGTTGTTATTTTGATGAGGATAGGATCTCAAGTTCATTACACCGACCCTAAACACATCATGGTAGATTCATAAACAAGAATACTTTTATCATTGAAGAGATTGAATTCAAAATGAAATTTTCATTGATGATAATTATTTTAAAACATGATTTATTATAATTCTTTAAGTATAGCCTGTTGATTGGAAGCATTGGGTGCTCTCCCTTATGATTAATAAACTAATAAGATTCTCCTTGGTAGGCCTTCTCTATGGAAAAAGGTTCTTCCCAAGGGGGTTCAAACTTGCCTCCCATCTTACGACAGGCAATAATCAGTCTCTTTAGAACTAAAATAAGCTTTCCTACTTGAAAAGCTTTAGGGACCAACTTGTGAGCGAATTATTTTAGCTTTATATAACTTGAGATTTTGGCATGAGCATCTCCTCAATCCTTTGATCTCTTCTCTTGAGTTCTACTGTTGTGATCTTGCTACCCAGCTATCCTTAGTGATGTGAGTTCAACTTGGTAGAATGGCTTGAGACCCATACACTAAGGAGGAAGGTAGGCAGTTGGAGTTCTATATGGTATGGAGGCCCACAAGGCTTCAATTAACTTTGCCACTATTGCTTGTACTTGTGAGTTTCTTTCTTGGATGAGAGTTTTATTGAAGGCTTCGCTAGAATTTTTCCTTGATGGTAGATCTCCAATATATGATGTGACTTGGGCAAAGTTGTTGATCTCTGCTGCTCTTCAATGTAGGACCATTATCAAATATAATTTATCAGCATAGATGTATGGTGGCCAACTCAAGGAGAAAGTGTAGCATACTTACATCACATGAGGGGTATATCCTATGGAGAACCAACCAACCTAAGGTGTATCTGTAGCATGAGTGGTGTATCCATCCGCATAGTGAGAACCAACCAACCTAAGGTGTCATGATCAATCTGGAAAGAAAGCATGTAGCTTAACTTTTAAAGTTGAACTAAACATTAGATAGTCATCATGGGACATATGCTCGACCTAGAAATTACTAAGTGAGCTTCAAGGAAGGATTGGACGACTTGAAGTAGTCGGGGAGGAAAAAACCACTAGGAGACTTACCCTAAAATGACCAGTCTTGCAAGAAAATAAAACAAGACATCCTCTTAAAACTACAGGTAGCTTAAGTGGGTGTGCAATGGCCAAGTAAGGAAGGAAGCATAGCATACTTGCATCTCTAAAGCAAGAAGACCACTTGGGTGACACACTTGCACGTTAGCCCAACCTAGAGCACTTGTGAGTGAGGTGGAGTTATCTTAGTAGCTCAAGATAAAGATATGTGTTTGTTTGATATGTTTGTGTGTAGTTTATGTTTGTGTTGTGTTGATGATAGATAGGATTCCGCTTGAGTTCATTACACCAAACCTAAACACATCGTGGCATTGCAAACAAAATACTTTTAACATGGAAGAGATTGAATTCAAAATGGAATTTTCATTGATGATAATTATTTTCAAACATGATTTATTATAATTCTTTAAGTATAGCCTATTGATTGGAAGCATTAGGCACTCTCCCTTATGATTAATAAACTAATAAGATTCTCCTTGTTAGGCCTTCTCTATGGAAAAAAGGGTCTTCCCAAAGGGGGTTCAAACTTGTCTCCCATCTTACGATGTAAAGTAATCAATCTCCATAGAACTAAAATAAGCTTTTCTTCTTGAAAAGATTTAGGACATACCAACTTATTGTGAGCTTAAATCATTTTAGCTTTATACAACTCGAGGTTTTGGCATGAGGTGTCTCTCTCCTCTACTTCGATCTCTTCTAACCACACCTGCTCATTGTATGATCTTACTACCCACAACTATCTTTAGTGATGTGAGTTCAACTTCTAATGGTAGAATGGCTTCGGACCCATACACTAAGGAGAAAGGAGTAGACTGAGTTGGAGTTCTATATATGGTGCGTACAAGCCAACTAATGCCATGCCACTATCGCTTGTACTTTGAAGTTTCTTCAAGATTTGGATGAGAGTTTTGTTGAAGGCTTCTAAGCCATTTTTCTTGGGTAGTTGATGGTAGAATATCTCCAATCTATGTTATGACTTTGAGCAAAGTTTTGATCTCAATGCTCTTGAATGCAGGACCATTATCAAATATAATTTGTCAAGGCACTCTGTACCTATATAAGATTTGGCTCCTAAAGAATTATAGCACATGCTGAGTTATGACCTCTTTGAGTGGAATCACCTTCACCCATTTGGAAAAGTAGTCAACAGGAGCTAAGATGAATCAATGACCCTTGGAAGGAGGATCAATCACCACTATGGGTACTCAACACCGAATGGCCATGCTAAATGTAGGATGTAGAATGTTGGTGGTGGACCACAATATGTATTTGATAGTGGTGGCATCGCCTAGCCATATCCATGCAATATTTGATCATCAATGACCAGTATCCTAGTCTCTTGAATCTTGGCTTTCATCTTTGACCGGATTTTTGGCTCACATAATCTGACCTTGGTCACGATCTATGGGCTTTGTGCTTGTATAAACAATGTAACCACATATGATCGAAAGACCGCAAGACAAGACACCATCCACAAGAGTGTAGGAAAGTGTTCTTTGCTCATCGTGAGATTGAGACTTCTCTTGAGGTAGTTTTCCATTTAGGTAATCCATGAATGGTTGCCCAATCTAACTCCTCATCCTTCTTGCAATGGCAACCTCCCTTCAAGAGAGTGCTTTTGATGAGTTCAATATCAATAATGATAAGAATTATCTATTTTGATTTTATTGATATGGACTCATCCTTTGACATGCCAACTCCTTGGCTAAAGCATATGCTATGGCATTCTATCCCTCAAGAAATCTTATAAATGGTAACCTCGGGATTTAGGCCAACAACTCATGGTGTACTTATGGTAGTGATGGAGCTTCGGCTTTATAACCTTATACGACCCAACAATTTGTTTGATAACTATCTGAGAATCCTTGAAGATGTTGATGTTTAGGATTCTTAGAGTAACGACTAACTCTAGATCGGCAATCAAAGCTTTATATTTGGCTTCATTGGTGGATTGGACATATGATATGAGAATCTCATCACATCACGTCAGAGTTAAGAGAACTATTCCTACCGCCTTTCTAGAATAGTAGATTGGTTCTTCCTCTTTGAGAGGAAGTCGCACCATCAAAGTACATCTCCCAGTAGTGAATGCTAGTATCCCCTAAGTTCATAATTTGTTCATCAGGGAGATCATCACTAAGTAGAGAGTTAGTAGGAAGTAGGTGTGCTGCTAAGAAATCATAGCTTGTCCTTTCACATAGATGAATATAAAGGAAATGTCAAACTAAGAGGATCATGGACCATGCCAACCATCCATATAGTGTCATGTCATGAGATACTGTAGTTGATTGATCCTAAAGATTAAGTTCACCTTATGAGGAAGCATGTTGTTTTGGGATGTAAAGATTAAAGCTAGCAATGCTTCTCAATGGATAATTAGCCTAAGTAGGGATTATAAGATGGCTGAGGTAGTAGAGTGTATTTTCCATCCCTTCATCATTAGCTTGGGTCAACCAAGCACCAAGGGAATCATCTAATGCAAAAAGTGAGTGCAGACAAAGATAGCTACTAGCATGGTCATCAAGTAATGCTTGATGTCTTCAAAGGCATGCTCACACTTGTCATCCCACTTGAACTTGGCATCCTTTTGACAAGTGAGAATGACATCTTTATGATAGGTTGATATAAAGCATCTTAGATATGCCAACTTGGAATGATCTAAGTTGAGTTAAATTTGGGGTGGCATTTCTAATATCACCTTGATCTTCTCGATTGATTCTAATGTCTCAACAAACCCAAGGAATTTCCTTGAAGCAACTCTCAATGCACACTTTAGGGGTTCATTTTGAGGTTAAATTATCTTAACTATTTGAAAACTACTCAAGTCAAAGGGTCTTCTTTTTTCTACTTTTGATGATCGACATGATGATGAATGAATGAGTTAGTCAAGATTTGAGTCATAGCTCCGGTATGTAGCACCAGCATTTTAAGGCTAAGGCATGACCTTATAGCAAAATGATTCTGATTAGGGTTCTAAAAGCAATGTTTCTTTCATCTTTAGGAACCATCTTTATTTGATTATATCCAGATGAGCCATCCATGAAAGAGAAGACTGCATGAGATGAGGCAATATCCACCATCACTCTGGATTGGTATGGAAATTCATCTTTTGGACATGCCTTATTTAAATCCAAAATTGACATATATGAATTTGGCCATTCTTTTCTTAAAGGATGACGCTAACTAGGGGTATTTTCTTTCGATGAAGCCAACATTATCAATTTCTTGACTTTAAAATGACCTATTGTTCTATGTCTAATCGCATGTGTCTAGGAGCTTGCTTGATAGATAAGTAGGCTCGCTAGTTTATGGACCACTACATTAGAGCCAATCCAACATCTCTTCATAACTCCATGGAAAGTGGTCCTTAAACTCAATCAATAGCCTTAGCCAAACTAAATTCGATGGTTTTGTTCATTCAACAAATTGATGTATGTGGGCGTGGATCTTCTTTAGTTCTAAGTTGATTTCTTTGAGCTCATTGATGGTTGACTTGATCTCTTCTTCAAACTCAGCGTGCATCTTTGACTTCAAAATCATTTGGATCATGAAGTTTCTAAGCATAACTCCTCATATGAGTTAATGTGATTTGAAAAGAATTATCAATTCCAAATGATTGGTGATGACTAGTAGTAATCATCATCATCGATTGGAACCACAGAATCTTAGTCCCGGTCTTGATTGAGAGCTTTTCATTTGTTCTTCCATATTCTTTCAAGTAGTCGACTATGCTTTGACCAAGTATGTGGGATTAACCCTTTCTTTGCTAAATTATGAACACAAGGCAAGTACCAATCAAAAGGTAATTATCTTAAATCTTTTTATGAATCATCCTCAAGTTCTCCATCAACTTCTTGACTTGAGGATGATGCTCCAAGAACCTCACGAGTCTTCACACTGTGGATGACTTAGGGCTTCCTTAACTATAAACCCTAGCTTTTGAGAGGAAAGTGGGGTTAGAGCTAAGGTTATGCCTAACTTATTCGTTATAGACTTGATACACTTATGCTTTACTTTGGAGCTCGATCTTCATCGCTATCTCGCTCAAGTGTCATCTCCAAGAGAATCTACTACTAAGAAGAGTTGACTGTGTACTAAATGTATACTCATCCATCCAACTAGATTCTAAGTCTACATGGATAGTGTGTATTCTGGTATGGGACATATCTTCTATTGGGTGGCCAATAAGGAGATTTTCCACCCCTGGAACTGCCTCTAAACTAGCCTCTTCATCTACCTGGTGGAGGTCAGGTCATCCTACCCATATGTTCGAATGGAGTAACGAACTGAGGGTGGAATCTAATGTCAGGCTCCACTTCCTCCTCCAAGTCTATTTCCGCTCCCTTTTATTTTCTTTTTATTTACTCTTTATTTTCTTTTATTTTCTCTTTCTTTATTTTCTTTTTTTCTTTTATTTCTAAACTTTGGCCAAGTTTATGATAATAGACTTGTTGATTTTGAGGGAGGTAGTAAGTCGCATCATATATGCCTCATGAACTATAAATGGCTTGAGATCTACATGTAGAGATCCCGCCTCTCAAAACTTCATACACTCATGTAGAAAGGATGGAACTATGTTGTTCTCATGTATCCATGTTCTCCCAAACAAAGTGTTGAAAGATGTATTCGAGTCTATAATGTAAAACCGGCTTCTGCCTTTTCAATCATCTATCTCCAAGGGCAACACACTATGGAGCCTAAGGCCTTTGACCTCTTTTGGAGTGTGGATTCAATCTTCTCATCTTATAAGAAGTCTTATAGACACTAAGACATCCCTAGTCATAAGATTCTTCTAAAAATTATTGAAACACTTAACCTAAGCCTAAAGACTTAGAAGGGTTAACCATAAGATTAGGTTATGCCTTAAGGATTAGGATAATCCACCTACTGTACAACCCAAATCCAATCCAAACCCAAATTAAACCTCAAGTTCAATTCAAACATCAAATTCAAATTCAAATCCAAACCCAAATTCCAAAACCAAATGGTTGAAGCCCATCAAATCCAAATTTGAAACCCTTCTTAAGCCATATGACCTATCCCATGGACTTAGCCAAATCTTAATCCAAATCAATCCAAAATCAATTGATTTTCTCATAATCAATTTATATCTTCAATCATCCTAAATATAAATCAAATCTATATTCAAATGATCAAAACTAAATCAACTAAATCAAATTAAATCAAAACCCTTCCTAAGCCATATGACCTATCCATGGACTTAGCCAAAAAATCAAGTTAAACTCAATTGATTTTCTCCCAAATCAATCATATTTTCAATCATCTTCACAAATTTAAATGAAATATATTTTAAATGATCAAAACTAAATCAAACCAAATCAAAATCCAAACCTAAGCCACATGACCTAACTCCATGGACTTAGCCACATTCTTCATTTCCAAAACCCAAATTCAATTTATTTTCTCATGAATCAATCATACCTTCAATCATAATCACAAATATAAATAAAATCTATAATCATCAAGCCAAACCAAAATCAACCCAAGTCAAACCCAACTTAACTCTTTTGACTTGAAATGTTCAAATGAACCAAAACCCATTTGAACTCAAGTTTGTAATTGAATTAATATATCAATCCCAAATCCATATATAAACTCAACTAAATCAAACTCAACCCAAAATGAAGCCAACTACCCCAATTGGTCTACTTGACCCAAAGTGGCCAACTTGACCTATTTGAGCCAAGTTCTAATCCTACCCAAATTAGATTGAACCAAGCCCATCAAAACCTCCCATCATGATCGTTGATCACCCTAGGTTGATCAATTGTCACAAATTGGGTCAAATAAAGTCAACTTGGTTATTTTACCAAGTCAACCACTTAACCCATATGAACTTAAACTAGCCAAATTGCAACCTAAGCCAATTCCCTTGAAACAAATGATTCATACAAATCAAAATCAATATTTGAATATGACTTGACCTTCAATTGAGTCAAACCAAACCCAATTGGCCCTCTGACCCAAGTTAACCAAATTGGCCTAAAAGACCAAATTGGGTCAAATCAAAATATAAATTAAATTGATTGCAACTAATGACTCAAGTTCATTCTAAATTGATTTTGAACTTGACCAAAGCCATGATTGACTAATTGAACCCAATTGACCTACTTAGCCCAATTTGACCTAAATGTTCAAGTTGGCCTAAATCAAAACCAAATCTAAATTAATTGAAACCAAAGCCTACAATCATCTTCAATTGGTTAACTAAACCCAAACCAACACCCAACCCAAGCTAATCTAACCTATTTGATCAAATTGGTCAACTTAACCCATTTGACCCAAATGAATTCAAATGACCCAAAATCAAATCTAAGCCAAACTAAACCAAACCAATTGAACCAAAACATCCTAAAATGATCATATGAACTTGACTCAACCCTTGGTTTGACCCATTTGACCAATTGGTCAACTTGACCCAACCTAACCTAATTTGACCTAAATGAGTTAAATTGAGCCAAACTTAACCAAATCAACTCCAATCGACTTGAAATTTGGCTAACCCACTTTTGTCTCATTTCAAATATGCTCAAATCAAATCCAATGCAAAATGATCATTCTACCATTGGGTCAAGGGAATCACATGAGACAAATCACCCATGTAAGTGGTCATTTCCATCGCCACTTGATAATCTCCCAATGGTCCACCTAGGCACCTAGACGCCTCAACCTAATCCAAGGGGTGGTTGGGTCAGCCATGACCCATGGGAGGTGAAATCACCTCACCCTCCCCACAGGAGCATTTGAAACCCATAGCAAGAAGCCAAACCATATCCCACCATCTGATCAAGATGAAGGGGTGCGGGGGGAGGGTATACACCCCCTTCTTTCCACTCAAACACACATAAAAATCATTCCTCGCCTGCTACCCAAGAAGAGCGTTAGAATTTCTAAGTTCCCAAGCTCATTCCTCGATCATAAAATGCCATTCTTGTACATCAAAATAGACACTCCTATTTTTGACCTAACCCCATTTCTCCATCAAACTCAAATTAACTTTGCACACCTTCCCTAGGCCTCCTCAAGCAAGAACAAATCATCTCACAAACTTCGAGAACTAGAGGTGGGACTTCGATCAAAGTCAAGCTCCAAATCATCAAATAGTGGCCTTCCGAGCAAATGTTGAGGAATTGATCTAATTGCTGCTCAATAGAGCTTCATCTCTGCTAGATGAAGCTTCTTCAATCGTTTGAGCCCCCAGTCTTGAGCTTCAGTGAGGTATGCTTCCAAAATAGATCCTTAGCTAAAATGGGTTGGAAATTTTAAAGAAAACTTGTATATCGGTGATCTTGACCATTGGATCCTCCCATCGATGTCGTGAAGGTGGGATCCTTTTGAGTTGATCCGAGCTCTGCAAGCTCAAATCAAGTGAGAAATGGACAAACTCCATTCCCCTCACTAGCACGATGTTAGATCAGGCACTGTATGTTCCACATGATCAGAACGGATGATTGTCATTAGATCTACTAGATCAATTTGATTTAATCTTATTAAGCTTTAACATTAATTGTAGCAGTCTGATTTGATATCGAATGGTAGATGAGAAAGCACGTCCACCTCCACCACGTAAGTGCTGAGTCGGATAAGTTTTATGTAGCCAATCTTGAGGTACCACATGGCCAATAGGCTTTAATTAGGCTTAATTAATCATTTTAATGAAACTTCTAAATTTTAAAAAATCATAGAAAATAAAAAATGCAAATAAATACTAATTTTAAAGGTATTTGGAAGAATTAATTAAAATGATCTTAAATAATTTTGAATAAGTTTAATTACAAAATTAATTAGCTTAATTACTTTTAATTACATCAGAATTAATCCCAAATTTTGTGGGTTAATTTAATGGGATGACCTCTACCACCCATGATTTTCTTGGGATTTATTGCTCACTTAATTAAGAAAATGACTAATTAAACCTTACCTACTATTTTAAGTTAATTAATGATTAATTAATCTAATGAATAGTAATAAATTGGTTAATTAAGTTTAATCATTACTAAAGTGAAGTAAAGATAAGGTTGGGACCCCTTTCAAGTTCATTTCACCCTTTTCTAAAATGAAATTAATTAAAATTTAACTAATTAATTAAATCACTTAATCAAATTGAAATGATAATCACATCTAACCTTAATTAATTAAATCATGGATATATTTAGGTGTTTAATAACCTAAAGTAGTTTAATGAAATTATGGTTAGTCCACATGTGTGGCAAAACCATAAGAGTAATTAATTAAGTCCCATAATCTAATTAACTATTAATCATGAGCCAATTGCATTAGGCCCCTTTTATTTCCTAGATCATTGCAAGTTTATTTTCTATGCATATCATGTTGGCTCATAATTATTTAGTTATTTTCTTTAAGGTGAGATTAGTAAGCTAATTAATTCATCTAATTAAGGGTTCAAATAATTAACCCATTAAATCAACCTAATTACATTTCTAATACTAATGTGATATGAGATTGGATCAATACTAATGTTATTAAAGATTATTATTATTCCACTTTAAAATATGCAACAAAAGCCACTCTTTTGAAGTTTTTATCTTCTATTGATTTATTATTACCAATGACTACAACCATTGGCTTAATGGTTTCCTATGGATGAGATTGGTAAAGTTTAATAGCATGAACATTGATTCCATTGCTAGTCAGGGTTACACAACTCAATTTTAAAATTGTTGGCCTATTATTAAGCATGACTTAATTGATGCTATTGTTGATTTTTTTATTGGTAATCCTCTCCTATATTTTTCAAGCACTTGCATTGTTCTAATATAAAAAAAAGATAATCTAGATTCTTAGAGTGATTTCAAACCTATTTGTCTTGGTACTTTTTTTATAAATTGATTTAAAATTTTTAATTGACTTAGTCCTTTTAAAATTTATCTCCTCAACCAAGGTTTTGTTAAGGAGATCTATATCATAACATTCTTCTTGCTAATGAGCTTATCCATGATTTGGATGTTCCTTCTAGAGGTGGTAACTTCCCAAATTAAATATTTCTAAACCCTGATAATATTTCCATTTTAAATATCTTGCATTTATTTGTTACTGATAATTTCATTAACCTTATTAAAAATTATATTAATATGCTTGGTTTGCTATTCTTTTAATGGTGAAACTTAGGCTCCCCCTCATGGTTTAAACAAGGAGATCCTTTGTCGCTTCTTGCTTATTATTCTGTGGAATACCTTTCAGCTTTAAATGATTTATTCAATAACAATCTATGTACTTTAGAACTCTTGGTGGTATCCCTATTTCTCATCTTAGCTGCGATGATTTCATTATCTTTATAATGCTTCCTTCATCATATTAAAGACTTAAGTTTTAAATATTTTGGTAGATGGTCTTCTATTAATGAAAGCAAGTACCATTACCTCACCAAAATTTTAAATAAAATCAATCATATAGAATCACTAACTTTAAACACCAACAACTCCTAAAAATACTCTCTTTTTTAAGTAAAAAAATTAAAGTAAATAAACCCTAAACCCTAAACCCTAAGTAAAATAAACCTAAACCTAAACCCTAAACCCTAAACCCTAAACCAAGTAAAAATAAAAAACCTACCTACTTAGAAAAAAAAAATTTAAAAATTTAAAAAATAAAAACCCTAAACCTCAAAACCTTAAACCCTAAACCCTAAACCTTACCCCATAAACCCTAAACCCTAAACCCTAAACCCTAAACCTTAAACTAACCCTAAATCATAAACCCTAAACCCTAAACCCTAACCCTAAACCCTAAACCCTAAACCCTAAACCCTAAACCTAAACCTAAACTAAATGAAACTTAAACCAAACTTAAACCTAAACCCTAAAACCTAAAACCTTAACTTAAATTAAATAAAATATAAACAACATAAATAAATAACCTATACCAAAATAAATAAAATAATATACAAACCTAACCCTAAACCTAAATCTCAAAATAAAATAAAATAAAACTTAAAACTAAAAAAAATAAAATAAATAAAAACCAAAACCAAACTAAAAATAAAATAAACCTATAACAAAAAAAAACCTAAACCTTAAAATTAGACCTAAAACCCTAAACCCTAAACTAAAAAAAAAACTTAAACCTAAGATAAGCAAAATAAAATAAACCTAAACCTAAACTAAAATAATAAATAAAACTTAAACCTAAACCAAAATAAACAAAACTTAAACCTAAACTAAATAAAATAAAATAAAGTAAACCTAAACCTAAACTAAAAAAATAAAACCTAAAAATAAACCAAAAAATATACCTAAAATAAAAACCTAAATAAATAAAATAAAAACCTAAACCTTAACCTAAAAATAAAAACTAAAATTAAAACCTAAAAAATAAAAAAAATAAAAAAAAAATAAAAAAAAAATAAACATAAACCTAAACTAAAAAAATAAACAAAATAAAAACCTAAACTAAAATAAATAAACCAAACTAAATAATCCTAAACCTAAGTTTACTTAATTTTTTAAAAAAACCTTAAACCTAAACGCATAAAACCTACAACCCTAAACCATAAACCCTTAAAACCCTAAACCCTAAACCCTAAACCCTAAACCCTAAACCTAAACCCTAAACCCTAAAAGCATAAACCCTAAACCCTAAACCCTAAACCCTAAACCCCAAACCCTGAACATAAACTTAAGTAACAAAACAAATTAAAAAATAAACCTAAACCCTAAAACCTACTAAACCTAAACCTAAACCTCAATGGGAACCTAATGCAAATCACCTAATTACTCAATCTAGATCTATGGAGGCTAAGGTGGAGGCTATTAATAGTGGTGGTGGGGTATCTGGAATTTCAAGTGGATATGGAGGTGGTGGTCAAAGTAGTGGTGGTTATGGAGGCCGAGGAGAGATGGAGGTTACAAACTGGTAGAGGAGAGATCATATGATGGTGGATCCTACTAGAGGTTAGGTTGGTTCTAATGGGAACTTGAAAATTGAAGAACCAGATCCAATATATTGCTTATTGAAATATGTCTTTAAAGTAGAGATAGTTCTAGTTATCTAGGGTTTTGGATTTGCTCTATGTGTGCTCCTTTTTGATCTATGTCATCACTTGTGTCAAAAGCTTGGTGTGTTACATGGTTGATGAAATCAAAAGGAAGAAATGTTGAACTTGAATTTATTCTCATTAAAAAAAAATCCAAAACCATACCCTAAACTAAAACCCAACCTGACTAAACCTAAACCCACAAACCTAAACCCTAAATCAAAAAAAACCTAAACTAAAACCCTAAACCCTAAACCCTAAACCTAAAACCTAAACCCTTAACCCTAAACACTAATCCTAAACCTAAACTCTAAACCCTAAACTAACCCTAAACCCCAAACCCTAAACCCTAAACCCTAAACCCTAAACCTTTAACTAACCCTAAACCCTAAAAAGCTAAAAACCTAAACAATAAAATAAATTAAATAAAAAAAGCTAAACTAAAATAAAATAAAAACCTAAGCTAAAACCTAAAGTGAAACCTAAACCTAAACCTAAAAAGAAATCAAAATAAAAAATAAAAATTAAACTAAAAAGTAAAAAACCTACATAAAATAAAAACTAAACCTAAAATAAAAATAAAATAAACATAAAATAAATATAAAATAAAACTAAATAAAAACCTAAACCTAAAAAAGTAACCTAAAACTAACTCCTAAACATAAATAAATAATAAAACCTAAACCTTAAAATAAAAAAACAAAACCTAAACCTAAAATAAAATAAAATTAACTAAGGAAAATAATATAAAAAAAATAAATAAAACCTAAACCTAAACTAAACCCTAAATAAAATATAATAAACTAAAATAAACATAAACCTAAAATAAAATTAAAATTTAAAAATAAACCTAAAACTAACCTAAAAAAATAAAATAAAACCTAAACTCTAAAAAATAAAAAAAATAAAAATAAAACCTAAACCTAAAAAATAAAATAAAATAAAAATAAACAAAAAATAAACAAAAACCTAAACCTTAACCTAAAAAATAAACTTAAATAAACAAACCTAAAAAAATAAAATAAACTAAATAAAATTAAAAATAAACCTAATAAGAATAAAAAATAAAGTAGACTAAAATAAGTAAAAAATAAACTAAATAAACCTAACCTTCATTTACATTTAAAATAAATTATTTAAATTAAAATTAAAATAAAAAAAACTAGCTAAACCCAAAACCCTAAAACTATCCCTAAACCCTAAACGTGAATAATAAACCTAAAATAAAGAAAGAAGAAAATAAATAAAATAAATAAAAATAAAAAAACTAACCTAAACCCAAACCCTAAACCCTAAACCCTAAATCCCTAAAACCTAAATCTACCCAAAACCCTAAACTAACCTACCCAAAATAATCCTAAACCTCAACCTAAACCTAAATAACCACCTAAATCTCACTGACCCACCCTAAACCCAAACCCTAAACCCTAAAATAACCCAGGCTAAGACAAAACTAAACACTAAATCCTCTCTAAACCCTGACCTCCCTAAACTAAACCTAAACCTTAAACCTAAATAAATAAACTAAACTGTTTTGTTTAATTTAAAAAAAATAAATTTAAAAAATGGTAATAAAATAGAGAATCCTAAACCCTAAACCCTAAAATCTACCCTAAACCATCTAAACCCTAAACCTGACCCTAAACCCTAAAACCTAAAACCCTTAATAAACTCCACAGGACTAAAATTCCCATAAACCCTCAACTAAACTCTAAAGCCTAAACCCTCATACCTCCCTAAACCCTAAACTACCCTAAACTTGAAACTTTGGGCCCTAAACCCCTCATAAATAACCTAACTTAAATAAATAAAACTTAAAATAACATAAATAAATAAACTTATACCTAAATAAAATAAAATACTATACAAACCTAAGCTAAAACCTAAACCTAAATCTCAAAATAAAATAAAATAAAACTAAAACTAAAAAAATAAAATAAATAAACCTAAAACTAAAAAAAATAAAATAAATAAAAAAAATAAAATAAAAAAAACAAAATGTAAAATAAAATTAAATAAATTTAAACTAAAATAAAATAAAACTAAATACCTAAACCTAAAATAAACCTAAAAATCCCTAAACCCTAAACTAAAAAAAAAAACTTAAAACTTGGACAAGCAAAATAAAATAAACCTAAACTAAATTAAAGAAACTAATAAATTAAAAACCTAAACCTAAAATAAACTAAACCTAAACCTTAAACTAAATAAAATAAAATAAAGTAAAATAAACCTAAACCTAAACTGAAAAATAAAACCTAAAATAAACCAAAATATACCTAAATAAAACCTAAAACGTAAACCTAAATAAATAAAATAAAAAAACCTACACCTAAACATATAAATAAAAAATAAAACTGAAACATAAAAAAAAGGAAAAAAAACTAAACTAAAAAAATAAACATAAACCTAAACCTAAACCTACAAAATAAACTAAAATAAAAAACATAAACTAAAATAAATAAACCAAACTAAATAATAAATTAAAATAAATAAAAAATAAACTAAATAATCCTAAACCTACTCGTTTACTTAATTATTTTTTTTAAAAAAAAAACCTAAACCTTAAACCTACAACTCTAAACCATAAACCCTTAAAAATCCTAAACCCTAAACCCTAAACCATAAACCCTAAACCCCAAACCCTGAACATAAATTTAAGTAACTAAACAAATTAAAAAATAGATCTAAACCCTAAAACTGATAAACCTAAACCCTCAGAATGGGTAGAACCTTGATGGTCTGAAAATCATAGTCAATTAGGCTCAATCTAGTTCTAGCGGTGGAGGAAAATAGTGGTGGTGGGGATCTAGAGTTTCGATGGATATGGGTGATCAAGTAGTGGTGGTTATGGGAGGTGGAGAGGCGGAGGTTATAGGTCTTGGCGGAGGGAGAGATCGGGGATATTATGGTGGATCTCGCTACTCGAGAGGTTAGGTTGGTTCTGATGGGAATTAGAAAAATTAAAGGACGGTTGATCCAATATACTACTTATGGAACTATCTTTAAAGTAGAGATAGTTCTAGTTATCTAAGGTTTTTGATTTTCTCTATGCATGGTCCTTTTTTATCTATGTCGTCACTTGTGTCATAGAAAGCTTGGTGTGTTACTTGGTTGATGAAATCAAAAGGAAGAAGTGTTGAGCCTGAATTTATTCTCTATTAAGACAAAAACAAAAACCCTAAACCCTAAACTAAAACCTAAACCCTAGACCTAAAACCTAAACCCACAACCCTAAACCTTAAACCCTAATCTTAAACCTTAAACCCTAAAACACTAAACTCTAAACCCTAAGCCCTAAACCCAAACCCCTAAACCCTAAACCCTACCCTCAAACAAAAACCCTAAAAAAAACCTAAACTTAAACCACAAAATAAAATAAATAAAAACCTAAGCCCAAATAAAATAAAACCTGCTAAAACCTAAAGTGGACCTAAACCTAAACCTAAAGAGATCAAAATAAAAAATAAAAAACTAAAAATAAAAGTAAAAAAGATAAAATAAAACTAAACCTAAAATAAAATAAAATAAACATAAAATAAAAAAAATAAAGCTAAATAAAACCAAACCTAAAATAAACCTAAAACTATCCTAAACATATATAAACAATAAAACCTAAAAACTAAACAAAACCTAAACCTAAAATAAAAATAAAATAAAATAAAATGAAAATAATATAAATAAATAAATAAACCTAAACCTAAACTTAAACCAATAATATAGTAAATAAACCTAAACCTAAACTAAAAATAAAATTTAAAATAAACCTAAAACCTAAACCTAAAAAAAATAAAATAAAACCTAAACCTAACTTTAAAAGAAAATAAAAATAAAACCTAAACCTTAAAAATAAAATAAAATAAAACTAAACAAAAAATAAACATAAACCTAAACCTTAACCTAAAAAATAAACTAAAATAAACAAACCTAAAATAAATAAAGTAAACTAAATAAAACTAAAAATAAACCAAATAAGAATAAAAAATAAAATAAACTAAAATAAGTAAAAAATAAACTAAATAAACTTAAACTTACCAGTCTACTTAATTAAAAATAAATTAATTAATTAAATTAAAGTAAAATAAGAAAAAACCTAGCCCAAAACCAAAACCCTAAAACTATCCCTAAACCCCAAACCCTGAACAATAAACCTAAACCTAAAAAAAAAGAAAATAAAATAAAATAAATAAAAATAAAAACTAAACTAAAATAAAATAATTAAAAACCTAAACTTAACTAAAAAATAAAAAACCTAAACAAAATAAAAACTAAACCTAAAATAAAATAAAATAACAAATAAATAAAAAGCGTAAACCTAAAAACTAAACCTAAACATAAAACCTCAAAATAAATAAACTATAAAACCTGAACCCTAAACTAGAAAAAAAAATATAAACCTAAAATAAAAATAAAATAAACATAAACCAAAACTAAAATAAACAATACAAAAATAAATAAAACCTAAAGCTAAAATAAAATAAACCTAAACATAAAACCTCAAAATAAATAAATTATAAAACCCGAACCACTAAGAAAAACCTAAACCTAAAATAAAATGTAAAATAAACCTAAACCTAAACTAAAATAAACAATACAAAATAAATAAACCTAAACCTAAACCTAAACCCTAAATAAAATAAAATAAATTAAAAAATAAACCTAAACTAAAAATAAAACCTAAAAACTAAAACATAAACTTAAAAGAAATAAAATAAAAATCTAAACCTAATCCTAAGAATAAAAAAATAAAACCTAAACATAAAAAATAAAATTAAAATAAAACTAAACTAAAAAATAAATCGAAACATAAACCTAAACCTAAAAAATAAACTAAAATAAAAAACCTAAACAAAAATAAAAAAAACCTAAAATAAATAAACTAAATAAATAAAATCTAAATTAAAATAAACTAAAATAAATAAAACTAAATAAACCTAAATAATTTAAAATTAAAAAAAAATTAAAATAACTATAAAAAAACCATAACCTCATGACCCTAAAACTAATCCTACCTAAACCTAAACTACTCTTGACCCTTGACCTAAATCCTAAACCTAAACCCACAACCTAAATCCTAAATCCTAACCTAAACCTTAAACCTTAAACCCTAAACCCTAAACCCACCAAACCCAAAACTAAACCCTAAACCTTAAAACCTAAAACATACTAAAACTAAATAAAACATAAAATAAAATAAATTATAAACCTAACCTAAATAAAATAAATAAATAAAATAAAATAAAAACCTAATCCTAAACCTAAAAATATATAATAAAATTTTAAAAATAAAATTAAACTTAAATAAAATAAATAAAGATTAAATTAAACTAAAATAAAATAATCCAAAATAAAACCTAAATAAAATAAAACTAAATGTAAAATAATATAAAATAAAAGTAAACCTAAATAAAATAAATAAATAACCAAAACCTAAACCTAAAAATACACACAACTAAATAAAATAAAATATAAAATAAACCTAAATTTAAACCAAAAATAAAACTAAAAATAAAATAAAATAAAAACTAAACCAAAACCTAAAATTAAAATAAAACTTAAACCTCAAAATTAAAATTAAAATAAAACTAAACTAAGAAATAAACATAAACCTAAACCTAAAAAATAAACTAAAATAAAAAACCTAAGATAAAATAAATAAACCTAAAATAAAATAAACTAAATTAAATAAAAAATAAATTAAATAAACCTCAACCTGCCTATTTATTTAATTAAAAAAAATAAAAAAATCTTGAACCCTAAGACCTAAACCCTAAACCCTAAATCGTGAACCCAAAATCATAAACCCTAAACCCTAAACCCTAAATCACTGACCTACAACCAAACCCACAAACTCTAAAACCCAGACCACAAGCCTAAAATCCACAAACCTAAACCAAAATCCATGGCAACCTAAACTGAAAACCACAACCCAAACCACTCTAACCACACCTAACTGAGCCCCACTCTGAACTTTACCACACCTGAAACCCTACCTAAACCCTAAAGTCTAAACCCTAAACCCTAAATCCACCTAAACCTAAACAGGCCATAAACCCTAAACTACCCAAATCCTGGCCATAAACCACTACCATCCACAAAAAATCTAAATCCAACTTAAAAACTTAAACTAAATAATAACTAAGATAAAATAAATAAATAAATAAACCTAAAATAAACTAAAAACCTAAACCTCAAATAAAATAAAAATAAAAAAATAAATAAATGAGCTAAATAAAAATAATAAAAAATAAACCTTAAATAAATGAAATAAAACTAAATAAAACCTATGCCTAAAAAAATAATAAAAAAAAATAAAATAAACCTAAAAAACTAAAATGAACTTAAAATAAAATAAAAAAAAATAAAATAAAATAAACCTTATAAACTAAAATAAACTAAACCTAAACTAAAATAAACTAAATAACTAAACTAAAATAAACTAAAGTAACTTAAACTAAAATAAAACTAAAATAAATAAAACTTAAACCTAAACCTAAAATAAACTAAACCTAAACTAAACTACATAAAATAAAATAAAATAAACTAAAAGTAAAACCTATAAAAAAAAAAAAACCTAAAATAAACCTAAAATAAAAAACCAAAGCTAAAAAATAAAATGAAACCTAAACCTAAACCTAAAATAAACTGGGTTAAAATAAACCTAAACCTAAAAAATAAACTTTAATAACACTAAACTAAATTAAATAAACCTAAATAAAATAAATAAATTAAATAAAATAAACTAAATAAACCTAAACATAACCCAAACCCACTAAACCCTAAATCCTAAACCCTAAACCCTAAACCTACCCACCCTGACCACACTCAAACCACTGGACCACTCTAAAATCCTTAAACCTAAACCCTCCCCAACCCTATCACCCTGACCACCCTCCCAACCACAATCCCAAAACCTCCACTGAGCCCTGCTTACCTGAAACTCACAGGCTCTCCCTTCCTCCTCTGCTCCAAACCCACACCCTAAATCCCACCACTATCCTTCCACTGGGCCCTGGGCCTCTAAACCTACCTAAATCCTGGGCCCTAAACCCTGACCTACCACTGGGCCCTAAAACTACCTAAACCACTGGGCCGAACCCACTCAAATCTGACCACACTTAAACTTAAACTGCACTAAACCTAAAATAAATGATTAAAACTAAACCTAAATAAATTAAACCTAAACTCCAATAAAATAAAATAAAAATAAAATAAAATGAACCTAAATAAATAAAATTTTAAAATAAAATAAAATAAAATAAAATAAAACTAAATAAAACCTAAAACTAAAAATAAACCTAAAAAATAAATAACAAAAATAAATAAAATAAAATAAAAACCTAAACAAAAAAAAAACCAGAACAAAAAATAAATAAATAAAATATAATAAACCTTAACCTAAGCTAAAATAAACTAATCTAATATAAATAAAACTTAAACCTAAACCTAAAATAACTAATCTTAAACTTAAAACTAAATAAAATAAAATAAAATAATCTAAAAATAAACTTAAACCTAAACTAAAAAAATAAAACCTAAAAATAAACCTAAAATAAAAAGCTAAAACCCAAAGCTAAAAAATAACCCTAAACCCTAAACCCTAAACCTAAAAATAAAACTCAGTTAAAAATAATCTTAAACCTAAAAAATAAACTATAATAAAACACCTAAACTAAAATAAATAAACCTAAGGTAAATAAACTAAAATAAATAAAAATAAAAATAAACCTAAATAAAATAAAAAATAAATGAAATAATCCCAAACCTACTGATTTACTTAATTTTTTTTTTTTTAAAAAAAAGCCCTAAACCCTAAACCCTAAACTCTAAAATTAACCCTAAACCCTAAACCCTAAACACACAACCCTAAACTTACAACCCTAAATCTTAAACCCTAAGCCCTAAAACCCTAAACTCTAAAACCTAAAATGTAAACTGTAAATCCTAAACCCTAAACCCTAAACCCTAAAGGCTAAACCCAAAAACTCTAAACCCTAAACCCTAAACCCTAAACCTTAATCCCTAAACCCTAAAACCTATAACCCTAAATCCTAAATCCCAAACCCTAAACCCTAAACTAACCCTATACCATAAGAATGGGTAGAACCTTGATAGTAGCAACATCACCTTCAACTAGGCTCAATCTAGATCTAGCGGTGGAGGTGAAGGTAGAGTAGGAGGTTATCACAGTGGTGGTGGGCAGTCTGGAGGTGTTGGTGGATATGGAGGTGGTGGTCGGTGCAGTGGTTGTTATGGATGCAGGAGGAGCGATGGAGTTTATAGCCGTGGTGGTGGTAGAGGTAGAGATCGGTGATATGATGGTGGATCATGCAACTCGAGAGGTGAGGTTGGTTCTGATGGCAACTAGAGAAATTGAAGAGTGGTTGATCCGATCTACTGCTTATGGAATTGTGTCTTTACAATAGAGATGGTTCTACTTATCTAGGGTTTTTTATTTGCTCTATTGATGTCCATTTTTTATCTATGTCTCACTTAGCTCTTAGTATACTTCAGGTGCTACTTGGTTGATGAAATCAAAAAAGAAGATATGTTGAATCTGAATTTGTTCTCTATTAAAAGAAATATTAAACCCTAATCCCTAAACACTAAACTAAAACTTAAACCCTAAACCTAAAATGTAAACCATAAACCCTAACCCTAAACCCCAAAACTTAAACCCTAAATAATAAAACCTAAACCCTAAACCCTAAAACCCTAAAACCATAAACCCTAAACCCTAAACACTAAACCCTAAACCCTAAACACTAAACCCTAAAATCTACAACTCTAAACCCTAAACCCTAAACTCCAAACCCTAAAACCTAAACCCTAAACCCTAAACTAACCCTAAACCTTAAACTAATCCTAAACCCTAAACTATGAATGAAGATGTCATTAAGAGTAGATCTAAAGAATGGCCTATTCCTACCATAGTTATGGTAGCTAAAGAAAATGTCTTCGAGTGACTTTCACTTAACTATTAGAGATGCTAATACCATAAACCTTAACCCTTAATCATTATAATAACATATATATGATAGTATAATGTAGCATCATATATTTGAGCATGTAGTGATGTGTTTTTGGATGTTATAAGATGTTTTGAAATGTTTTAATATATTATGGTATTGTGCCCTATAGTCTATATTAATATAAATCATAAAAATATTAATTTAATAAATCAGATGAAGAAATTTGTTAAATTTGAAGTGGGAATTAGGTTGTAGTACCAAAGGTGTGCTATGCCACTTGTAGTCTAAAAAGTAAGATTTCATGTTCAAAATAAATATTATATGCTGTAACATAGTATAGCATCATATATCATAATATATTGTTCTATGATTTTAAATTATTTTAGTATTTTACAATTATTGGGGTGTCATTATTAATAAAATTGAAATTTTGCATCCAAAATAAATGTTCATTTTTCAACCAAATTTATAAATTTCTTGCTTAAAATATGATTCATTTAAAATGTAATGTAAGATAATATACTATATGTGATAGCAATATTAAAATATAATGTACATATGATATAACTTCACATATAGTTGTTGCAAAATTATTGTGTACATTTAGTATATTTTACTTTTTGTTATAATGATTGGGTCAAAATTCATAAAATACTAATTTGAAGATTGAGATGGGATTTGGCCAAATTCATGGCAACACCAAGATTATGCTATTTTGTCATTTAATCAAAAATAAACAATTTTGCATCCAAATAAATGTTCATTTTTGAAAAAAAATTTTATTTATTACTTAAAGTGATTCATTTGAAGGTGTAATGTAAGATAATATATTATATTATAGCATATAATATAAAATCATATATTATAATATAATAGAGTAATGTTAATTCATACTATAATATGTTTACATGATATTGTATAGTTAGTTTGAGCTTGCACCATCACAAAATCATAAAATGTTGATTACAATGTTAAGATGTAATTAGAATGAATACATTATTACACTTTTATTTTGAAGTATTAAAGGTGTGTGCATAGAAAATAAGATTTGATGAGAATTATGTAGGACATGGAGGGAGATCCACTAAGGATCAATGTTGACATGTGAGTACATGTTGAGGGCAATGAAGAAGAAAAAATTTTAAGGGATAAGGTTTGAATTTCATTTTGATTATATGATTTATGGAAAGAAGATCAGGGATAAGAATTTTATAATCCTATGGATTAAGATTGAAATGACTTTAATTTGTTCTATTTTAATTGATGTGAGAGACATCTGGAGATAGGCTCAAGTTTTGGGGGGGGTATATGACCTTCTATAGAAGTAGGTTGGGGCTATCATTATGGATTTGGATTAAAGTTTAATTTCATGTTTGGGATGTATCCTAGGGATAAAGTTTGGTTGGATTTCTTTGATTTAGACTCTCGGGGCATTGGTTTAATTTTTTCTCCATTGGGAGGTTGGTTTTTTAATTTGATTTATTTGCTTGACTTATTTATATATGATTTGGGGCTCCACTAGGGAGAAGGGTGTGAATTAACTCAACTAGGAAAAATTGAATCGAGTTTAACTTAGTCTGAGTTAATGTATGGACCTTATCAGGGTGCGATGGACCCACAAATATATTTGGTTTGACCTATCTGTTTACAAATCTAACGGGATAGTCTACCAACTATGCTGTAGAGCTAGCCAACCTAAGGGAGTGCCTTTCAGTGTGTAATGACTATGGGAAGAAGGCATAGTGACTTACATCTTCAAAAGAGGAACAACTGGGGGTGACCTATTAGATGCAGCAGAAAATGGAACGACTGGGGTGACTCGAGTGAATCTTGCGGGGACTTATGTCAACTCAAAAGTAGTCGATTAATTATATCTTAAATTCATGTGATTTGATAATGTTTATTTGGTTTAGTTTGATTTCAAATTGAGGGCATATCCGTTGATTTGAGCTCGATCAAATTTGATAGATTTAATTTATGGACCATGTGTGTGCGATGGACCCAATTGATAAGGGTTATATCGGATGTGTCTATCTGATTTACAAATCCAAAGGGATAGTCTACTAGTTGTGTGGTAGAGCTAGCTAACCTAAAGGGTTTCCTTTTGATCTGCAACGACTGTGGTAGGAAGAAGGCATAGTAGATTTACATCTTCTAAAGCAAGGAACAACCATTGAAGTGACATGTTGGTAGCACAACAAATAGAACCTGACTTAGGAGAGACTACTAAGCGAATTTCACTAGGGACTTATATCAACTCAAGGGTAATGGTGATTCCTACGAATTTTTGCTAACACCCTAAAGATAGAATGCACCTTAGGAAAAGGTACTGCTAGAGATGTCCTCCTAATCCACAACTAAATATATATTTTATTTATATGTTTGCATGGACCCTATTGGTGTGTGAGGGACCACACTAAGAACAGGCTATGTGGGCCTTGACCTATCTTAGATTTGCTGGACCAAGGGAGAATCTTCACATCCACAGGATGGATTCTCCAACCATAGGGGTGGTTACAAGGAAAGGGGAACTGTCTAATCTGATAGTAACCCGGGTAGTGTCTAAATGGGTTCACAAAATATGTGATCCCATATAGTGCCCACAGGTGAGGTGCTACAAAGGTTGTTATCCTAAGCCCTGGAAAAGAAAGCCTATAGGTGTATGGTGGCCAATTCAAGGAGAAAACCTAGCGGACTTACATGCACTGATGTACTTCGTTCAGTTACGTATTGCTACCAACCCTAGGTGTATCATCGGCATAGTGGTGTATCCATAAGCAGTGAGAACCAACCAATCTAAGGTTCTTGTCGGCGTGCAACAATCAATCTGGAAAGAAAGCAAGTAGGCTTACAACTTTTTAAGTGGAACTGAACATTGGGATAGTCTGTCATCAGTGGGACAAATGCTATTTGACCTAGAGCAATTACTAAGAGGGGAGCTTCGAGGAAGGACTGGACCCAGACTTGAAGTAGTCAGGAGGGAAGAAAACACTAGGAGACTTATCATAAACCTCAAATATACTCAATCGAGTCAATTCATGTAGGCTAATCTAAGAAGAAAGTGTAGTAGACTTACATCCTCTTAAATAAAGCCAATATGAGGTAGCTTACCACGCATGAGAGGCATACCAAACTAATAAGGCACTCATCGTCAAGTGGCCAAGTAAGGAAAGCTGAGACTTACATCCTTCAAAGCAAGAAGACCAGGGTGACACTAGTAGGGTAGTACGTCAACCTAGGCGATTCTTGAATGAGTGTCGTTGGGGGTGTTATCTCTACTCAGAGTAGCCTGAGATAAAAGATATGTGTTTATTTTATATGTTTATGTGTAGTTTATGTTTGTGTTATTTTGATGACGGATAGGATGTTGCTCAAGTTCATTACACCTACCCTAAACACATCATGGTAGATTCATAAACAAGAATACTTTTAACATTGAAGAGATTGAATTCAAAATGAAATTTTCATTGATGATAATTATTTTCAAACATGATTTATTATAATTCTTTAAGTATAGCCTGTTGATTGGAAGCATTGGGTGCTCTCCCTTATGATTAATAAACTGATAAGATTCTCCTTGGTAGGCCTTCTCTATGGAAAAAGGTTCTTCCCAAGGGGGTTCAAACTTGCCTCCCATCTTACGACAGGCAATAATCAGTCTCTTTAGAACTAAAATAAGCTTTCCTACTTGAAAAGCTTTAGGACGGACCAACTTGTTGTGAGATTGAATTATTTTAGCTTTATATAACTTGAGATTTTGGCATGCAGCATCTCTCTCAATCCTTTGATCTCTTCTAATCACCTTGGCATTCTACTTGTGATCTTGCTACCCATAGCTATCCTTAGTGATGTGAGTTCAACTTCTAATGGTAGAATGGCTTGGACCATACACTAAGGAGAAAGGTAGAGGCGAGTTGGAGTTCTATATATATGGTGCTGTAGGCCCACAAGGCTTCAACTAACTGCTCATGCCACTATCGCTTGTACTTGTCAAGTTTCTTCTTCAGTATTCGGATGAGAGTTTTATTGAAGGCTTCTGCTAAGCCATTTTTCCTTGGGTAGTTGATGGTAGAATATCTCCAATATATGATGTGACTTTGGGCAAAGTTGTTGATCTCAGTGCTCTTCAATGTAGGACCATTATCAAATATAATTTATCGAAGCATAGATGTATGGTGGCCAACTCAAGGAGAAAGTGTAGCATACTTACATGCCATGAGGGTATATCTATGGTGACAACCAACCTAAGGTGTATGTCTAGCATGAGTGGTGTATCCATCAGCATAGTGAGAACCAACCAACCTAAGGTGCTGTGTGCAGCGATCAATGGAAAGAAAGCATGTAGGCTTTTTTAAAGTTGGAACTAAACATTAGGATAGTCTGTCATCGGTGGGACATATGCTATCTGACCTAGAGAAATTACTAAGTGGGGAGCTTCAAGGAAGGATTGGACCCAGACTTGAAGTAGTCAGGAGGGAAAAAACCACTAGGCGACTTACCCTAAACCTCAAATATACTCGACCCAGTCAGTGCACAAAGGCTAATCCAAGAATAAAGTGTAGCAGACTCACATCCTCTTAAACAAAGCCAACATGAGGTAGCATACCATCCACATAGTAAGGAGTACCAAACTAATAAGGTGCTCGTCAGTGTGCAATGGCCAAGTAAGGAAGGAAAGCATAGCATACTTGCATACTCTAAAGCAAGAAGACTAGGGTGAGACACTAGCGGGGTAACGTTAGCCCAAGCAGCCTCAGGAGTGTCATAGGTGGAGTTATCTGTACTCAGAGTATCTCAAGATAAAAGATATGTGTTTGTTTGATATGTTTGTGTGTAGTTTATGTTTGTGTTGTGTTGATGATAGATAGGATTCCGCTTGAGTTCATTACACCTAAACACATCATGGCGTGTGATTGCAACAAAAAATACTTTTAACATGGAAGAGATTGAATTCAAAATGGAATTTTCATTGATGATAATTATTTTCAAACATGATTTATTATAATTCTTTAAGTATAGCCTATTGATTGGAAGCATTAGGCACTCTCCTTATGATTAATAAAGCGATAAGATTCTCCATGTTAGGCCTTCTATGGAAAAGGGTCTTCCCAAGGGGTTCAAACTTGTCTCCCATCTTACGACGGGCAATAATCAATCTCCTTAGAACTAAAATAAGCTTTCCTACTTGAAAAACTTTAGGACAGACCAACTTGTTGTGAGCTTGAATTATTTTATCTTTGTATAACTCGAGGTTTTGGCATGCTCGCAGGTATCTCTCCTCTAATACTTTGATCTCTTCTAACTGCACCTTGGCGTTACTCTTTGTGATCTTACTACCCAACTATCTTTAGTGATGTGAGTTCAACTTCTAATGGTAGAATGGCTTGGGACCCATACACTAAGGAGAAAGGAGTAGGCGAGTTGGAGTTCTATATGTGGTGCAGTAGGCCTACAAGGCTTCAGCTAACTGCTCATGCCACTATCACTTGTACTTGTCGAGTTTCTTCTTCAGTATTTGGATGAGAGTTTTGTTGAAGGCTTCTGCTAAGCCATTTTTCTTTGGGTAGTTGATGGTAGAATATCTCCAATCTATGTTATGACTTTGAGCAAAGTTTTTGATCTCAATGCTCTTGAATGCAGGACCATTATCAAATATAATTTGTCAAGGCACTCTGTACCTATATAAGATTTGGCTCCTAAAGAATTATAGCACATGCTGAGTTATGACCTCTTTGAGTGGAATCACCTTCACCCATTTGGAAAAGTAGTCAACAGAAGCTAAGATGAATCAATGACCCTTGGAAGGAGGATCAATCAGACCCACTATGTCGGTACCTCAACACTCGAATGGCCATGAGGCTAATGTAGGATGTAGAATGTTGGGCAGTTGGTGTAGGACCACAATATGTATTTGATAGTGGTGGCATCGCCTAGCCATATCCATGCAATCTTTGATCATCAATGACCAGTAGTATCCTAGTCTCTTGAACTTGGCTTTCATCTTTGGACTGGATTTTCTGGCTCTGCATAATCCTGAGTGTACCTTGGTCACGATCCTATGGGCTTCGTGCTTGTATAAACAACGTAACCACATATGATCGAAAGACCGCCGGCACAAGACACCATCCACAAGAGTGTAGGAAAGTGTTCTTTGCTCCATCTGATGAGATTGAGACTTCTCTTGAGGTAGTTTTCCTCCATTTAGGTAATCCATGAATGGTTTCCTCCAATCTAACTCCTCATCTTTCTTGGCAATGGCAACCTCTCCTTCAAGAGAGTGCTTTTAAATGAGTTCAATATCAATAATTATTAAGAATTATCTATTTTGGATTTTTATTGATATGGACTCATCCTTTGGACGGAACAACTCCTTGGCAAAAGCATACTATGGCATTTCTATCCTCAAGAAATCTTATAAATTATAACCTCTGGGATTTGGCCAACAACTCTCATGGTGTACTTATGGTAGTGATGGAGCTTGGGCTTTATAACCTTATATGACCCAAGCAATTTGTTTGATAACTATTCGAGAATCCACGAAGATGTTGATGTTTTGGATGCTTAGAGTAATGGCTAACTCTAGATGAATCAAAGCTTCATATTTGGCTTCATTGTTGGTGCGAGATTGGACATATGATATGAGAATCTCATCACATCACGGTCTAGAGTTAAGAGAACTATTCCTAACCCTGCCTTTCTTAGAATAGTAGATTGTGGTTCTTGTCCTCTTTGAGAGGAAGTCGCACCATCAAAGTACATCTCCCAATGGTGAATGCTAGTATCCCCTAAGTTCATAATTTGTTCATCAAGGAGATCATCACTAAGTAGAGAGTTAGTAGGAAGGAGGTGTGATGCTAAGAAATCTGTTAGCCCTTGTCCTTTCACCGCATAGATGAATATAAAGGAAATGTCAAACTACGAGAGGATCATGGACCATCATGCCAACCATCCAAATAGTGTCGGTCGTGTCATTAGATACTATAGTAGATTGATCCTAAAGATTAAGTTCACCTTATAAGGAAGCCTATTGTGTTGTTGCTTTGGGATGTAAAGATTAAAGCTAGGCAATGCTTCTCAATGGATGGATAATTAGCCTAAGTAGGGATTAGAAGATGGCTGAGGTAGTAGAGTGTGTTTTCCATCCCTTCATCATTAGCTTGGGTCAACCAAGCACCAAGGGAATCATCTAATGCAGCAGTGTAAAGTATGAGCGGCTTGCCTAGGATAGGGGCTACTAGAACTGGCGGTGTCATCAAGTAATGCTTGATGTCTTCAAAGGCATGCACACACTTGTCATCCTACTTGAACTTGGCATCCTTTTTGACAAGTGCTGAGAATGGCTGACATCTTTATGATAGGTTGGATATAAAGCATCTTAGATATGCCAACTTCCCTTGGAATGATCTGAGTTGAGTTAAATTTTTAGGGGGTGGCATTTCTAATATCACCTTGATCTTCTCCAGATTGATTACGATTCCCTAATGTCGTACAACAAACCCAAGGAATTTCCGAAGCAACTCAGCACACTTTAGGGGGTTCATTTTGAGGTTAAATTGTCTTAACTATTATAAAACTACTCTCAAGTCAAAGGTATGGCCTTCCTTTTCTCTACTTTTGATGATCGAAATGATAATGATTGAATGAGTTAGTGGAAGATTTGAGTCATAGCGGTATGTAACGACATTTTAAGGCTGAAGGGAATGACCTTATAGCAAAATGATTCTGATCAGGGTTCTAAAAGCAATGTTTCTTTCATCTTTAGGAACCATCTTTATTTGATTATATCGATGAGCCATCCATGAAAGAAGACTACATGAGATGAGGCAATCTCCACCATCAGCTCTAGGATTGGTAATGGAAATTCATCTTTTGGACATGCTTTATTTAAATCCATAAAATCGACGTATATATGAATTTGGCCATTCTTTTTCTTAATTAGGATGATGCTGGCTAACTAGGTAAGGTATTTTTCTTTCCGGAAGAAGCCAACATTGATCAATTTCTTGACTTAGAAATGACCTATTGTTCTATGTCTAATCGCATGTGTCTAGGAGCTTGCTTGATAGGGTTAGAAGTAGGCTCTATTGCTAGTTTATGGACCACTACATTAGGAGCCAATCCAGTCATCTCTTCATAACTCCATGGAAAGTGGTCCTTAAACTCAGTCAATAGCCGAACTAAGTCAATGGTTTCAATTTCATTCAACAAAGAATTGATGTATGTCGGGCGTGGATCCTCTTTAGTTCTAAGTTGATTTCTTTGAGCTCTGATGGTTGACTTAATCTCTTCTTCAAACTCGGATTGCATCTTTGACTTAAAATCATTTGGATCATCGAAGTTTCTAAGCACAACTCCTCATATGATTTAATGTGATTTGAAAAGAAATTATCAATTCCAAATGATTGGTGATGCCTTAGTAGTAATCATCATCATCGATTGGAACCACTGCACTGAATCTTAGTCCCAGTCTTGATTGAGAGCTTTTCCATTTGTTCTTACATATTCTTTCTAAGTAGTCTGACCTGTGCTTTGACAAGTATGTGGGATTAACCCTTTCTTTGCTAAATTATGAACACAAGGTAATTACCAATCAAAAGGTAATTCTATTAAATTTTTTATAGGAATCATCCTCAAGTTCTACATCAACTTCTTGAATTGAGGATGATGCTTCCATAAAGAACCTCTGAGTCTTCACACCTGTGGATGACTTATGGGCTTCCTTAACTACCAAACCCTTAGCATTTTGAGAGGAAAGTGGGGTTAGAGCAAAGGTTCCCAACTAATGCCTAACTTATTCGCATATAGACTTGGATACACTTATGCTTTACTTTGGAGCTCGATCTTCATCTCTATATCTCAAGTGTCATCTCCAAGATAATCTACTACTGAGAAGAGTTGACTGGTGTACTAAATGTATAAGACTCATCCTATGAACTAGATTCTAAGTCTACATGGATAGCAGGTGTAGTCCTGATAGTTGGGACATATCTTCTATTGGGTGGCCAATAAGAGATTTTCCATCACGAAACCTCTAAACTAGCTTCATCATCTACCTGGTGGAGATCAGGTCATCATACCCATATGTTTGAATGGAGTAACGAACTATGGGTGGAATCTAATGTCAAGCTCCACTTCCTCCTCCAAGTCTATTTCCGCTCCCTTTTATTTTCTGTTTTATTTACTCTTTTATTTTCTTTTATTTTCTCTTCCTTTTTATTTTTCTTTTTCTTCTATTTCTAAACTTTGGCCAAGTTTATGAGAATAGACTTGTTGATTTTGAGGGAGGTAGTAAGCTGCATCGTCATATATGCCGACCTCATGAATTGTAAATGGCTTGAGATCTCCTTTGACATAGTAGGCATCGCCTCTCAAAACTTCATACACTGATGTAGAAAGGATGGAACTATGTTGTTCTCATGTATCCATGTTCTCCCAAACAAAGTGTTGAAAGATGTATTCGAGTCTATAATGTAAAACTTGGCTTCGGTCTTTCAATCATCTATCTCCAAGGGCAACACTATGGAGCCTAAGGCCTGTTGACCTCTCTTTTGGAGTGTGGATTCAATCTTCTCATCTTAGACTTGGAAGTCTTATAGACACTAAGACATCCCTAGTCATAAGATACTTCTAACAATTATTGAAACACTTAACCTAAGCCTAAAGACTTAGAAGGGTTAACCATAAGATTAGGTTATGCCTTAAGGATTAGGATAATCCACCTACTGTACAACCCAAATCCAATCCATGTTCACTTTCTTAAATTAAACCTCAAGTTCAATTCAAACATCAAATTCAAATTCAAATCCAAACCCAAATTCCAAAACCAAATGGTTGAAGCCCTTGATCAAATCCAAATTTGAAACCCTTCTTAAGCCATATGACCTATCCCATGGACTTAGCCAAATCTTAAACCAAATCAATCCAAAATCAATTGATTTTCTCATAATCAATTTATATCTTCAATCATCCTTCTAAATATAAATCAAATCTATATTCAAATGATCAAAACTAAATCAAGTAAATCAAATTATACCAAAACCCTTCCTAAGCCATATGACCTATCCATAGACTTGGCCAAATCTTAATCCAAATCAAGTTAAACTCAATTGATTTTCTCCCAAATCAATCATATTTTCAATCATCTTCACAAATTTAAATGAAATATATATTTAAATGATCAAAACTAAATCAAACCAAATCAAAATCAAACCTAAGCCACATGACCTAACTCCATGAACTTAGCCAATTTCTTCATTCCAAAACCCAAATTCAATTTATTTACTCATGAATCAATCATATTTTCAATCATATTCACAAATATAAATAAAATCTATAATCATCAAGCCAAACCAAAATCAACCCAAGTGAAACCCAACTTAACCGTTTTGACTTGAAATGTTCAAATGAACCAAAACCCATTTGAACCCAAGCTTATTGCAATTGAATTAATATATCAATCCCAAATCCATATATAAACTCAACTAAATCAAACTCAGCCCAAAATGAAGCCAACTAACCCCAATTGGTCTACTTGACCCAAAGTGGCCAACTTGACCTATTTGAGCCAAGTTCTAATCCTACCCAAATTAGATTGAACCAAGCCCATCAAAACCTCCCATCATGATCGTTGATCACCCTAGGTTGATCAATTATCACAAATTTGGGTCAAATAAAGTCAACTTGGTCATTTTACAAGTCAACCACTTAACCCATATGAACTTAAACTCCAAATTGCAACCTAAGCCAAATCCCTTGAAACAAATGATTCATATCAAAATCAATATTTGAATATGACTTGACCTTCAATTGAGTCAAACCAACAATTGGCCCTCTTAAGTTAACCCAAATTGGCTAGAAGACCAAATTGGGTCAAATCAAAATATAAATTAAATTGATTGCAACTAATGGCTCAAGTTCATTCTAAATTGATTTTGAACTTGACCAAAGCCATGATTGACCTAATTGAACCCAATTGACCTACTTAGCCCAATTTGACCTAAATGTTCAAGTTGGCCTAAATCAAAACCAAATCTAAATTAATTGAAACCAAAGCCTACAATCATCTTCAATTGGTTAACTAAACCCAAACCAACACCCAACCCAGCTAATCTAATTTATTTGATCAAATTGGTCAACTTAACCCATTTGACCCAAATGAATTCAAATGGCCCAAAATCAAATCTAAGGCAAACTAAACCAAACTGATTGAACCAAAACATCCCAAAATGATCATTTGAACTTGACCCAACCCTTGGTTTGGACCCATTTGACCAATTGGTCAACTTGACCCAACTAACCTAATTTGACCTAAATGAGTTAAATTGAACCAAACTTAACCAAATCAACTCCAACTGACTTGAAATTTTGGCTAACCCACTTTTGTCTCATTTCAAATATGCTCAAATAAAATCCAATGCCAAATGATCATTCTACCATTGGGTTAAGGGAATCACATGAGACAAATCACCCATGTAAGTGATCATTTCCATTCCTTGGCCACTAATCTCCCTGGTCCACCTAGGCACCTAGGGCACGCGCTCAACCTAATCCAAGGGGTGGTTGGGTGCCATGACCCATGGGAGGTGAAATCACCTCACCCTCCCCAGAGCATTTGAAACCCATAGCAAGAAGCCAAACCATATATCCCATCATCAAGATGAAGGGGTGGGGGAGGGGAGGTATACACCCCTCGTTTCCACTCAAACACACATAAAAATCATTCCTTGCCCCCAAGAAGAGCGTTAGAATAATTCTCTAAGTTCCCAAGCTCATTCCTCGATCAGAAAATGCCATTCCTGTCCATCCCGAAATAGGACACTCCCATTTTGACCTAACTTCCCCATTTCTCCATCAAACTCAAATTAACTTTGCACACACCTTCCCTAGGCCTCGTCAAGCAAGAACAAATCATCTCCCAAACTTCCTGAGAACTAGAGGTGGGGCTTCGATCAAAGTCAAGCTCCAAATCATCAAATAGTGGCCTTCTGAGCAAATGTTGAGGAATTGATCTAATTGCTGCTCAATAGAGCTTCATCTCTACTAGATGAAGCTTCTTCAATCGTTTGAGCCCCCAGTCTTGAGCTTCGATGAGGTATGCTTCCAAAATAGATCCTTAGCTAAAAATGGGTTGGAGATTTTTGAAGAAAACTTTTATATCGTGTGATCTTGACCATTGGATCCCCTCCGATCGATGTCATGAAGGTGTGGGATCCTTTTGGAGTTGATCCGAGCTCGGGTAAGCTCAAATCAAGTGAGAAATGGTAGACAGACTCCATTCTCCCTCACTATGATGTTAGATCGGAGCCGTATGTTCCACATGATCGAGCGGATGTTGTCATTAGATCTACTAGATCAATTTGATTTAATCTTATTAAGCTTTAAGATTAATCGTAGCAGTCCGATTTGATATCGAATGGTGAATGAGAGAGCACGTCCGTCGCCGCCACGTAGGCGTTGAGTCGGATAAGTTTTATGTAGCCAATCCTGAGGTGCCACATGGCGCTAATAGGATTAGGCTTTAATTAGGCTTAATTAATCATTTTTAATGGTTGAAACTTCTAAAAATTTTAAAAAATCATAGAGAAATAAAAATGCAAATAAATACTAATTTTAAAGGTATTTCAGAGAAGAATTAATTAAAAATGATCTTAAATAATTTTGAATAGTAATTAAAGTTTAATTACAAAATTAATTAGCTTAATTACTTTGTAATTACATCAGTAATTAATCCTAAATTTTGTGGGTTAATTTAATGGGATGACCTCTACCACCCATGATTTTCTTGGGATTTATTGCTCACTTAATTAAGAAAATGACTAATTAAACCTTACCTACTATTTTAAGTTAATTAATGATTAATTAATCTAATGAATAGTAATAAATTGGTTAATTAAGTTTAGTAATCATTGTTTAACAGTAAGTGAAGTAAAGATTAAGGTTGGGACCCCTTTTCGGAAGTTCATTTCACCCTTTTCTAAATGAAATTAATTAAAATTTAACTAATTAATTAAATCACTTAATCAAATTGAAATGATAATCACATCTAACCTTAATTAATTAAATCATGGGGAGATCTTTAGGTGTTTAATAACCTAAAGTAGTTTAATGAAATTATGGTTAGTCCACATGTGTGAAAACCATAAGAGTAATTAATTAAGTCCCATAATCTAATTAACTATTAATCATGAGCCAATTGCACAAGCCCCTTTTATTTCCTAGGATCATTGCAAGTTTATTTTCTATGCATATCATGTTGGCTCATAATTATTTAGTTATTTACTTTAAGGTGACATTAGTAAGGGTAATTAATTCATCTAATTAAGGGTTCAACATAATTAACCCATTAAATCAACTTAATTACATTTCCTAATACTAATGTGATAATGGAGATTGGATCACTGATACTAATGTTATTAAAGATTCTATTATTAACCACTTTAGAAATATGCTTAACAAAAGCCACTCTTTTGAAGCTATTTCTAATTTGCATTTGATCCCTTCTATTATTACCAATGATTACAACCATTGGCTTACTAGGTTGCCTACTGAAGATGAGATTGGTAAAGTGCTTAATAGCATGAACATTGATTCCATTGCTAGTCCGGAGGGTTACACAACTCAATTTTTTAAAATTGTTGGCCTATTATTAAGCATGACTTAATTGATGCTATTGTTGATTTTTTTATTGGTAATCCTCTCCCTAAATATTTTTCAAGCACTTGCATTGTTCTAATATCTAAAAAAGATAATCTGGATTCTTAGAGTGATTTTAAACCTATTTGTCTTTGTACTTTTTTTAATAAATTGATTTCTAAAATTTTTACGATTGACTTAGTCCTTGCTTCAAAATTATCTCCTCAACCAAACTGGTTTTGTTAGAGGAGATCTATATCTGATAACATTCTTCTTGCTCAAGAGCTTATCCATGATTTGGATGTTCCTTCTAGAGGTGGTAACTTCCCTTTAAATTAAATATTTCTAAAGCCTTTGATAATATTTCTTGGGATTTCCTTTAAATATCTTGCATTTATTTGGTTTCTCTGATAATTTCATTAACCTTATTAAAATTGTATTAATATGCTTGGTTTTCTATTCTTCTTAATGGTGAAACTTTAGTTTTTTTCCTTCTCGCTCATGGTTTGAGACAAGGAGATCCTTTGTCCCCTTCTTTGCTTATTATTATTGTGGAATACCTTTCAAGTAGTTTAAATGATTTATTCAATAACAATCCTAGTACTTTAGAACTCTTGGTGGTATCCCTATTTCTCATCTTAGTTTTTGATGATTTCATTATCTTTATAATGCTTCCCTTCATCATATCAAAAGACTTAAGAAATTTTAAATATTTTTGGTAGAGAAAGTGGTCTTTCTATTAATGAAAGCAAGAGTTGCTTCATTACCTCATCAAAAATTTCTAATAACAAAATCAATCATATCTTGAGAATCACTAACTTTAAACACCAACAACTCCCTATTAAATATCCAAGTGCTCTTCTTTTTAAAAGTAAAAAAGATCCCATCTTTTTATGAGCTTATCCAAAAAATTTCTAATAAAATTTCAATGTGGGAATTTCACTTACTTTCTTTTGGTGGTTTACTTTTGCTTAAGAGTACTCTTAATTTGATGCCTTTATATCTTATTCAAGCCATTATCCCTACTAATTCTATCTTAAATAGAATTGATTATCTCCTTAAAAATTTTTTTTGGGGCTCTAATAATTTAGTTAAAAAGAACTTCTTGGCATAAATGTTGTGGTCCCCTGGGTGAAGGTGGGCTTGGATGCAAATCTATTTGTGAAGCTATTACCGCCTTCTCACATAAACTCTAGTGGAATTTTATAAAAAAAGATAGCTTCGGATAATTTTATGATTTCTGCCAAAGATAAGTACCCTCTTATATAAAGTGACTCTAGTTTGGAAAAGGCTTTGCTCCATTAAATGGGAGGTCAATCCTTGATATCTTGGGGTATAAAGAGATATTCTTTCTTTTGGCAAGACAACTGAATTTGTTGTGGTTCTATTGATGTTTATCTACCCATTCTACTGCTGCTACAAAAGTTAACTCATTTTGGCTTAATAATAAGTGGAATGATAGTAAACTTACCAATAATATTTGTATCTCTTTTTGGATAAATTTAGTGATAATCCTATCCTTTCCAACAAGCCAAATGTAATTCTTTTAAGCTATCTTATAATGGATATTTTCTTAAAGATTAAAAATGCTCATACTTCTTTTATTGTATTTATTAAACTTTAGAATAATATCATCCCTATCTCTTATTCTATCCTTGGAGAATTCTAGAAAACTTCATTCCTATTGATTCTTTGCTATGGGATAAAGGCTTTCATTAAGCTTCCAAATGTTATTGTTGTTTTCATATTGAAAATGTTAATCATGTTTTCATCAATGGTGTTATTGCCTCCAAATTATGGTTTTGGTATGACGATCTTTTTAATACTAACCATTTCAATGGCTTTGTTTCTTTATATCAACTTCCTGAAGCCTGTTTCCAAAACTGTGAAAGTTCATATCAAAGTTTTAATTGCCATTACCCTTATTTGGTTCATATGGATTGATAGAAATGATGCTAAATATCATGGTATTCTTATGAATCATGCTAGAACCAAAGAAAAAATTGATGCATTATTTAACGCTAATTTAATTAAAACACACATTTTAGAGATTGCAAATTTGTGGCAAAAAATTGGGTCTTTACCTACCGAGATCTCCTGTAAAGAAGATAATATTATATATTGATAAAACCTCATAGCAATATTATTAAAATTAATATAGATGGCTCTCCTCTAATACATTTGGTTGTGGTGGTATTTTTAGGGATTTTAAAGGTAATGTCATTTATTCTTTTGCTTATCCTCTTAAAGCTTGTTCTATTATCTATGCTGAATTAATGGTTGTAAACAAAGCTATTGACATTTGTTTGCAAAAAGGTTTCTTCAATATTTGGATTGAAGTTGATGCTCTCTTACTCATTGACATGTTGACTTCCACTAAGATGGGGAATGCAAATTTATTCTATCATCTTAATCCTACTAGAGCTCTCCTCTCTCAAGTATGCTTTAAAATTTCTCACATTTTGCATGAAGCAAGATTATCTAGCTAATCAAGGTACTAAGTTAAATGACTCTGATCTAAAGGTTTGGTTAATCTGGATACCACGGGATTACCTTATCTTAGAAATTAATCTTGCTTTGTATTTTTAGGTTTTCCATGCTTTTCTCTGTGCGCATTTTCATTTTACTGCATTCCTTTGGTTGGTTCACTCTGTTTGTTTTGTGCTATTATACTTGGGAGATCTCTTTGAGGTGGTGGTTGTTGTCTCTTTAGTTGGAGAGGTGTTCTCTTTGGTTGACTATTTTATATAAGGATCTCATTGTCAATAGTTTCTTCATGTGCGCCTTGACCTTGTGGTGGCCTCCTTTGGGTTATGCCTCTACCTACTTTTGGTTTTTCCCTTTTCTTAATTGGTCTGGTTTTGTCTCTAGTTTTGTTCCTTACTTTGGAAGTTTTTTATGTTTTTTGGCCCTGGTGGGTTTTTTTGTTTGCTACCACACTCTAACCTAATGTCTTATTATTTATGATGATGTTGATCTTTTCACTCTGAGTTTGTGCCTTTGGTGGTTTTGTGTCTCATTGCCTTGGTCTATTTTCCCCTCTAGTTGGCTATTGGTGGTTGGGTGGTCCTCCCATGCATTTTTGTTTGATTGAGATTACCATTTGTTTCTTGGTTGTTTTGGTGGCTTCAGTTATCACTATGCTCTCTCTATGTTGGGATTGCCTCCCTTGAGTGGTTGTTTCATCGAGTTGCCTCATGTATTGCTTTGTTAATTTGTTGGACTTGTGGGTTGGTTTGGTTGGTTGTGTTTTTATTTTTTTTTTGTTTTCTTTTTGAAATGTTCTTTAGGGTTTCTTTTGGTGGGTTTTCTTTGTTTTTTGGCCTTATGGTTTTGGTGCTGTCATGGCTATCAATCTCTGATGGAGGTTTGAACGCCTTTTTTATTTCTTGCTCATTGTTTGGGTTGACCGTGGTACCATTAGTGTTGGCATTGTGCTCTAATCTGTTAGAATTCTATTTTTTTGGTGCTAGTTGTAGTTTATTTTGGGATGTTACTGGTTGTCTGGGTGATTCTAGTGGGTTTGTTTCATCAATGTTGGCTTTGCTTTTTGAGTGAATACTTTAAACCACTCTTTCATTTCATGGTGGTTTTGTTGAAGCTACTTCTTTTCGTTTGGTGGCCTTTAGTCTGGTGATTTGTGGGACAGGTTTTTCGCTGTTTGGGTATAAGTACTGAGAACTTTGATTGCCACTCTTTGGAGGGATTGCCTTTGTCCAAGTAAGTGGGCTATGCATTGGATGATTTCCCTACTATCTTTGGCTAGAAAAGATATGTGATTGTAACCCTTCTTGAAGTATGGATGCTCACATTTGTGGTTGCCGCTAAAGATGCAAGTGACTGAGCCCAAGTCTTATTAGAAATTTTCTCTTATATTGCTCTTTATTTGCTAAAGCATGATTTTCTCTAGCTATAATTACAATTTCTAGTTGCTTGCACCTTTCTTTTATGGGTTCCTTGCAGGTCTCGGATTCTAGATGTGGATTGTGCAACCTCTAAAGACCTCTCAAATCAAGTATTCTTCACATGTTTCTTGAGTCGTTTATTTATTTTTTTTCTTTATTTAGTTTCCTTGCTTTTGTTGTATAAGATAGGATTTTCTCTCTAGGTTGAATGTAGCTCTTAGTTAAGAGAATTATCCTCTTAAGGACCTTGTACTCCTTTCTTGTGGCAAAATTCTCCCCTTGGGTTTCCTTAAAAAAAAAACTAAATAAAACCTAGAAATAAAATAAATAAAATGACCTAAACCTAACTAAAATTAAAAAAATAAAACAAAATAAAAACCTAAACTAAAACTTGAACCTAAACCTAAAATAAAATAAAATAAACTAATAAAAATAAAATAAAATAAAATAAATAAAACCTAAACTAAACTAAAAAATAAATTAAACATAAGAAAAAAACCTAAATAAAATAAAAACTAAACATAAAATAAAAATACAATAAAACTAAAATAAAATAAAATAAAAACAAAATAAAAACCTAAAACTAAAAAATAAAACTAAAAAATAAATCCTAGAAATAAATAAAAAATAAAATATAAACCCTAAACTAAAAAAACCTAAACCTAAAATAAAAAAAATAATCAATATAAAATAAACTAAATAAAATAAACCTAAACCTAAACTAAAATAAACTAAACAAAAATAAATAATACCTAAACCTAAAATAAACTAAACCTAAACCCTAAACTAAATAAAATAAAATAAACAAAAAGTAAACCTAAAACGAAGCTCAAAACTAAAACCTAATAATAAACCAAAAATAAAAACCTAACACCTAAACCTACAAAAATAAAATAAAAACCTAAACCTAAACCTAAAAAAATAAAATAAAAATTAAACTAAACTAAAAAATAAACAAAAGCCTAAACTTAAACCTAGAAAATAGACTAAAATAAAAACCTAAAGCTAAACCCTAAACCCTAAACCAAAAACCCTAAAACCTAAACTAAAACCTGAACCCTAAACCTAAAACCTAAACCCTAAACCCTAAACACTAAACCCTTAAAACCATAAACCCTTAAAATAAAACCCTAAACCCTAAACCCTAAACCTAAACCCAAAAAAAAAATCCTAAACCCTAAACTATAAACCCTAATCCCTAAACTAACTCTAAGCCTTAAACCCTAAAAAGCTAAAAACCTAAATGTAAACTAAATAAAACCTATAAATAAAATAAATAAAAAAACCTTAACCAAAAAATAATATTAAAATAAAAACATAAACGGATACCTAAACCTAAACCTAAACCTAAACCTAAAAGGAAAAAAAAAACTAAAATAAAATAAAATAAATAACAACCTAAACCTAAAAAAAAACATAAATTAAATAAAAACTAAACTTAAAATAAAAATAATATAAACCTAACATAAAATAAATCCAAAAGAAAATAAAAATCTAAACTTAAATAATAAACCAAAAAACAAAACCTAGGAATAAATAAAAAAGAAAACCTAAAACATAAACTAAAAAAAACCTAAACCTTAAATATAAATAAAACAAACCTAAGCTTTCACTATAAATAAAATAAACCTAAATCTACACTAAAATAAACTAAACTAAAATAAATAAAACCTAAACTTAAACTTATAATAAACTAAACCTGAACCTAAACCTAAACTAAATAAAATAAAATGAACTAATAAAAAACCTTAACCAAAACTAAAAAATAGAACATAAAATTAAACCAAAAATAAAAATAATACCTAAACCTAAAAAAATAAACTAAAAATAAAACTAAACTAAAAAATAAACCTAAACTTAAAAAACAAACTAAAATAAAAATCCTAAAGTAAAATAAATAAACCTATAATAAATAAACTATTTTAAATAAAAATAAGAGTAAACCTAAGTCAAAATTGAAAATAAAATGAACTCAAATAAATAAAAATAACTCTAACTCTAAACCCTAAACCCTAAACACTAAGCCCTAAACCAACTCCCTTAAAATAGAAACCCTAAACCCTAAAACCCTATACCCTAAACCATAAACGGTAAACCCTAAACCCTAAAACCTAAACTAACACTAAACCCCTAAACCTTAAAACCTAAACATTAAACACTAAAACTAACCCTAAATGCTATACGCTAAACCCTAAACCTAGTACCCTAAACCCTAAAACCTAAACCCTAAAACTCTAAACCCCAAACCCTAAACCCAAAACCCTAAACCTTAAACCCAAAAACCCTAAACCCTAAACCTAAACCCTAAACCCTAAAACCTTAAACCCTAAATCCTAAACCCTAAACCCTAAACAAACCATAAACCCAAAACCCTAAACCCTAAGCCCTAAACACTAAACCCTAAACCATAAATCCTAAACCCTAACCCTAAACCCTAAACTATAAAACCTAAACCCTAAAACATAAATAAAACATAAACCCTAAACCCTAAATCATAAAAAACCTAAAACCTAAACCAAAATAAAATAAAATCTAAAATAAATAAATAAATAAAAAACCTAAACTAAATAAAATAAATAAAAAAAACTAAACCTAAATAAAATAAATAAAATAAAACCAAAACTAAACCATAAACTAAACCTAAAAATAAAATAAAATAATCTAATAAAAATAAATGAAAATAAAATAATTAAAAACTAAAACTAAAATAAAAAATATATAAAAATTAAATAAATAAAACTTAAACTTAAACCTATAATAAAATAAAAATAAACCTAAACCTAAACTAAAAAATAAAACCTAAAATAAACCTAAAACCTAAACCTAAGAAAATAAAATAAAAACCTAAACCTAAACTTAAAAATAAAAAATAAAACCTATAGCTAAAAAATAAAATAAAAATAAAACTAAAGTAAAAAAATAAACCAAATAAAAAAAATAAACTAGAATAAAACCTAAAGTAAAATAAATAACCCTAATATAAATTAAATTAAATAAAATAAAAAATAAACCTAAATCAAAATAAAAATAAAAAAACTAAATAACCTAAACCTACTCTTTACATTTAAAACCCTAAACCCTAAAAAAAAACCTAAACCCTAAAACTCTAAAACCCCTAAACCCTAAACCCTAAAACCCTAAACCTTAAACCCTAAACCCTAAAACCCTAAACCTTAAACCCTAAACCCTAAAAACCTTAAACCCTAAATCCTAAACCCTAAACCCTAAACAAACCATAAACCCAAAACCCTAAACCCTAAACCCTAAACACTAAACCCTAAACCATAAATCCTAAACCCTAACCCTAAACCCTAAACTATAAAACCCTAAACCCTAAAACATAAATCATAAAACATAAACCCTAAACCCTAAATCATAAAACCTAAAAACCTAAACCAAAACAAAATAAAATCTAAAAATAAAATAAATAAATAAAACCTAAACTTAAATAAAATAAATAAAAAAAACTAAACCTAAATAAAATAAAATAAAATAAAAACCAAAACTAAACCATAAACTGAAACCTAAAAATAAAATAAAATAATCTAATAAAAATAAATGAAAATAAAATAATTAAAAACTAAAACTAAATTAAAATATATATAAAAATTAAATAAATAAAACTTAAACTTAAACCTATAATAAAATAAAAATAAACCTAAACCTAAACTAAAAAAATAAAACCTAAAATAAAAACCTAAAACCTAAACCTAAGAAAATAAAATAAAAACCTAAACCTAAACTTAAAAATAAAAAATAAAACCTATAGCTAAAAAATAAAATAAAAATAAAATTAAAGTAAAAAATAAACCAAAGCCTAAAAAATAAACTAGAATAAAAAACCTAAAGTAAAATAAATAACCCTAATATAAATTAAATAAATTAAATGAAAATAAAAATAAACCTAAATCAAAATAAAAAATAGAAAAAACTAAATTAACCTAAACCTACCTGTTTACTTATTTAAAAAAAACCCTAACCTTAATACTTAAACCTTAAAAGCAACCCTAAACTCTAAGCTCTACACCCTAAACCTACAACCCTAAACCTACCACCCAAAACCCTAAAACTTTAAGCCCTAAACCCTAAACCCTAAACCTAAACCCTAAACCTTAAACCCTAAACCCTAAACCCTAAACCCTAAAACCCTAAACCCTAAACCTTAAAAACTACAACCTTAAACTCGAAACCCTAAACCCTAAACCCTAGACCCTAAAAACTTGAAAAACCTAAACCTAAACTAGGTAAAACCTAAAAATAAAATCATTAAAAAAAATGTAAACCTAAATAAAATAAAATATAATAAAAACCTAAACTAAAACCTAAACCAAAACCTAAACCTAAACTAAACCTAAACATAAAAAATAAAAAATATACTAAAATAAAATAAATAAAAACCTAAACTAAAGTAAAAAATAAAATAAACTTAAAAATAAAAAACCTAAATATAAAAATAAATGTAAAATAAAAATAAAAATTCCTAAAATAAAATAAAATAAAACTAAATAAAAATCTAAACCTAAAAAATATACCTAAAAATAAAACCTAAAGATAAATAAAAATAAACTACAATAACAACTAAATCTAAAAAATAAATTAAAAAGAAAACTAAACTAAAAAAGAAAAACATAAACATAAACCTAAACCTAGAAAATAAATTAAAATAAAAACTAAAATAAATAAACCTAAAATAAATAAACTAAATTAAAATAAATAAATAAATAAAATAAACTAAAATAAATTGAAAATAAACTAAATAAACCTAAACCTACCAGTTGACTTAATTTTTTTTAAAAAATCTAAACCCTAAACTCTAAATCCTAAACCCCAAATCCTAAACCTTAAATGCTAAACTTTAAACCCTAAACCCTGAACCTACAACCCTAAACTTACATCCCTAAACCTTAAACTCTAAATATCCTTAATCCCTAAACCCTAAATCCTAAACACTAAACTAACCCAAAACCCTAAACCCTAAACCTAACCCTAAACCTTAAACCCTAAATCGTAAACCTTAAAATCCTAAACCTTAAACCCTAAACCATTAAAAACCCTAATCCCTAAGCTAACCCTAAACCATAAACCCTAAAACCTAAACCTAAACAAAATAAAACCTAAAAAATAAAAAAATAAAAAATCTTAAACCTAAATAAAAATGATAAAATAATAAATTAAAAAACTAAACTAAAACCTAAACCTAAACCTAAAAAATAAAAAAGAATAAACAAATAAAAATAAACTAAAATAAAATAAATAATAACCTAAACTAAACTAAAAAATAAAATAAATCTAAGAATGGAAAGATAATATAAATATAAACTAAACGTAAAATAAAAATAAAATAAACCTTAAATAAATGAAAATCTATGAAATAGAAGTAAATCAAACAAACCAAATCAAACCAAAATTAAAACCAACCAAATCAACTAAAAAAATAATCTAAAATTAAACTAAAATAAACTAAAATAAAATAAATAAAACCTAAACCAAAACTAAATAAAATAAAATAAACTAAAAATAAAACCTAAAAATAAACCTAAAATAAAAACCTAAAGCTAAACCAGCAAAAATAAAATAGAAACCTAAAACCTAAAAAATAAAAAATAAAACCTAAACCTAAAATAAAATAAAATAAAACTCAACTAAAAATAAACCTAAACCTAAACCCAAACATAAAAAATTAACTAAAATAAAAAAAGCCTAAACTAAATGAAATAAACCTAAAATAAATAAATTGAACTAAAAAAAAAATAAACATAAATAAAAATAAAAAAGTAAATAAACTAAAATAAATAAAAAATAACTAAATTAACTAGTAAACCTAAACCAAGATTTAAATAAAAAAAAAATAAAACCACTAAAAACTGCTAAAACCCAGCCAAAAGCAACTAACAAACCTAAACTACCAAAACTCTAACAAACCCTAAACCCTAAAACCCTAAACCCTAAAACCCTAAACCTAAACCCTAAAAACTAAAAAACCTAAACCTAAATTTAATAAAACCTAAAAATAAAATATATAAAAAAACTTAAACCTAAATAAAATAATAAAATAAAATAAAAACCTAAAATTTCAAGTAGGCCTAAATCAAAACTAAATTAAAATTAATTGAAACCAAAGCCTACAATCATCTTCAATCGATGAAGTAAACCCAAACCAACACTTAACCCAAACAATTTGGCCAATTTGGTCAAATTGCTCAACTTAACCCGTTTGACCCAAATGAATTCGAATGAGCCAAAATTAAATCTAAGCCAAACTACACAAAACCAATTGAACCAAAATAGCCCAAATGATCATATGAACTTGACCCAACCCTTGGTTTGACCCAATATGACCAATTGGTCAACTTGACAACCTAACCTAATTTAACCTAAATGAGTCAAATTGAGCAAAACTAAGTAAATCAACTCCAATTGACATGAATTTTTGACTAACCCACTTTTGGCTCATTTTAAATCTGTCCAAATCAAATCCAATGCCAAATGACCATTCTACCATTGGGTCAAGGATATCACATGAGATAAATCACCCATGTTAGTGGTCATTTCCATTCCTTAGCCACTTAGTACTCTCCCAATGGTCCACCTAGGCACCTAGGACATTGCCCAACCTGACCTAAGGAGTGGTTGGGTCGGCGATGACCCATGGGAGGTGAAATCACCTCACCCTCCCCATTGGAGCATTTGAAACCCATAGGACACCCTTGATTCCTCTTTGGCAGCCACATCCACACCTTTCAACCAACTGTAAATAACTTACCACCTCCCTACCACACCCACTCCCGAGATGGTCGGATGGCCACTAGAAGCCAAACTCAATCCCACACCAGATGAAGATGGGGAGGGATGGTACACCCCTTCGCTTTGCTCAAACACATAAAAAAATCATTCCTCAGAGCCCTACCTACTAAAGATGAGCTACTAGATCCATTCTGTAAGCTCTTAAGCTCATTCCTCGATCAAAAATTGCCATTCATATCCATCTTGAAATAGGACACTCCCATTTCTGACCAAACATCCCCATTTCTCTATCAAACTCAAATTAACTTTGCATGTACCTTCCCTAGGCCTCATCGAGCAGGAGTGAATAATCTCCCAAGCTTCCTCGAGCACCAAAGGTGGCACTTCAATCAAAGTCTAGCTATAATTACTGCTCAATAGGGCTTCATCTCCACTAGCTGAAGCTTCCTCAATCATTCTAGCCACTGGTCTTGAGCTTCGAGGAGGTATGCATCCAAAATTGATCCTTAGGAAAAAGTGGGTTGGAGCTTTATGAAGAAAACATGCATCTCATGTGATCTCAACCATTGGATCCCCTTTTATCGATGTCATGAATGTGTGGGTCCTTTTAGAGTTGATCTAAGCTCGGGTAAGCTCAGATCAAGTGAGCAATGGCAGACAAAATCCATTCTACCTCACTCAATTGATGTTAGATCATGCACAATCCATTCTACATGATCAAAATGGACGGTCATGATTAGATCTATTAGATCGATCTAATTTAATCCAATTAACCTGCTGGATTAATTATAGCCATCCAATCTAAGATCAAATAGTGGATAAGAAATCACATCTGCCGCCAGATAGGCGCTTAGTCGGATAAGTTTTAAGTAACCATTCTTGTGGCTCCATGTGGAAAGTGCACCGTGTTAGTGCGCCATGTGGTGCCAACAGATTAGGCTTTAATTAGGCCTAATTAATCATTTTTAATGACTAAAAATTCTAAAAAATCATAAAAATCATTGAGAAATAAAAATAAATAAATAAATACTTATTTTAAAAGTATTTTAGAGGAGAATTAATTAAAAATGATCTTAACTATTTTTGAATAGTAATTAAGGTTTAATTATAAAATTAATTTGCTTATTTACTCTTTAATTACTTGAGCAATTAATCCCAAATTTTAATGGTTAATTTAACAAGATGACCTCTACCTCCCATGATTTTCTTGGGATTTATTGCTCACTTAATTAGGAAAATTTACTAACTAAACCTTAACTACTCTTTTAAGTTAATTAATGATTAATTAATCACATGAACAATAATAAATTGATTAGTTAAGTTTACTTATCATTGTTCAAAAGTGAGTGAACTAAGGAATAGGGTTGGGAGCCCTTTCCCTAAGTTCATTTCTCCCTCTTTTTAAATAAATTTAATTAAGATTTAACTAATCAATTAAATCACTTAATCAAATTGAAATAATAATCACATCAGATCTTAATTAATTAAATCATGGGGTAGATCTTTAGGTGTTTAATAACCTAAAGGAGTTTAATAAAATTATGGTTAGTCCACATGTATGGAAAAACCATAAGAGTAATTAATTAAGTCCCTTAATCTAATTAACTATTAATAATGAGCCAATTGCATTAGCCCATTTTATTTCCTAGGATCATTGCAAGTTTGTTTTTTATGCATATCATGTTGGCTCATAATTATTTAGTAAATTACTTTAAGGTGACATAGGTGAGGGTAATTAATTCATCTAATTAAGGGTTCAACTTAATTAACCCATAACATCAACTTAATTACATTTCCATAAAATAAATCAAATCACTAATGTGGGAATGGGTTCAAAACATTAAGTGATGATTTCTCTTGTCCTTTTTAAATCAAATCAAATCCAAAACTTAATTAATAAAAAAAGCTTTGGTTTGCTTTAAATAATCTTATTTGATTTGATTATCCTTAAGAACTAGTTTGGTTGAATGAATCACATGCTTATATTTGATTGTCCTCTTTCCAATCATGTTAAATTTGGTATGTCATTTGAATTCATGGATCCATCTTTTCAAAATCAAGTAAAATATGATGGATTTCAATTATGTAAGCTTGCATGTGTTGATTTAATTTAATATATGTGTGTATATTATCATTATTAAATCCAAATGTATTTTTCAAAAGCTTATAAATGTATAATAATATGTGTTATGATGCTAGTTATAAATACATAAGAAATGCATGTGCTTATAGCTTAAGTGTATGAATGTTGAGTTCTTTCCTCTATTGATGTGTTGATTTATATAAGATTGAATGGTAATGGGTATATAATCTGGACATCCAGAACAGAGGCTGCTAGCCCCAAGGAGGTCATTTGATTACCTCACTTTCTTGGTTTAACAACATCACATACCCATTTGATTTCATTCTTATGTATTTCAACATTAGAATTTGGATAGAGCTTTAATTTATATATATTACTGATTTAATCAAAAAAAAATACAATCTTTGCATGGTTTTCTTTCCCTCATTTATGTGTACATCCATGTGTGTCCAGGAAAAGTAAGTATAGGACATCCCGAATACAAGACTTTAGTTAGCCCCAAGGAGGTCATTTGATTGCCTCACTTCCCTAGTTTAATAATGACACTTACTTGCTTATATCTTTGTACATGTATATGTATATGTGATTAGTGAATTAAAATCCCATTTTACATTAAAATTGCATGCATTCATAATTGACTAAGTTGTTGAATTAATTAGCCATATGATTTGGAGCTTACTTCCTATGTTTATGTATACGAATTTACCTATCTTTGAATGGAAATGGTTATATAGTATGGAAATCCCTAGAATATGAGGCTTTAGCTAGCTCCGAGGAGGTCATTTGATTACCTCACTTTTCTTGTTTAACAACGACACATGCTTATTTAATTTCATTCTTATGTCCTTTTGTATAAAAATTTTGATAAAGTTTTAAATTAATAGGTTTAAATAATTCAATCAGATAAAATATAAATTCTAAACATACACATACATTCATCATTTAAGTGTGCTAAAATATGTTTCATGTATAGATACATTTAGGATTAAATCATATGCATGTTACATGTGATGGAAAGGAATGATTTAATATATGTCATGTGGTAGTAATTGAATTAAATTAATCTTAAGATGCCTTTCATTTTGAATAAGATTATTTAAAGTGAACCTAAACTTATGATTAATTAAATCATTTAACAAGCCATTCACTAAAAAGAACTAAATCAAATTAAGATACTTTATAAAGTGACTTAAGGTAGGGATGAAAAAGGAAATCCTCTTTTCTCTCTTATAACTCTTAGTTGCTAAGTGTAATCAAATTAAACAAAAGAAAATACAAATTAAAATTTCAAAATCAATTAAACTACTTCAAGTGAAATCAACCTTTCATGTTAAATTGAATCCTTCTACACTTAGAAAATACAACACTAATGCCTAACAAGACTTACCACACAAACCTTAATACACACATTAAATTTAAGTCACCACTTCTAGCTCTAAGTTAGTGTATGATGTTATGTACATTTTTGTTTTATGATGTATTATTTTAGATTGGATGTTAGGGTGTATGCAGAGACTTGATGATAGGCCAATATTAGCGTAATCATGTTTTTTGCATGGGATTATGCATAAGGGATGCTTAAAAATAAATGTGAATGCTTTTTTTGCAGGTTGCTTAATCATTAAGAATAATCTATGTTAGGACAGGTGGGCTTAATCACCCATGTGTAGGGTGCTTAGTCCAAATTATAAATATAGTTGCTTGGGATTATATGTATACTTAGCTAACCACTATTTTGTAGGTATAGTTAGAATTACTTTTCCCACATCAATGTAATTTTTGCAATCAAAATTAGGATTAGTTCTATGGGGGATTAGGATGAGCAGTGGCCAGAAGGCTTTGTCCTAGGGTGCCTTGTGATGCCTTTGAAACAAGCACCATCCAAATCAAAGAAGGAACCAAATCATAAATTTTGATATGAAGAAAAAAAGTCCCCCATAGCATTTAATACAATTATAATTACTCTTTCATATTCCATGTTGTATAAGGGTAGAGCTTGGCTATCCATCTTTTCTCTCTTGTTGTATGGTAATTCGTCAAGACTTGATTTTATTCTTTTATGATAATTTATATAATTGTTTGATGTTATGTTTACATTGTGCATTAGGATGGCATGCTTTTCATAGTTTCTTAAATGATTGATGTTTTAATGTGTTTCTTGGATACACTTAGGATAGAAATAACTTTTCTTCCCAACTAATCACTCATAACTGAATTTTAAACAACTCATAACCTCATCATAAAGCCTAAGACATAAATTAGATAATTAAAAGATTTAGCAACCCCTTAGCTCTATGGTTGTATGTTTCACATCATGCATGCATATTCTCTTGAACATGAAGGATCTCCATCCTTGCATGATAAAGGAATGCTTGACATATGAGGGCATTCCTTATGGTGGAGAACACCTTCTTCTAGCATTTTGACATAACCTATTTAATCATGCATTTAGGCATAAGAAATCCTAAAGCCTAAAATAATGCATTTAAAATGAAATAAAATTTAAAAGATTTTGCATCTATAGATTAAGTCATATGCTCATACCACTCATGCTCCAGTCTCTTAGGGAGTACATTTAGGACTTTAGTCTCTTTGTAATTAAATAACTACCCTAGCTATCTTGCAATAAGACACTACATGGTTTTAAAATCATAGGAGTTACGGCCACCCTGATGTTATAAGTCCGTAAGTCTGACAATTTATTCTCTTGTGGAGGTAAACCCTTATGTCCACCTATCACTTAGATTTAGGTCGTGCTTTAGCTCATACTAAAGTTCCTAGATTTGAGGTAGCTATTTCCTTTGGGCTATCATAAATCCTCACCTCTTAGGCATTCCCACAACCTTGTGTTGGTGGATTATATTCCCTAGTAATCTATTTAAATTTCAACTCAAAACATATAAATCTCCTCAACTTTAAAATTATAAAGCCCAACCATATGATAGATTGGAATGCTCACTAGGCTTCCTAGTATCATGAGGATTTCCTACTTATTTCATTTGGATTCTAAAAATAAGTCTTCTCCTAGAACTTTCCCAATTGGCTTTCCAAATACAACCAATCCTTTGATAGTCTAACCTTCAAATATTTGGAGATGATAATTGTCTACTCTAATTGAGAGTATTCTTAGAAAATTTCATTTCGTAAGATGTAATTAACTATCGAGGCTTACCTCCATATGGAACTTAAGAACCTGGTTTAATATAAACCTTACTTTATTCATCTATATAAAGTAGGGGGAAATCTCTAATACATTCCAAGACCCATCATGTCTTAATAGTCCTTATTATGTGATTAAGTCCATTATAGGGTGATGCCTCTATCTTTCGAGATAGTACATCATACCTCAATATTGTGCCCGATCAACTCAAAAAGTACCCACCAATGATCTACGTGGTGTCCCCCACCCCAGATCCAAAAATAAGTACCATAAGTCTCTCTCACCTTGCTCATTGAATCCTCTTAACATCATCCATTCTTTTTGGAGTTTGGAGATGTCGATCCTAGAGTAGGCAAGGGTTCTTAGACTATAATGTTGACGATATACCGTCAACCAACTCGATATGACCGCAACATCCACTGTAATGTAAAGAGGTTGTTATGCTCGGTCGTCCCTAGGAGTAAGTTTTCATTGTTGAATGTAACTAAATAAAAACATAAACCTAAAAATAAAGCCTAGAAATAAATAAAAAATAAAAGCTGAACCCTAAACTAAAAAATACCTAAACCTAAAATAAAAATAAAATAAACCTGAACCTACACTAAAATAAAATAAACTAAAAAAAATAAAACCTAACACTAAACCTAAAGTAAATAAAATAAATTAAACTAAAAATAAACCAAAACATAAACTAAAAAATAAAACCTAAAAATAAACCTAAAATTAAAACCTAAAACTTAAACCTAAAATAATAAAATAAAAAGCTAAACCTAAACCTAAAATTAAAAAATAAAACTTATACCTAAAAAATAAAGTAAAAAAAATAAAACTAAAAATATAAAAAACCTAAACCTAAACCTAAAAAAATAAACTACAATAAAACCTAAACTAAAATAATAACCTAAAATAAATAAACTAAACTAAATAAAAATAAAACTTAAATCAAAATAAAAAATTAAACTAAAATAAATAAAAAATAAAGTAAATAAACCTAAACCTACTAGTTTACTTAATAAAAAAAATAATAAAAAATAAAACCCTAACCCAAAACCCTAAAACTTACCCTAAACCCTAAAATCTAAACCCTAAACCTATAACCCAAAACCCTAAAACAAAACCCTAAACTCTAAAACATAAACCATAAACCTTAAACCCTAAACCTTACACACTAAAACCCTAAACCCTATACCCTATACCCTATACCCTAAAAAACCCTAAACCTAACCTAACCTAAACCAAAACTAAAACCCTAAACTAAAAAACAACCTAAACCTAATAAACCCTAAACCTAAAACCATAAACCCTAAACTAAACTAACCCTAAACTTAAACTATAAACTATAAAACCTAAACTAAACCCTAAATTAAACTTAAACCTTAAACTAAACTAACTTTAAACTTGTTAACACTAAACCCTAAAAACCCTAAACCCTAAATCCTAAAACCCTCAACCCTAAAACCCTAAACCCTAAACATTAAACCCTAAAACCTAAACCTAAACTAAATAAAACCTAAAAATAAAATAAATAAATAAACCTAATCCTAAATAAAACAAAATAATAAAACAAGAACCTAAATAAAAACCTAAACCTAAACCTAAAAATAAAATAAAATAAAGTTAAAATAAAAATAAAATAAAAACTAAACTTAAAATAAAAATAAAATAAACCTAAAATAAAATAAAATAAAAACTAAATAAAAACTTAAAAATAAAAAATAAAGCTAAAAATTAAACATTGAAATAAATAAAAAATAAAACCTAAATAATAAACTAAAAAACAAAATCTAAACCTAAAATAAAAAAAATAAAAAAATAAATAAACCTAAACCTAAACTAAAATAAATAAAACCTAAACCTAAACTTAAAATAAACTAAACCTAAACCCTAAACTAAATAAAATAAAATAAACTAAAAATAAACCTGAACCTAAACTAAAAAATAAAACCTAAAAATAAACATAAAATAAAAACCTAAAACCTAAATAAAAAAAATAAAATAAAAAACTTAACCTAAACCTAAAAATGAAAAATAAATTAGAAACCTAAAACATAAAACAAAAATAAAACTCAACTAAAATATTAACCTAAACCTTAACCTGAACTTAAGAAAATAAATAAATAAAAAACCTAAACTAAAATAAATAAACCTAAAATAGAATAACTAAAGTAAATAAAACTAAAAAACAATCATAAATAAAATTAAAATTAAAATAAACTAAAATAAATAAAAAAACTAAATAAAGAAAGAAGAAATATTGAATGAGAATTTGTTCTCTATAAAAAAAGCAAAAACCCTAAACCCTAACCCTAAACCCTAAACCTTAAACACTAAACCCTAGACCCTAAACCCTAAACCCTTAGACCTTAAATCTTAAACCCTAAACCCTGAACCCCAAACCCTGAATGCTAAACCCTAAACCCTAAACCCTAAACACTAAAAACCTAAACATAAACTAAATAAAACCTAAAAATAAATTAAATAAATAAACCTAAACCTAAATAACATAAAAAATAAAATAAAATAAAAACCTAAACTAAAACCTAAACCTAAACCAAGACCTAAACCTAAAAAATAAAATAAAATAAATAAAAACTTGAACTAAACTAAAAAATAAAATAAACCTAAAAATAAAAAACCTAAATAAAATAATTAGTAAAGGTAAAATAAAAATAAAATAAAGATAAAATAAAATAAAATAAAATAAAATAAAACTAAATGAAAGACTAAAAACACCTAAAATAAAAAAAATAAAACCTAATCCTAAACTAAAAAAAACCTATAGCTAAAATAAACAAAATAAAATAAACCTAAATCTAAACTAATACAAACTAAGAAAAATTAAATAAAACCTAATCCTAAACCTAAAATCAAATAAACATAAACCCTAAACTTAATAAACTAAACTAAACTAAATATAAACTTATTTTAGAACTAAAAAATAAAATCTAAAAATAAACCTAAAATAAAAACCTAAGCATAATAAAATAAAATAAAAACCTAAACTTAAACCTAAAAATAAAAAATAAAACCTAAACATAAATAATAAAATAAAAATAAAACTAAACTAAAAAATGAATATAGACCTAAACCTAAACCTAAAAAATAAACAAAAATAAATAAACCTGAAATAAATAAACTAAACTAAATTAAAATAAAAATTAAACATAAATTAAAATAAAAAATAAAATAAACTGAAATAAATAAAAAATAAACTAAATAAACCTAAAGGTTTACTTAATTTAAAAAAAAAACCTAAACCCTAAACCCTAAACCCTAAAAACCATAAACCCTAAACCCTAAACCTTAAATCCAAAACCAACCATAACCTAATGCCTAAAACCCTAAACCAAAAAACCCTAAATAAACCCTAAACCCTAAACCCTTAACCCTAAAAACCTAAAATGCTAAACCTAAACTAAATAAAGCCTAAAAATAAAATATGTAAAAGAACCTAAACCTATATAAAATAAAATCCTAAACTAAATCCTAAACCTAAACTAAAAAATGAAAAAAAATAAAATAAAATAAAATTAATAAAACTAACCTGCTAAAATAAAATAAACCTAAGAATAAAACATAAAAAAAAAAATAAAAAATAAATGAACTAAAATAAAATAAAATAAATACTAAATAAAATAAACCTAAAAAACAAACTAAAATAAATAAAATTAAACCTAAACCTAAAATAAACTAAACCTAAACCTAATCCTAAACTAAATAAAATAAATAAACTAAAATAAACCTAAACCTAAACTAAAAAATAAAACTAAAATAAACCTAAAACCTAAAACCAAAAGATAAAATAAAACTAAACCTAAACCTAAAATAAAAAAATAAAACCAAACCTAAAATAAAGTAAAATAAAACTAAAAATAAATAAAACCTAAAAATAAAGTAAAATAAAAAACCTAAACTAAAATAAATAAACCTAAAATAAATAAACTAAACTAAATAGAAATAAAAAATAAGATAAGCAAAAATAAATAAAAAATAATCTAAATAAACTAAATAAACCTAAACCTATTGGTTTACTTAATTTTAAAAAAGAAACCATAAACCCTAAATCCTAAACCCTAAACCCTAAACCCTAAAAAAAACCCTAAACCCCAACCCTAAACCCTAAACCCTAAAAGTATAAACTAAATCTCTAAACCCTAAACCTTAAACCATAAAGCCTAAATCCTAAACCCTAAACCCTAAACCCTAAACCCTAACCCTAAACCCTAAACCCTAAACCCCAAACCCTAAACCTAAACCTAAAGTAACAAAATAAACTAAAAAATAAACCTAAACCCTAAAACCTAATAAACCTAAACACTAAGAATGAGCAGAACCTTGATGGCAAGAACATCACAACAAACTCAGATCTAAGAATGGAGGCTAAGGAGGCATCATATTATAATGGGGATCTGGAGTTGCTGGTGGATATGGAGGTGGTGGTCGGAGTAGTGGTGGTTATGGAGGAAGAGCCATGGAGGTTACAAACTTGGTAGGGAGAGATCGGGATATGATGGTGGATCCCACTTATATGATATGGGAACGGAGAAATTGAAGAACAGATACATATCTAGCTCATGGAACTGTGTCTTTATAGTAGACATAATTCTAGTTATCTAGGGTTTTTGATTTGCTCTATTCGTGCTCATTTTTTATCTATGTTGTTGCTTGTTTCTTGGAAAACTTGGTGTGTTACTTGGTTCAGAAATCAAAATGAAGAAATTTTGATTCTGAATTTGTTCTCTGTTAAGAAAAAAAAACCTTAAACCCTAAAACCATAAACCCTAAACCCTAAACCATAAACCCTATACCCTAAATCCTAAACCCTAACTAAAAAAAACCCTAAAACCTAAACCCAAAACCTTAAACCCTAAACTAACCCTAGACCCTAAACCCTAAAAAACTCTAAACCCTTAACTCTAACCCTAAACTAAACCTAAAATAAACTAAACTAACCCTAGACAAACCATGAACTAAAATATAAACCCTAAAAACCCTAAACTAAAACCATAAACTAAACTAACCTAAACTGCTAACCTAAACCCTAAACCCTAAAATTTAAAACCTAAGCGATTTAAAACTAAACACTAAAGCCTAAACCCCTAAGCCTTAAACACTAACCCTAAACCCTAAACCCTAAACACTAAAACCCTAAACCCTAAACCCTAAACCCTAAACATTAAAAACCTAAGCTAAATAATACCAAAAAATAAAATAAATAAAATAACCTAAACCTAAATAAAGTAAAATTAATAAAATTAGATATAAACATAAACTAAAACATAAATTAAAACCTAAAAATTAAATAAAATAATCTAATAAAATAAACTTAACTAAAATAAATAATAACCTAAACTAAACTAAAAAAATTAAATAAACCTAAGAATAAAAAAGTAAATAAAATAAAAACTAAACGTGAAATAAAAATAAAATAAACCTACAATATACCTAAAATAAAATAAAATAAAAAATAAATAAAAACCAAAACCTAAAAAATAAACCTAAAAATAAATAAAAAATAAAACTGAAACCCTAAACTAAAAAAAAACCTAAACCAAAATTAAAAATAAAATAAAAAACCTAAATCTAAACTAAAATAAACTAAACTAAAATAAATAAAATCTAAACCTAAACCTAAACCTAAACTAAATAAAATAAAATAAACTAAAAATAAACCTAAACATAAACTGAAAAATAAAACCTAAAATTAAACCTAAAATAAAAACCTAAAAAAATAAAATAACAAGTTAAACCTAAACCTAAAAATAAAAAAATAAAACCTAAATCTATAAAATAAATTAAAAATAAAACTCAAGTAAAAAATAAACATAAACTTAAACCTAAACCTAAAAAATAAACAAAAATAAAAAACCTAAATAAAATAAATAAACCTAATATAAATAAGTTAAACTAAATAAAAATAAAAAAGCATGAATAAAAATAAAAAATAAACTAAATAAACCTAAACCTAAAGGCTTACTTAATTTAAAAAAAAAATACTAAACATTAAGCTAACCCTAAACCCTAAAAACCTTAAACCCTAAAGACTAAACCCTAAAACCTAAACCCTAAAAACCCAAAACCCTAAAGGCCTAAACACTAAACCCTAAATCTTAAACCTTAAATCTTAAACCTTAAAACCCTAAGCCCTAAACCCTAAACCCTAAACCCTGAAAACCTAAAAACATAAACCTAAACTAAATAAAACCTAAAAAAAACTATAAAAAAACTTAAACCTAAATAAAATAAAAACATAATATAAAATGAAAACCTAAACTAAAACCTAAACCTAAACCAAATAATAAAATAAAATAAACTAATAAAACTAAACTAAAATAAAATAAATAAAAACCTAAACTGAACTAAAAAAATAAAATAAACTAAAGAATATATAAATAAATAAAATAAAAAGTAAATGTAAAAAATAAACCTAAAATAATATAAAATAAAAACTAAATAAAAACATAAACCTAAAAAATAAACCTAAAAATAAATAATAAATAAAATCTAAACCCTAAAATAAAAAAACCCCTAAACCTAGAATAAAAAATAAAATAAATAAAATAAAATGAACTTAAACTTAAACTAAAATAATCTAAACTAAAATATATAAAACCTAAACCTAAACCTATAATAAACTAAATCTAAACCTAACCCTAAACTAAACAAAATAAAATAAACTAAAAGTAAACCTAAAGGTAAACTAACAAATAAAACCTAAAAATAAACCCACAATAAAACCTAAAACCTAAAATAAAATAAAAACCTATACCTAAACCTAAAAATAAAACATTAAACCTAATTAAAAAAATATAATAAATAAACTCAACTAAAAAATAAACATAAACCTAAACCTAAACTTCAAAAATAAACTAAAACAAAAACCTAAACAAAAATAAATAAACCCAAAATAAATCAACTAAACTAAATAAATATATAAAATAAACCTAAATAAAAATTAAAAATAAAATAAACTAAATAAACCTAAACTAGCTAATTTAAAAAAAAAAAAAACCTATAAGCTAATAAAAAATAAATAAATAATAAACTAAATAAATAAAAATAAATAAACCAAAATAAACTGCCCTAAACCTAAAATCTAAAACCTAAACATAAAATAAATAAAATCTAAAATTAAATATATAAAAATGTTAAAAATAAAAAAAAAAACCTAAACTAAACCTAAACCTAAACTAAATATAAATAAATAAAATAAACTAATAAAAATAAAACCAAATAAAATAAACTAATAAAATAAACTAAAATAAAATAAATAAAACCTAAACTAAACTAAAAAAAAATCAAATAAACTTAAAATAAAAAACATAAATAAAATAAAAACTAAACATAAATAAAAAATAAAATAAACTAAAATAAAATAAAACTAAACAAAAAACCTAAACCTAAAAAATTAAATCTAAAAAAATAAATAAAATAAAACTAAACCCAAATAAAAAAAACCTAAACATAAAATAAAATAAAAATAAATAAAATAAAATTAACCTAAACCTAAACTAAAAAAATAAACTAAAAAATAATATAAATAAACTATAGTAAATAAAAATAAAAATAAAATAAACTAAAATAAGTAAACTAAATAAACTAAATAAACCTAAACCTATGGTTTACTTAATTTAAAAAAAAACCATCAACCCTAAATCCTAAACCCTAAACCCTAAGCCTAAACCTACAACTCTAAACCCTAAAAAAACCCTAAATCCTAAACCCTAAACCCTAACCCTAAACACTAAACCCTAAAAGCATAAACCCTAAAACCCTAAAACCCTAAACCTAAACCCTAAACCCTAAACCCTCAAAACTTAAAAACCTAAACCTACATTAAATAAAACCTAAATAAAATTAAAAAATAAAATAAAATTAAAACCTAAAATAAAACCTAAACCTAAACCTAAAAATAAAATAAAATAAACTAAAATAAAATAAATAAAAACCTAAACTAAACTAAAAAATAAAATAAACCAAAGAATAAAAAACCTAAATAAAATAAAGACTAAATATAAAATAAAAAATAAAAACTAAATAAAAATAAAAACCTGAAAAATAAAACATAAACCCTAAACTAAAGAAAAACCTAAACCTAAAATAAAAATAAAATAAATAAAATAAAATAAAACTAAACCTAAACTAAAATAATCTAAACTAAAATAAATAAAACCTAAACCTAATCCTAAAATAAACTAAACCTAAACCTCAACTAAATAAAATAAACTAAAAATAAACCAAAACCTAAGCAAAAAAATAAAACCTATAAATAAACCTAAAATAAAAACCTAAAACCAAAACCTAAAAAATAAATAAATAACTAAACCTAAACCTTAAAATAAAAAATAAAACCAAACCTAAAAATAAAGTAAAAATAAAACTCAAGTAAAAAATAATCCTAAACCTAAACCTAAAAAATAAACAAAAATAAAAAACCTAAACTAAAATAAATAAACTTAAATTAAATATGCTAAACTAAATAAAAATAAAAAATAAAATAAAATATAATAAATAAAAATATCTAAATAAACCTTAACTAACCTAAACAATATGGACGTGGTGGATTTGAGGTGATGATATGGACGGTGGTTGGTGGTCATGAAGGCAAGAGGAGCGATGGAGGTTATAGCCATGGTGGTGGTGGAGGGAGAGATCGGGGATATGATAGTGAATCCTACTACTTAAAATGCCAAGGAAGTTCTGATGGGAACTAAAATAAGAACTACCATCCGACCAGAGCTTAAACTGTCTTTATAGAGATGTTCTAATTATCAAGGTTTTGATTTGCTCTATTGGCGCTCATTTTTTATCTACATCGTCGCTTAAGTCTTGGAAAACTTGGTGTGTTACTTGGTTGAGGAAATCGAAAAGAAGAAATGTTGAATCTGAATTTGTTCTCTGTTAAATAAAAAGAAAAAACCTTAACCTGAACCCTAAACCTAAAACCTAAACCCTAAACCCTAAACCCTAAAAACACAAAACCCTAAACCCTAAACCCTAAACCATAAACTAAAAAAAAACCATAAACCTAAACAAACCAAAATAAAAAAACCTAAACCTAAACTTAAATCTAAACCCTAAACCCTAAACCCTAAACCTTAATAACCTAAAATTAAATATAAACTAAACTAAACCTTAAAACTAAAATACTAAACCCTAAACTAAACCAACCTGACCTAAGTAATTAAAACCCTAACTATAACTAAGCTAAACCCTAAACCTAAAATAAACATTAAATAACCTACCTAAACCCTAAAACTAAAATGCTAAACACTAAAGCTAAACCCTAAACTCCATAAACTAAACATAAACCTAAACCTAAACCCTAAACCTAAACCCTAAACTAAAACCTAAAATCTTAAACCCTAAAGCCTAAACACTAAACACTAAACACTAAACCAACTAAACCTAACCTAAACCCTAAACACTAAAACCTAAACCCTAAACCCTAAACCCTAAACCCTATACCTAAACTAAAACCCTAAACCCTAAAGCCTAAACACTAAACATTAAATACTAAACCCTAACCCTAACCCTAACCATAAACCTTAAACACTAAAACCCTAAACCCTAAACCCTAAACCCTAAACCCTAAACCCTAAAAACATAAAAACCTAAAAACCTAAACCTAAACTAAATAATACATATAAATAAAATAAATAGAAAAACCTAAACCTAAATAAAGTAAAATAAGTAAAATAAAATAATAACTTAAACTAAAACCTAAACCTAAACCTAAAAATAAAATAAACTAAACTAATAAAAATAAACTAAACTAAAATAAATAATAACTTAAAACTAAACTAAAAACTAAAATAAACCTAAGAATAAAAAACTAAATAAAATAAAAATTAAACATGAAATAAAAAAATTAAACCTAAAATAAACCTAAAGTAAATTAAAATTAAAATTAAAAAAAACCTAAACCTAAAAAATAAACCTAAATATAAAACTTAAAAATAAATAAAAAATAAAACCTAAACCCTAAACTAAAAATAACCTAAACCTAAAGTAAAAATAAAATAAACAAAATAAAAAAACCTAAACCTAAACAAAAATGAACTAAACTAAAATAAATAAAACCTAAACCTAAACCTAAAGTAAACTAAACCTAAACCTAAACTAACTAAATTAAAATGAAATAAACTAAAAATAAACCTAAACAAAAAATAAAAAATAAAACCAAAAAATAAACCTAAAATAAAAACCAAAAACCTAAACCTTAAAAAATAAAGTAAGAACCTAAAACTAAACCTAAAAAAAAAACCTAAACTTATAAAATAAAATAAAAATAAAACTCAACTAAAAATAAATAACCCAAAATAAATAAACTAAACTAAAAAAAATAAATAAATAAACTAAATAAACCTAAACCTAAAGGCTTACTTAATTTTTTTTTAAAAAACACTAAACCCTAAGCTAACCCTAAACCCTAAACCATAAACCCTTAAAACCCTAAACCCTAAAGCCTAAACACTAAACCCTAAACCCTAAACCCTAACAACCCTAAACCCTAAAGCCTAAACACTAAACCCTAAACCTTAAACCCTAAGCTTTAAACCCTAAAAACCTAAAAACATAAACCTAAACTAAATAAAACTTATAGAAAAACCTAAACCTAAATAAAATAAAAAATAATATAAAATAAAAACCTAAACTAAAACCTAAACCTAAACCTAAAAATAAAATAAAATAAACTAATAAAACTAAACTAAAATAAAATAATTAAAAACCCAAACTAAAGTAAAAAATAAAATAAACCTAAGAATAAAAAGCCTAGATAAAATAAAAACTAAATGTAAGAAAATATTCCTAAAATAATATAAAATAAAAATGAAATAAAAACCTAAACCCAAAAAACTAACCTAAAAATAAATAAAAATTAAAAGACCCTAAACTGAAAAAAATACGTAAAACTAAAATAAAAATAAAATAAACAAAATAAAATAAACCTAAACCTAAACTAAAATAAACTAAACTAAAAAAAATAAACATAAACCGAAAATAAACTAAACCTAAACTAAATAAAATTAAATAAAATAAACTAAAAGTAAACCTAAACATAAACTAAAAAATAAAACCTAAAAGTAAACCTAAAATAAAAACCTAAAACCTAAACCAAAAAATAAAATAAAACCTATACCTAAACCTAAAATAAAAAATTAAACCTAAACCTTGAAAATAAATCAAAAATAAAACTCATTTAAAAAATAAACATAAACCTAAACCTAAACTTGAAAAATAAACTAAAACAAAAAATCTAAACTAAAATAAATAAACCCAAAATAAATCAATTAAACTAAATAAAAATAAAATATAAACCTAAATAAAAATTAAATATAAAATAAACTAAAATAAATAAAAAATAAACTAAATAAACTTAAACCTGATGGTTTACTTAATTTAAAAAAAAAAAAAATCTTAAACCCTAAACCCAAAACCCTAAACCCTAAACCCTAAATCCCAAAAACCTAAAAACCTGAACCTAAACTAAATAAAATGTTATATATATATATATAAACCTAAACCTAATAAAATAAAATAAAATAAACTAAAATATAAAAGTTAAAACCTAAACTAAACTAAAAAATCAAATAAACCTAAGAATAAAAAAACCTAAATAAAATAAAACTAAACATAAAATAAAATAAAATAAACTTAAAAAAATTAAAATAAAAACAAAATAAAAAATCTAAACCTAAAAAATAAACCTAAAAATAAATAAAAAAACCTAAACCCTAGACTAAAAAAAACCTAAACCTAAAATAAAAATAAAGTAAATAAAATAAAAAAAACCTAAACCTAAACTATAATAAACTTAACTAAAATAAATAAAACCTAAACCTAAACCTAAGCCTAAAGTAAATAAAACAAAATAAACTAAAAATAAACCTAAACCTAAACTAAAAAATAAAACCTAAAAGTAAACCTAAAATAAATGCCTAAAACTTAAACCTAAAAAAATAAATATAAACCTAAACCTAAAACTTAAAATAAAAAATAAAACCTAAACCTAAAAATAAAATATAAATAAAACTCAACTAAAAAATAAACCTAAACCTACATAATAAACCAAAAAAAAAAAACTAAACTTAAATAAATAAACTAAACTAAATAAAAATAGAAAATAAAAAAAAATTAAATAAAAAAATAAACTAAATAAACTTAAACATACTGGTTTATTTAATTTTTTAAAAAAAACCATAAACCCTAAATCCTAAACCCTAAACCCTAAACCAACAACCCTAAACCCTAAACCCTAACCATAAACCCTAAAAGCATAAACCCTAAAATCCTAAACCTAAACCCTAAACCCTAAACCCTAAACCCTAAACCTAAAACCCTCAAAACTTAAAAACCTAAAGCTACACTAAATAAAACCTAAAAATAAAATAAATAAAAAACCTTAACCTAAATAAAGTAAAAAAAATAAAAGAAAATAAAAACATAAAATAAAACGTAAATGTAAACCTAAATAAAATAAAATAAAATAACAAACATAAGCTAAAATAAAATAAATAATAACCAAAACTAAACTAAAAAATAAAATAAACCTAGGAATAAAAAATGTAATAAAATAAAAACTAAACATAAAATTAAAATAATCCTAAAATAAAATAAAATAATAACTAAATAATAACTAAATAAAAAAATAAACCTAAAAATAAATAAAAAATAAAACCTAAACCCTAAACTAAAAAAAAAAAAAAACCTAAAAAAACCTAAACATAAACTAAAATAAACTAAACTAAAATAAAGAAAATCTCAACCTAAACCTAAAGTAAACTAAACCTAAACCTAAACCTAAACTAAATAAAATACAATAAACTAAAAATAAACCTAAACCTAAACTAAAAAATAAAACCTAAAAATAAACCAAAAATAAAAACGTAAAACATAGACCTCAAAATAAAATAAAAACCTAAATCCTAATCTAAAATAAATAATAAAACTTAAACCTAAAAAATAAATTAAAATAAAACTCAACAAAGAAAACCCAAACCTAAACATAAAACTAAAAAATAAACTAAAATAAAAAACTTAAACTAAAATAAATAAACATAAAATAAATCAACTAAGCCAAATAAAAATAAAAAATAAACCTAAAAAATTAAAATAAATAAATAAAACTAAAATAAATAAGAAATAAACTAAATAAACCTAAACCTAATGGTTTACATAATTTAAAAGAAAACCCTAAACCCTAAGCAAACCTTAAACCCTAAACCCTAAAAACATTAAACCCTAAAGCCTAAAGATTAAACCCAAAAACTCTAAACCCTAAACCTTAAACCCTAAAAACCTAAAAACCTAAACTTAAACTAAATAAAACCTAAAAATAAAATATATAAAAAAACCTAAACTGAAATAAAATAAAAAAATAAAATAAAATAAAAACTTAAACTAAAACTTAAACCTAAACCTAAAAATAACATTAAATAAACTAATAAAAATAAACTAAAATAAAATAAATTAAAACCTTAACTAAACTATAAAATAAAATAAACCTACGAATAAATAACCTAAATAAAATTAAAACTGAAGGTAAAACAAAAATAAAATAAAGTTAAAATAAAATAAAGTAAAAAACTAAATAAAAACCTAAACCTAAAAATAATTAAAAAAATAAAACCAAAACCCTAAACTAAAAAATAACCTAAACCTAATGTAAAAATAAAATAAACCTAAACCTAAAATAAAATAAACAAAACTAAAACAAATTAAACCTAAATCGAAAATAAAGTAAACCTAAACCTAAACTAAATAAAATAAAATAAACTAAAAATAAACCTAAACCTAAACTAAAAAATAAAACTTAAAAATAAACATAAAATAAAAACCTAAAACCTAAACCTAAAAAAATAAAATGTAAGCCTAAACCTAAACCTAAAAATAAAAAAATAAAACTTAAACCTAAGAAATAAAATAAAAATAAAACCCAACAAAATAAATAAACCTAAACCAAAAGCTAAAAATAAACTAAAATAAAAAACCTAAAATCTAATAATAAAAAAATAAATCTAAATAAGAATAAATAATAAAATAAACTAAAATAAATTAAAAATAAACTAAATAAACCTAAACCTAATGGTTTACTTATTTTTTTTTTAAAAAACCTAAACCCTAAGCAAACCCTAAACCCCAAAGCCTAAGCACTAAACCCTAAACACTAAACCCTAAACCCTAACCCTAAATAATAAACCCTAAAATGATAAACCCTAAACCCTAAATGCTAAACCCTAAAAACCTAAAAACCTAAAAACCTAAGCCTAAATAAAATAATACCTAAAAATAAAATATATGAAAAAAACCTAAACCTACTTAAAATAAAAAATTAAATAAAACAAAAACTAAACTAAAACCTATACCTAAACCTGAAAATAACATAACATAAACTAATAAAAATAAACTAAAATAAAATAAATAACAACTGAAATTAAACTAAAAAGTAAATTAAACTTAAGAATAAAAAACCTAAATAAAAATAAAACTAAAGGTAAAATAAAAATAAACTAAACTTAAAATAAAAAAAAAAAAAACTAAATTAAAACCTAAACCTAAAAATAATTAAAAAAATAAAACAAAAATCATAAACAAAGAAAAACTTAAACCTAAAATAAAAATAAAATAAACAAAATAAATTAATCCTAAACCTAAACTAAAATAAACATAACTAAAATAAATTAAACCTAAACCTAAAATAAACTAAACCTAAACCTAAACCTTGACTAAATAAAATAAAATAATCTAAAAGAATCCTAAACCTAAACCAAAAAATAAAACCTAAAAATAAAAACCTAAAACCTAAACCTAAAAAAAAATAAATTAAAACCTAAACCTAAACCTTAAAATAAAAAATAAAACCTAAACCTTAAAAATAAAATAAAAATAAAACATAAGTAAAAAATAAACCTAAACTTAAACCTAAAGAATTAACAAAAATAAAAATCCCAAACTAAAATAAATAAACCTAAAATAAATAAACTAAATTAAATAAAAATAAAAAATAAACCTAAATGAAAATAAAAAATAAAATCAACTAAAATAAATAAATAAAATAAACCATAAACCCTAATTCCTCCACCTAATCCTAAACCCTAACCTTAAACTCTAAACCCAAACCCTAAACCTAAAGCTAAACCTAAACTAAACCCTCCTAAACTCAGCATAAACCCAACCCTAAACCCTAAACCCCCACTAAACCCAAACCTCCCTAAAAAACCTAAACCCTAAACTAAACCCTTGCCCTAAATTGTAAACCATAAACTTAAACCATAAACCCTAAACCCTAAACTAAACCCTAAACCTAAAACCTAAACCTAAAAAATAAAATAAAATAAAACTCATTAAAAATAAACCTAAACCTAAACCTAAAATAAACTAAAAGAAAACCTAACTAAAATAAATAAACCTAAAATAAATAAACTAAACTAAATATAAAAAAAATAAGCTAAATAAAATAAAAATAAAATAAATAAAATAAATAAAAAATAAAATAAAATAAATAAATATAAACTCTTAGTTTATAATTTTTTTTTAAAATGAAAAAAATAAACCCTTAATCACAAATCCTAAACCACTAAATCTTAAATCTAAAACTAACCACAAACCACAAACTGTGACACTAAACTTACAACCCTATTCCATAAAAACCCTAAAAAAAAACCACTAAACAATCATAAAGCATAAAAGCCTAAACCATAAAAGCATAAATGTCAAACCCTAAACTCTAAACCCTAAAACCTAAGCCTTAACCCTAAACCCTAAACCCCAACCCCTAAACCTAAAACTAAAGTAACTAAATAATTTTAAGAAATAAACCCAAACTCTAAAACCTAATAAACCTAAACCTACACTTAAACCCTAAGAATGGGCAGAACTTTGATGATAGGAACATCATCATCAACGAAGGTGGAGGTTTAGGTTACGGTGCTGGTGGATATGGAGGTGGTGGTCGGAGCAGTGGTGGTTATGGAGGTGGGAGGAGCGACGAAGGTTACAGCCGTGGTGGTGGCAGAGGGAGAGATCGGGGATATGATGGCGGATCCCTCGGAGGTGGTTCGATGGGAGCTGGGCGAAGAATGGCTGCGATCTGGGGGACTGTCTCTACAATACAAGAGGTTTTAGTCATCTAGGGTTTTTGATTTGCTCCATGCGTGCTTATTTTTATCTATGTCATCGCTTGTGTCTTAGAAAACTTGGCGTGTTACTTCATTGATGAAATCAAAAAGAAGAAATGTTAAATCTAAATTTGTTCTCTATTAAAAAAAGACCAAAAATCCTAAAATATAAACCCTAAACCCTATAAATAAAAATGAAAATAAAAAAATAAAAAAACCCTACCTAAAACAAAAAACCATAAACCTAAAACCTAAACCCTAAAACAAACCCTAAACCCTAAACCCACAAACATAAAACTAAAACCTAAACCTAAAACCTAAAACCAACCTCCCTAAAACTAATCCTAAAAAAATATAAAATCAACCTAAACTAAATAAAACCTAAAATAAAATAAATAAATAAACTAATCCTAATTAAAATAAAAAATAAAATAGAATAAAAACCTAAACTAAAACCAAAATAAAAACCTAAACCTAAACCAAACCTAAAAATAAATTAAATAAAAAAACTAAATAAAAAATAAAAAAAATTAAAACTTAAACTAAACAAAAAAAGTAAAATAAACCTAAATATAAAAAAAAAACTAAAATAAAAATAAAAATAAGATAAACCTAAAATAAAAATAAAATAAAAACCTAAACCAAAAAAATGTACCTAAAAAGATAACCTAAGACTAAATAAAAAATAAAACCTAAAAGTTAAACTAAAAAAAAACCTAAACTTAAAATAAATAAAACAAAATAAACCTAAACCTAAACTAAAATAAACTAAACTAAAATAAATAAAACCTAAACCTAAATCCTAAACCCAAACCATAAACCATAAACCTAAGTAACTCTAAACCCCCCAAACTCTCCAAACTCCCTAAACCCTAAACCCACTAAACCTAAACCCACCACCTAAAGCTGGCTAACCCTAACCCAAACCCCACTAAAGCTACACCCCACCACTCATAAAGCTAATCATAAACCCTAAACCAAAACCCTAAATCCAAAACTAAACACCACTGAGAAAACCTAAAACCTAAACATAAACTTAATAAAATCTAAAAATAAAATAAATAAGAAAACATAAACCTAAATTAAATAAAATAATAAAATAAAATAAAAAACTAAACTAAAACCTAAACCTAAACCTAAAATAAAATTAAAATAAAACTCAACTAAACAATAAACCTAAACCTAAACCTAAAATATAAACTAAAATAAAAAACCTAAATAAAAATAAATAAAAATAAAATAAATTTATTAAATTAAATTAAAATAAAAAAAATTCATAAAGAAAAGGAAAAATAAAATAAACTAAATAAACCAAAACTTATAGGGTTACTTAATTTTTTTTTAAAAAAACCCTAAACCCTAAGCTAACCCTAAACCCTAAAAATTAACTAAAAAAACCTAAAACTACTGGTTTACATAATTCAAAAAATAAACCTAAACTAAAACCAGAATCCTAAACATAAACCCTAAATCATAAACCCTAAAAAAATTAAAAAAATTAAAAAATAAAAACCTTAATTGTAAACACTAAACCCAAAAACCATAAACCCCAAACCCAAAACCATATTCTCTAAATAAACCCCAAATCCAAACCACTCCATAAATCCTGACCCTAAACCTAAACCACAAAACCATAAACTAAAGCTGACAATGACCCTAAACAGGCCCTGGACCAGGCCTGGACCAAATACAAAACCCTGAGTCCCACAGATCAGGCCACTATACCCCAGGCTAACTAAACTGGGCCTAACTATAAGCTGACCTAAACTGACCACTGGGCCTAAACTAAACCCCTTACCCAGGCCATAAACTAAATCATAATACTAAATCATGGGGTCTGAAACTGAGTCTGATGGGCTATAAACCCTATAAAGGCTGGTGACCCTAAAGCCTAGTGCTTTGCCCACTGAAGACCCTAGGCCAAAACCCAGGCCCCACCCCAGGCCCTGACACCCTGAACCCCAGGCCCCAGGCCCTGAGACCCTGACCCTAGACCACAAGACCAAGACCCTGAGCCACTAAAACTTAAAACCTGATGTAAGATAAGATAAAATCACTCATTAAGGTTTAAACTAAACTGAGCCCTTACTAAACTGACCACTCACTGTGTGGGTGAAAAGGCTCTAAACTAAACTAAACTAAACCTTAAACCGTTAAAGATAAAATAATTATAATGGCAATTCCCAGGCCTGGGCCCACCCAGGCACCCAAGACCCCCCTCAAACCACAAACTGGGCCCACCTAAAACCCAAACCTAAACTAAACCCTCCTGAGCCACAAACCCTGACCACAAACCTGACCACACCACTAAACCCATACCACTGAGCTCTCCAAACTCACTCCTCCCAGATCCCAAACCCAAACCCAAAATCCTAAACCCTAAACCTAAAACCTAAAACCTAAAGATAAAGTTAATAAAACCTAAAAATAAAATAAATAAAAATACCTAAACCTAAATAAAATAAAAATATAAAATAAAATAAAAACCTAAACTAAAACTTAAAAATAAAATAAAATAAAAAATAAAAATAAACTAAAATAAAATAAATAAAAACCTTAATTAAATTAAAAAAAATAAACCTAAGAATAAAATACCTAAATAAAATAAAAACTAAACGTAATATAAAAAAAAATAAACCTAAAATAAATAAAAAAATAACTAAATAAAAACCTAAACTTAAAAAATAAACCTATAAATAGACACATAAAAAATGAAAATAAAACCCAAACCCTAAACTAAAAATATAAACTAAAGCTTAAATAAAAATAAAATAAGCAAAACCAAATAAACATAAGCCTAAACTAAAGTAAACTAAACTATAATAAATAAAACCTAAACCCTAAAACTAAAATAAATAAAACCTAAACCCTAAAAAAAAAATAAAATTAACTAAAAAAAACCTAAACCTAAACTTAAAAATATACCTAAAAATAAACCTAATATAAAAACCTAAAACCTAAATCATAAACCTTAAACCCTAAAAGGCTAAAAACGTAAACCTAAGCTAAATAAAACCTAAAAAAATAAACCTAAACCAAAATAAAATAAAATAAATAAAATAAAATAAAAAAATTAACTAAAACCTAAACCTGAACTTAAACTTAAAAGAATTAAAATAAAAAAACTAAACTAAATGAAAATAAATAAAAACCTAAACTAAATTAAAAAAATAGCAAACCAAATTAAAAAAAACTAAACCTAAAATAAAAATAAAATAAACTTAAAATAAAATATAATAAAATCTAAATAAAAAACCTAAACCTAAAAAATAAACCTAAAAATAAAACATAAACATAAATAAAAAATAAAATCTAAACCATAAACTAAAAAAAATTGAAACCTAAAATAAAAATAAAATAAACCTAAACTAAGATAAACTAAACTAAAATAAACAAAACCTAAGCCTAAACCTAAAATAAATGAAACCTAAACATAAACCTAAACTAAATAAAATAAAATAAATTAAAAATAAACCTAAACCTAAACTAAAAAATAGTACATAAAAATAAACCTATAATCAAAACTTAACACCTAAACTTAAACAAATAAAATAAGAACCTAAACCTAAACCTAAAAATAAAAAATAAAACTTAAATATAAAAAAAATAAACCTAAATAAAATTAAAAAATAAAATAAACTAAAATAAGTAAAAAACTAAATAAACCTAAACTTACTAGTTTACTTAATTTAAAGTAAATAAAATAAATAAAAGCTAACTAAAAACTAAACTAACTAATAACTAACTAACTAAGCTAAATAATTCCCAACTATTGAGCTCTCAACCCATCCATCATCATTGTGTCTCACAGAACACCCCGAATAAGATCATAGAGGCTCTTCTTTCATTTCTTCAACTTGAGGAAAACACGTGGTATGGGAGCTGGTCAAAAACTAAAGACACATAGAAGAAATCAGAGGTGGGCAGACAAATCATACAAGAAAAGTCATCTTGGAAATGAATTGAAGAAGCCATTCACATGATCTTTTCTTGGAAAGGCCATTGTGCTTGAAAAAATTGACATTGAGGCAAAGCAAACCAACTCTGCTATCAAAAAATGTGCTAGGGCCCAATTGATAATGAATGGGATAAAGATTGCAGCTTTTGTTCCAAATGATGGTTGTTTGAACTTCATCGAGGAAAATGATGAGGTATTGATTTCAATATTTGGTCATAAAGGGCATGCCGTAGGAGATATTCCCGGAGTTAGGTTCAAGGTTGTGAAGCTTTCTGGCATGTCACTCTTGGTTATTTTTAAAGAGAAGAAGGAAAGGCCCAGGTCTTAGTCTATTACGTCCTCACTATTTTGGGCACCTAGCATCTTTGTGTTTGTGCACCTATGGTTTTAACCTTTTTTTCTTAAGATCCATCTTTTATTAAAGCAAACAAGTTCAAATTTTTTTTCTTTTTTGGATCTGCTTTTAGCTTTTATGTTTAGGTTTATTTCTTGAAGCTTCATAAACAAAAAAAAACCTTAAAATCCTAAACCCTAAATCCTAAACCCTAAACCCTAAACCCTAAACCCTAAACCCTAAGCCCTAAACCCAAAACCCAAAAATCCATAACCGTAAATCATAAACCCTAATCCTTAAACCCTACCTAAAAACCTAAAAACCTAAATCAAAATAAAAAAAATAAAAAAAATTAAAAACATAAACTAAAACCTAAACCAAAACCTAAAAAAAAAACTAAAATAAATTAATTAAAAACCTAAACTAAACTAAAAATAAAAACCTAAATAAAATAAAAACTAGACCTAAAATAAAATAAAATAAAATAAAATAAAATAAAATAAAACTAAATAAAACCTAAACCTAAACAAAAAACCTAAATATAAAAACTAAAAATAAATAAAAAAACCTAAACCCTAAACTAAAAAAAACATAAACTTAAAATAAAAATAAAATAAACTTAAAATAAAAATAAAATAAACCTAAACTTAAACTAAAATAAACTAAACTAAAATAAATAAAACTTAAACCTAAACCTAAAATCAACTAAACCTAAACCTAAACCTAAAAATAAAATAAAATAAAATAAACCTAAACCTAATAAAGATAAAACCTAAAAATAAACCTAAAATAAAACCTAAAACCTAAACCTAAAAAAGTAAAATAAAAGCCTAAACCTAAACCAAAAAATAAAAAATAAAATTGAAACTTAAAAATTAAAATGAAAGTAAAACTAAAATAAAAAACAAACCTAATCATGAACCTAAATTTAAAAAATAAACTAAAATAAAAAACCTAAACTAAAATAAATAAACCTAAATAGATAAACAAACTAAATTAAAAAAATAAACCTAAATCAAAACTATAAATAAAATAAACTAAAATAATTAAAAAAATAAACTAAATAAACCTAAACCTACGTGTTTACTTATTTTAAAAAATAATAATAATAAGATAATTAAAAAAAACCCTAACCCTATACCCTAAACCCTAAAACTAACCCAAACCCTAGCCTGACCTGACCACAAACCATAAACCCTAAACCCTAAACCATAAATGGTAAAACCCAAACCACAAAACCTTGACACTAAAGTGAAACCTGACCCTAAACCCTAAATCTTAAACTCTGAGCCTAAACCCTAAACTCAACCTCAAACCTAAAACACCAAAATCATCTACCAAACACTAAAACCCAAAACCTGAACTTAATCAAACTAAAATAAAATAGATTTAAATCAAACCTAAAGAAAGATAAAATAAAACCTAAACTAAAACCAAAACATAAAATGAAATAAAATAAAATAAAAACTAAACTAAAATAAATAAATAAATAAAATTAAAATAAAGAAAATAAACCTAAATAAAAACAAAGTAAAATAAAATAAATAAAATAAAATAAAACCAAATAAAGCATAAATAATAAATAAATAAATAAACCTAAATAAATAAAAAATAAAACCTAAACTAAAAATAAAACCTAAACCTAAACTAAAAGCTAAAGCTAAAATAAACTAAACCAAACTAAAAAACTAAACAACAACAACAACAACAACAACTTAATCCCATCCCTAGGTGGGTTCTACATGAATCCTTCATCTCCATTATGTAAATGTGTCAAATTCTAATTCTAAACATCATTTTTTATACATCTTAACCAAGTCTTTTAGGTCTACCTCTACCTTTCTTAACATAAGGAAATCTAATGCATCTACTCTCTCGGTTTATAGGCTTTAACCAAACCATAGGCTCTCCTAATCTTATCTACCACTGCTTCTCCAACTTTTTCCCTACATACTCATTTTGCATTCTATCTCTAAGAGTAAAGCCACTCATCCACCATCCTCATCTCAAAACACAACTTAGTCTTATGCTTCTCTTTTATTGGCCAACATTCTACCATAAGTGCATCTTACCACCATCTTATAAAATTTTCCCTTAAGTTTAAGTGGAACTTTTTATCACATAATAGGATGATTCCTCCACTTCAACCATCCAACTTGAATTCTACTAATAACATCTATCTATTTCACCATCATTTTGAACAATAGAGCCTAAATATCAAATTAAACTCACTCTTATTAATGACTTGATCACTAAAGTCACAACACTATCACCAAACTTACTTCTACACTAAAATTACACTCCATATATTTAGTTTTAGATCTACTTAAATGAAAACCTTTAGACTCTAAAGTTGACCTCCATAATTCAAGTTTACGTTGGACTCCCTCTCTAGTCTTATCAACAAGAAGAATGTCATCGAAAAGCATACATCTTCAAGGTACATCTTCTTGTAAATGCCATAAGAACATCCATAACTAAAGTAAAAAGATAAGGGCTTAATGTTGATCCTTGGTGTAATCCAGCGAAATAGGAAAATATTTTGTCAATCCTCCTTGTTTGGACCTAGACCTAGACCTAAATAAATAAATAAAATAAATAAATATAAACTAAAATAAAAACCTAAAAATAAACATAAAATAAAAAAACCTTAAACTTAAACCTAAAAAAAACAAAATAAAATTAAACTAAAAAAAAAGCTAAAAACTAAACCTAAAAAAATAAACTAAAGACAAAAACTTAAAATAAATAAACTAAACTAAAATAAAAATAATAAATTAAAATAAAAAATAAAATAAACTAAAATAAATAAAAAAACTAAAACCTACAAGTTTACTTAATTAAAAAATAAAATAAATAAAAAAATTAAACCCTTAATCCTAACTTAAAAACCCTAAACCCTAAACCCTAAACTCTAAACTAAAACCTACAACCCTAAACCTAAACTTAAAATCTTAAACTCTAAAACCTAAAACTCCAAACCTTAAACTACAAACCCACTAAAAACCTAAATCTCTAAACCTTAAACTCTAAGAATGGGCAGAACCATGATGGTAGGAACATCACTATCAACTAAGCTCAGTCTAAATCTAGCGGTGGACCGAAAGGTGAGGCGCCAGTTATCATAGTGATGGTGGGAGATCTGGATGTGCTGGTGGATGTGGAGGTGGTGGTCGGAGTAGTGGTGGCTATGGAGGTGGGAGGGGCGATAGAGGTTACAACCGTGGGGGTGGCGAAGGGAGAGATAAGGGATATGATGGCAGATCCCACTACTCGAGAGGCAGGGGTGGTTCTGATAGGAACTAGAGAAATAGTAGAACAGTTGATCTAATCTACTGCTTATGGAACTTTCTTTATAGTAGAAACAATTCTACTTATATAGGGTTTTTGATTTGCACTATGGGTGCTTGTTTTTTATCTATTTCATCACTTATGTCATAGAAAACTTTGGGTGCTACTTGGTTGAAGAAATTAAAAAGAAGAAATGTTTAACCTAAATTTATTCTTTGTTAAAAAAAACCTTGAATCCTAAATTCTAAACCCTAAACTAAAACCTAAACCCTAAACTTAAAACAAAAACCCTAACCCCGAAACCCTAAACCCTAAAAACCACCCTAAAACCCTAAACCCTAAACCCTAAAACCCTAAACCTTAAACCCTAAACCTTAAAAACCTAAAAAGTTAAACCTAAACTCAATAAAACCTAAAAATCAAATAATAAAAAAACCAAAACTTAAATAAAATAAATAAAATAAAATAAAATAAAAACGTAAATGAAATCCTAAAATGAAATATAATAAAAATAAAACAAAACTATAAAACCTTCTAAATCAAAATAAAATAAACCTAAAATAAAACCTAAATAAAAAAACTAAAAAAATAAAAATAAAATAAACCTAAAATAAAACCTAAACTTAAATAATAAAGCTTAAAATAAAACCTAAATAAAATAAAACCTAAAATAAAAAAAATAAAACCAAACCCTAAACTAAAAAATTTAAATAAAATAAAATAAAACCTAAACCTAAACTAAAATAAACTAAAATAAATAAAATCTAAAGCTAAAGCTAAAATAAACTAAACTTAAACCTAAAAAAACTAAATAAAATAAAATAAACTAAAATTAAGCCTAAACCAAACTAAAAATAAAACCTAAAATAAAAATAAACCTAAACCTAAACTAAAAAATAAAATAAAATAAAACTAAACTAAAATAAACTAAAATAAAACTTAAAATAAATAAACTAAAATAAATAAACTAAATAAAAATAAAATAAATTAAAATTAAAAATAAAATAAACCTAAAACAAATAAAAATAAACTAAACATATGAGTTTACTTAATTTAAAATAATAATAATAATAAAAATAATTAAAAAAATCCCTAACCCTACTCTAAACCCTAAACTAACTAAGCTAAACCTAAACTTTTAAAACTAAACCCTAAAACCTACCTAACCCTAAACCTAAACCCTAAACCTAAACCCAGCTATAATCTAAACCCTAAACCCCAAAATCCTATACTCTAAACTCTAAACTCCTAAAAACCTACTCCTAACACAACCATAATCCAGTCCCTAAACCCCAAGCTCTAAGAATGGGGAACCTTGACAGGGAACATCACTCAGTAGCTCAATCTAGATCAGTGGGGAGGGAAGGAAAAGGTGGCGGTTATTAGTGGTGGTGGGGGGTCGGATATGGAGGTGGTGGTGGGTGGGGCGATTAGGTGGGAGGGGGAGAGGTTATCGTGGGGTGGTGGAGAGAGAGATCAAGGATATGATGGTGAATCCTGCTACTCGAGAGGCATGGGTGGTTCTGATAGGAACTGGAGAAATTAAAGAACAATTGATCTGATCTGTCGCTTATGGAACTATCTTTATTGTAGAGATAGTTCTATTTATATATAGTTTTATTTTTCTTTGCTCATTTTTTATCTATGTCCTTGTCTTAGAAAACATGCCGTACTTGGTTGATGATGAAAGAAAGAAATGTTGAATCATTTATTCTCTATTAAAAAAAACCTTGAACACTAAAGTCCCAAAACTAAAACCTAAAACCAAAACCTAAAGCCAAAATCCTAAACTAAACCCTAAACCCTAAACCAACCCTAAAACCCTAAACAAACCTCAAACCCTAAACACTAAACACTAAACCTAAATCTAAACCAAAACCTAAACCAAAACTAACCCTAAAAACCAAAATACAACCCAAAACCTCTAAAAAACCAGCCCCCTAAACCTAAACCATAACAACCCTAAACCCCTAAAACCCTAAACCTGAATAGATGCCATTAGGATAATAGAATGATAATACTAAATTATGTAGCTAAAGAAAATGTCTTTAAGAGACTTTCCCTTGTCTATTAGAGATTTGAAAACCCTAAATGCTAACCCTAAATAATATTATAATATAATTTATTATAGTGTAATGCAGCATCATATATTTGAGCATGTAGTGATGTGTTTTTGGATGTTATAAGATGTTTTGAAATGTTTTTAGTATATTATGTGCCATTGTATATATTAATATAAATCATAAAATATTTATTTAATAATAAATGAAATTTGTTAAATTTGAATTGAATTAGGAATTGGTTGTAGTATCGAAGGTGTTATATGCCAATGTAGTCTAAAAGTAAGATTTTATGTTAAAAATAAATATTATAAGTTGTAGCATAGTATAGCATCATATATCATAATATATTATTCTGCGCATTTTAAATTCTTTTAGTATTTTGCAATAATGCAGTCAAGCTTACACTAGCATTATTTATAAAAATATTGATTTTGACTTTAAAATGGAGGAATTTGGCGAAATTCATAATAAGTAGAGCATGGCATCATAATATATTATTTCAATTTAAAATATGTAAGTGATACGACTAAAATATATAGTTTTTTATTGTTAAACTAATTTTATGATTTTTTATCTTAAGAAATCCCTTTTGATGTGATATGCAATATAATATAGTATAATATGTTATAGTATATTATAATATAGGATATGCCATATAGTGTAGCATCACACATTATAACATACTATTGTGTATTACTACATGTTGTTTAACATATTTTAGTTTGTTATAGTATGATGTAGTAGAGTTTGTATTGGTATAATTCTTAAAAAAATTGATTTATAGGATGAGATGATGGGATTTGAGCAAATTTAAGGTAGACTTTAAGGAACATCATTGGGGGTGTGCTATAGTTTGTCATTTAATCAAAAGAATGGAATTTTTCCTTAAAAATAAATGTTCATTTTCAACCAAATTTTATAAATTTTTTATAAAGTGATTCATTTTAGGTGTAATGTAAGATAATATATTATATGAAAGAATATTAAAATATAATGTACATAACATTATAACTTCACATATATTTGAATGTGGTGGTTACTAATTGTACATTTTAGTTATTTTAGTTTTATTATATTATACTATGGTTTTATTGTGGTGTCGCTTTCAAATCTTGGTTAGAAAAGAAACAGGAGACCTTATAGAAATTTGTCTTTTTTTTAGAACACCATGCAGATCCATAGATGTACTTATTCAGGTGATTGAGTATGTCATCAAGGAATAGTGTACTAGCTCGAAAGACAAAAGTCACTACCCTTTAATGGACCTAATCACCTCAATAAGGACTCCTATGGACGATGGGTCTACATATGTACCAGAGATTCTTCCCCTACTTCACATGCAGAAGTAATGCATGATTTATTTTAAATCAGGTTCGTTAAGTTCCCTACATGGGCAAGCCCCCATAGTTAATTACATATTAAGGGATAGGATCCCTTAGGAAAACTCTCGATTAAGGTAAATGATCATTATCTTTGAAGATTTCAAAAAGAAGGACTATCAATCGATTGGTTTATTTTGAAGATCAAATGGGATTAGTCAAAAGAGAGAGTTATTATCAAAGCTAAAATCAAAGATAAGTAGGAGATGCCCATGATGCTAGGAAACCTAGTGAGCATCTCAAACTATCCTACAATTGGGCTTTATATTTTAGAAATTGATTTAGTTTGTTTGAGTTAGATCTTTTCATTAGAAATTTAGGACTTAAGATCCCTCAACACAAGATTAAGGAAATGCCTAAGAGGTGAGGAATTATGCATATGTCCCAAAGGAGGAAAATAAATCTCAGAACCTAAATCTAGGGAGCTTCGGTGAGGGCCGGAAGCACAAGAGAGGACAAACCACGTGACAGCTTGGATTCATAACTGCCTGGGGGTGGCCACCAACTAACTCCTATGATTTTAAATACATGTAGGAAAGTCTTTATGCTTATGCAAGATAGCTAGGTTGTATATTTATTAGAAAGAGACTAAGTCTTTAAACTCACTCCCTAAAGAGACTAGATCATGTTTCTTGTTACTCTAGTTCTTGGTGGATGAGATGGTTTCTGCTCTGGCTTTATTCTATTTTCTACACTGGTTGGTTTGTTGGCTCTCCTCTTAAACTCAAATTACTTTTTGTTGGTTTTTCATGGTTGGATGGGTGGCCTTTCTAGTGGGAATTGCTATTGGTTGTTGCCTTTTTGAACCTTCTTTTGAAGAATTTCCTGGCTACTTTTTTGGGTTTGCCTCCTAGTTTCTAGTTGTTTATTGCTAGATCCTTCTTTTGCCTTGGTTTTGCATTTGGTTATTCTCCTGGGACTAGCCTCTATTGGGTGCATTATTTGCATTTGTTTGTGTTATTATGCTTCATTCATGTGGGTTAGTCTTTGTTTGTGGGAAGTTTGGTATGTTTTGGGTACTGTTTGTTGCTTCTTTTGGACCTCTATTTTGGTACTTTGTCAGTTTTCTACTTTTCCTTGGCTGCTAGAGATGCTTTTTTTATTGGTTACATATTATGGGTTGTTCTCTAGTGGTTGCCTTATGGCTATTTTATGTAGCTCATTTGGTTTGAGGACTTTTAATTGTCCTTAGAATCTTGGTTGGTTAATTTTTTCCTTGTTGGTCTTTTCCTTCTTTTTGGAAAATTTGTTGGAGCCTTTTGCTATTCTGGTTGAACCTTTGTTGATCCTTTCAGATTGGACTTTTTGGTTTCTGGTGTTTGGTGGCTGCCATTGGCCCCCTTTTGTGTGGCTATCTTGTCTTCTGTTGATTTGCACTGGCTGCAGCTTATGTTTCCTTCAATTGATGGTTTCATTTCTGAGCTATTTAATCATTTGTGGTTGCTCACTCTTGTTTGGCTTGGTGACTGCTACTTGTTAGGACTTTGGCTTGAGGGCTCCTATCTTGGTTGTGTTGGTTATTTCTCTATTAATCAGCATGGGTCTGGTGCTTAATGATTATTGGTTTTGGTTTTCCTTAGTTTGGAGCTTGGATTGGTATTTGGGTAATGGTTGTTGTTGGTGTTTTTACTTTGTTCTAGCCTCACTCTGGGTTATTATGATTAGCTTGTTGTGGTTTTGTTTGGTGGTTTGGCTGCTAGCTAGTTGTTGGCTAGTTTATTTATTAAATGGTGCAGGATCTAGAACACTATTAACTGTTGGCCTTGGATGTTTTCTTGTATCAGGTATGCTGGCTATGATGGCTTTGATGTTACTCACCTATTCTCTCTGGTTAGTAGCATTACATATAATTGTAACCCTTCTTTATGAAGTTTGGATGCTTATATGATTGTTGCCCCTTGAGATGATCCTAACTGAGCCTGAGCCTTCTCTTTCTCAACACTCTCCTTTTCCTCTCTTTATCCTTATCCTTTTAGCTATGACTTTTGCCTTTGTAGTGTGTTGCTGATTTTTTTATATTGCTATTGACTTATTCTTTTACTATTTTCAAGATTTATTTTAGTCTTACTCTCTATCTTTTTCTCTTATGATTTTTTGCTATTGTATTTGCTCTTTTATTTTGTTTTCTTTCTCTAATGTACTTAGATGGCAGTTTAGCTCTTTAGATTTCTTGTAGCTCTGAGAGGAGTAGAATTTTAGAGCATTAACCCTTCTAAGAACTTTGTATCTTTTCCATCTATGGTAATAAAATCCTAACAACCCCAGCCCAAAAAAAAACCCTAAACCTTAAACCCTAAACCGTAAACCTTAAACCTTAAACCCTGAAACCCTAAACCTTAAACCATAAAACTTAATCTAACCTTGAACCCTAAAAACCCTAAACCCTAAAAGCTAAACACTAAACCCTAAACCCTAAAGGCTAAACATTAAACCCTAAACCCTAAACCGTAACAGTAAATCTTAAAACCTAAAAGCATAAAACCTAAAAACCTAAACACTAAACCCTAAACTTCAAACCCTAAACCTAAACCTAAAGTAAATAAATTAATTAAAAATTAAACCTAAACCCTAAAAATGGGCAAAACCTTGATGATAGGAACATCATCGTCAACCTGGCTCAGTCTAGATATGGTAGTGGAGGTGAACGCAGAGGTGGCAGTTATTACAGTGGTGGTGATGGATCTGGAGGTGCTAGTGGATATGGAGGTGGTGGTCAGAGTAATGGTGGTTATGGAGGTGGGAGGAGCAACAAAAGTTACCACTGTGGTGGTGGTGGAGAGAGAGACCGGGGATGTGATGGTGGATCCCGCTACTTGAGAGATCGTGGTTCGATGGGGCTGGAAGCGAAGAATGACCAATCCGATCTACTGCATATGGAACTGTGTCCTTATAATAGATGGTTTTAGTTATCTAATGTTTTTGATTTGCTCAATGCGTGCTCAATTTTGATCTATGTTGTTTCTTGTGTCTTAAAAAACTTGCTATGTTACTTGGTTGACGAAATCAAAAAGAAGAAATGTTGAATCTGAATTTATTCTCTGCTAAAAAAACCCTATCCTAAACTAAAACTTGAACCATAAACCTAAAACTTAAACCCTAAACCCTAAACCCTAAACCCCAAAACCCTAAACCCTAAATCTTTAAAAACCCCTAAACACTAAACCCTAAACCTAAATCTTAAAACCTAAACCTAAACCTAAACCCTAAATCCTAAACCTAAACCAAACCCTAAACCCAAAAAAAATTTAAAACATAATCCTAAACTAAATAAAACCTAAAAAATAAATAAATAAAAAAACCTAAACCAAAATAAATTAAAATATAAAATAAATTAAAAACCTAAACTTAAACCAAACCTAATCCTTCTATAAAGAAAATAAAATTAAAAATTAAAATAAAATAAAATAAATAAAAACCTAAACTAAACTAAAAAAATAAAATTTCTACATAAAATAAAAACTAAACTTAAAATAAAAATAAAATAAAATAAAATAAAATAAAAGAAAAACTAAAAAAACCTAAACCTAAAAAATGAACCTAAAAATAAAACCTAAAAATAAATAAAAAATAAAACTTAAACCATAAACCTAAAAAAACCCTAAACCTAAAATTAAAAAAAATAAACATAAAGCTAAACTAAATAATAATACTAAACCTAAAAAATAAACTATACATAAACCTAAACTAAAAAATAAAGCCTTAAAATAAACCTAAAAGCAACTTAAAATAAAATAAAACCTAAACCTAAACCTAAAAAATAAAATTAAAATAAAACTAAACTAAAATGAACCTAAAAAAACCTAAACCCAAAATAAACTAAAATAAAACCTAAAATAAAATAAATAAACTAAACTAAATATAAATAAAAATAAACCTAAACAAAAACAAATAAATAAAATAAATAAAAACAAATAAAAATACTAAATAAACCTAAACCTACGAGTTTACTTAATTTAAGAAAAATAAAAAAGAATAAAAATATAAATAAAAGAACCCTAATCCTAAACCCTAAACCCTAAACTCTAGAACTCTAAACCCTAAAGTCTAAACCCTAAATCCTTAAACCCTAAACCCTACACCCTAAACCCTAAATCTTAAATTCTAAACCCTAACCCTAAACCCTAAACCTAAAGTAACTAAATAAATTTAAAAGTAAACTTAAACCCTAAAACCTAATAAAGCTAAACCTAAACCTAAACCCTAAGAATGGGCAAAACCTTGATCTTAGGAACATCACTGTCAACCAAGCTTCAGATCTGGCGGTGGAGATGAAGGAGGCGGTGATGGTTATCATAGTGGTTGTGGGAGATCTAGAGGTGCTGGTGGATATGGTGGTGGTTGGTGAAGTGGTGGTTATGGAGGCGGGAGGAGCGATGGAGGTTACAGCCGTGGTGGTGGCGGTGGGAGAGACCAGGGATATGATGGTGGATCCCGCTACTCGAGAGGCCGGGGTGGTTCTGATGGGAACTAGAGAAATTGAAGAACGATTGATCCGATCTGCTGCTTATGGAACTGTGTCTTTATAATATAGACAATTTTAGTTATCTAAAGTTTTTGATTTGCTCTTTGTGTGCTCATTTTTTGTCTGTCATCGCTTGTGTCTTACAAAACTTGGTGTGTTACTTGGTTGATGAAATTGAAAAGAAGAAATGTTAGATTCGAATTTGTTCTTTGTTAAAAAAACAAAAAAGCATAAGCCCTAAACTAAAACTTGAACATTATACCTAAACCCTAAACCCTAAAAAACCCTAAACCCTAAACCCTAAACCCTAAACCATAATTCTAAACTCTAAACCCTAAAAGAATAAACTCTAAAACCCTAAACTCTAAACCCTAAACCCCCTAAAGCCTTAAACCCCCAAACCCTAACCCTAAACCCTAAACCCTAAACCTAAAGTAACTAAATAAATTAAAAAATAAGCCTAAACCCTAAAGCTTAATAAACGTAAACCTAAACTCTAAGAATTGGCAGAACCTTGATGGCGAAAGTCCTCAAGGCAGTCTAGATCTTACGATGGGCGGCGGTCATCACAGTGGTGGTTGGGGACCTAGAGGTGCTGGTGGATATTAAGGCGGTGGTTGGAGTAGTGGTGGTTATGGAGGCGAGATGAGCATTAGAGCTTACAACTATGGTGGTGGGATAGAGAGATCGGGAATATCATGGTGGATCTCAGTACTCAAGAGGACGAAGTTGTTTTGATGGGTACTGGAGAAACTGAAGAATGATCGATCTGATCTGCTACTTATGGAACTTTTTCTTTAGTCTTTATAGTAAATATAGTTCTAATTATCTAAGGTTTTTGATTTGCTCTATGCAAGCTCATTTTTTGTGTCGTCTCTTGTGTCTTAGAAAACTTTGTATGTTACTTAGTTCATGAAATTGAAAAGAATAAATGTTGAATCTGAATTTGATCTCGATTAAAAAAAATCCTAAACCCTAAACTAAAACCTGCACCCTAGACCTAAAACCTAAACCATAAACCTTAAACCAACCTAAACCACAAAAACACTAACTACTAAACCCTAACCCTAAACCCTACAACCCTAAACCGTAAACCTTAAACCCTAAACCCTAAACCCTAAACCCTAAATCCTAAACTACTAAACTAAACTATAACCTAAATCCTAAACCCTAAACCCTCCAGGTAAAAAGCTAAAAACCTAAAAAAAAAAAAAAATAAAAAAAAAAAAAAAAAAAAAAATAAATAAAAAACCTAACCTAAAAAATAAACCCTAAATAAAATAAAATAAGCTAAAATAAACCTAAACCTAAATTAAAAATATAACCTAAAATAAAACCAAAAATTAAAAATAAAATAAAACCTTATCCTAAACCTAGAAAATTAAAATAATAACCTAAACCTAAAAATAGAATAAAACTAAAACTAAACTAAAAAGGAAGCATAAACCTAAACCTAAACCTTAAAAAAAACTAAAATAAAAACTTAAACTAAAAAATAAACCTAAAATAAATAAAAAAATTAAATAAATAAAATAAACCTAAATAAAAATAAAAAATAAACTAAACTAAAATTAATAATAAAATATACTAAATAAATTAAATAAACCTAAACCTACCAATTTACTTAAATTTAAAACATTTCTTAAACCATAAACCTTAAATAATAAGCTGTAAACCCTAAACCCTATAACTAACCTTAAAATCTAAACCCTAAACATATAATTCTAAACTCTAAATCCTAAACACTAAATAACCCTATACACTAAACCATAAACCCTAAACTAAGTATAAACCCTAAACCCTAAACCCTAAACACAAAAGGTTAAACATTAAACCCTAAATCCTAAACCCTAATAGCATAAACCCTAAACCCCAAACCCTAAACCTAAACCTAAACCTAAAGTAACTAAATAAACTAAAAAATAAACCTAAACAATAAAACCTAATAAATCTATACCCTAAGATTGGGCAAAACCTTGATGACAGGAACATCTCCGTAAACCAATCTCAGTCTAGATATGGCGTTAGAGGTGAAGGCATAGGCGGCTGTTATCATAGTGGTGGTGCAGATCTAGAGGTGCTGGTGAATATGGAGGAGGTGGTCGGAGCTATGGTGCTTATCGAGATGAGAGGCGGGATGGAGGTTACAATCGTGGTGGTGGCAGAGGGAGAGATCGAGGATATGATAGTGGATCACGCTACTCGAGAGACTGTGATTCTGATGGGAACTAGAGAAACTGAAGAATGACTCATACGATCTGCTCCTTATGGAATTGTGTCTTTATAGTAGAGACAGTTCTAGTTATCTAGGGTTTTTAATTTTCTCTATGCGTTCTCATTTTTATTTATGTCAATGCTTATGTCTTAGAAAACTTGGTTTGTTACTTGGTTGATGAACTCAAAAAGAAGAAATGTTGAATCTTAATTTGTTCCCAGTTAGAAGAAAAAAGCCAAAACCTCTAAAACTTTAACCCTGACTAAAACAAAACTCTAAACCCTAAAACCCTAAACCCTAAACCCTAAACCTAAACCTTAAACCCTAAAACCCCTAAATCTTAAAACCCTAAACCCTAAGCCCTAAACCTCTTCCCCAAACCCTAAACCCTAAACTTAAACAACCCTAAACCCTAAAAGAGAAATAAAACCTAAACTTGAACTAAACAAACCCAAAATAAAATAAATAAAACTTAAACCAAAATAAAATAAAAATAAAAAATAAAACTAAGCTAATAAACCTAAAATATAAACCTAAACCTAAACTAAACTTAAATAAAATTAAAATAAAAATAAAATAAACTAAACTAAACTAAAATAAAAAACCTAAATAAAATGAAATCTAAATCTAAAATAAAAATAAAATAAACTTAAATAAAGTAAAATAAAAACTAAATAAAAAGCTAAACCTAAAATATAAAACTAAAAATAAAACCTAAAAATAATTTAAAAAATAAAACTTAAACCCTAAACAAAAAAAACTAAACCTAAAATAAAACTAAAATAAACATAAACATAAACTAAAATAAACTAAAATAAAAAAATAAAACCTAAACGTAAACCTAAAATAAACCAAACCTAATCCAAAACTTAAACCATAAAAAAATAAAATAAAAAAAAACCAAAACCTAAGCTAAAAAATTAAACCTACAAATAAACTTAAAATAAAAAAACCTAAACCTAAAAAAAATAAAATAAAACCTAAACATAAATCTAAAATAAAAAATAAAACTTAAATCTAAAATAATGATGAAACTAATAAAAATAAACTAAACCTAAACTAAAATTAAATAAAAACATATACTAAAATAAATAAAAGATTAAATAAAAATAAAATAAACCTAAATAAAAATAAAATAAACTAAATTAAATAAAAAATAAACTAAATAAACTTAAACCTACTTGGTTTAATTTAAATATATAAATAAAAAAACCCTACACTAAAACCACTAACCTCCCCAAACCACACAAACTAACCACAAACCTAACTAAACCACAAACTAAACCAAACCTAGGCCACCAAAACTGACCCTAAACCCAAGCCCAAAGTAAATGACCACAAACCTAAAATCTTAAACTTAAACTAAATAATGCATAACAATAAAATAAATAAATAAAACCTAATCTTATATAAATAAAAAAATAAAAAAATAAAACCTAAACTAAACTTAAACCTAAATAAAATAAAATAAAAAAAATAAAAGTAAAATATAATAAAATAAATAAAAACCTAAACAAAACTAAAAAATAAAATAAACATAAATATAAAAACCTAAATAAAATAAAAACTAAACATAAAATAAAATTAAAGTAAATGAAAAATAAAATAAAATAAAAATTAAATAAAAACCTAAACCTAAAAATAAAATAATAAAAAACCTAAACCCTAAACTAAAAAAAAACTAAACCTAAAATAAACAAAATAAAATAAACATAAACCTAAACTAAAATAAATTAAGATAAAATAAATAAAACCTAAACCTAAACCTAAAATAAATAAAACCTAAAAACCTGAACCTAAATTAAATAAAACCTAAAAATAAAATAAATAAAAAAGTTCAACTTAAATAAAATAAAATATAAGAAAACCTAAACTAAAACCTAAACCTAAAATAAAATAAAATAAAAAATAAAAATAAACTATAAATAAATAAATTAAAACCTAAACTAAACTAAAAAATAAAATAAATCTAAGAATAAAAACATGGGAAAAAAAAAAATAAAAATAAACCTAAAATAAAATAAAATAAAACCTAAATATAAACATATCAGTTTAATTAAGAAAAAACCCTAACCCCAAACTAAACCTTAGAATCAAACCTAAACCTGACAGAACCTTAAAACCCTAAACCAAACTCTAGTAACCAAACCATAAACTCTAAAGCGTAAACCATAAACAATAAACTAACCCTAAAACCTAAGCTTTAAACCCATAAACCCTTAAAACCCTAAACCCAAAGGCTAAACACTAAACCCTAAACCCTAAACCCTAAACCCTAAAACCATAAAATCTTAAACTAGAAAGCAGTAAACCCTATAAACCCAAACCTAAACCTAAACCCTAAAACTTAAAATGTAAACCTAAACTAAATAAAACCTAAAAAATAAAAAAACCTGAAACCTAAATAAATAAATAAAATAAAATAAAACTAAACTAAAACTAACTAAGATTAAATAAAATAAAAAGAAATAAAAATAAACTAAATAAAATCAATAAACTTGAAACATAAAAAATTAATATAAACTATGAATAAAAACATAAATAAAATAAAACTAAAAATGAAAAACCTAAATTAAAATAAAATAAAACATAAACCTAAAAAAATAAACCAAAAATAAAATAAATAAAAAATAAAACCTAAATTTTAACTAAAAAAATTCCTAAAACTAAAATAAAAATAAAAATAAACAAAATAGGATAAATATAAACCAAAATTAAAATAAATTAAACTAAAATAAATAAAACCTAAACCAAAACATAAAATAAACTAAACCTAAACCTAAGCTAAATAAAAGAACATAAAGTAAAAATAAACCTAAACCTAAACTAAAAAACAAAACCTAAAAATAAACCTAAAATAAAAACCAAAAACCTAAACCTAAAAAAATTAAATAAAAACCTAACCTAAACCTAAAAATAAAAATAAAACCTAAACCTAAAAATAAAAATAAAAATAAAACTCAACTAAAAAATAAACCTAAACCTAAAAAATAAGTAAAAATTAAAAACCTAAACTAAAATAAATAAACATAAAATAAATAAACTAAATTAAATAGAAATAAAAAATAAACCTAAAAAATAAAAAAATAAAGTCTCAAATAAATAAAAAATAAACTAAATAAACCTAAACTCTTGATTATTTAATTTTAAAAAAAAAAACCTAAACCCCAAATTAACACCTAAACCTACAACCTAATCCTAATCAAAACCCTAATCAGCCCAATCAAACCTAAACCTTAAACCCTAAAAACCTAAGCTAAAATTTAATCCCACTAAACCATAAACTCTAAACCATAAACCCAAAACCAAAATCCTAAATCCCCTAAACCACAAACCCTAAACCTAAACCCTAAAACCTTCTACCTAAACCCTAAAACCCAAATCCTAAATCCTAAACTAACTCTCCCTAAACCTTAAGAATGGGCGGATTGTAGGAACATCACGTCAACTAGGCTCAATCCCGATGGAGGTGAAAGCGAGAGGTTATTATCGTAGTGGTGGTGGGGGATCTAGAGGTGCTAGTGGATATGGAGGTGGTGGTCAAAGTAGTGGTGCTTATGGAGCCAAGAGGAGCGACAGAGGTTATAGCCATGGTTGTGGTAGAGGGAGAGATCAGGGATGTGATGGCGGATCCTGCTACTCGAGAGACACGGGTGGTTCTGATGGGAACTAGAGAAATTGAAGAACGATCGATGTGATCCACTGCTTATGTAACTATTTCTTTATAATAGAGATAGTTCTACTTATATAGGGTTTTTGATTTGCTCTATGGGTGCTCATTTTTGATATATGTCATCACTTGTGTCTTAGAAAACATGGGGTGCTACTTGGTTGATGAAATAAATGAGAATAAATGTTGAATCTGAATTTGTTCTTTGTCAAAAAAATACCTTAAACCCTAAACTAAATCTTAAATCCTAGACCTAAAACCTAAACCCTAAACCCTAAACCATAAACCCTAAACCCTAAATCTGAAACCCTAAACCTTAAACCCTAAACCCTTAACATTAAACCTTAAACCCTAAAACCCTAAACCCTAAACCCTAAACCCTAAACCCTAAACCTAAACCTTAAAACCCTAAACCCTAAACCCTAAAACTTATAATCCTAAACCTTAAATCCTAAACCCCAACCCTAAACTCTAATTTAACCCTAAACCCTAAAACTTATGCTAACCTTAATCCCTAACCCCTAAGTTAACCCTAAACCTTGAATAATGATGTCATTAGGAGTAGATCTAAAGAATGACCTAATCCTAACATAGTTATGGAAGTGAGGAAAATGTCTTCAAGAGACTTTCCTTTGACTATTAAAGATTTGAATACCCTAAACCCTAATGCTAAGTCATTTTATAATACAATATATTATAGTATAATGTAGCATCATATACTTGAGCATGTAATGATGTGTTTTTTGATGTTACAAGATGTTTTGAAAAGTTTTAGTATATTATGGTGTTGTGCCCTATAATTTATATTAATATAAATCATAAAAACATTGATTTAATAAATCAAATGATAAAATTTATTAAATTTGAAGTGAAAATTAGGTTGTAGTACCAAAGGTGTGCTATGCCACTTGTATTCTAAAAAGTAAGATTTTATGCTCAAAATAAATATTATAAGTTGTAGCATAGTATAACAACATATATCATAATATATTGTTCTACGCATTTTAAATTCTTGTAGTATTACACAATCATGTAGTCTAGACTACACTAGCATTATTCATAAAAATGTTGATTTAGACTTTAGAATGGTCAAATTTGGTCAAATTCATAATAGGTAGAGTATGGCGTCATAATGTATTATTTAAATTTATAATATGTAAGTGATACAATTAAAATATATGGTTTTTTATTGGTTAGACTAATTTTATGATTTTTTATCTTAAGCTATCCCTTGTGATGTGATTAGCAATATAATATAATATTATATGTTATAATGTATTATAGTATAAGATGCTATAACATAGTGTAGCATCATGCATTATAGGATACTGTTGTGTATTACTATGTATTGTTTAGTATATTTTAGTTTGTTCTAGTATGATGTAGTAGAGTTTGTCCTAGTATAATTCATAAAAATACTGATTTATAGGCTGAGATCATGGGATTTGGCCAAATTTAAGGTAAGCTTTAGGGAGCATTATTGGGGTGTGCTATGGTAATATTTAGGGTTTAGGTTTTAGGGTTTAGGGTTTAAGGTTAGGTTTAGTTTGTTTAGGGTTTTTATTATAACTTTTAGGGTTTAAGTTTAGATTTATTTTATTACTTTTTATTATTTTTATTTAGGGTTTATTGTTTAGGGTTTAGGGTTTAGGGTCGTAGGTTAGGGTTAGTTTTAGGGTTTAAGGTTTAGTGTTTAAGATTTACGATTTAGGGTTTAAGTTTTTTTTTTAAATTAAGAAAATCGATAGGTTTAGGTTTATTAAGTTTATTTAGTTTATTTTTTTATTTATTTTAGTTTATTTTATTTTATTTATTTATTATTTATTTTATTTTTTTTATTTATTTTGGTTTATTTATTTTAGTTTATGTTTTATTTTAGTTTATTTTTTAGGTTTAGGTTTCAATTTAATTTTAGTTTCTTTTATTTTATTAGTTTAAGTTTAGGTTTAGTTTATTTTAAATTTAGGTTTTTTTAGTTTATCATTTAGGTTTTATTTTTTATTTATTTTTATGTTTATTTTTTAAGTTTAGATTTTTATTTAGTTTTTATTTTATTTTTATTTTATGTTTAGTTTTTATTTTATTTAGGGTTTTGATTTTTAGGTTTATTTTATTTTTTTAGTTTAATTTAGGTTTTAATTTGTTTTATTTTAGTTTAGTTTTTATTTTTTATTTTATTTTATTTTTAAGTTTATGTTTAGGTTTAGGTTTTAATTTAATTTATTTTTTTAATTTATTTATGTTTAAGTTTTTAATTTATTTTATTTTTAGGTTTTATGTAGTTTATGTTTTCAAGTTTTAGGCTTTAGGGATTAGGGTTTAAGGTTTAGGGTTTGGGATTTAGGGTTTAGTGTTTAGGGTTGTAGGATTTAGGGTTTAGGGTTTAGCATTTAGGGTGTATGGTTTAGGGTATTAGGGTTGAAGGTTTAGGGTTTAGGTTATAGATTTAGGGGTTAGGGTTAGTTTTAGGGTTTAAGGTTTTAGGTTAGGGTTTTATTTTTTATTTTATTAATTTATTTATTTATTTAGGGTTTAGGGTTTAGGGTTTCTAGTTTAGGGTTTAGGTTTGGGTACTTTTAAGGTTTAGGGTTTACGATTTAGTGTTCAGGGTTTTTTTGTTTAAATTAAGAAAACTGGTAGGTTTAGGTTTATTTAGTTTAGTGTTTAGGTTTAGTTTATTTTATGTTTAGGTTTGGGTTTTATTTATTTTAGTTTAGGTTTAGGTATATTTTATTTTTTTTATTTTAGGTTGAGGTTTTTTTATATGGTTTAGGTTTTTTTATTTATTTTTAGATATTATTTTTCTATGTTTTTTTATGTTTAGGCTTTTATTTAGTATTTATTTTATTTTATTTTAGGATTAGTTTATTTTTATTTTATTTTTAATTTTTATTTTATTTAGGCTATTTATTTTTAGGTTTATTTTATTTTTTTTAATTTAGTTTAGGTTTTTATTTATTTTATTTGAGTTTAGTTTTTATTTTTTTATATTATTTTATTTTTAGGTTTAGGTTTATGTTTAGGTTTATATTTAGGTTTTAGTTTAGGTTTTTATTTTATTTTATTTTATTTAGCTTTAGGTTTTTTCAATTATTATTTTTTTTAAATTTTATTTAATTTAGGTTTAGGTTTTTAGGGTTTAAGGATTAGGGTTTAGGGTTTGGGGTTTAGGGTGTAGGGTTTAGGGTTGTCAGATTTAAGGTTTAGGCTTTAAGGTTTAAAGTTTAGGCTTTAGGGTTTAGGGCTTACGGTATAGGGTTTTGGGGTTTAGGGTTTAGGGTTTAGGATTTTTGGGTTTAGGGTTTATGGTTATGGTTTAAGGTTTAAGGTTTAGTGTTTGGGGTTAATTTTATGGTTTTTGGTTTATGGTTAAGGTTTTTTTAAATTTTGTCAAATTATATAAACTATTAGGTTTAGGTTTATTTAGTTTATTTTATTTTTATTTTTGTTTAGGTTTATTTTTATTTAAGTTTTTATTTACTTTTACTTTTATTTATTTTAGGTTTATTTTATTTTTTACTTTAGGTTTAGTATTTCTTATTTAGGTTTTTTATGTTTTTTTAGTTTAGTTTAGTTTTTTATTTATTTTATTTTATTTTAGTTTTTCTTTTTTATTTTTTATTCTTTTTAGGTGTAGATTTAGGTTTAGGCTTAGGTTTAGCTTTTAGTTTTTATTATTATTATTATTATTATTATTATTTATTTAAGTTTATTTATATATTTTATATTTAGGTTTTATTTAGTTTAGGTTTTTAGCTTTTTAGGGTTTAGGGTTAGTTTAGGGTTTAGAGTTTATGGTTTAAGGTTATTGGTTTGGGTTTGTAGGTTTAGCATTTAGGGTTTAGTGTTTAATGTCTAAGGTTTAGGGTTTAGGATTTCGAGTTTAGGGTTTAGGGCTTAGGGTTTAGCATTTAGGGTTAGTTTAGGGTTTAGGGTTTAGGGTTTAAGTTTTTTTTAAATTAAGTAAACTGATAGGTTTAGGTATATTCAATTTATTTTATATTTTTATTTAGATTTATTTTTTATTTAGCTTAGCTTAACTATTTTATGTTTATTTATTTTAGTTTAGTTTTTTTATTTTAATTTTTTTTAGGTTCAAGTTTAGGTTTATGTTTATTTCTTAGTTTAGTTTTATTTTTGCTTTATTTTTTTGGTTTACATTTTATTTTTTATTTTTAAGTTTAGGTTAAGGTTTTTATTTTAATTTTTTATATTTAGGTTTTAGGTTTTTATTTTAGGTTTATATTTTAGTTTAGGTTTAGGTTTATTTTATTTTATTTTATCTTATTTTGTTTAGGTTTAGGTTTAGTTTATTTTAGGTTTTATTTATTTTAGTTTAGTTTATTTTAGTTTAGGTTTAGGTTTAAGTTTATTTATATTTTTATTTTAGGTTTAGGTTTTTATTTAGTTTAGGGTTTACTTTTAGGTTTTTTTTTAGTTTAGGTTTAGGTTTATTTTAAGTTTATTTTGTTTTATTTAGTTTAGGTTTAGGTTTAGATTTAGTTTTTATTTATCTTAGTTTTGTTTATTTTTATTTAGGTTTATGTTTATTATATTTTTATTTTAGGTTTAGGTTTTTTTTTAGTTTAGGGTTTACATATTATTTTTTATTTATTTTTAAGTTTTATTTTTAGGTTTATTATTTAGGTTTAGGTTTTTATTTAGTTTATATTTTATTTTATTTTAGGTTTATTTTATTTTTATCTTACATTTAGGTTTTATTTTATTTAAGTTTTTTTTATTTTTAAGTTCATTTTATTTTTTTAGTTTATTTTTGGTTTTATTTTTTTTATTTTAGTTTAGTTTTTATATTTTATTTTATTTTATTTTTAGTCTTTGGTTTAGATTTATGTTTAGGTTTATGTTTAGGTTTAAATTTAGGTTTTCATTTTATTTTATTTTATTTCATTTTTTAGGTTTCGGTTTCTTTATTTAGTTTCTTTATAGTTTTTATTTTGTTTAGGTTTAGTTTTTTAGGTTTTTAGGGTTTAAGGTTTAGGGTTTAGGGTTTAGGGTTTTGGTTTAGGGTTTGGGGTTTAGTGTTTAGGATTTAGGGTTATAGGTTTTAAGGTTGTAGGTTTAGGGTTTTAGGGTTTATGATTTAGGGTTTAGAGGCCTTTTGTATTAGCTTATGCCTTGGCTTGGTCTTGGCCTTGTGGTTTTGTGGTTTGTGTGGCTATTCAGTGGCTTGTCCAGTTGTTTTTAGGGTTTGGCTATTTAGGTTTAAAGTTTAGTTAGGTTATGTTTTTTATTTTAGTTTTCAGTTTTATTCTTGTAGGTTTAGGGTTTTAGGTTTAGGTTTCTTAGGTTTAGGTTATGTTTTATTTTTTTTTTTTTTTAAAGAGAACAATTGGGAGTTAACATTTCTTCTTTTGATTTCATCAACCAAGTAACACACAAAGTTTAACCAAGCAAGACATAGATAAAAAATGAGCATGCATAGAGCAAATCAAAAACCCAAGATAACTTGAAACATCTCTACTATAAAGACATAATTCCATAAGCAGTAGATCAGATTCATCATTCTTCAGTTTCTTTGGTTCCCATCAGAACCACCTCGGCTTCTCAAGTAGCAGGGTCCACCATAATATCTCTGATCTCTCCCTCCACCACCACTGTATAACCTGTCGCTCCTCCCGCCTCCATAACCATCGCTCGACCACCACCTCCAAACCCACCGGCCTCCTGATCCCCACCACCACTATGATAATCGCCATCCTTCACCTCCACCGCTGATCTGAGCCCGGTTGACTGTGATGTTCTGCCGTCGCCAATCTTAGGTTTAGGTTTAGGTTTAGGTTTATTAGGTTTTTAGGTTTTTATTTTTAAATTTATTTAGTTACTTTAGGTTTAAGTTTGGGGTTTGTTTTAGGTATAGGTTTAGGTTGGTTTAGGTTTAGGTTTTAATGTTTAGGGTTTAGGATTTATGCTTTCATGGTTTAGGGTTTAGGGTTTATGGTTTTTTAAGGTTTAGGATTTAGTGTTTAGGGTTAAGGGTTGTAGGTTTAGGGTTTAGGGTTTAGGGTTCAGGATTTATCAATTTTTTAAATTAAGTAAACCAGTAGGTTTATGTTTATTTAGTTTATTTTAAATTTATTTTAGTTTTTTTATTTTTTTATTTTATTTAGGTTTATTTTTTATTTTATTTACTTTAGTTTATTTATTTTAGTTTAGGCTTTTTATTTTAGTTTATTTTCTATGTTTAGGTGTGGGTTTATTTTTTAGTTTAGTTTTATTTTTATTTTCTTTTTTAGGTTTAGGTTTTATTTTTTTACTTTAGGTTTAGGTTTTATTTTTTATTTTTAGTTTTAGGTTTTAGGTTTTTATTTTAGATTTATTTTAAGTTTTATTTTTAGTTTAGGTTTTCTTTTTATTTTATTATATTATTTTATTTTATTTAGGTTTAGGTTTTCGTTGTATTTATTTTGGTTCACTTTATTTTAGTTTAGGTTTATGTTTATTTTTTTTAGTTTAGGTTTATGTATTTTTATTTTTAGTAAAGGGTTTAGGTTTCATTTTTTATTTATTTTTAGGTTTATTTTCTAGGTTTAGGTTTTTATTTAGTTTTTATTTTATTTTATTTTATGTTTATTTTAGGTTTAGTTTTTATTTTATTTATATTTTTTTCTTTTTAGTTTAGTTTAAGTTTTTATTTATTTTATTTGAGTTTAGTTTATATTTTTATTTTATTTTCTTTTTAGGTTTAGGTTTAGGTTTTAGTTTTATTTTATTTTATTTTTTATTTTAGTTTAGGTTTTATTTATTTTTTTTTTTTTTAGGTTTTATTTAGTTTAGGTTTAAGATTTTAGCCTTTTTGGGTTTAGGGTTTAAGGTTTTGGGTTAGTTTAGGGTTAGTTTGTGGTTTAGGGTTTAGGGTTTTAAGGTTTAGGGTTTTAGGGTTTAGGGTTTAGGGTTTAGGGTTTAGGGTTTAGGATTTAGGTTTATGGTTTAGGTTTTAGTTTAGAGTTTAGGGTTTTGGTTTTTTTTAAGAGAGAACAAATTCAAAATCAATATTTTTTCTTTTCGATTTCATCAACCAAGTAACACACCAAGTTTTCTAAGACATAAGCGATGACATAGATAAAAAATGAGCATGCATTGAGCAAATGAAAATCCCTAGATAACTAGAATCATCTCTACTATAATGGCACAATTCCATAAGAATCAAATTTGACCAGCCGTTCTTCAATTTCTTTAGTTCCCATCAGAACCATCTCGACCTCTTGATTAGTGGGATCCATAATCATATCCCTGATCTCTCCCTCTACAACCACCACGGCTGTAACCTTCGTCGCTCCTCCTGCTTCCAAAACCACCACTGATTTGACCACCACCTCCATATCCATCAACACCTCTAGATCCCCCACCACCACTTTGATAACCATCGCCTCCGCCTTCACCTTCACCACCAAATCTAGACTGAGTATGGTTGACAGTGATGTTCATGTCATCAAGGTTCTGCCCAATCTTTTAGGTTTAGGTTTAGATTTATTTTTTAGGGTTTAGGTTTTTTTTTCTAGTTTATTTAGTTTTTTTGTTTAGGTTTAGGTTTAGGGTTTAGGGTTTTATGTTTTATGCTTTTGTGGGTTTAGGGTTTAGGTTAGGTTTAGGTTTTAGTTTAGGCTTTAGAGTTTATGGTTTTAGAGTTTAGGTTAGTTTAGGATTTGGGTTTGGTTTAGGTTTTAGAGTTTATAGTTTAGGGTTTAAGCTTTATGGTTTTTAGTTTTAGGGTTTAGTTTTAGTGTTAATGGTTTGGTTTAGGGTTTATGGTTTTAGGTTTAGGGTTTAGGATTTTAGTGTTTATGGGTTTTGTTTTTAAGGTTTAGTGTTTAGCGTTTATTAGGTTTGGATAGGATTAGTTTTAGGTTTTAGGGCAAAGGTTTTATTTATTTTATTTTTTTTATTTTTTTATTTTTAAATTAAGCAAATAGGTTTTAAATTTATTAGATTATTTTTTCTTTTAATTTAATTAATTTTTTATTTTTTTATTTATGTTTATTTTTATTTTGTTTTAGTTTAGCATATTTATTTTATGTTTATTTATTTTAGTTTAAGTTTTTATTATATATTTTTTTTTTTTAGGTTTAGGTTTATTTTTAGTTTAGTTTTATTTTATTTTATTTTTAGGTAGGTTTTATTTTTTTAATTTTTTAGGTTTTAGGTTTTATTTTAGGTTTATTTTTAGGCTTTTTTTTTATTTTAAGTTTATGTTTATTTTGAGTTTACTTTATCTTATTTATTTAGGTTTAGGTTTAGAGTTAGTTTATTTTTTTAGGTTTAGGTTTTATTTATTTTAGTTTAGTTTATCTTAGTTTAGGTTTAGTATTTTATTTTTATTTTAGGTTTAGTTTTTTTTTAGGTTTTATTTTAGGTTTAGGTTTTTATTTAGTTTTTATTTTATTTTATTTTAGGTTTATTTTATTTTATTTTAGGTTTAGTTTTTATTTTATTTAAGTTTTTTATTTTTTTAGTTTAGTTTAAGTTTTTATTTATTTTATTATAGTTTAGTTTTTATTTTAAATTTTTTTAAGGTTCAAGTTTAGGTTTTAGTTTTAATTTATTATATTTTTTATTTTATTTTGGTTTAGGTTTTTTTTATTTTATTTTGATGTTTTATTTAGGATTAGGTTTTAGCTTTTGGGGTTTAGGGTTAGTTTAGGGTTTAGGGTTTTTAGGGAAATTAGGGGAATTTTATTGCCACAAAGAAAATGTACAAAGTCCTTTGAGGGGGTAAATCTCTAAACTAATGCTCAAAGAGCTACAATAAGTCCAAAAGAGAAAAAACCCCCTATCTATTATAATAATATAAGAAAAAATAACAAAAGCAAAAGCAAAACAAAATTAGCAACAACAACTGATCCATGTGCGCAATAGCAACATCCAATAGGTCTTTTGATACCAGCAAGATCCACCTACAAGATACTAATGAAAGGATGAGTATAATTAAGCAAGCATAAAGAGTATGAGCAAAGAAAAGGAATAAAGTAAAAAAAAGGCTTAGGTTCAATTACAATCATCTTAAGGAGCAACACTATATGTAAGCATCCAAACCTCCGAAGAAGGGTTACAATTATATATAGTGCTACCAGCCAAAAGAATATAGAGAGGGAAACATCAAGGCCATCATTGTCAGCATACCTATTATAGCCCATCATCCCAAGTCCATCATCCCAAGTCCATCATCCTACAAGGCTGCAAACTCTTTCAAGCAGTAGACATAATAGCTAACCATAAAGTTACCAAAACAAATAAGCTCAATAAGGCAAAAAATCAACTAACCATCAGGGACAATGCGGATGAGTAAGAACACCACCAGCCACCACCAAAAGGAATAGTAACATCAAGGGAGCAAACATCATGACCTTAACAACATAAACCAAAAAAAAAAATAAAAAAAAGAAAAACACAAAGCTCATGTCTCAAGCAAACAAAAGGGAAAATAATGTTGTCAAACAAGAAAAAGGGAAGTAGCAAGAGAGTACCATAGGCAGCCAACCATCATGTCATAGAAGCGAGAAATAAGCCACCCATCCAATGACCACCAAAACCCATAACATAGCCTCCCACCCCGGATAGTAGAAAATCAAATCGGTGAAAATACCAACAACATCCATCATGCCAAAACCACCCAGACAACCAAGAAAAGGGTGAAACAACAACAACATCCACCAAACAACCAAAGCATAATTTTGATCAGTGGGTAAAAGCACCAAAATAAAATGGAGCAAAGATGAAGAAGACCATCCCATCGAGAACAATACAATAGGAACACCACCAATAGCAAAAGGCAGAAATATCAATGAGTGCAAGATCATAACCATAGATAGAGTTAATACACAAGTCACCATATCCCAAAGAAAATAATAGACACTAATAGCCATCAACCCAAAAAATAATAACAAATACAAAACAAGCAGAGAGGACAAGGGACCATTGAAGAAGAAAACCACAACCAAATGAAACAAACCCAAACCAAAAAAACCACCAAAACCCAATCCATAAAAAAGAAGAAATAATAGTCAACAAATAACCTTCAACTTTCCAAATCCAATCCAAAATTAGACCACCTGCCCTCGCCATCAATAGTACATAAACCTAATACACCACCCACAACCAACCGCCACACACCCACCACCACAAGAAAAAAATCCAACTCAGGTTAAGGAAGCAACCTAGAGATATGGCAAATCCCATACAAAAATAGTAGGCAAAAACCACCCAAATGAAGGTAACCAAAAATAACCAAGCAACAATAATCATCCAGCTAGGCAAACATCCACGGGCTAAAAAAACTAAAACAACCTAGGCAAAAAAATAGAACCATAGTAACCACCAGACCAACCCAAAAGAGCTCAAAAACAAAACCGAGGCCCAAGAGTGAAAATAAGCAAATGTCCACAACCCAAAGAGGGTTTAACAAAGGGGAACCAAAAGCAATGGCTCATAAAAACCAAAAAAACCAAGCCAAAAAAATTATAATCTAAGATAAGGTAATCGTGTTAACATTGACCAAACCCTTAAAAGTTTAGACAAATTTTGATTGTCAAATAAAGTGAAATCGTTAAGTTAACTAAAGTAGTCAAGAAATCCATTCTTCATGAAGGATATGGGAAATTTTATAACAAACTTGAGAAAGAAGATTTTCAGAATGATTGAGAAGATAAAATAAATCAACATTTCCTATTATATTAGAGTTTAGCATGTCAAAAAGCAAGAGTGCATCAACTTCAATCCAGATGTTGAGGAAACCCTTATTCAAATAAATTTCAATAGCTTTATTGATAGCCATAAGCTCAACATAGATAACATAATAGGCTTTAAGAGGATAGGAAAAACACAAATAAAAGTACCTTTAGAATTCCTAAGAATACCACCACAACCATATTTATTGGAAGCAATAGAACCATTAGTATTCACTTTAACCAAATTTTTTTTGGGTTTGATTCAATGGATAATCCTAGCTCTTTGATAAGAGTCTGACATCGTAATGATACCCAATTTTTAGCCACAAATTTATAGCCTGTAAAATGAATGTTACTAGTAAGATTGGCATTAAACTGAGCTTGAATTTTTTTTCTTTTGTTCTAGCTAGGATCCTTCTATGGCTCATAGGAATACCATAATATTTAGATCATTTCTATCCATCTAGATGAACCGTAAGGGAAATAGCAACTAGATATGACCTTTCATAGTTTTTTTGGAAGCAGACTTCAAGAAGTTGATATATGGAAGAGAGCCATGAAAATAGTTGGTATTAAATAAATCATCTTACCACCATAACCATAATTTAGAAGTAATAGCACCATTGACAAAAACATGATTAACATTTTCAATATGAAAGCAACAATAGCACTTTGAAGGCAAATAAAACCCTTTATTCTAGAGCAAAAAGTCCACAGGAATAAAGTTATTCAAAATCCTCTAATGAATAAGAAATGGGAATGATATTGTTCCAAAGTTTAATAAAAACATTAGAGGAGTTTTGCTTATCTCCATTAAAATTCTGAACCTCTTTAAGAAGAAATTCACCAATGTAAGAAAGCTTAAAGAGAATTTGGTCAGTTTGTTAGAAAAAGGATATTTCTAAAGTTATCTAAAAGAGAAATAGGATATAATTCTCAAGTTTATTTTCATTCCAAGTGTTGTTATGCGGAAGTTAACTTTGATAGTTGTAGAGTGGGTACATAAAAGAGTCAATAGAGCCATTACCAATCCAATTGTCTTGCCAAAAGAGAAGAACGGAATGAATACCCCAACATATCAAGGGTTCAATTTAATGAAAAGCCTTTTCCAAACTAGAGAGTCACCAAATTTATAAGCACAGATAAGAGGGTGTTTACCTTGGAAATATTTTTTCATCATAAAATTAGACCAAAGGCTATCATTATTTCTAAAATTCCACCAGACCTTATGATAGAAGGCATTAATAGCTTCAGATCGGTTTGCAAGACCACCACCTTCACCCTAGGGACCATAGCATTTATGCTAGGAAATGCATTCTTTTAGTAGAATTATTGGATCCCTAAAAAATTTATTAAGCAAGCGATCAATTCGATAAGAGTAGCATTAGTGGGAATAATAGTTTGAATCAAATAAAGAGGCAATGAATTGAGTGCTTTTAAGAATAGTGAGTACCACCAAAGGAAAGTAAGTGAAATTCCTAAACAAAATTTTATTTAAAATTTTTGAATTAACTCATCAAAAGATGGGATCATTTGGACATTTAAAAAGGAGCACCCAAGTACTTAAGAGGAAGGTGTTGATGTTTAAAGTTAGTGATATGTGGATTTTATTAAATTTATTTATTATAAAAGAAGTAATAAAATAGCTTTTGTTGTCATTGATGGATATACCACTTTCTTTACCAAATTTATTTAAAAAAATCTTGAGATTCTTGATATGATAAATAGAAGCATTGCAAAAAATAATGAAATTATCTACAAAGCTTAAATGAGAAACAGGAAGACCACAAAGAGTTTTGTAATACATACTAGGATTGTTTAAGAATAGATCATTGATTCTCTTAGATAAGTACTCAACAATAATAATAAATAAGGTAGGAGATAGATCCCCTCTTAGGCCATGGAAGAAGGAAAGAAGCGGCTTCCCATTAAAAATAGAAAAGTAGGCACTATTAATACAATTTTTAATAAAAACAATAAATATATCAGAAAACCCAAATAAATTCAGAATATGGATAAGGAAATCCCAAGAGATATTGTCAAAAGCTTTGGTAATATCTAATTTGAATAGAATATTGCCACCTCTAGTCTTAACATCTAAATCATGAATTAATTCTTGAAGAGCAATATTATCATAAATAGATCTACCTCTAACAAAACCAATTTAGTTTAGGAGATAATCCTATGAAGTAAAGGGAGCTTGTTGGTCAAAATTTTAGAAATATTGAAGAAGGTGCAAAAACTAATAGGTCTAAAATCACTCTAATAGTGGATTATCTTTCTTTGGTATGAGAACAATAAAAGAGCTAGAAAAATACCTAGGAAAAGGATTACCATTAAAAAATCAAGACTCAACCAAATCATTTTAATAATAAACCAACATTTTTGAAAAAATTGGGTAGTGAACCCTCGAGCAACAAAAGAATCTATGTGATTAAGAACTTTAAAATTTCTTCTTCATTCATATAATAGTAAGAAAATCATTATCATTATTGTTTATAATAGAAGGAATCAAGTGTGATTTAGAAACAACTTCATAAAAGCTTATTAAGCATATTTCTAAAAAGCAATTAATCCTTAATATCATTATTCTCTAATCCATTCTCCATTATCATATTTAATTTTTTGAATATTATTTAAAGCTCTCTTTTGATTAACTAAAGCATGGAAATATCTAGTATTTCTATCATCATCTTCAATATGTTGCTAGTATGGCACCAATAAGTCTCTTCCATATTTTGAAAATTAACAAGTTTATCTTTCACCTCAGTCATGTCCTTAATCTTAGTAGGATCAGACATAATAGAGACTTCAAGATCACAAACCAATTTTTCTATTTCTTTGATATTAGGAAAAGGTTTTAAAATAATGTTTATTCCACAAACCCTAATTTTGTTTAAGTCTTTTAAGCTTAAACCAAAATCTATTCATCCCATCATAATTGTAGGGATGTAAGGAAGCTTTCCAATTGTTAGCCACAACATTAAGGAAATCAGTATGCTAAATCCACAAGTTCTAAAATCTAAAATGAAAGAAATTTTTTAATCTATTAGAGTTATCTCTAATAGAAACCAAAAGAGGAGCATGATCGATAATATTAAATGATCATAAATAATAGGCCATTGAGTAATCATGAGTATTAAAAGAATTTGTCCAACCTTTGTATAGTAGTTTTGCCAAGTAAAATTTGAACACTTAAAGCCAATATCAATCAAATTGCATCAAGGATCATATTGGAAAATTATTCCATGGAATGAATATTAGAAGAGAAACCACTACTTTATTCAGAATAGAATAAAATAGTGTTGAAATGCCCACCAACAAACCAAGGTTTATTGATAGAGGTAGCAAAATTCCTCAAATTTTCCCAAGGAAGATTTCTACCAGATCTATTACAAGATGCATAGCAAAAGAGCCCAAAACACAATCATCACCATAAGATTGTTAAGCATTGACAATTTGTTAAAAATCATCAAGAATAGAAGCCTCCACAAAATTATTCCAAAAACACCAAATTTTATTACTAACATTAGAGAAAAATTTATTGAAACTGATCATTCTAGAAACATGGTTAATTTTGCATGAATAAAGGCTCAAAAAATAATAAAGAAATATTATGAATAAAAGGTTTCCAATATAGTTATGAATAGAGAGGGTGCTGATCCTCTAACATTCCAAACAAGAATATTAAACATAAGTAAAAAAAGGGTCAAGAAAGGCTAATTAAGAGGAGAGAGAGGTCATAGATCTAGTGTTTTGGACAATTTGGGAGGAAGTTTTTAACATGTTTTTCTTTTAGCATGATAACTTTTGGAAACCATTTCTTTTCTCATAGAATCATCATCAGAAAGATTTAACAACATTTGTCACAGATTTAGTGGAAGTCTCCTGAATAGAAGTGAGTTCTCCTTCTTCCAAGCCATTAGAATTTATTAAAGGCAAATGTGCATCGGGTATAGCATGCGAGGCGCCCGAAATAGATTTATTAACAAGGAAAGTATGAACATCAAGCCCTTCTTCTTCTATACCCAAATTATTAGACAAAACCAAATCTTATTGAGAATTTAAATCGTCTTGAACTAAAGTAAAGTCAGGTTTTTCAAATTGAATATCAAGAGAAACCAAAGCCATATTCTCCATTGAATTCAAATGATGCATAACATTGATATCCTCATCAATATTTTCAATTAAAGCTTTAATTTCATCAATCAAAATTGTCCAGGATGTGGGGATCTACTCAGAGGAAAAAGAATCATCATCCAAAGGTTTTGAGAAATTATTATTTTCCACATTAGAAACCTTCAATTGCACTGAAGAAATAAGTGGTAAAATAGCATTATTAGGAACATTCAATGAATCCTTTTTTTAATTAACTTTTTGATATTTAATAGTGGTTGGCCTAGGGTTAGGAGCAATAGTTTCCTTAATTAACTTTCATTTTTAGTTGAGGATGCAAAATGAAACATTAATAATTATTGTGCCCATGGAATTTACAATGAGAATAAAAGACATCAAAATTTTCAAAATCAACTTTCTACATATAACCATAATTTTTAGATCCCAACCAGATTTCAATGGGGTGTTTCCTGGTAATGTCTAATTCAACAAGGATTCTAGCCGTAGAAGGTCGAGATTTTGTAACCATTGCCTGATCAATTTGCAATGGCTGACCAAATAAAGCACCCACAGTAAAAAAGAATTAATGATTAATGAAATGAATTCAAATATTGGGAAGAGAAATCCAAACCAGAATGAATGGGGATTCTTCCCTAATATCAAATAGTGGAATCCATTTTAGCAACCTTATTTGGCAATAAAAAACAAAATAAGAATGAATATAAACATGTGAGTAATCTAAATCATTCGTTAATTGAATCAAAATGTGGTGGGGATCAATTAAACCCATCATAAAAGCACCCAAAAGTTTCAAACTATGAATGAAAGAGTGAATGTTTTCCAGCCTATGAAGAGAAAACTTTCCAACCAAAGTAAATTCAAATAGCTTAACAAGCTTTTCCACAATCAGATCAGAGAACATAACCACAAGAATGCCTTGAAAAGAAGTCAAATAAGTTCCAGGGACTCACTTGAAAAGCAATCCTTACCATTGAGGATGTCTTTCAATGATTTTGAAGTAGCCAAAGCCAAGGTAGTTGATGCCCTAGTAGGATCCATTGGATCCATCGATTTCCCCCATGGAATCATCGGGCAAGATGCCAAGCCACAACATCACTCCATGTCGAACACAAAAGCTGCTAACAACCATCGATTACAGAAGGAATCAGTGAGAATCACACCAAACAACCATTAATTAGTGGCCAGAAAGCCAAAAATGAGAGGGGAAAAGGGGAATCCAAAACGAGGGAGCTGGAGGTGGGTTTAAGTTAAGGTTTTTGTTTTTTAGTTTAGTTTATTTTTTTTAGATTATTTTAGGTTTATTTTATTTTACATTTAGGGTTTAGGGTTCAAGGTTTGGGACTTAGGGTTTAGGTTTTAATGTTCAGGTTTTAGGTTTTATGGTTTAGGTTTAGGGTTTAGGATTTTAGGGATTAGGGTTTAAGGTTTAGGGTTTAGAGTTTAGGATTTTTAGGGTTTAGGGTTTAGTATTTAGGTTTAGGGTTTAGGTTTTAGTTTAAGGTTTTGGGATTTTAATTTTTTTTTTAACTGAGAATAAAATTAGATTCAACATTTCTTCTTTTCGATTTCATTAACCAAGTAACACACTGTTGACCTCACTTTTGGAGTGAGTTCTCAACCTCCTCTTCTTAGACCTAGGAACCGTTAAGACACTAAGGTTTTCTTAGTCATAAGACACTTCTAGAGATTATATGAACACTTGACCTAAGACTAGAGACTTAGAAGAGTTAATCATAGGATTAGGCCATGCCTTAGGGACTTAGGAAAATCACCTACCCTATAGCCTAAACCTAATTCCATGTACAATTTCTTAAATTCAATTCAAATCCAAATTTCCAACCAAACCTCAAACTCAATTTCAAATCGAAATTCAAGTCCAAATTCAATTCCAAATGATTGAAACCCAAGTTCAAATCCAAACTTGAAATCCTTCCTAAGCCCTTTAATCAACCATATAATATTCCATCCATTTCAATCCAAACTCAATTGTACCTTCAATTATCTTATGAAATATAAATTCAAATAGCCAATACCAAATCAAAAATCAAATCAAAACCCAATTTAAACCCTTTAAGCCATTTCCTTAAATCAAGCCAAAATTAATTGATTTTCTCTTGAATTAATCAGTCCTTCAATCATGTATCCAAATATAAAAAAAAACCTATAATCATTCAGTCAAACCAAAATCAACCCAAGTCAAACCCAACCTAGCCCATTTGACTTAAAATATTCAAATGAACCAAAACTCATTTGAATCCAAACCAATTGTAATTGAATTTATATATCAATTTCAAATCTATCTATAAACTCAACTAATTCAAGGAAATTAAATCCAATTGATTTAATTGACCCAAAGTGGCCAATTTGACCTACATGAATCAAAATCCAATTCAATCCAAATCAAAGTGAATTAAGCCATTCCAAACTTCATGTCATGATTGTTGATCACCCTAGGATGATCAAATGATATAAATTGGGTCAAATCAAGTCAACTTAGCTGACCAAGTCAACCCTTAAATCAAACTAGTCAAATTAGCCTAAGCCAAATCCATCAAAACTAATGATTCAAATAAACCCAAAATCAACATTTAAACATGACTTTTCCTTCAATTGAGCCAAACCTAGCCCAATTGGCACTCTTGACCCAAGTTGACCCAAATTGACATATAAGGGGTCAAATTAGACTAAACCCAAATTAAATCCAAATTAAATCAAACCAAAGCATACAATCCTCTCCAAATAGTCATATGAATTTGACATAACCCTTGGTTTGACCCAATTTGACCAATTGGTTAGCCTAACTCATTTTGAGCTAATTTGACCCAAATGGGTCAAATTGTGCCAAACCTTACCAAATGAACTCCAAATGACATGAAATTTGGTCCAACTCACTTTTGACTCATTTCAAATCTACTAAAAACCAATTTAATGCCAAATGACCACTCTACCATTCAGTTAAGGGTATCACATAAGACAAAAAACCTATGTAAATGGTTTTTTCTCTTCCTTGGCCACTTGACACTCATCAATTATTCCACCTAAGCTCCAATGACACTGTCCAACCTAACCCAAGAGGTAGTTGGGTCAGCTATGACTAATGGGGAGGTGAAATCACCTCCCCTCCCTCATTGGAACACTTGGCTTGAAGGACCTCCACTTCCCATTGCTAGGACACCCATTGTCCTTCATAATAACCACCTCTTATGCCTTGGCCAACCAATTTAAGCCACCTAAGAAGAATCCTAACCACCCAAGCTAAGGACACCCATTTGGAGCCAAAAATCACCATGAATGAGGTGATTTTTGGCCATTGCAAAGAGATAGAAAATAGAGAGGCAAAAACTCTTTCGCACACACTCATTTTACTCTCTTAGAGCTTCCAAATCAACCAACAACTATTCACACTTTGTTTTTGTGCAAAATCCATCAAAATCAAGTGGATTTTGATGAGGAAGCAGTGGCCATTGGTGGATACATTATTCTGAAGTGAAGCAAGAGCCTGAACCCATTTTGAAGCTTTTTCTTGCACTTAAGAGCATGCTTGGATCATCATCGCCACCAAAAATTATTCTTGGTGAGATAATTTTCAAGAACTGTTGATAGCCTTTGGTTATTTTGTTTGTGATAGTTTTTGCTTGATGTTAGGAATTTCTTTTAGATTACCCTTGCTTTTTTTATTTTACATCATCCCCACACATTTTGAGTGATTTCCAGCGAAGATCTACAAAATTGAGCTTAAAATGAAGTTTTTCATTCAATGTTTTCATAACAATAGCCAAAATCTTGCTAACAATGTTCCTTCTACCTCTTCCATCGAATTTCCCTCTAGGCATCTAAACTCTCTTTCAAAGAGGTAAATGGCTTAGATCATACAAATCAGGCGGCTCTAAATAGTGGATCACGTGGTTCAGATCACTTGGATTATGCGTATTGATCTGGATTGCCTGATCCATGATCAGACGGTTAGATCGATTTGCGTATCCTTGTACGTATTCCCTCTCATCTACTGATGTGGCACCGCATGCCATGTCATGCATGGGATGGTATAGTCAATGTTTACAGGGGTTAAGTAAGATATTAGGGATTTTTTGCTTTTAAAATTAATTAAAACACTTGAAACATCAAAAAATCATAAAATTCTTGACTATTCAAAATTACAAATAATGGCTCGATGAATTTATTTTTTTGAGATGAATCCAATGAATCCAAAAGCCCTAAATTTCACCAAATATTTTGAGCTTAATTTAAGTTTTAGGAAAAATTAAATTTCATTAATTAAACTAGAAAGACACATCAGATTGATTTGAAATTTTTCAGATATTAAAAGTGAGCTTAAAATCCTCCTACCATACAAATTTCAAGTGAAAAGGTTTTCTGGATTGGGAGATATTACATTCTGAAGTTCAAATAGTTAAAATAAATTAATGGAATTTATAAAAATCATGGAAAATCATTTAATTAGCTAAAACATTGGAAAATTATAACAAATCATAGAAATATCATAAAAATGTCTTTCTCTTGTCACCAAGGTTAAAGAAAAAGGAAGACCATCTTTATGATCTGAGTAGTTGTCTTTGATTGGTTATGAAACTACAACTCGAAGTTGAATCCCCTAAAGTATACAATTATGATGACTATTGGGGAGTTTCTAAGGCTTGTAGTAAAGCATCATGGGATAACAAGGATTGATCTAAATGAGATTAAAGTGACAATAGAGATGCAGCCACCAACATTTTACTTAATAAGAGAAAGATTTCAATTAACGTTGAATATAGATGATTTAAACCCCTTCAAAGTTAGTCTATCTCAAAACTTTTTCAATCAAGATTCTAATTTTGATAGTTGAAAGGCCTACCTTGGTGCTTCAAAGGATGGAAAGTAGTTTAAACCACTATGATAGGGGAGTGCCCGATGCTTCCAATCAACGAGCTCTATTTAAAGAAATACCATCCTTAAAATAATATTTAAAAATAATTATCATCAATAAAAATCCTATCTTTCCATTCATCAAATCCCTTCTTCATTGGAAGCATTATTTGCTTATTTGAGAATCTGCCATGACGTGTTTAGGATAGGTGTAAGATAACCCAAGAAGCATCCTATCCTTCATTAGCACAAACACAAGCTACACACGATTCTCTGGTGCTATGAGGATAGGTGTAAGAGAACCCAAGAGGCATCTTATTTTGACTAGTATAACTAAGTTAGGTGTAAGAGAACCGGAGTGAAATCCTTTCTTAGTGGAGTCACATTGCCCCTCTAACACCATTTCATCTACTCTTAGAAGTGTTTAGGGTAGGTGTAAGGAACCCAAGCGGCATCCTATCCTTCATCATTACAACACAAACACAAACTACACACAATCACATGAACAAATGCACATCTTTTATCTCGGGCTACTTTGATGTGGGATAATGCCCCCTACGGCCCTTACTTATTAGTTGCTCTAGGTCAGGCTGACGTGTTACCCTGCTAGTGAATCACCCCAGTGGTCCCTTGTTCAAGAGGATGTAATTCTACTATGCTTTCTTTCTTGACTTAACTGATACACACTAATGAGAACCTTGTTAGCATAGTAGGCCTTACTACACAGTTGGTAAGCTACCCTCATCTTGGCTCCATTTAAGAAGATGTAAGTCTGCTATGCCTTCTTCTTAAAGTAGCCATCATGAACTGACTTGGTTGAGTATATTTGACAAACATACATACACATCTTTTATCTCGGGCTACTTTGGTTTAGGATAATGCCCCCTGCGGCACTCACTCATTAGATGCTCTAGGTTGGGCTGATGTGCTACCTCGCTAGTGCATCACCCTAGTGGTCCATTATTTAGGAGAATGTAAGTCTACTATGCTTTCCTCCCTGACTTGGCCATTGCACACCGATGAGTGCCTTGTTAGCATGGTAGGCCTTACGATAGGGTTAGCAAGCTACCTTCATGTTGGCTTCATTCAAGAGGATATAAGTCTACTATACACTTTCTTCTTGGACTAGCTATCATGAATTAACTTGGTCAAGTAGTAGATTAGGGTAAGGCCCCTAGTGGCACCTTTCTTCTTGACTACTTCAAGTTTGGGTCCAGTCCTTCTTTGTGACTCCCTACTTAGTAGTCACCCTTAGGTTGGGTTCAACTTGTTGTGCCAATAATGGGTCACCCAGTGGTTGTTCCTCACTTCAGAAGATGTAAGTTTGCTATGCTTTCTTCTTAAGTACAACCATTGTACACAGACTGGCAGCCCTAGGTCGGATAGCACCTATCGAGCTTATGAGAGACAATCCCAACAATTAGTTCCACTTTAGGGAGATATAAGTCTACATGACTTCTTCCTACACTGATTGTCATACACCGACGAGAACCTTAGATTTGTTGGTGTTCGCTATGCTGACAGTGACCCGCCCGGTGGACACACTACTCATGGTAGATGTAAGTCTGCTAGGCTTTCTCTTTGAGTTGGCCACCATACACCTACAGGCTTTCTTATTTATAGGGTCCAGGATAATGCCCCTAAGGGTACCTCCCCTATGGGTACTCTATTTGGATCACATTCTTTGTGACCTCATTTCGACATTATCTGGGTTACTACGGGATTGGACAATCCCCCTTTCCTAGTAACCAGTAATGTGGTTGAAGATTTTGTTTCACGAATGCATAGATTCTCCCTTGGTCCAATAAATCTAAGATAGGTCTAGGTTGACATAGTCCCTTCTTAGTGTGGTCCCTTGCACACCAACAGGGTCCATAATAATAAACAAACAAACAAATAAATAAATATATATATATATATATATATATATATATATATATATATATATATATATATATATATATATATATATTTGCTTGTGGATTATGAATTCATGCCCCCAATGGCACCTTTCCCAAGCAGGCATCCTATCTTTAGGGAAGTGTCAGCAAAACTCCCTATAGGAATTGCCTGACTACTCAGGAGTTGAGATAAGTTCTCCATGGCACTCTCATAATAGTCGCTCTTAGGACAGATTCAATCTATTATGCCACCAATAGGTTACCCCGGTGTTCGTCCTGGCTTTGGAAGATGTAAGTTCGCTACACATTCTTTCTAGCATGACCGTTGCACACCGATGGGTGGCCCTAGGTAGAGTTCAATTTGTCGCGCATCCAATGGGTCACCCCAGCATTTGTTCCTTGCTTTAAAGATGTAAGTCTGCCATGCTTTGTCCAGAAAGTGCATTGAAAAGGCACCCTTAGGTTGGATAGTCCTACCCTTCGACCGATAAACTACCCTTTTGGATCGATAAATCTGAGATAGGCTAAGGCCGACATATCCCCTTCTCAGTGCGGTCCATTGCATACTGACAGGATCCATCAAATGAAATTAAAACAAATGAAAATAAACCAATTCAAATTAAAATAAATGAAAACAAACCAAATGAAATTAAAACAAATCAATGAAATTAATGAAATTAATCTTAACTACTTTTGAGTTGACTTAAGTCCCCTAGCAGCATTCATTCAGTAGTCGCCCCTAGGTCAGGTTTCATTTGTTACAGATCCAACAGATATCCCTAGTGGTTGATCCCTACTTTGGAAGATGTAAGTCTACTATGCTTTCTTCCTAAGTACAACCGTTGCACACCAATAGGCAACCCTTCAGGTCGGATAGTCCTACCCTCTGGCTGGTAGACTATCCCTTTGGATTTGTAAATTTGAGATAGGTCAAGGCCAACATAGCCCCTTCTAAGTGGGTCCATCACATATTGACATGGTCCATAATAAACTAAATTCAAAACCAACCTTCCTAATAGAGTCAAATTAAAAAATTTTGAACAAACTGAAATTCTTCTTAATGAGGTGCAAATCAAATTAATCTCCCTAGTGGAACCATAAGAAATACCATCAAACTCATATCCCTAACGGATAGCTTGAACTGCTTCCCAATGCAAGGCTCACATTCCCAATTTCTAGCAAATTACAGATTCTATTCCCCGGTGGATATATACCCAAACAAATCATATTCACAATCAAATTCAAATCCATATCCCCAGCGGATAGTTTGAACCTGCTTCCCTAGTGGAAGGTTCACATACTCAATCCCCCGTATATTCCATCTGGCTCTCTTATGCCCTTGGCATAAAAAGAGTTGCTTTGCACTAAGATCGTGATTCTATCTACCTTTCAGGTTTAGGTATAGATCATTTTTGTTAGTGTTTGTAGTATTTTGGACATTGTTGATCGTCTTGGTCAATGACAATATGTGCGGTGTGTCTTGTTAGTTACACCACACCTATTGAAGGTCCTTTATTTGACCTCACCTTTGGAGTTAGGTCTCAACCTCCTCTTCTTAGACCTAAGGAACCATCTACACACTGAGATTTCCTTAGTCATAAGACACTTCTAGAGAGTAGGTGAACATTTAACCTAAGCCTAGAGACTTAGAAGGGTTAATTATAGGATTAGGCCATGCCTTGGGACTTAGAAAATCACCTATAGCCTAAACCCAATCCATGTACACCTTCTTAAATTGAATTCAAATTCAAATTTCCTACCAAACCTCAAACTTAATTTCAAATCCAAATCCAAGTCCAAACTCAATTTCAAATTATTGAAACCCAAGAACAAATCCAAACTTGAAATCCTTCCCAAGCCCTTTAATCAACCTTCATGAACTTAGCCAAATTTCTATCTAATTCAATCCAAACTCAATTGATTTTCCTATAAATCAATTGTACCTTCAATTATCTCCTCAAATATAAATGAAATATAAATTTAGCCAAAAACCAAATCCAAAATCAAATGAAAACCCAATTTAAACCCTTTAAGCCATTTCCTTGAACTTGGCCAAAACCCATCTAAATCAAGCCAAAATCAATGGATTTTCTCTTGAATCAATCATTCCTTCAATCATCTATCCAAATATAAATGAGTTAGTCAAACCAAAATCAACCCAAGTCAAACCCAACCTATTTATTTACTTGAAATATTCAAATGAATCAAAACTCATTTGAATCCAAACCTGAAATTGAATTTATATATCAATCTCAAATCTATAAACTCAACTAAATCAAACTCAACCTAAAGTCAAGCCAACTTAATCTAATTGATTCACTTGACCCAAAATGGAATTAACCTACATGAATCAAAAAAATGTCATGATATCAAATCAAAAATTGTCAAACCAAGTCAACCAAACCCATTGATGACTAGCATATATGCGAACTAGCCACCCAACCAAGCCAAATCCAAATCAACCCAACCCAAACCAAAGACCAAACCAGACCCTAGTTAACCCAAATTGACATAAAGGTCAAATTAGACTAAACCCAAGTTAATTCCAAATTAAATCAAACCAAAGCATACAATACTCTCCAAATAGTCATATGAGCTTGACCTAATCCTTGGTTTAACCCAATTTGACAAATTGGTCAACCTAACCCATTTTGACCATAGGTTAAAATAAGCCAAACCTAACCAAATGAACTCCAAATGACATAAAATTTGGTCCAACTCACTTATGACTCATTTCAAATCTGCCCAAATCAAATTCAATATCAAATGAGCACTCTTCCCTTGGGCTAAGGGTATCACATAAGACAAAACACCCATGTAAATGGTCATTTCTCTTCCTTGGCCACTTGACACTCATCCATTGGTCCACCTAGGCTCCAAGGACACTATCCAACCTAACCTAAGAGATGGTTGGGTCAACCATGACTTATGGGGAGGTGAAATCACCTCACCTCCCCCATTGGAACACTTGGCATGAAGGACCTCCACCTTCATTTCCTAGGACACCAGTTGTCCTTCATAGAAGCCACCTCCCATGCCTTGGGCAACCAAATTAAGCTACTTAAGGAAAATCCCAACCACCCCAAGCAAAGGACACTCACTTACAGCCAAAAATCACCATGAATGAGGTGATTTTTGGCCATTGCAAGGAGATAAAAATATAGAGTAAAAACTCTTTTTTACATACTCATTTCACTCTCCTAGAGCTCTCAAACAAACCAACAACTATTCCCACTTGGTTTTTGAGCAAAAACCATCAAAATTAAGTGGATTTTAGTGAAGAAGTGGTGGTCATTGGTGGATACATTTTACTAAAGTGAAGCAAGAGCTCGAACCCATTCTAAAGCATCTTCTTGCACTAAAGAGCTACTAAGATAATCCCCACCACCAAAAATTATCCTTGGTGAGATAATTTTCAAAAACCATAGCTGACCTTAGGTTCTTTTATTTGTGATGGTTTTTACTCAATTTTATAAATTTCTTTTAGATTACCCTTGCATTTATTTTTATTTTACATCATCCCCATGCATTTGGAGTGATTTTAGGTTAAGATTGCTAAATAATTGAGCCAAAAATGAAGTTTTTGTTTAATTTTTTCACAAGAATCATAAAAATCCCATCAAAATAGTGTTTTGTCTACCTCTTCCACTAGATTGCCCACTAGCCATCCGATCTCCTGTTCAAAGAGAAAAGGGCTGGATCATGGATCGCAACTTTATCGCGGATCAATGATCATGTATCGATCTGTACCATCTAATCCATGATCAGACGATCGAATCCAATCCATGAATCCTTATCCACGTGGTCCAGCGCGTAGGTGCTGACTTGGTTAAGTAAGAAATTAGGGATTTTCTACTTTTTAAAAATTAATTAAAAACACCTGAAACATCAAAAATTTATAGAAAATAAAATACTTAAGTAAAAATTAAAAAATAAAGGCTCGTTGGATTTATTTTTTTGAGAGGAATCCAATGAATCCAAAAGCCCTAAATTTTACTGAGTATTGTGAGCTTAATTTAAGATTTAGAAAATCAAATTTCATTAATTAAACTAAAAGACACATCGATTGATTTGGAAATTCTAGATAAAACTAAGCTTAAAATCTACCATAAAAATTTCAAGTCAGAAGGATTTCTAAATTGGGAGATATAGTATTCTGAAGTTCAAATAGTTAACATAAATTAATGGACTTTATAAAAATCATGGAAAATTATTTAAATCAGCTGAAACTTTGGAAATTTATAACAAATCATAGACAAATCATAAAAATGCAAGTATATATTTATTTTAAAGGTATTTCAGAAGAGATTTAATTAAAATTGATCTCAATTAATTTTGAGCTTGAGGTTAATTAATGGGATGTTCTCTGCCTCCCATAATTTTCTTGGGATTTATTGCTTGGTTAATTAGAGAAATTGATTATCTTAACCTTAATTATGTTTTAAATTAATTAAGTAATTAACTAATATTCTAAACAGAAAGAAAATCATTATTTAAGCTTGCTAATCATTGTGAAATAGTGAATGGGCATGGGGAATGAGATTGGGACATCTTTTCCAATCTTTTCCCTAAGTCTATTTCACTTGAATGGAAATTAATTAATTTGGGATTAATTGATGGTTTAATTCATTAATTAAATTGCTTAATTAATCAATTTGAAACTATGATCACATGGAATCTTAATTAATCAATTCATCGATAGATCTTGGTGCTCAATATCCTAAAACATTTAAGGAAATTATGGTTAACCCACATGTGTGGAAAACCATGAAAGTACTTAATTAAGCTTAGTTTAATTAATCATTAATTGTGAGCCAATTGTGTTAGTCCTCTTTCATTTCTTTGGTTCATTGCTGATTTAATTTCTAATGTATGTACATATCATGTTGTACCATTATTACTTGGTTAATTAAATTAAGGCAACATAGGTAAGGGTAAATTAATTAATAGATTTAATGCATGGTATAACCTAATTAACCCATAAAATCAACTTAACTACTTTTCAATAAATGAAATTAAATCACAAACATGGGAATGGGTTAGGATTAGCTAACTTTCCCTCATTTCTTCAAACCAAATCAAATATGAAATTGAAAGTAATAATTAAAAAGCCTTGGTTTCCTTTAAATGCTTTTATTTGATTTGATTGTCCTTAGGAATTAATTTAATTGAATGAAATCACATGTTTATGCTCATTCATTCCTTTCCAATCATGTTAAATGTTGTATGTCATTTGAAATCATACATTTATCTTTTCAAAATTAATTAATTCAAATGGTTTTCTTTATATTAAGCTTGCATGTGTTGATTTGATTTATAATATGTGTGGCTATTATCACTATTAAATCCAAATGTATTTTCCAAAGTTTATAAATGAATGGTTACATATGCTATGAATGCTAGTTATAAATACATAGGAGATGCATTTGATTATAGCTTAAATGTATGAAGTGAAGATCCTTTCCTTTTATTCATGTATTGATTTATGTAAGTGAGAATGTTAATGGGTATATAGTCTGGACATCCCAAAATGTATTGATTTATGTATTGTTAGCCCCAAGGAGGTCATTTGATTACCTCACTTCTGGTTTTACAATGGCATGTACTCCATTTGATTTCATTCGTATGTATTTCAATACTAGAATTGGATGAAGCTTTAATTCATATACATAAATGATTCAATCAAATTAAATATCATTTTTTGCATGATTTTAATTCTCCAAATTATGAATACATGTGTATGTATCTAAGAAAAGTGGTATATAGTCTGGACATCCTAGGAATATGAGGCTTTAGCTAACCCTAAGGAGGTCATTTGATTACCTCACTTCTCAAGTTTAACAAAGGAATGTACTTGCTAATGTCTTTTATACATACTTCTGTGTATTTAATTAGAGAATGGTAATCCTTTCTTTTTATTAAAAATACATGCATTTTCAATTGTTCAAGTGATTGAATTAATTGATCATTTGATTTGGAGCTCTCTTTCTTATGTTCATGCATGTAAATTTACATATGGTTTGAATGTAATGGTATATAGTCTGAACATCTGGGAATATGATGCTTTAGCTAGACCCAAGGAGGTCATTTGATTACCTCACTTCCTTGGTTAACAATCACATGTACCTATTTAATTTCATCTCTATGTATTTTTGCATAAGAATTTAGATAGAGCCTTAAATTAATATGATAAAATAATTCAATCATATGGGAAATATAAAGCTTCAAATATACATACTCACATCCATCATTCAAGTGTGCTAAAAGATGTTGTATGTGTAGATAAACTTAAGACTTAATCATATGCATGTTACATGCAATTGAAAGAAATGATTTAGCATATGTCATGTGATAGTATTCCAATTAGATTAATCTTAAGAAGCCTTTCACATTTAATAGAATTATTTAAAAAAACCTAAACTTAGGATTAATCTAAAAGGTGTAATAATCCATTCACCAAATAGAACTAAATCAAATTAACATGCTTTAGAATGTGGTTTAAGGTAGGGATGAAAAAGGCCAACATATTTTCTTTTCTTTTCAACACTTAGTTTCTAAGTGTAGGTCATATGAAACAAAAGAAAACACAAATTAAAACTTGCAAATCAATTAAAGAACTTGAAGTGAAATCACCCTTTAAGTTGAATCTTTCTACACTTAGAAAATCTTAACTCTAAAGCCTAGTTAGGACATACCACACAAGCCTTAATACACACACATTAGATTAAGTCACCACTTCTAGCCTTTTGTTAGGACGGTGCATGGTGTAATGTATATTTTGTTTTGTGATGTATTATTTTAGACTGAATGTTAAAGTGTATGTTTCATAGATTGGATGGTAGGTTGTGATTAGCCTAATCATATTTTATGTAAGGGATTGTGTTTAAGGGACCACTTAAAATAAATATAAATACTCTCTTGGCAGGTTGCTTAATCCCCTAAGCATAATCCAAGTTAGGACAGATGGGCTTGGTTACCCATGTGCAGGGTGCTGAGTCCAAGTTATAAATATAACTTCTTGGGTTGTATGTGTGTTTAGCTAACACTAGTCTTGCAGGTGTAGTTAGATTTATTTTCCTTATTTTTAATGTAATTTTGCATTAGAATTAGGATTAGTGCTATTGGGGGATAAGGATGAGCATTAGCTAGAAGGCTTTATCTTAGGAGGCCATGTGATGCCTTTGAAGTGGAGCAAACCAAATCAAAGAAGGAGGAAGATACATGAGAGATAAACACTTGAAGAACTCCCATAACATTTATCATTTATAAATTGCAAATTATTCTTTTATGTATCGATTGTATAAGGGTAGAGCTTAGCTGCCCATTTTTCTTTTCAGGTTGTACGGCGGCACCCGATCACACTAGCCTATTATTCTTTTTCATTACCAATAAAAATTATTTGATGTTGTGTTTAAAGTGCACAAATAAGATGGCATACTTTTCTTAGTTTCTTTATATGTTTGATGTTTGAATGTGTGGCCTTGAATGTTATTACGCTCTTAGAAAAAAATTAGCCTTTCTACCCAACTACAACTCATAATAAAAGTTTTAAACAATACATAACCTTACATAAAGCCTAGGATATAAATCAAGATAATTAATAGATTTAGCAACCCCTTAGCTGAATGTTGAATGTCCAACAACATGCACATCATATTATTTCACTCTTGAAAATAAGGGATTTCCATCCTTGCATGATTGGACAATGCTTGACCTATGAGGGCATCCTTTGTGTTGGAAAACACCCCTTTCTTGCTGATTTATCCAACAAACTTATTTCATCATGCATGCAGACATAAAAAACCCAAACCCTTTGTCAAAATGAAGTGTCAAAATAAATAAAATTTGTAAAGATTTTGCACTAGACTAAGTCATATGCTCATACCACTCATGCTCTAGTCTCATAAGGAGTGGGTTTAAGGGCTTTAGTTTCTTTTTAATTGAACAATAGCCTAATTAATCTTGCAAATCATATGATCAGACTTCATGGATTTAAAGCGTAGGCGGTGTTAGCTAGCTGCCACTCCAGATGATCATAAGTCCAGTAGTCAAGCAGTTTATCCTCTCTTATGGAGTTAAACCATATGCCCATTTTCGCTTAGATTTAGGATGTGCTTTGGTTTATGTTAAAGATCCCTAAAATTAGGATCCAAGGTGGCTATTTCTTTTGGTCTACAAGCATAAATACTCACATCTTAGGCATCTCCACAATCTTGTATTATTGGATTACAAGTCCTAGCTTTCTAATGAAATGTCAACTTTAACAAAATTGATCTTCTCTTCCTTTTCAAAATTATAAAGCCCAATTATAGGATAGGTTGAAAGTCTCTCTAGGTTTCCTAGTATCAAGAGCATTCCTAACCTGTTTCCTTTGGCTTTGATAATAAGTCTTTTCCTTGATTTTTCCCACTTGATTTTCCAATACTACTAATCCTCTAATAGTCTAGCCTTGAAATCTTTGGAGACTTTAATTGCTACTTTAAGAAAGAGTATTCTTAAGGGATTCACATCCCTTAGGATGTAATTAACTATAAAGGCTTGCCTCCATTGGGAACTTAATGAACTCGGCTTAATATAAATGCTACTTTACTTTTTCATCTAAAGTAGGGGAAAGATCTCTGCTTTATTTTAGTTTTGATGATTTGAATATATATATTTCATTTAAATTTGTGAAGATGATTGAAAATATGATTGATTTGAGAGAAAATCAATTGTGTATGACTTGATTTGTATTAAGATTTGGCTAAGTCCATGGGATAGGTTATATGGATTAGGAAGGGTTTTAATTTAATTTGATTTAGTTTGATTTAGTTTTGATCATTTGAATGTAGATTTAATTTATATTTCAGAAGATGATTGAAAATATAAATTTATTATGAGAAAATCAATTGATTTTGGAATGATTTGGATTAAGATTTGGCTAATCCTATGGGATAGGTCCTCTAGCTTAGGAAGGGTTAAAAGTTTGGATTTGATCATAGGCTTCAATCATTTGTTATTGGAATTTGGGTTTGGATTTGAATTTGATGTTTGAATTGAATTTGAGGTTTGGTTTGAGAAGGTGAATATGGATTGGATTTGGGTTGTACAGTAGATGAATTATCCTAATCCATAATTCATAACATAATCCTATGGTTAACCCTTCTAAGTCTTTAGGCTTAGATTAAGTGTTTACCTAATTATTAGAAGTGTCTTATGATTAAGAAAGTCTTAGTGTTAAGAAGACTCCTAAGTCTAAGATGGAAAGATTGAATTTGTACTCCAAAAGTGACATCAACAGGCCTTAGACTCCATAGTGTTGCCCTTGGAGATAGATGATTGGAAGACTAAAGCCAAGTTTCACATTATATACTTGCATACATATTTCAATGTTTTGGTTGGGAGACCATGGATACATGAGAACAACATAGTTTCATCTGTCTATCAAGGTATAAAGTATATGAGATGTGGGATCATCTACTATGTCAAAGGAGATCTCAAGCCATTCATAGTTCATGAGGTCGGCATATATGAGGATGCGACTTACTACCTCCCTCAAAATCAATAAGTCTATTCTTGCAAACTTAGCCAAAGTTTATAAATAAAAGAAAAAGAAAAAGAAAAAGAAAAAGAAAGAGAAAAAGAAAAATAAAAGAAAAGATAAAATGAAAAAGAAATTAAAAGGGAGCCGAAATAGACTTGGAGGATGAAGTGGAGCATGATATTAGATTCTACCCAAAGTTACTATTGAACATTTGGATAGGACAGCCGGACTCCACCAGTGAGGAAGAGGCTAGTTGGAGGCAATCTGTGGGTGGAAAACCTTCTTATTGACCACCCAATAGAAGATATGTCCCAACTACCAAGAGTACACCTTCTATCCATATAAACTTAGAATCTAGTTCGTAGGATGAGTCTTATATGGTAGCACACCAGCCAGCTCTTCTCAACAGTAAATTCCCTTAGAGGTAACACTTGAGCCAGATAGTGATAAAGATCATGTTCCAAAGCAAAGCATAAGTGTATCCAACTATATATGTGTAATTGTTAAACACCAATTGGAAACCTTAGCCCTAACCCCACATTCCTCTCAAAATGCTAAGGGTTTGGTAGTTAAGGAAGCCCCTAAGTTATCCACAGGTGTGACATCATCCTCAGGTCAAAAAGTTGATGTAGAAATTTAGGATAATTCATATAAAGATTTAATAGAATTACCTTTTGATTGGTACTTTCCTTGTGTTCATAATTTAGCAAATAAAGGGTTAATCCCACATACCTGGTCAAAACACTAGTCAGACTACTTTAAAAGAATATGGAGGAACAAATGCAAAAGATCTAAATCAAGATCGGGACAAGGATTCAATATAGTGGGTCCAGTCGATGATGACGATTACTGCTTAGTCATTACCAATCATTTGGAATATGATAGGTTTTTTTTTTCAAATCACATTAACTCATATGAGTAGCTATGCTTAGAAACTTCAGATGATCCAGATGATTTTGAAGTCAAAAATGTACCACCAAAGTTCAAAGAAGAGATAAAGTCAACCATCGATGAGCTCAAGGAAATCAACTTAGAAACTTAGAAGCATTGTCTAGCTTTAATCTTTGTATCCCAAAAGCTACAACATTCCATGCTTCTTCATAAGGTGAACTTAATCTCTAAGATCAATCCACTATAATATCTCATGACATGGTCGATGCTATCCAGATGGTTATGATGGTCCATCCTTTCATAGTTTGACATTACATTCGTACCCCTCCGTGCGGTGAAAGAATAAGTGCTAGCAATTTCTTAGCAGCACACCCACTTCTGCGACTCATGCTTAGTGATGATCTCCCGATGAATAAATCATGAACTTCGTGGATACCAGCATTACTCTGGGAGATGTGATTTCTTCTCAAAGGAGAAGAACCATAATCTACTATTCTAAGAATGGCGGGGTAGGAATAGTTCTCTTAACTCATGTGATGTGATGAGATTCTCATATCCGTCCAATCCTTGCACTAACAATGAAGTCAAATATCGCTCGACATCGATCTAGAGTTAGTCATTACTCTAAGCATCCAGAACATTAACATCTTCAGGGATTCTCAACTAGTTATCAACCAAATTGTTGGGTCCTATAAGTTTATAAAGCCCAAGCTCCATCACTACCACAAGTACACCATGGACTTGTTGGGCCAAATTTTAGAGGTTATAATTTATAAGATTCCTCGAGGAGAGAATGCCATAGCATATGCTTTACCCAACCTTGCCAAGGAGTTGACATGTTCGGAGGATGAGTCCATATCAATAAAGGTTCAAAATAGATAAGTCTTGTCCCTTATTGATATTGAACTAATCAAAAAGTACTCTCTTGAAGGGGAGGTTGTCATTGCCAATAAGGATGAGGAGTTAGATTAGAGGTAACCATCCATGGATTACCTAAATAAAGGAAAACTACCTCAAGAGAAGTCACAAGCCCATCAGATGAAGCAGAGACCACTTTCTTACGCTCTTGTGGATGGTGTCATGTACCGGCAAACGTTCGATCATATGTGGTTACATTTTTAGACAAGCACAAAGCCCATAAGCTCGTGATTGAGGTACACTTAGGATTATGTGGAGCCAACCAATCCAATCTGAAGATGAGACCCAAGATCAAGAGTCTATGATACTACCGGTCATCGATGATCAAAGATTGCATGGATATGGCTAAGCAATGCCACCAATGCCAAATACACGGTGTGGTACTACACCAACCACCCAACATTTTGCATCCTCATTAGCCTCATGGCCATTTGAGTGTGGGTACCAACCTAGTTTGATTGATGCTCTTATTCCATGAGTCATCGTTCTCACCGCATCGACTACTTTTCCAAATGGGAGAAAGAAATTCTACTCATAGAGGTCAGAACATAGCATGTGCTCTAATTTTTAGGAACCATCTTGTATATAGGTTTGGAGTGCCTCAATGAATTATATTTGATAATGGTACTGCATTAAAGAGCACTGAGATCTACAACTTTCTTAGAAACACATCATAGATTGGAGATATTCTACCATCAACTACCAGGGAAACGGCATAGCATAAGCCTTCAATAAAACTCTCATCCAAATACTAAAGAAGACACTCAACAATAAGAAAGTGGCATGAGTAGTTTGTTGAACCCTTGTGGGCCTACACCACATATTGAACTCCAACTCACTACCGCTTTCACTTTAGTGTATGGGTAAGTTGTTTTCTACCATTAGAAGTCCAACTCCCATCACTAAGGATAGCTGTGGGTAGCAAGATAACAACATAATAGAATGCCAAGTTGTGGTCAAAAGAGCTTGAAGGTTTGGAGGAGAGATTCCTACGAGCATGCCAAAACCTAGAGTTGTAGAAAGCTAAAATGATTCAGGCTCACAACAAGTTGGTTAGTCTTAGAGATTTTCAAGTATGAGGGTTTATCTTTGTTCTAAGGAAATCAATTGTTGCCCGTCGTAAGATGGGAGGAAAGTTTTAACCCACTTGGGAAGGCCCTATTACCATAAAGAAGGCCTACCAAGGAGGATCTTATCAGCTTATTAATCATAAGGGAGAGTGTCCAATGCTTCCAATCAATAGGCTCTACTTAAAAGAATATTATAAATCATGTTTGAAAATAATTATAATCAATGGAAATCCAATTTCAAATTCAATCTCTTTCATGTTGAAAGTATTCTTGTTTGCAAATCTACCATGATGTGTTTAGGGTAGGTGTAAGGAACTCGAGCTGCATCTTATCTTTCATCGACATAATACAAACACAAACTACACATAATCATTTAAAACAAACACATATATTTTGTTTTGGGCTACTCTAAGTTGAGATTATGCCCCCAGTGACACTCACTCAATAGATTCTCAAGGTTAGACTGATGTGCTACCTTGTTATTGTGTCACCCTAGTGGTCTTCTTGCTTTAGAGGATGTAAGTTTGCTATGCTTTCCTTTCTTACTTGGCCACACACACCAATGAGTGCCTTGTTAGTTTGGTAGGCCATACTACGTGGCCAGTAAGCTACCTCATGTTGGCTTCATTTAAGAGGATGTGAGTCTACTATGCTTTCTTCTTAGATTAGCCTTCATGCACTAATTGGGTTGAGCATTTTTGAGGTTTAGGATAAGTCCCCTAATAGCTCCTTCCCTCCTGATTGCTTGAGTATGGGTTCAGTCCTTCTTCGGGGCTCCCCTTAGTAGTCGCTCTAGGTTAGATAGAATCTGTCCCATAGACAATAGACTTTCTTGATGATTAGTTCCACTTAGAAATTTGTAAGCCTACACAATTTCTTTCTAGATTGATCGTTGCACACCGATGGGCACCTTAGGTTGGTTAGTTCTCACTATGCTGATGGATACACCACTCATGCTGACAGATACACCTTAGGTTGGTTGGTTCTCACACCTTAGGATACACCACTCATGTCATGTGTAAGTCTTCTACACTTTCTCCTTGAGTTGGCCAGCACCTATAAGTTTTTTTTTCTGCTCATGATAACTCCCTAGCACACCTCTTGTGGGAACTATATTTGGATCAGGTCCTTTGTGACCCCATTTAGACACTACCCGGGTTACTATCGGATTGGATAGTTCCTCATTCCTAGTAACCAACCCTATGGTTGGAGAATCCATTTTATGGATGTGCAGATTCTCCCTTGGTCCAAGAAATTTGAGAGGTTAAGGTCGAAATAGCCCTTTTTCAGTGGGGTCCCTCGCACACCAATAGGGTCCACATAAAGATAAATAAAATATATATTAACTTGTGGATTAAGAGGACACCCTTAAAGGTACCTTTTCCCAAGCAAGCATCCTATCTTTAGGATAGTGTCAGTAAAACTCTTATAGGAATCGCCCAACTACTCTTGAGTTGATTTAAGTCCCTAGTGGCATTCACTTAGTAGTTGCCCCAAAGTTAGGTTCAATTTGTGCTACCGATAGGTCACCCCAGCGGTAGTTCCCTACTTTAGAGGAAGTAAGTCTATTATGCCTTTCTCCTAGCACAATCATTACACTCCGAAAGGAAACCCCTTAGGTTGGCTAGATCTACCCCACTGCCAATAGACTATCCCTTTGGATTTGTAAATCTTAGACAGGACAAGTCTGATACATGGTCCATAAATTAAATCTATGAAACTTGATCGAGCTCACATCCCAAACTGATATTCCCTCAATTTGAAATCAAACTAAACCAAATAAATCATATCAAACTCACATGAAATTAAGAAAAAATTAATCCTCACTACTTTTGAGTTGACATAAGTCCCTAGTGGCATTCACTCATTAGTCGCCCAAGGTCAATTTCAATTTGTTGTCCATCCAACAAGTCACCCAAATGATTATTCCTCGCTTTAGAAGATGTAAGTCTGCTACACCTTTTTCATAGCACAACCGTTGCACATCGAATGGCAACCCCTTAGGTTGGCTAGCTCTAACCCAACAGCCGGTAGACTATCCCTTTGAATTTGTAAACCTGAGGTAGGTCAAGGCTGATATAACCCATTCTCAATGGGTTGATCGCACACCGACAAGGTCCATACATTAACTGATTAAATTAAACCCAATGTAATTTTTCCAATGGAGTTAAATCACACCCTTTTCCCTAGTGGAGCCCCAAATCATATATAAATAAGTCAGTCAAACAAATTAAATTCAAAACCAACCTCCCTAGTGGAGCCAAATTAAACCAACTCCCCTAGTAGAGTCTAAATCAAAGAAATAACCAAACTCTTATTCCCAGTAGATACATCCCCAAACAAATCTATGAAATTGAATTCAAACCTCAATCCCCAGTGGATAGCCTGAACATGCTTCCCTAGTGAAAGGTTCATATACTCGATCCCTAGTGGAATCGAGCCCATATCTCTAATAGATATTCCTCCACATTAATTAAAAGAAAACAAATTAAAGTTGATTCGATCTTAATCATATGTCCCTAGTGGATTATAGATTCTTGTCCCTAGCAAATCGTATAATCAAATCAAATTCAAACCTTATCCCCAATAGATTTTCTTCTTCTATGTCCTCGATGTAGACCCCTCACATGTCATGTCCAATGTAGGATCTCCCTCCATGTCCTTGACATGGAATTCTCATCAAATCTTATTTCTTCTATTATGCACACCTTTAATACTTCAACCAAAACCCTAACAATGTATTCATTCAAATAATCTTAACATTGTAATTAACATTTTATGATTTGTGATGGTGCAAGCTCAAACTAACTATATAATATCATGCTAAACATATTATAGTGAATTAACACACTACATTATATTATAATATATGATGTTACATTATAATTTGTTATAATATAATATATTGTCTAACATTACACCTCATTAGAATCACCTAAAAGGAACAAATAACAAAATTTTCTCAAAATATGAATAATGTTCATAATGGATGTAAAATTATTAATTTTTTATTAGAAATGGTACAAAATAGCATAATTTTGGTGTTGTTTCTTTGTGTGACCAAATTCTTCCATCTCAACCTTCAAATTAACATTTTTGTGAGTTTTGACCCAATTTATTATAACAAAAGTAAAACATACTAAAATGTACAATAACATTTCGTAACACATGACCACATTCATATATATGTGAAGTTATATTGTTATGTACATTATATTTTAATATGCTTTCTTTAAATATATTATCTTACATTACACCTTAAAATGAATCTCTTTAAGCAAACAATTTATAAAATTTGGTTGAAATATGAACATTTATTTTGGATGCAAAATTCTATTCTTTTGATTAAATGACACACCATAGCACACCCCCAATGATGTTCCCTAAAGCTTACCTTAAACTTGGCCAAATCCCATCAACTCAGCCTATAAATTAGTATTTTTATGAATTATACTATTACAAACTCTACTACATCATACTCTAACAAACTAAAATATGCTAAACAATAAGTAGTAATACACAATAGTATGCTATAATGCTTGATGTTACACTATGTTATGGAATCCTATATTATAATACACTACAACATATTATATTATATTATATTGCATATCACATCATAAGAGATTTCTTAAGATAAAAAAATCCTAAAATTAGTCTAAACAATAAAAACCTATATATTTTAGTCGTATTACTTCCATATTTTAGATTGGAATAATATATTATGATGCCATGCTCTACGTATTATGAATTTCGCCAAATTCTACCATTTTAAAGTCTAAATCAACATTTTTATAAATAATGCTAGTGTTGGCTAGACTGCATGATTATAAAATACTAAGTATTTAAAATGCATAGAATAATATATTAATGTATATGATGTTATACTAGCTACAACATATAATATTTATTTTGAACATAAAATCTTACTTTTAGACTACAAGTGGCGTAGCACACCTTTGGTACTACAACCTTATTCCAACTTAATATTTAACAAATTTCATCATATGATTTATTAAATCAATATTTTTATGATTTTTATTAATATAGACTATAGGGTACAATACAATATTATACTAAAACATTTCAAAACATCTTAAAATATCCAAAAAACACATTACTACATGCTCAAATATAGAATGCTACAATATAATATAATATATGGTGTCATAATATGATTTAGGGTTAGGGTTTGGGGTATTCAAATCTCTAATAGTCATGGGAAAGTCTCTTGAAGAAATTTTATTTGCTACCATAACCATGTTAGGACTAGGTCATTGTTTAGTTCTACTCCAAATGACAACTTTATTCAAGGTCAAGGGCTTAGGGTTTAGGGTTAGGGTTTAGGGTTTAGTGTTATTTTAGGGTTCAGAGTTTAAGGTTTAGGGTTTGGGGTTTAGGGTTTAGGGTTTAGGGTTGTAATTTTTTGTTTAAGGTTTATGATTTTAGGTTTAGGTTTAGAGTTTTAGAGTTTATGATTTTAGGGTTTACCGTTTAGGGTTTAGGGTTTAGGGTTTAGGGTTTATGGTTTAGGGCTTAGGGTTTATGGTTTAGTGTTTAGGATTTAGGGTTTTTAGGGTTTAGGGTTTAGGGTTTAGGGTTTTTATTTTAGGTTTAAGGTTTAAGTTTTAGTTTAGGGTTTAGGGTTTAGGGTTTAAGCCTTATGTTTTTTTTTAATAGAGAACAAATTCAGATTCAACATTTCTTTTTTTATTTCATCAACCAAGTAGCACCCCAAGTTTTTTAAGACACAAGCGATGACATAGATAAAAAATGGGCACCCATAAAGCAAATCAAAAACCCTAGATATGTATAATCATCTCTATTATAAGGACATAGTTCCATAAGTAGTAGATCAGATCGGTCATTCTTCAGTTTCTCTAGTTCCCATCAAAATAATCCCCACCTCTTGAGTAGCGAGATCTGCCATCATATCACCGATCTCTCCCTCAGCCACCACCACAACTATAACCTCCAACACTCCTCCTGCCTCCATAACCACCACTGCTCTGACCACCACCTCCAAATCCACTAGCCCCTCCAAATTCCAAACCACGACTATGGTAACTACGGCCTCTACCTTCGCCTTCACCGCTAGATCTAGGCTAAGCCTAGTTGATGGTGATGTTCCTACCATCAAGGTTTTACCCATTCTTAGGGTTTAAGGTTAGTTTAAGGTTTAGGGTTTAGGGTTAGTTTATGATTTAGGGTTTAGGGTTCAAGGTTTGGGATTTAGGGTTTAGGGTTGTAGGTTTTAGTGTTTAGAGTTTAGGGTTAAGGGATTAGAGTTTAGGGATTTAGGGTTTAGGGTTTAAGGTTTAGGGTTTAGGGTTTAGGGTTTAAGATTTAAGGTTTATGGTTTTAGGGTTTAGGGTTTAGGGTTTAGGGTTTAGGGTTAGTTTTAGGGTTTAAGATTTAGGGATTAGGGTATTTTTCTCTAAAATTAAATAAATAGGTAAGTTTAGGTTTACTTAGTTTATTTACTTTATTTTTTATTTATTTGAGTTTATTTTATTTTTTATTTTTATTTAGGTTCATTTTATTTAATTTAGTATATTATTTTTTATTTATTTTAGTTTAGGTTTTTTTATTTTAGTTAATTTTTAGGTTTAAGTTTATTTTTTAGTTGAGTTTTATTTTATTTTATTTTTAGATTTTGGTTTTATTTTTTTATTTTAGGTTTAGGTTTAGTTTTATTTTATCATTTAGGTTTTTTTAGGTTTTTTTTTTAAGTTTTATTTTTTTAGTTTAGGTTTTATTTTAATTTTATTTTATTTTGTTTAGGTTTAGGTTAATGTTTATTATATTTTTTTTAGGTTTAGGTTTATTTTAGGTTTAAGTGTTATTTATTTTAGTTTAGGTTTAGGGTTATTTAATTTTGTTTATTTTATTTTTATTTTAGGTTTAGATTTTTTTTAGTTTACGATTTAGGTTTTTTTTTTAGTTTTTTTATGTTTATTTTTTAGGTTTAGATTTTTATTTAGTTTTTATTTTATTATATTTTAGGTTTATTTAATTTTTATTTTATGTTTAGTTTTTATTTTATTTAGGTTTTTTATTTTTTAGTTTTGTTTATGTTTTTAATTAATTTATTTTATTTTAGTTTTTTTTCTTTTTAGGTTTAGTTTTTAGTTTATGTTTTCATTTTATTTTATTTTGGTTTAGGTTTTTTATTTATTTTATTTTTTGGTTTTATTTAATTTAGCTTTAGGTTATTAGCTTTTTATGGTTTAGGGTTTAGGGCTTGGGGTTTTAGGGTTTGGGGTTTTAGGGTTTAGGGTTTATTTTTATTTGTGGATTTAAGCGTTTAAGGTTTTATTTTAATAAGGAACAAATTGAGGTTCAACATTTGTTCTTTTCGATTTCATCAACCAAGTAAAGACCAAGTTTTCTACACACGTTTAAGGCATAGATAAAAAATGAACACCAATAGAGAAAATAAAAAACCTTAGATAAGTAGAACCATCCCTACTATAAAGACACGGTTCCATAAGCAGCAAATCGGAATGACCATTCTTTAATTTCTCTAGTTCCCATTAGAACCACTCCCACCTCTCGAGTAGCGGGATCCTCGCCATCATATCCTCGATCTCTCCCTCCACCACCACCATGGCTGTAACCTCCATCACTCCTCTACCAAGGTGATGTTCCTCCTGCCAAGGTTCTCCCCTTCTTAAAGTTTAGTGGTTTAGGTTGGGTTAGGTTTAGGTTTTGGTGCTTAGCTTATGGTTTGTGGATTAGGTAGTAGGGTAGTTTTTAGGGTCAGGTTTTACCCAGGGTTTAAGGCTGGGCCTAAGGTTTGGGCTCAGGCTCAGTGGTCTGGGTGTGGCCCAGGGCCATATATGCCCAGGGCCCAGGGCTCAGGGCCTAGGGTTTGTGGCTCAGGATTTTAGGGCCCAGGGCCCAGGGCTAGGGCCTAGTGGCCCAGTGTGGGCCTAGAGCCTAGGGTGCATGCACAGGGACGTGCCAGTGCCTGTAGGGCTGTCACTTTGTGGCTCAGTGGCCTCAGGCCCAAGCCTTGTGTCTTTTTTAAAATCAAGCAAACCAACAGGTCTTTATTGAGTTTATTTTAGTTTATTTTATTTATCCAGATTTATTTTATTTATTATTTTTATTTAGATTTTTACCATTATTCCTTTATCCATTTTAGTTTATTTATCTTTAGTTTAGGTTTTATCTTAGCCATTTTATAGCTTTATATTTTAGATGAGTTTTATTTTATTTTATTTTTTAGGTTTAGGTTTTATTTTTTATTTATAGGTTTAGGTTTAAGTTTTTATTTTATTTTTTAGGTTTTGGTTTTACATTTTTATTTTAGGATTATTTTTATGTTTTATGTTTTAGTTTAGGTTTAGATTTATTTTTAGTTTATTTTATTTTAATTAGTTTAGGTTTAGGTTTAGTTTTAGTTTATTTTAGGATTAGGTTTCAATTTTATTTATTTTAGTTTATGTTTAGGTTTATTTTATTTTGTTTATTTTGTTTATTTTAGGTTTAGGGTTTTTTTAGTTTAGGGTTTAGGTTTTATTTTTTATTTATTTTTGGTTTATTGTTTAGGTTTAAGTTTTTATTTAGTTTTTATTTTATTTTATTTTAGGGTTATTTTATTCTTATTTTACATTTAGTTTTTATTTTATTTTGGTCTTTTATTCTTATGTTTATTTTATTTTTTTAGATTTGTTTAGGTTTTTATTTATTTTATTTTAATTTATTTATATTTTTATTTTATTTTATATATAATTTTACGTTTAGGTTTTTATTTTGTTTTATTTTTATTTTATTTATGTTTAGGTTTACTTATTTATTTTATTATTAGGTTTTATTTAGTTTAGGTTTAACCTTTAGGTCTTTAGGCTCAGAGAGCCTGTGGTCAGGCTTTAGGGTTTAGGGCCTGAGGCCTTTAGGGGCCGAGGGTTGTGCAGGGTAGGCCCAGGGCCTAGTGCAGCCTTGTGGTCTGGGCCTGAGGGCTCAGGCCCAGGTCAGGGCCTGGGGTCAGCTCTGAGTTTAGTGTCAATAGGCTCTAGCTCTAGAGCCTATTTCCTCAGCTGTTTCTCCACAGGCCCAGTTGGCTCAGGATCTGTTTAGGGCCTAGGGCCTGATGGCTCATGGCCCAGCAGTCTTTGTAAGTGGCCCAGGACTCAGGGTCAGTGCCCAGGGCCTCAGTGGCCCAGGGCCAGTCAGGGTGGTCTGGATCTGGGTTTAGGGCCCAGGGTAGGGTCTTTACAAAAGCAAAACCCGGCAGGGAAGCCCATTTAGTATTTAGCCTTTATGTGTTTTAGCTTATTTTATTTCTTATTTTTATTTAAGTTTTTTTATTTTTATTTAGTTTAGGTTATTTATTTTAAATTTATTTATTTTAGTTTAGGTTTTTTATTTTAGTATATCTTTTAGGTTTAGGTTTAAGTTTAAGTTTATTCTGATTTCTTTAGTTTAGTTTTATTTATATTTTATTTTTTAGGTTTAGGTTTAGATTTATTTTTAGTTTATTTTATTTTAAGTAATTTAGGTTTAAATTTAGGTTTAGTTTATTTTAGTATTAGGTTTAGTTTTTATTTATTTTAGTTTCGGTTTAGGTTTATTTTATTTTATTTATTTTATTTTAATTTTAGCTTTAGGGTTTAGGTTTTATTTTTTTATTTATTTTGAGGTCTACTTTTTATGTTTAAGTTTTTATTTATTTTTTATTTTATTTTATCTTAGGTTTATTTTATTCTTATTTTACATTTAGTTTTTATTTTATTTAAGTTTTTTATTATTAGGATTATTTTATTTTTTAGTTTAGTTTAGGTTTTTATTTATTTTATTGTAGTTTATTTTTTATTTTATTTTTTATTTAGTTTTATGTTTTAGTTTTTATTTTATTTTATTTTATATTTATATGTCTGCATTTATTTATTTTATTATTTAGGTTTTATTTCATTTAGTTTAGGTTTTAAATTTGTGGTTTAGGGCCTGAAGGTTTAAGGCTCTGTGTCATGATTTAGGTGGTTTAGGCCTAGTGTAAGCTCAGGGCTCAGGGTTTGATGGTTTGTGGCCTGGCCCAGGTTTAGGGCCAGTTTAACCTGCCTGGCCTGAGCCCATGGCTTCATGATCTTGGCCTTGGGCCTGTATTTTGACCATTCCAGGCCCAGGGGCTCAGGTCAGCTTGTGGCCCAGAGCCCAGGATCTTGGCCCAGCCTTCTGCTCAGTGGCCTCTGGCCCACCTGTCAGGAGGGCTCAGGGCCTCAGCTCATGGCCCTAACGCCCAGTGGCCCAGGCCTGTGACTCCAGGGTCATCTGCTAGGGCCCAGGCTCAGTGGCCTAGGTCACTCAGGGTCAGAGCCCAGGTCAGCTAGGGCTCAGTGGCCTAAGATCCATGCCTATGGCTCAGGGCCTAGGCCTAGGGCCTAGGGCCTAGTGGTCATGGCCTTCCTTTACAACCAAAGAACCGCAAGTTGAGGTCATTTACATTTAGTTTTATGTATTTATTTTAGTTTATCTTTAATTTTATCTTTAGTTTTATTTTATCTTATTTAATTTAGTTTATTTATTTTAGGTTTATTTATTTTGGTTTAAGTTTTATTTTAGTTTATTTTTAGGCTTTAGTTTATGCTTATTTTTAATTTAGTTTTATTTTATGTTTAGGCTTTTTTTATTTTTAGGTTTAGTTTAGGTTTTATTTTATTTTTTTTAGGAGCTTTAGGTTTTAATTTATGTTTATTTTAAGTTTTATTTTTAGTTTAGGTTTAGGTTTATTTTAGTTTTATTTTATTATTAGTGGTTTAGGTTTTGTTTATTTTAGTTTAAGTTTATGATTTATTTATTTTAGTTTATTTTAGTTTAGGTTTAGATTTATTTTATTTTGTTTATTTTAGGTCCAGGTTTAGTTTTTTATTTTATTTTTAGGTTTATTTTATTTTATTTTAAATTTTGTTTTATTTTATTTATGTTTTTATTTTAGGTTTATTTTATTTTAGTTTAGTTTAGGTTTTATTTATTTATTTTATTTTAGTTTCATCTTTATTTTATTTTATTTTTAGGTTTAGGTTTGTAGGTTTAGTTTGGTTTTATTTTATTTCATTTTCTTATCTTTAGTGTGCCTTTTTTTTTTTAGATCTATGTAGTTTAGGCCTCAGCTCAGGGCCTGTGGTCTGGGGCCTGGCCCAGGGCCTAGGGTCAGGTGCCTGAGCCCAGGGTCTTTAAGCCTAGGGCTATTTTAGGGTCAGTGGTTTATGGCTCAGTGGTAGAGTCTAGGGTGTGGCTTGGCCTAGTGGCCTAGGGTTTGTGGTCTAAGCCTTTAGGGCTCAGGGTTTATTAGATCCCTTTTATTATTTTATTATTTTCCATTCTAAATCAAGCAAACCCAGGTTTAAATTTATTTTTATTTTATTATTTATTTTATCTTTATTTTATTATTTTATTTTATTTTATTTTGGTTTATGTTTATTTTATTTAGTTTAGTTTATTTATTTTAGTTTAGGTTTAGGTTTATTTTTTTAGTTTTGTTTAAGTTTTATTTTATTTTTAAGGTTTAGGTTTTATTTTTTATTTTTAGTAGTTTAAGTTTTTTATTTTATTTTCAAGTTTAGACTTTAGGTTTTTATTTTAGGATCATTTTTAGGTTTTATTTCTTTTAGCCTAGGATCAGGTTTATTTTAGTCTCATTATTTTAGTTAGTTTGGCTCAGCTCAGGTTTATTTTAGGCTAGGGTTTCCTAGGCATGTTGTTTTTTGTTTTGTAGGTCAGGCATTTTACATATTTAGGTTTATTTTTGGTAGTTTTATTTAGTTTTATTTTATCATTTTAGGTTTCATTTTATAGGTTTAGTTTCTTTTATTTAAGTTTTATCTTTAGCCTTTAGTTTAGGTTTTATTTTATTTAATCTAGTTTTTTTATTTTTATTTTTATGGCTATGTTTAGCTCAGCTTTAAGATCTTAGTTTTAGGTTTTATCTTATCTTATTTTAGGTCTATTTAGTTTAGGCTTTAGGTCAGCTAGGTTTAAGGCCTAGTGTTAGTCCGTGGTCTTTGGGTTGGATTTAAGGCCTGGGGTTAGTTTGCTGGTTTAGGGCTAGATTTTGTGATTTGTGTGGTTTAGTTTTTAGGATTTTGGGTTTAGGTTTTAGGTCCATGATCCGTGCCTTAGTTTAGGGTTTAGAGTTTATAGTTTTTTGTTAATAGATAAACAAATTCATATTCAACATTTCTTCTTTGGATTTTATCTAATCAAGCAACACACCAAGTTTGCTACACATGACACATTATTTTAGGTTTTATATTTTATTTTAGGTTTTATATTTTAGTTTACGTTTAGGTTTATTTTAAGTTTATTGTTTTATTTAGATTAGGTTTAGGTTTAGGTTTAGTTTATTTTAGGTTTAGGATTAATTTTTTATTTAATTTTAAGTTTTATTTTTTATTTATTTTTTAGGTTTAGGTTTTTATTTTATTCTATTTTAGGTTTATTTTATTTTTATTTTACAGTCAGTTTTTATTTTATTAAGGTTTTATTCTTAAGTTTATTTTATTTTCATTTAGTTTAGGTTTTCTTTATTTTATTTTAGTTTAATCATATTTTATTTATTTTATTTTTTAGTTTGAGTTTCTGTGTTTTATTTTTTTTTTATTTTATTTAGGTTTATTTTTTATTTTATTGTTTGTTTTATTTATTTTAGGTTTATTTCTTTAGTTTATTTTTTAGGTTTAGATTTAGGTTATGTTTATTTTAGTTTAGTTTTATTTTTATTTTATTTTAAGGTTTATGTATAATTTTTTTTTTTATTTTAGGTTTAGGTTAATGTTTTTTTTTCTTTTTTAGGTTTAGGTAATGGGTCTCTATTTTAGGTTTATTTTTAGGTTTTATTTTTTAGTCTAGGTTTAGGTTTATTTTTAGTTTAATTTATTTTCTTTAGTTTACTATTTAGGTTTAGTTTATTTTAAGTTTAGTGTTTTACTTTTTTTATTTATTTTTAAGTTTAGTTTTCGATTTAGTTTTTGTTTCTTTTTATTTTAGGTTTATTATATTTTTATTTTATGTTTAGTTTTTATTTTATTTTTGTTTTTTAGGTTTATTTTATTTTTTAATTTAGTTTAGGTTTTTATTTATCTTATTTTAGCTTAGATTTGATTATTTATTTTATTTTAATTTTAGGTTTAGGTTTAAGTTTAAGTTTAGGTTTTAGTTTAGGTTTTTATTTGATTTGATTTTTTTAATTTATTTAGGTTTATGTTTATTTATTTATTTATTTTATTTTTATGGTTTATTTAGTTTAGGATTAGGTTTCTGTTTTAGGGTTTAGGGTTTTGGTTGTGGTTTAGGGTTTGTGGCTCAGGATTGGGGTTTAGGATTGGGGTTTAGGGTTTTATGGTTTAGGGTTATAGGTTTGGTATAGGTTTAGGGTTTGCTTTAGTGTTAGTGTGGTCAGTTTAGGTTTTAAGGTTTAGGATTTAGGATTATTTTTTAAAAAAAATTTAAGTAAACCGATAGGTTTAGGTTTATTTAGTTTTATTTATTTATTTTAATTTAATTTATTTTTTATTTTAATTTAGTTTTTTTTATTTTATTTGGTTTATTTATTTTAGTTTAGGTTTTTATTTTAGATTAATTTTTAGGTTTAGCTTTAGGTTATGTTTATTTTTTAATATAGTTTTATTTTTATTTTATTTTTTAGGTTTAGGTTTTATTTTTATACTTTTAAGTTTAGGTTTAGGTTTTTGTTTTATTTTTCAAGGTTTAGATTTTAGGTTTATTTTTTAGTTTTATTTTTTAGTTTAGTTTTAGGTTTGTTTTTAGTTTATTTTATTTTTTTTAGGGTTTAGTTTTAGTTTATTTTAGGTTTAGGTTTAAGTTTTATTTATTTTAGTTTAGTTTATTGTAGTTTAGGTTTAGATTTATTTTATTTTGTTTATTTATTTTTATTTTAGGGTTAGATTTTATTTATTTATTTATTTTTAGATTTTATTTTTAGTTTATGTTTTTATTTTGATTTATTTTAGGTTTATTTTATTTTTTTTATGTTTAGTTTTTATTTTATTTAGGTTTTTTTATAGTTTTATTTTATTTTTTAGTTTAGTTTAGGATTTTATTTTCCTTAGTTTAGATTTTATTTTTTATTTTATTTTATTTTAGGTTAGGTTTTATTTTTTTTATTTTATTTAGTTTAAGTTTTTTTTATTTATTTATTTTAGGTTTTATTTAGTTTAGGTTTAGGTTTTAGGTTTTGTGGTAGTGTTTAGGATTATAGATTTTAGGCTTAGGGTTTTGGGTTTATGGTTTAGGGTTTAGCTTTTAGGATTTGTGGTAGGATTACTCAGGTTTGTTTTGGGGTTTTGGGTTTAGGGTTGTAGATTTAGGGTTTAGGCTTTTTAGGTTTTTTTTTAAAAAATTAAACTGGCAGGTTTAGGTTTATTTAGTTTATTTTTATTTATTTTTTGTTTTTATTTAGTTTTATTTTTATTTTATTTAGTTAAGTTTATTATATGGGTTTTTTTTTAGTTTATTTTTTAGGTTTAAGTTTAGGCTTTCATTTATTTTTTAGTTTAGTTTTATTTGTATTTTATTTTTTTAGGTTTAGATTTTATTTTTTATTTTTAGTTTAGGTTTAGGTTTTTATTTTATTTCTCAGGTTTAGGATTTTAGGTTTTATTTTAGGTTTATTTTAGGTATTTTTAGTTTAGGTTTAAGTTTATTTTTAGTTTAAATTATTTTATCCTTTTTAATTTAGGGTTTAGGTTTTATTTTTTATTTATTTTTAGGTTTTATTTTTAGATTTATTTTTTATATTTAGGTTTTTATTTAGTTTTATTTAGTTTTTTAATTTTATGTTTTTTTATTTTTAGTTTAGTTTGGATTTTTATTTTTTTTATTTTAGTTTAGTTTTTACTTTTTATTTTATTTTCTTTTTAGGTTTTGGGTTAGGTTTAGGTTTTAGAGTACATTTTTATTTTATTTTATTTTTTCATTTTATTTTGGTTTAGATTTTTTATTTATTTAATTTAAGGTTTTGTTTTGTTTAGGTTTAGCTTTTTAGCATTTTAGGGTTTAGGGTTTAGGTTTTTACTTTAGGTTTATTTTTATGTTTTATTTTTTAGATTAGGTTTAGGTCTATTTTTAGTTTATTTTTTTTATTTAGTTTAGGGTTTAGGTTTAGTTTATTTTAGGTTTAGGTTTAGGTTTTATTTATTTTAGTTTAGGTTTAGGTATATTTTATTTTATTTATTTTAGGTTTAGGTTTTTAGTTAGTTTTTATTTTATTTTATTTTTGGTTTATAATATTTTTATTGTATGTTTAGTTTTTATTTTATTTTATTTAGATTTTTCATTTTTTAGGTTTATTTTCTTTTTTTAGTTTAGTTTTGGTTTTTATTTCTTTTATTTTAGTTTAGTTTTTATCTTATATTTTATTTTATTTTTAGGTTTTAGGTTTAGGTTTTAGTTTAGGTTTTTATTTTATTTTATTTTATTTTATTTTATTTAGGTTTAGGTTTTTTATTTATTTTATTTTTAGATTTTATTTAGTTTAGGTTTAGGTTTTAGGTTTTTTTAGTCAGGGTCGGCCTAAGGTAGAGAGTTTATAATTGTTAAGGTTTAGGGTTTAGGGTAGGTTTAGTGGTTTTAGGGTTTAGCATTTAGGGTTTAGGGTTTTAAGAATAGGGTTTAGTGGTTTAGGTTGTGCTCAGGGCCTAGTGGTTTAGGGTTAGAAATTTTATTATTTTTTAATATTTTTTAAATTATGTAAACTTGTAGGTTTAGATTTATTTAGTTTTGTTTATTTTTTTATTTTTATTTAATTTAGTTTTTTATTTTAAGTTTATTTATTTTAGTTTAAGTTTTTTTTATTTTAGTTTATTTTTTTGGTTTAAGTTTGGCTTTAGGTTTATTTTTTAGTTTAGTTTAAGTTTTATTTTATTTTTAAGGTTAAGTTTTTATTTTTTTTTATAGGTTTAGGTTTAGGTTTTAAGTTTTTATTTTAGGATTATTATTAAGTTTTATTTTTTAGTTTAGGTTTTGGTTTATTTTTAATTTAACTTATTTTATTTAATGTGTTGGTTTAGGTTTAGGCATAGGTTTTTTTATTTTAGTTTAGTTTATTTTAGTTTAGGTTTAGGTTTATTTCATTTTTATTTTAGGTTTTATTTTTTTATTTAGGGTTTAAGTTTTATATTTTACTTACTTTTAGGTTTATTTTTTAGGTTTAGTTTCTTATTTAGTTTTATTTTAGGTTTAGTTCTTATTTTATTTAAGTTTTTAATATTTTAGTTTAGTTTAGGTTTTTATTTTAGTTTAGTTTTTATTTTTTTTTTTAGGTTTAGGTTTAGGTTTAGGTTTAGCTTTTAGTTTAGGGTTTTATTCCATTTTATTTTATTTATTTTATTTTGGTTTAAGTTTTTTATTATTATATTTTTAGGTTTTATTTAGTTTAGGTTTAGGTTTTTAGCTTTTTAGGGTTTAGGGTTTAGGGTTTAGTGTTATTTAAGTGTTTAGGGTTTTGGGTTTAAGGTTTGGGTTTAGGGATTAGTGTTTAGGGCTTAGGGTTTAGGTTTTAGGGTTTAGGGTTTAGGGTTTTAGGGTTTAGTGTTTAAGGTTTAAGATTTTTAGGGTTTAGGGTTTAGGTTTTAGGTATAGGGTTTAGGTGTTAGTTTAGGGTTTATGGTTTTTTATTATTCTTTTAATAGATAAAAAATTCAGATTCAACATTTCTTCATTTTGATTTCATCAACCAAGTAACATACCAAGTTTTCTAAGACATAAGTGAGACATTGATAAGAAATGAACAAGCAAAGTGAGACATTGATAAGAAATGAACAAGCATAGAAAAACCCAAAACCCTAAATAACTAGAGCCATTTCTTTTGTAAAGACATAGTTCCATAAGCAGTAGATTAGACCGAGGCGTTCTTCAGTTTCTCTTGTTCCCATCAGAGTCACTTCGACCTCATGAGTAGCAGGATCCACCATCATATCCCTGATCTCTTCCTCCTCCACCACCACAGTTGTAACCTCCATCGCTCCTCCCGCCTCCATAACCACCACTGCTCCGACCACCACCTCCATATCCACTAGCACCTCCAGATCCCCCACCACCACTACGATAACTACCGCCTACTTCTTCGCCTCCACTGCCAGATCAAGATAGTGTCTGGTTGACGGTGGTGTTCCTGCTATCAAGGTTCTGCCCATTCTTAAGGTTTAGGTTTAAGTTTTGGTTTATTAAGTTTTAGGATTTAGGTTTATTTTTTAATTTATTTAGTTACTTTATGTTTATGTTTAGTGTTTGGGGTTTAGGGTTTAGGGTTTAGGGTTTTAGGGTTTATGCTTTTAGGGTTTAGGGTTTAGGGTTATGATTTAGGGTTTTTTAGGGTTTAGGTTTGTAGGTTTAGGGTTTAGGGTTTAGGGTTTACAGCTTAGGCATTAGGATTTAGTGTTTAAGGTAGGTTTAGGTTTATTAAGTATATTTAATTTATTTTTTTATTGATTTTTGTTTACTTTATTTTTTATTTTTATTTAGGTTTATTTTTTATTTTTATTTAGTTTAGTTTATTTTTTTTAGTTTTGGTTTTTTATTTTAGTTTATTTTTTTAATTTAGGTTTAGGTTTAGGTTTATTTATTTTTGTTAAGTTTTAATTTTACTTTATTTTTAAGGTTTAGGTTTTATTTTTTATTTTTATGTTTAGGTTTAGGTTTTTATTTTATTTTTTTAGGTTTAGCTTTTAGGTTTTTATTTTTGGTGTATTTTTAGGTTTATTTTCTTTTAGGTATAGGTTTATTTTAGTTTATTTTATTTTATTTAGTTTAAAGTTTCTTTATTTTGTTAAGGTTTAGGTTTATTTATTTTAGTTTTATTTATCTTTAGGTTTATTTTATTTTATTTATTTTAGGTTTCATTTTTTTATTTAGGGTTTAAGTTTTATATTTTACTTATTTTTATGTCTTTTTAGGTTTAGGTTTTTATTTAGTTTTTATTTAAGGTTTATTTTAGTTTTATTTTAGGCTTAGTTTTTATTTTATTTAATTTTTTAATATTTTAGTTTAGTTTAGGTTTTATTTTAGTTTAGTTTTTATTCTTTGTTATTGTAGGTTTAGGGTTATGTTTAGGTTTAGGTTTTAGTTTAGGTTTCTATTCTATTATATTTTAGGGTTTAGGGATTAGTGTTTAGGATTTAGGGTTTAGGGTTTAGGGTTTATTTATGGTTTTAAGGTTTAGGGTTTAGTGTTTAAGGTTTAGGATTTCTAGGGTCTAGGGTTTAGGTTTCAAGTATAGGGTTCAGGAGTTAGTTTAGGGTTTAAGGTTTTTGATTATTTTTTTTAATGATAAAAAAATTAAATTCAACATTTCTTCATTTTGATTTCATCAACCAAGTAACACACTAAGTTTTCTAAGACACAAGCTAGACATAGATAAGAAATGAACACACATAGAGCAAACCAAAATCCTAAATAATTAGGTCATCTCTACTGTAAAGACACAGTTCCATAAGCAGTAGATCGGACCAGGCGTTCTTCCATTTCACTAGTTACCATCACAATCACTTAGACCTCTTGAGTAGCGGGATCGACCATCATATCCTTGATCTCTCCCTCCGCCACCACCACGCCTGTAACCTCCATTGCTCCTCCCGCCTCCATAACCACCACTGCTCCGACCACCACCTCCATATCCACTAGCACCTCCAGTTCCCAACCACCTGCGATAAGCGCCACCTCCACCTTAGCCTCCATATCATATCTAGACAAAAAGCAGTTGGGTGATGTTCCTACCATCAAGGTTATGCCCATTCTTAGGGTTTAGGTTTAAATTTTGGTTAATTAGGTTTTAGGGTTTAGGTTCTTTTTTTAATTTATTTAGTTATTTTATGTTTAGGTTTAGGGTTTGGTGTTTAGGTTTAGGGTTTAGGGTTAGGGTTTAGGGTTTGAGGTTTAGGGTTTAGGGTTTTAGGGTTTATGCTTTTAGGATTTAGGGTTCAGGGTTTTTTAGAGTTTAGGGTTGTATGTTTAGGGTTAGATTGTAGGTTTAAGAATTAGGGTTTAGTTCTTAGGGTTTAGGATTTAGTGTTTAAGGTAGGTTTAGGTTTATTTAATATATTTAGTTTATTTTTTATTTATTTTAGTTTACTTTATTTTTATTTTTATTTAGGTTTATTTTGAATTTTTAGTTAGTTTAGTTTATTTATTTTAGTTTAGGTTTTTCAATTTAGTTTATTTTTTAGATTTAGGTTTAGGTTTAGGTTTATTTTTTATTTGAGATTTAATTTAATTTTATTTTTAAGTTTAGGTTTTACTTTTAAATTCTAGGTTTTGGTTTTGGTTTTTTTTATTTTTTTAGGTTTATGATGTAGGTTTTTTATTTTAGGTTTATTTTTAGTTTTATTTTTTAGTTTAGGTTTAGGTTTCTTTTTAGTTTATTTTATTTTATTTAGTTTAGGGTTTAGGTTTAGTTTATTTTAAGTTAAGGTTTACATTTTATTTATTTTATTTTAATTTATTTTAGTTTAGGTTTAGGTTTATTTCATTTTATTTATTTTAGGTATAGGTTTTTTTTAGTTTAGGGTTTAGGTTTTAATATTTATTTATTTTTTAGTTTTATATTTACATTTATTTTTTAGGTTTAGGTTTTCAATTAGTTTTTATTTTATTTTAGGTTTATTTTATTTTTGGGTTACATTTAGTTTTTATTTTATTTATGTTTTTTATTCTCAAGTTTATTTCATTTTTTTTAAGTTTAGTTTAGGTTTTTATTTATTTTGTTTTTAGGTTTAGGTTTAGGTTTTAGTTTAGGTATATATTTAATTTAAATTTTTTTTATTTTATTCATGTTTAGGTTCTTTTATTTATTTTATTTTTATGTTTTATTTAAGTTTAGGTTTTTATTTATTTTATTTGAGTTTAGGTTTTTAAGTTTTTTATTTAGGGTTTAGGGTTTTGGGTATAGTCTTTAGGGTTTTAGAGTTTAAGGTTTTAGGGTTTAGGGTTTAGGGTTATAGTTTAGGGTCTAGGGTTTAAAGTTTAGTGTTTAAGCTTTAGGGTTTAAGGTTTTTATGGTTTAGGGTTTAGGAATTATGGTTTAGAGTTAGCTTAGGGTTTAGGGTTAATTTAAGGTTTAAGGTTTAAGGTTTAGGGTTTAGGGTATAGTCTTTAGGGTTTAGGGTTTTTAGGGTTTAGGGTTTATGGTTTAGTCTTTATGGTTTAGGGTTTTTAGGTTTTAGGGTTTAGGGTTTAAAGCTAATTTAGAATTAAGGGTTTAGGGGTTTAGGGTTTAAGGTTTAGGGTTTAGGGTTTAGGTTTAGGGTTAGGGTTAGGGTTTAGGGTTTAGTGTTTAGTGTTTAGGTATTGGGGTTTAGGGCTTAGGGTTTAGGATTTAGTGTTGTAGGTTTAGGGTTGTAATTTTAGGGATTAGGGTTTAGGGTTTCACATTTTGGGTTTAAGATTTATGGTTTAGAGTTTAGGGTTTTATTATTTACGGATTTTCTTTTTAATTTAAGTTAACAGGTAGGTTTAGGGTTATTTAGTTTATTTAGTTTATTTTTTTTTTATTTTATTTTGTTTTTTAATATTTATTTAGTTTATTTTATTTATTTTAGTTTAGGTTTTTTATTGTAATTTAGTTTTTAGGTTTAAGTTTAGGTTTATGTTTATTTTCAAATTTTTTTTTTAGATTTAGGTTTTATTTTTTATTTTTAGGCTTAGGTTTAGATTTTATATTTTTATTTTAGGTTTATTTTTAGGTTTTATTTTTTAGTTTAGGTTGAGGTTTATTTTTAGCTTATTTTATTTTATTTATCTTAGGGTTTAGGTTTAGTTTATTTTAGGTTTAGGTTTAAGTTTTTTTATTTTAGTTTAGTTTATTTTAGTTTATGTGTAAGTTTATTTTATTTTTTTTTTATTTTAGGTTTAAGTTTTGTTTTTAGTTTAGGGTTTAGGTTTTATTTTTTTCTATTTTTAGGTTTATTTTTTAGGCTTAGGTTTTATTTAGTTTTTATTTTATTTAATTTTAGGTTATTTTTATTTTTATTTTACATTTGGGTTTTATTTTATTTAGGTTTTTATTTTTAGGTTTATTTTATTTTTTATTTTAGTGTAGAATTTTATTAATTTTAATTTAGTTTGGTTTTTCTTTTTAATTTTATTTTTTTAGGTTTAGGTTTAGAATTAAGTTTTAGTTTAGGTTTTTATTTTTTTTTATTTTTTTATTTTATTTAGGTTTAGTTTTTTAATTGATTTTATTTAGTTTAGGCTTAGGTTTTTAGGTTTTTATGGTTTAGGGTTTAAGATTTAGGGTTTAGGGTTTACGGTTATAGGTTTTATGGTTTAGGGTTAGTTTTAGGGTTTAGGGTTTAAGGTTTAGGATTTTAGGTTTTAGGGTTTAGGGTTTACGTGTTAGGGTTTAGGGTATAGGGTTTAGGGTATTCAAGTTTAGGGTTTAGGGTTTAGGGTTTACGATTTAGGCTTTGAGGTTTAGGGTTATAGGTTTAAGGTTTAGTGTTTTAGTATTAAGTTTAGGTTTAAGTTTAGGTTTTAGGTTTAGTTTAAGTTTATTATGTTTAGGGTTTGGGGTTTAGGGTTAGTTTTAGGGTTTATGCTTTAGGGCTTAGGGTTTAGAATTTAAGGTTTAGGGTTCTTTTAAAAATTAAGTAAACTGGTTGGTTTATGTTTAGGGTTTAGGGTTTAGGGTTAGTTTTAGGGTTAGGGTTTTTTTATTTAGGGTTTAGGTTTAGGGTTATTGGTTTAGGGTTGTAGGTTTAGGGTTTAGGGTTTAGGGTTTTAGATTTAGGGTTTAAGGTATTTTTTTAAAATTAAGTAAACCAATAGGTTTGGTTTATTTGATATATTTAGTTTATTTTTTATATATTTTAGTCTACTTTATTTTTATTTCAATTTAGGTTTATTTTGTATTTTTATATACTTTAGTTTATTTATTTTAGTTCAGGTTTTTTATTTTAATTTATTTTTTAGGTTTAGGTTTATTTTTTAGTTAAGTTTTATTTCAATTTTATTTTTTAGGTTTAGGTTTTATTTTTAATTTTTAGGTTTAGGTTTAGGGTTTTATTTTATTTTATTTATTTTGTTTAGGTTTTATTTTTTAGTTTAGGTTTAGGTTTATTTTTAATTTATTTTATTTTAAATAGTTTATGTTTATGTTTAGGTTTCATTTATTTTAGGTTCATGTTTAGGTTTTATTTATTTTAGTTTAGGTTTAGGTTTATTTTATTTTTATTTCAGGTTAAAGTTTTTTTTTAGTTTATGGTTTAGGTTTTATTTTTTCATTATTTTTAGGTTTATTTTTTAGGTTTAGGTATTTATTTAGTTTTTCTTTTCTTTTATTTTTCGTTTATTTTATGTTTAGTTTTTATTTTATTTATGTTTTTTCTTTTATTTTTATGTTTTTTTTATTTTTTGGTTTAGTTTAGGTTTTTTTATTTTATTTTAGTTTTTTTTTGTTTTTTATTTTATTTTATTTTATGTTTAGGTTTAGGTTTTAGTTTAGGTTTTTCATTTAATTTATTTTTTTGTTTTATTTAGGTTTAGATTTATTTATTTATTTTATTAGAGGTTTTATTTAGTTTAGGTTTAGTTTTTAGATTTTTAGGGTTTAGGGTTTAGGATTTAGGTTTAGGGTTTATTGTTTAGGCTTGAGGATTTAGGGTTTTTTGGGTTTAGGGTTTAGGTTTTATGGTTTACGATTTAGGGTTTTTTTAACTAAAAAGATTTAGGGTTTAGTTAGTATAGTTATTGTAATTAGGTTTTAGTTTTATTATGTTTGTTTGTTAGTTATTGGTTTATTCAGGGTTTAAGTTTATTGGTTTAGTTTAATATTATTATTATTATTATTATTATTATTTTATTTATTAGTTTTTATTTTGGGGTTTATTTGGTTTTAGGTTTATTGTTTATTTGGGTTTGTTAGGGTTATTATGGTTTAGTGTTTCTTTAGTTTAGTTTTTATTTTTGGGAGTTTTATTAATTTTAGTTAGGTTTTTTATTTTTTATTGATTATTTATTAGTATTATTTTATTTGTTTTTAGTTTATTAGTTATTATTAGTTTAGTTAGTTTTTTTTAGATTTTTGGGGTTCAATTTTAGTTTAGCTTATTAGTTTAGGAGTTTTAGGTTTTTAGTTTTGTTTAGTTTTAATTTTTAGTTTAGTTATTATTTGGTTTTATTGGTTTGGTATTATTAGTTTATGGTTTATAATTTATTAATTTATTATTATTATTATTATTATTATTATTATTATTTTATTAGTTAGTTCAGTTTATTTATTAGGGTTTTATGATTTTAGCTAGTTTATTAGGTTTTAGTTATTATTATTAGTTTTAGTTATTTTTATTAGTTTTAGTTTTTAGGTTTATTATTAGTTTTATTATTATTTATTTAGTCTATTTTATTAGTTTTAGTTAGGTTTTATTATTTATTATTAGTTTATTATTAGTTGTATTATTATTATTAGCTTAGTTTTATTTTATTAGGTTTGGGTTTAGGGTTTAGGGTTAACTTTGGGTTTAGGGTTTTAGGTTTAGGGTTTAGACTTTGTTTAGGGTTTACGGTTTAGGGTTTTAGGGTTTAAGGTTTAGGGTTTAGGGTTAGGGTAAGGTTTTAGGGTTTAGGGTTTAGGGTTGTAGGTTTATGGCTGTAGGATTAGGGTTTAGGCTTCAAGGTTAGTTTTAGGGTTTAGCATTTAGGATTTAGTGCTTAGGGTTTAGGGGTTAGGGTTTAGGGTTTAGGGTTTATTGAGTTTATTTTGTTTATTTTTATTTTTTATTTAGGTTTATTTTTTATTTTTATTTAGTTTACTTTATTTATTTTATGTTTTTTATTTTAGTTTAGGAATTTTATTTTGGTTTATTTTTTAGGTTTAGGTTTATTTTTTATTATTAGGTTTAGGGTTTAGGTTTTATGCAGGTTTAGGTTTAGGTTTTACTTTATTTTTTATGTTTAGATTTTAGGTTTTTATTTTAGGTATATTTTTAGGTTTTATTGTTTAGTTTAGGTTTAGGTTTATTTTTAGTTTATTTTAGTTTATTTAATTTAGGGTATAGGTTTAGTTTATTTTAGGTTTAGGTTTAGGTTTTATTTATTTTAGTTTAGTTTATTTATCATAGGTTTAGGTTTATTTTAGTTTGTTTATTTTATGTTTAGGTTTTTATTTTAGTATAGGGTTTAGGTTTTATTTTTTATTTATTTTTTGGTTTTATTTTTAATTTTATTTTTTAGGTTTATGTTTCCATTTAATTTTTATTTTAATTTATTTTTCATTTATTTTAATTTTATTTTACGTTTAGGTTTGATTTTATTTAGGTTTTTTATTTTTTGGATTATATTAGTTTTAGTTTATTTTAGTTTTGTTGTTATTTTTTATTTTATTTTATTTTATTTTATTTATTTTATTTAGATTTAAGTTTTTTATAAGGTTTTTATTTTATTTTATTTTATTTAGGTTTAGGTTTTATTTATTTATTTTATATTTAGATTTTATTTAGTTTAGGTTTAGGTTATTGGGTTGTTAGGGTTTATGGTTTAGGGTTTGGGGTTTAGGGTTTAGGGTTTAGGATTGTAGGTTTTAGGGTTTATGGTTTAGGGTTTAAGATTTAGGGTGTTAGGGTTTAGTGTTTTGGGTTTAAGTTTTAAGGATTAGGGTTTGGGGTTTTAGGGTTTAGGGTTATAGTTTAGGGTTAGTTTTAGGGATTAGGGTTTACGGTTATGTTTTTTTAATTTTTTTAAAATTTTTTAAATTAAACAAAGAGGTAGGTTTATGTTCATTTAGTATATTTTTTATTTATTTAGTTTATTATATTTTTATTTTTATTTTGGATTAGTTTTATTTTATTTAATTAAGTTTATTTATTTTATGTTTATTTATTTAAGTTTAGGTTTTTTATTTTAGTTTATTTTTTAGGTTTGGGTTTAGGTTTAGGTTTATTTTTTTGTTTAGTTTTATTTTTATTTCATTTTATAGGTTTAGGTTTAAATTTATATTTTTAAGTTTAGGTTTAGGTTCTTATTTTATTATTTTAGGTTTAGGGTTTTATTTTTTTAGGTTTATTTTAGGTTTTATTTTTAGTTTAGGATTTATTTATTTTATTTTAGTTTATTTTAGTGTAGGTTTTGGTTTATTTTATTTTTTTTATTTTAGGTTTAGGTTTTTTTTAATTAGTTTAAGTTTTAGGTTTAAATTTTTATTTATTTTATGTTTTATTTTTAAGCTTATATTTTAGGTTTAAGTTTTTATTTAATTCTTCTTTTATTTTATTTTAGGTTTATTTTATTTTTATTTTTTGTTTAGTTTTTATTTTAGGGTTTTCTATGGTTTAAGGTTTAGGGTTGTAGGTTTAGTGTTACGAGTTTTTGAGTTTAGGGTTTAGGATTTAGGGATTATGGTTTTTATTTTTAGGTTTATTTTATTTTATATTTAATTTAGTTTATTTTATTTTTTATTTTTGTTTAGGTTTATTTTTTATTTTTATTTAGTTTAGTCTATTCATTTTAGTTTAGGTTTTCATTTTAGTTTATTTTTTATGTTTAGAATTTGGTTTAAGTTTATTTTTAGTTGAGTTTTATTATTATTTTATTTTTTAGGTTTAGGTTTTTAGGTTATTAGGGTTTAGGGTTTAAGGTTTAGAGTTTAGGGTTTAGGTTTAGGGTTTAGTGTTTAGGCTTTAGGGTTTTTAAGGTTTAGGGTTTAGAGTTTAGGGTTTAGGGTTTAGAGTTTTGGGTTTTGGGATTGGGGTTTAGGGTTTTATGGTTTAGAGTTTAGGATTTAGGGTTGTAGGTTTGGAGTTTAGGGTTTAGCGTTAGGGTTCATTTTATTATTTTTATTTTCTTTAAGGATTTAGGGTTTATGGTTTAGGTTTTAGGTTTAGGGCTCAGGTTTTAGTTTAGGTTTATTTTTAAATTAAGTAAACTAGCGAGTTTAAGGTTTTTTAGTTTATTTTTGGGGTTTAGTGTTTTTGATTTAGTGTTAGATTAAGAGATTTTTTTCGTAATGAAGTAAACAGTAGGTTTAGGTTTATTTAGTTTATTTACTTTATTTTTTTATTTATTTTAGTTTTTATATTTTTTATTTTTATTTAGCTTTATTTTTTATTTTTATTTAGTTTATTTATTTTAGGTTTATTAATTTTAGTTTAGGTATTTTTAGTTTCATTTATTTTTTAGGGTTAGGTTTAGGTTGAGGTTTATTTTTTAATTGAGTTTTATTCTTATTTTATTTTTTAGGTTTAGGTTTTATTTCTTATTTTTAGTTTAGGTTCAGGTTTTTATTTTATTTTTTTAGGTTTAAGTTTTAGGTATATTTTTATATTTTATTTTTTAATTTAGGTATATTTTTAGTTTATTTTATTTTATTTAGTTTAGGTTTAGGTTTATGTTTAGTTTATTTTAGGTTTAGGTTTAAGTTTTACTTATTTTAGTTTAGTTTATTTTACTTCAGGTTTAGGTTTATTTTATTTTTATTTTAAGTTTACATTTTTTTTAGTATAGGGTTTAGGCTTTATTTTTTATTTATTTTAAGTTTATTTTTTAAGTTTATGTTTTTATTTAGTATTTATTTTATTTTATTTTAGGTTTATTTTAAGGTTTTTTAATTTTTATTTTAAATTTAGTTTTGATTTTATTAGGTTTTTTATACTTAGGTTTATTTTATTTTTTTAGTTTAGCTTAGGTTATTATTTATGTTATTTTAGTTTTTTTTATTAGTTTATTTTATTGTATTTTTAGGTCTTTGTTTAGGTTTTATTTTATTTTTTTAATTTATTTGGGTTTAGATTTATTTATTTATTTTACTTTTATTTAGTTTAGGTTTAGGTTTTTAGGTTTCTAGGGTTTAGGTTTTAGGTTTTAGGGTTTAGGGTTTTAGGGTTTAGAGTTTTAGGGTTTAGGGGGTTTTAGGGTTTATGATTTAGGGTTATGGTTCAGGGTTTAGGGTTTAGGGTTTTGTGTTTAGGCTTTAGGGTTAGGTTTTTTAGGGTTTAGGGTTTAGGGTTTAGGGGGTTTTGGGGTTTATGGTTTAGGGTTATGGTTCAGGGTTTAGGGTTTAGGGTTTTATGTTTAGGCTTTAGGGTTTAGATTTTTTAGGGTTTAGGGTTTAGGGTTTAGGGTTAGCTTAGTGTTTAGGGTTTAAGGTTTTTTAGGGCTTAGGGTTAGTTTTAGTGTTAACGGTTTAGGATTTATGGTTTAGGGTTCAGGGTTTTGAGTTTTTTAAAAAAAAATTAAGTAAACCGATAGTCTTAGGTTTATTTAGTTTAATTTTTATTTATTTTTGTTTATTTAATTTTTTATTTTTTCTTAGGTTTATTTTTTATTTTTATTTAGTTTAGTATATTATTTTAGTTTAGGTTTTTTATTTTAGTTTATTTTTTTAGGTTTAGGTTTAGGTTTATGTTTCTTGTTTAGTTTAGTTTTATTTTATTATTTTTTAGGTTTAGGTTTTAACTTTTATTTTAAGATTTAAGTTTAGGTTTTTATTTTATTTTTTTGGGTTTAGGTTTTAGGTTTTTATTTTAAATTTATTTTTAGGTTTAGATTTATTTTAAGTTTATTTTATTTTATTTAGATTAGGGTTTAGGTTTAGTTTATTTTAGGTTTAGGTTTAGGTTTTATTTATTTTAGTTTAGGTTTAGGTTTATTTTATTATATTTATTTTAGGTTTAGGGTTTAGGTTTAATTATTTATTTATTTTTAGGTTTGTTTTTAGGTTTAGTTTTATATAGTTTTTATTTTATTTTACTTTAGGTTTATTTTATTTTATTTTTATTTTACATTTAGTTTTTATTTTAATTAGGTTTTTTAACTTTGGGTTTCTTTCATTTTTTTAGTTTAGCTTATGTTTTTATTTATTTTATCTTAGTTTAGTTTTTATTTTTTTATTATATTTTATTTTTAGGTTTAGGTTAAGTTTTTAGTTTAGGTTTTAATTTTATTTTATTTTATTTTGTTTAAGTTTAGATTTTATTTATTTTTTATTTTTAGGTTTTATTTAGTTTAAATTTAATTTTTTAGGTTTTTAGCCTTTTAGGTTTAGGGTTTAGGGTTTAGGGTTTAGGGTTTAGGGTTGTAAGTTTTATGGTTTAGGGATTAGGATTTATGGTTTAGTGTTTTAAGTTTAGGGTTTAGGGCTTTGGGTTTAGGGTTTAGGGTTTAGGGTTGCAGGTTTAGGGTTTTGAGTTTAGGGTTTAGGGTTACTTTTAGAGTTTAGGGTTTAAGGTTAGGGTTTATTTTTTTAAAAAAAAATTAAGTAAATTGGTAGGTTCAGGTTTATTTAGTTTATTTTATTTAAGCCAACTATCCACATATTGAGAAATCCACAAGTGCCTGTCCTTTTACTACACGAAGGGGTACGAATGTGATATTGAATTGCGAGAGTATCATGGACCAGTGAGCCGAACATAGCATTGGTGTCATGAGGTACCACAACGGATTGGTTCTAGAGATCAAGTTCACCTTATGAGAAAGCATGTAGTGTTGTAGCTTCTGAGATGCAAAGATCTAATCTAGGCAATGTTTCTCAATAGGTGGATAGTTTGCTTTTGACGAATTTGACTTTCCAAAATGATAGGTTCAAAATTTTCATATAAACATTTATTTTAAATTTCAAAAAAATACAATGATATAGACTTATAATCACCAAATTTAGGTTTAGTTTTGGTTTTTTTTAGTTTAGTTTTATTTCTATTTTATTTTTTTGGTTTTGGTTTCATTTTTTATTTTTTTATTTCTAGATTTAGGTTTAGATTTTTATTTTATTTTTTTAGGTTTAGGTTTTAGGTTTTTATTTTAGGTTTATTCTTCAGTTTTATTTTTGAGTTTAGGTTAAGGTTTAATTTTAGTTTATTTTATTTTATTTAGTTTAGGTTTAGGTTTAGATTTTGTTTATTTTAGGTTTAGGTTTAGGTTTTTTTTATTTTAGTTTAGTTTATTTTAGTTTAGGTTTTGGTTTATTTTATTTTGTTTATTTTAGGTTTGTTATAGTTTTAATAGTTTAAGGTTTAGGTTTTATTTTTTATTTCTTTTAGGTATCATTTTAAGGTTTAAGTTTTTATTTAGTTTTTATTTTCTTTTATTTTAGGTTTATTTTATTTTTATTTTTCATTTAGTTTTTATTTTAAATAGGTTTTTACTTTTAGTTTAGCTTAGGTTTTTATTTATTTTATTTTAGTTTAGTTTTTATTTTTATTTTTTATTTTTTTAAGTTGAGCTTTAGCTTTAACTTTAGCTATAGGTTTTAGTTTATATTTTTAACTTTATTTTATTTTATTTTGGTGTGGATTTTATATATATATTTATTTTATTTTTTAGGTTTATTTTTAGGCTTTATTTAGGTGGTTTTAGCATTTTAGGGTTTAAGGTTAAATTAGTTTCTGTTTAGGTTTAGGGTCTAGGATTAGGGTTTTAGGGTTTAGGTTTAGGTTTAGGGTTTAGGTTTAGGGTTTAGGGTTTAGGGTTTTAGGGTTTAGGTTTAGGTAGGTTTAGGTAGGTTTAAGGTTTAGGGTTTTAGGGTTTAGGGATATAGTGCTTGGGGATTAGAGTTTAGGGTTTAAGCAGTTTTAAGGTTTAGGGTTTAGTGTTAAGGTTTTTTTAATTCATTTTTTTATTTTTTTTATTTTTTTAAATTAAGTCAAATGGTATGTTTAAGTTTATTTAGTTTATTTTTATTTATTTTAGTTCATTTTATTTTTTTATTTTGATTTAAGTTTATTTTTATGTTTATTTAATTTAGTTTATTTATTTTAGGTTTATTTATTTTGGTTTAGGTTTTTATTTTAGTTTATTTTTTAGGTTTAGGTTTATTTTTTAGTTTATTTTTATTTCTATTTTTTATTTTAAGTTTAGGTTTTATTTTTTATTTTTTAGTTTAGTTTAGGTTTTTATTTTATTTTTTTAGGTTTATGTTATAGGTTATTATTTTAGATTCATTTTTAAGTTTTACTTTTTAGTTTAGGTTCAAGTTTATTTTTAGTTTATTTTATTTTATTTAGTTTAGGTTTAGGTTTAGGGTTAGCTTAGGGTTTAGGCTTTAGGCTTTAGGCTTTAGGCTTTAGGCTTTAGGCTTTAGGGTTTAGGGTTTAGGTTTTTAAGGTTTAGGGTTTAGGTTTTAGGGATAGTTTAGGGTTTATGGTTTAGGGTTTTAGGGTTTAGGGTTTAGGGTTAGTGTTAGTGTTTAGGGATTAGGGTTTAGGGTTATGGGTTTAGGGTTTAGGGTTAGTTTAGGGTTTAGGGTTTCAGGCTATAGGTTTAGGGTTTAAGGTTTATGGTTAGTTTTATGATTTAGGGTGTAGGGTTTAGGATTTATGTTTTAGGGTTTAGGGTTTAGGGTTTATGGTTTTAAAAAAAATTAAGTAAAGCGGCAGTTTTAGGTTTATTTACTTTATTTTTTTTATCTAGGTTTATTTTTAATTTTTATTTAGTTTAGTTTATTTATTTTAGTTTTATTTATTTTAGTTTAGGTTTGTTTCTTTTAGCTTATTTTTTAATTTTAGTTTTAGGTTTACGTTTATTTTTTTAGTTTAGTTTTATTTTTTTTTTATTTTTTAGGTTTAGGTTTTATTTTTTATATTGAAGTATATGTTTGGGGTTTTATTTTAGTTTTTTTAGGTTTAGGTTTTAGGTTTTTATTTTAGGTTTATCTTTAGATTTTTTTTTTTAGTTTAGGTTTCAGTTTATTTTTAGTTTATTTTATTTTATTTAGTTTAAGGTTTAGGTTTAGTTTATTTTAGGGTTAGGTTTGGGTTTTATTTATTTTAGTTTAGTTTTTTTTATGTTTATGTTTATTTTATTTAGTTTATTTTAGGTTTAGGTCTTTTTTCGTTTAGGGTTTAGGTTTTTTTTAGTTTTATTTTTAGGTTTATTTTTTAGGTTTATGTTTTTATTTAGTTTTTATTTTATTTAGGTTTTGTGCCACCATCCTTCAAGATGTTTGATGGCAGTGGGAACCTAATAGTACATTACACTTTAGACTATTGCAACCAGTGGTGATACTTTTGTCTTCCACATTTTTGTTAGTAGTTTGTGAGGTGTTGCATTTGATTGGTACGCTGAAACTGCCCAAAAGTTTGGTGAAGGCTTTTGCTGAGTTGTAGCACCTCTTCATCAAGAGGTTTGCGAGACTCAGAGGGTGATTAGGCGACCTCATTGTAGAAATAGAAACTCAACCGGTCCCTTGTGATTACATTCTCGGTGGCTCAGGCATAAAATCAAACCAGGTCAGAACAACATGCGATTGAGATTCTTCTCAAGAATATCCATGGGCCGATCACCTTCATGCTTAAGGGCTTTACCATCAAAACATTCATAAAATTAATCAATAAGGAAGCTAGCCCATAAGAGGAAGCCAAACAGTTGCCCTTTCCCGACCAATCATCTAAGCCCAAGCTGCAGAAGGTGTTTGAGAAGAAGCTAGGGACGTTGTGTGGTGGATGAGAAGCGACCGGAGTTGGTATGAGAGACTACGGCTTCCTTTGCCTCCTCCTTATCCACCACCTCGGCCATCATACCGGCCACCGCAGTAGCCACAACAACCATTTCCAACACATTAGCAGCCTTCCTAGAAGCAATATTCTTATCCATCGCCAGGTAGCTACTTTCCACCTACTCTTGCTGATAGATTGAATAAGCCATATTCATTCAAGAGGGAGGTAGTTATGAAAATCTTTCAGAATCTTGTAAAGAAACCTAACTTTCAGTTACAAGAGCCTAAGAGGCTGGAGGAAGTGGGTAAGAACGATGATCCTTATTGTTGCCCCTACCACCGCATGTTAGGCCATGTCTCAGAGGATTGTGTCATTTTAAAGGACTAGCTTGAGCACAGACTACAAGTTGAGAGCCATAGTTATCCCTAAGGAATACTTATTAGAACAACCATCCAGGTCTATTAGACTAATCCTTGGGGATACTTGATACTCTTAAGACCGAAGATGGTTAGGATATTTCCCTATCCTGAACCTCTAAGAAGATCATTTCTAAGATCAAGAAGCTTTCCTTGCAGGTTCCTGCAGTAGCTCAAACCTCAAACATCAAGGAAGGTTTGCTAGTTGCAAAAGATAACTTGGGGAGGGTGACAGCCTAGTAGCAGCTGTAGCTCACCATACTTGCCCGGGATAGTCTAGTAGCATAGCCACTGTCCAAGTCCAGCACTCCCACCACCGTTCCAGCTAACACCTCTTCTGTTAGCTCCTCTTCTACCGGCAGGAGCGTTGTATATGCAGATAAAGGCACTAAATCCCTTACTCTGCTTACTTTACTTGATTTCTATCATGTACCTCCACCCAAAATAATTAATGAAGAAAGTTGATTCTACTTATATATTGTCTACTTCTTATGCTCTTGATTTTATTCCTATTGAAAGCTCTCTAAGTCTAAATAAAAATAATAGCTCTAGTAGTTTGATCATTTCCTTTCTAATTCAAAGTTGGTCTATCCTTCTCTAAATCAATTAGGTTCCCCTCTTGAGATTGACATGGTGTCAACTAACTCTGAGGTTCCCATAAGTGAAGTTGTAGGTATGCCCAATGAGAAGGTAGAACTTTCCACAAGCTCATCATTCTGAGAAGTCACTGAAGTCAATCTACATAGTGGTAAAGTTCTATCTCCTAGGGTAGCACCTCAGGGTAAGGGTAAGCAAATGTTGATAACAATGTCCTCACTCACCTTAAAAAGTTTCCAGCTAAGTTAAGCATATATGATGCCTTTGTCTTATCTGAAGAGATGAAGGAATCTCTAATCCAGACCTTACTTGATCTAGAGATATGCTTAGCTCAGCTGACCATTACTAAAGAGGAGACATGCCACTTGAAGGAAATCCTAGTAGTTACATTCATCGATGAAGACTTACTCCTAGGGACGAGAGCACAACCACCTCTCTTTACATTCTGATTGGATGTTGGGCAGGCTATCCGGAGTTCTGGTTGACCAAGGTGTACTAGTCAAGATTATGAGTCTAAGAACCATTGTCTACTTAAGGATCGACATTTCCAAACTCCAAAAAGAAAGGATGATGTTGAGATGATTCAATAAACAAGGTGAGAGGGCCTTGTGGTGTTTATTTTTAGATGTATGGGGGAGGGGGGACTCCAAGCAGATCATAAGGGGTACTTTTTGAGGTGATCGGGTACAACATTAAGGTATGATATACTATCTTGAAAGATAGAGGCATCACCCTACAATGGACCTAATCACGTAATAAGGACTCCTAAGGTATGATGGGTCTTCGAATGTTCCATAGATTTTTTCCCTATTTTCCATGGATTAGTAAAGGAGTTTTTATATTAAACCAAGTTCTTTAGTTCCTTATGGAGGCAAGCCTCCATAGTTAATTACATCTTAGGAAATAAAATTACCTAAGAATATTCTCGATTAAAGTTGACAATTATCATCTCCAAAGATTTCAAGGTTAGACTATCAAAAGATTGGTTGTATTTGGAAAATCAATTGGGAAAGTTCAACGAGAAGACTTATTTTGGGAATCCAAATGAAATAAGAAGGAAATCTATGATGAAGCAGTGAGCATTCCAATCTATCCTATGGTTGGGGTTATAATTTTGAAGTTGAGGAGATTTATATGTTTTGAGTTGAAATTTAATTAGATTACTTGACTTATAATCCGAAACATAAGGTTGGGAATTGAGGTAAGGATTTTATGCTTAGAAAGGAAATAGCTATTTACTTTTGTTTAGATTTTTTATTTTAGTTTATTTTTTAGGATTAAATTTAGCTTTAAGTTTACTTTTTAGTTTATTTTTTATTTTTTTATTTTTTAGGTTTAGGTTTTATTTTTTATTTTTAGGTTTAGTTTTAGGTTTTTAGTTTATGTTTTTAGGTTTAGGTTTTAAGTTTTTATTTTAAGTTTATTTTTAGGTTTAGGTTTATTTTTAGTTTATTTTATTTTATTTACGTTATGTTTAAGTTTAGGCTTAGTTTATTTTAGGTTTAGGTTTAGGTTTTATTTATTTTAGTTTAGTTTATTTAGTTTAGGTTTAGGTTTAAGTTTTTTTTAGTTTAGGGTTTCAATTATTTTTTAAGTTTTATTTTTTTCTTTAATTTTTAGGTTTAGGTTTTTATTTAGTTTTAATTTTATTTTATTTTAGGTTTATTTTAATTTTATTATAGGTTTAGTTTTTATTTTATTTAGGTTTTTTATTTTTTTTAGTTTAGTTAAGGTTTTAATTTAATTTATTTTAGTTTAGTTTTTATTTTTTATTTTATTTTCTTTTTTGGTTTAGGTTTAAGTTTACATTTAGGTTTAGGTTTTAGTTTATGTTTTTATTTTTTTATTTTTTTTATTTTATTTTGGTTTAGGTTTTGTTTACTTATTTTAATTTTAGGTTTTTAGATTTTTAGGTTTTTCTCGATTATGGTTTAGTATTTAGGATTTCTGGTTTAGGGTTTAGGGTTTGGGGTATAGGGTTTAGGGTTTAGAGCTTAGGGGTTAGGGTTATGGGTTTAGGGTTTAGGGTTTAGGATTTTAGGGTTTAAGTTTATGGTTTAAGGTTTAGGGTTTAGTGTTTAGGATTTAGGGTTTAGGGTTCAGGGTTTAAGATTTAGGTTTAGGGTTGTAGGTTTAGGGTTTATAGTTAGGGTTTTATTTAATTTTTTTACTTTTTTATTTTTTATTTTTTTTTAAATTAAATAAATTTGTAAGTTTAGGTTTATTTTGTTTATTTTTTCTTTCTTTTATCTTCAAAATCAAACAAACCAGGCTTCAGGCCATTCTATTTTATTTTCCCTAATCATAGCTCATCTTTTTCATCATTCTATTTTTTATCTACTGCGCCTTTATTTTATCTTTATCTTTATCTTTAGGCTATCTTTATTTTTATTTTATCTTCAGTTTAGTTTATTTTATTTTATTATCTTTTTTCTTTATCTTTAGTTTCTAGGTTTAGTTTAGTTTTGTTTTAATTTTATTTTATTTTAGGTTTTGTTTAGTTTAGGTCTAGGTTTTTAGCTTTTTAGGTTTATGGTTTAGGTTATTTAGTATTTTTAGGAAATTAGTAAATTTTATTGCCACAAAGAAAAAGTACAAAGTCCTTAGAGGGGGTAAATCTCTAAGCTAATGCTCAAAGTGCTACAATAAATCCTAAAGAGATAAACCCCCTAACTATTACAATAATGAAGGAAAGAAAGCAAAAGAAAAACAAAAAAATCAACAACAGAAAATGAGCAGCAGCAAACTTCATTTGGTCCTTCTGATACAAGATCCAAGACTCCCTACCTATAAAAGAAATCAGAACATACTTTTGAAAGGATGAGTATAATTAAGCCAACATAAAAAAAGTAAGAGCAAATAGAAGGAGTAAAGTAAAGAAAAGGCTCAGCTCGCCTAATCATCTTAAGGAGCAACACTATATGTAAGCTAAACTGAGAGAAGGGTTAGAATTACATATAACGCTACCACCTAAAAGAAGAAAGAGTGGGAAACATCAAGGCCATCAAAGCTAGCATACCTCATGTATCCCATCATCAGAGTCCTTCATCCAACAATGCTGCAAAATCCTCCAAATAGCAAACATAAAAGCCAACCACCAAGCCACCAGAACAACCAAGCCCAATAAGGAAGATAATCAACCAACCATCAGGGATAGTAGTAGTACAGTAGGAGCACCACCAAAGCCACCACCAAAAAGAAATAACAAAATCCAAAAGAGCAAGCATCATGACAGGGGTAACAACACAAACTAGAGATAAATAAGAGCAAAATAGAAAAATACAAGTGCTCATATCCTCCACCAAACAAAGGAGAAAAATGAGCCAATAAAAACACCCAGCCTTAACTAAAAAAAGGGGTGGGCGAAGGCTATCACCCAAATAGAAAAAAAGGTTTAGATGCAAAGAGAGAAAATCAAAGTAGAGGAAACCAAATATAGGTCCAAAAAATACTAACAAGTTCCCAAAACATTCACCAAAGGAGGAAAATAGCCACCCTTCTAACCAACCCAGCCAACCAATACAACCAACCAAACCAGCTAACCAACATATCCTCCTGGCCAACCACCACAATAGTAGAAAACCCAAGTTTGTGTAAAGACCAACAATAGTCATTAAATCAAAATCATGGAAGACAGCTAGGGAAAGGGTAGAAACAGATAGTAGTTTCCAAAACCAACCAAGGAAAAAGAAAATCCAATCCAAGTAGAAAAGCAAGCCAAAGATGAAAAGGTACAAAGCCTAGTAAGATAGACTACAATCCAACAAATAGAAACAGTAGCAATAAAGGCACCCTAGGCCAACTAATAGCCACAAACAATCTTCAACTAGCCAATACAAGATAATACCCAAACCCAAAGCTGTTGCAGCCAAAAGTGGAAGGCCAATACAGGAGGAGGTTAAAACCATAACAATAAAAAAATAAAATAAAATCAACAAATGACCACCAAGCCTTAGTTAACAAAATAGAGAAAATAATAGCCAACCAACAACCTCCATGATGCCAAAATCAAGCCAGAGATAAACCACCAACAACCCCCAGATCAGTCACCAACAAAAAATGAAGAAAATAGCCAAAATAATGAGCCATCCAAATAACCCAACTAGCCAAAACTGCCAGCCAACCCAGCCAGCCAACAAAGCCACCCTGTCAACCACCACAATAGCCTAAAAAAAGGTAAAACCCATATAGAAATAAAAACCTACAGCAACCATAGCCACAACCCAAAAAGAGGATATAAAAACTACCCAAGGGAAAATTGTGTTAACACCACCAACAGATATATGAATAAGCTAAAAAAAAAACCAAACAACCTAGCCGCACTTACAATAACCACCGAAAAAAAAGGCTAATCCAAAAGTAAGAGATCAAAAACATAACCCAACTTAGGCCAATTAGAGAAAATAAGTTGATAACCACAACCCAAAGAGGGTTTAACAAAGGGCAAACAAAAGCAAAGGCTCATCAAAAACCAACACAAAAGAAACCAAGCTAAGAAATTATAATCAGATAAGGCAAATCTAGTATTATTCAGATTAACCAAGCCTCTTAATAGTCTAGGAAATGTTTGGTTGTCAAATAAAGTGAACTCACTTAGGTTGGCACCTAAATTAGCTAGGAAATCAGCACAAGCATTACCTTCATGAAGGATGTGGGAAATTTTAAACAAATTTGAAAGAATATTTTTTGTATGATTAAGGAGATAAAATAATTTAGCATTCCCATTTCTATTGAATTAAGCATGTAAAGAAGTAAGAGAGCATCAACTTCAAACCAGATGTTGAGAAAACCTCTAGTTAAACAAGTTTCAATAGCTTTATTAATAACCATAAGCTCAGCAGAAATAACAGAATAGGCTTTGAGATGATAGGAAAAAGCACAAATGGTAGCACCAGTAGAATCTCAAAGGATACCACCATAGCCATATTTATTGGAAGCTACAAAACCATCAATATTCACTTTAATAAAGAAGTCTTTAGGTTTGATCCATTGGATAATCCTAGCACCTTTATAAGTGTCCAAGTCTGCCAGAATGATACTCAATTTTTTAGCCAAAAATTTATAGCCTCTAAATTGAATGTTACTAATAAGATTGGCATTAAACAAAGCATGAATTTTATCTTTAGTTCTAGCAAGTATCCTTTATGGTTCATAGAAGTGCCATGATATTTAGCATCATTTCTATACATCTAGAAATATCAGAGAAGGGTAATAGCAATTAAAACTTTGATATGACATTTTACATTTTTTTGAAACAAACTTCAAGAAGTTGATATAAAGGAAGAGAACCATGAAAATAATTGGTATTAAATAAATCATCATACAAAAGCCATAATTTAGAAGCAATAACACCATTGACAAAAACATGATTTACATTTTCAATATGAAAGCAACAATAACATTTTGATGGTCAATAACCCTTTTGTCCAGAGTAAAGAGTCCACAGGAATAAAGTTGTTCAGAGTCCTCTAAGATAAAATAAAATAGGAAATGAGAATGATATTATTCCAAAGTTTAATAAAGACATTGGAGGGGTTCTTCTTAACTCTAATAAAATTCCAAACTTCTTTAAGAACAAAATCACAATTATAAGAAAGCTTAAAAGAATTTGATCAAAGTTAAAAAAAATGGAGATATTTCTAAAATTGTCAAAAAGAGAAATAGGGATATAATTCTCAAGTTTACTTTCATTCCAATTATTATTAAGCCAAAAAGAGTTAATTTTGGTAGCAGTAGTAGAGTGGGTAGATAAAAAGGTGTCAATGGAGCCATTACTAGTCCACTTGTCTTGCCAAAAGAAAGAAGTACCCGAATGAATACCATAAGATATTAAGGATTCGACAACCCATTCAATGAAGCAAAGCCTTTTCCAAACTGGAGAGTCACCAACTTTGTAAGTATAGATAAGAGGGTGTTTACCTTAGCAATATTTTTCCATTATAAAATTAACCCAAAGGCTATCATTTTTTCTAAAATTGCTCTGGAGCTTATGAGAGAAAGTGGTGAAAGCTTCAAGAATAAGTTTGCAACCTAGAGCACCTTCACCCAAATGACCACAACATTTATGCCAAGATGTCCAATGCATTCTTTTGGTAGAGTTATTGGAGCCCCAAAAAAATTTATTAAATAAGCGATCAATTCTAATCAGAGTAACATTAGTGGGGATAATAGTTTGAATCAAATAGACATGCATTGAATTGAGAGTGCTTTTAAGAAATGTGAGCCTGCCACCAAGGTTAGTAAATTTAATTCAAACAAAAATTCAATTTAAAATTTTTTAAATTAACTCAGCAAAGAGATGGGATCATTACAGGCCTTTAAACCCTAACCCTAAACCTTAAACCATAAAAGAAGAAACCTAAACAAAACCTAAACCAAAGAGCAACTAAAAAATTAAAAATAAATTTAAACCCTAAAACCTAATAAACCTAATCCTAAACACTAAGAATGGATAGAACCTCATGAGAACATCATCAACTAGGCTGCTTAGAACCATGGGAGGAAGGTGGAGGGTGATTATCGCAAGTGGTGGGGATCCGAGGTGTGGTGGACATGTTTAGCTGGTGGTAGGCAGAAGAGTGATGAAGGTTATAGCTGCGGTGGTGGCAGAGGGAGTGATCAGGGATATGATGGTGGATCCAACTATTTGAGAGGCCTGGGTGGTTCTGATGGGAACTAGAGAATCAAGAACCAACTGATTACTTAAGGAATTGTGTCTTTATAGTAAAGATGATTTTAGTTATCTAACTTTTGATTTGTTTATGTGCTCATTCTTGATCTATTGAATGAAATCAAAAGAAGAAATGTTGAATCAATTTGTTCTCTGTTAAAACCAAAAAACACTCTAAATAAACTTAAATAAACCTAAACCCAAACCCAAACCAAAACCTAAAACTAACCTAACAAAACCTTAAACCACAAAGACTAAACCTAAAATAAACCAAAAAAAACTAAACCATAAATCCAACTCTAAACTTAAACCCTAAACCCAAAACCCTAAAAACCCTAAACCCCATAAACCCTAAAACCAAAACTTTAAACCTAAACTCATGTAATAAAGTAAAATAAACCTAAACCCTAAAACCTAATAAACCTAAACCTAAACCTAGTAAACATCTTTAATTTTTTGAATATTATTTGAAGCTCTATTTTTATTAACTAAATCATGAAAATACCTAGTATTCCTATCACCATCCCAATATACTTACTAGCAGCTTTTTTGGCATAAGTAAGTCTCTTCCATATTTTGGAAGTTAACAAGTTTGTCTTTTGCCTCAGTTAAGTCCTTAATCTTAGAAGGATCAAACATAATACAGATTTCAAGATCACAAACAAATTTTTCCATGTCTTTAATATTAGCAGAAAAGTTAGTAAAATAATGCTTGTTCCACCAACCCAAATTTTGTTTAAGTCTTTTAAGTTTAAACCAAAATCTATTCATCCCCATAATCAAATTATCAGGATGTAAATGAGCTTCCCAATTATTAGCCAAAACATCAAAAGAATCAATATGTTGAATTCACATGTTCTGAAATCTAAAAGGAGAGGATTTATGTAATCTATTAGAATTATCTTTAATAGAAACCAGAAGAGGAGCATGATCAGACAAGGTTCTACTTAAATGATTAATGAAGTAATAGGCCATTGAGTAATCCAATGAGTATTAAAAAGAATCCGGTCCAACCTTTGTCAAAGTCTAGAGTTTTCCCAAATATAATTAGAACCCTTAAAGCTAATATCAATCAAATTACAATCAAGGATCATATTGGAAAAATCTTCCATGGAATGAATATTGGGAGAGTAGCCACAACTTCATTTAGAAGAGAATAATATAGTACTGAAATCACAACCCATAAACAAATGTTTGTTAACTGAAGTAGCAAAATTCCTCAAATTATCCCAAAGAAGATTTCTATCAGATTTATAGTAGGATGCATAAACAAAAGAGCCCAAAACACAATAGTCATCATAAGAGATTTGAGCATTGACAACTTGTTGAAAATCATCAATAATAGAAACCTCAATGAAATTATTCCAGAAACACAAAATCTTATTACTAACATTAAAGAAAATTTTATTGAAGTTGGTCATTCTAGCAACATGGTTATTTTTTTTGCATAAATAAGAGACTCCAGAATAATAAGTAAATAAATATTATGAATGCGACAAAGATTTCTAATAAGATTATGAATAGAGAGGGTACCGATCCCTCTAACATTCCAAATAAATAAATTAATCATAAGTAAAATAAAATAGAGTTAAGGAAAGGTTAATTAAGAGTGGAGTGAGAGGCCACAATCGATCTAGTGATTTTGAACAATTTGGGAGAGTAAGTTTTAACACTTTTTTTCTTTTTAGCATGATAAGTTTGAAAACCATTTTTTTTCCCCTAGTGTCGTCATCAAGTTAGATTTAGTAACAGTGGTTACAAATTTAGGAGAATTCTCCAAGTGTTTGGAGGGGAGTTCACCCTCTTCTAAATCCATATTACGTTAAAAAGTAGGATTAACATGAATATCAAGATTAGAAATGAGAAATGGTGATGATTTATAATCATTTAAAGCACAAATACGGATCAAAAAATATTTTTAGCATGCTCACATCATTTAATCATTTAAATTTCATTTTCATCAATAAGGCATGTAAAGAATAGAATCAAAAGAAATAGAATCCTCTTCTAATAACTTTGAAAATTTATTATTCTTTGCATTAGAAATTTTCAAATTCAAAGAAGGAAAAAGAGGTAAATCATCCTTCCCATTTTGAAAATCAATAGAATTTATATAAACATTAGGAGCTGAAACTTGTTCAACAGGATTAACCCCGATATCCAAAGAATCAACCTCAATAATAGCCTTCTTACCATTCTTAGGATTTGTGGCTGATTTCTGAACATAAGTAGGGATTGGCTTATGGGTAGGAAACATTCTCTTTAGGAGGATTTCATTTTCTTTTAAGTGGGGATAGAGAATAAAACATTAGGAACTATGATGATCGTGAATTTTATAGTGGGAACAAAAAAATAAGAAGGTTTTCCAATTCATCCTTCTACGAATACCCATATTTTTTATAGCCAATCCAAACTTCCTTAGAGAATTTTTTAGTTATGTCTAATTCCACGAGGATCCGAGCCACAGAAGGGTGACATAGCTTAGCGGTCGCTTGGTAGAGTTGCAAAGGTCGACCAAATAAAGCCCCAACAAAAAAAAGCACATGATGGGTAACAAAATGAATGCAAATTTTAGGAAGAGATAACCACATAGGGACAATAGGAGATTCTTCCTTAATGTCAAAGAGGGATGACCACTTCAACAAATGCATTTGACAATTAAAGACATAATAAGAATGACATGAAAAAGTACATGAATAATCTAGATCATTAGAAAGTTGAATTAGGATATGCCGAGCGTCAATAAGACCAATCGAGAAAGCACCCATAATCTTGAGAATATGAAAAAATAATTGATCTTATCCAAATTCGAATGATGCAAATTTACCGACAACAAAAATTCAAATGGTTTTGCCAGCTTTTCAACATCCACATCAGATTACATTATGGTTAGAAAACCTCTAAAAGACATCAAAATGTGATTAACCAAATCAACAGTGGGAGAAGTCTTACCAGAGAGTGCTTCCTTAAAAGATTTAGTAGAAGAAGTAGCATTATGGCCACCAAGCCCCAAAGTGTCAGATGCCTTTGCTGAAGCATCCATAATTTGAGATAGAGCCTAAGGAATAGAACACACCACAGCCATGATCAATGATGAAGCATCATGCAAACGTCCAGATGTCATTCAGGACTTTGAATTTGTTAAAAAAGAAGGCCAAAGCCAAATAAATTCCAGTCGGGGATGCACCACCAAGAGGGATTCAAAAATCTCCAGAGAATGAGAGAGCTGGAGGGGAAAGGGTCGGGTTTTAAGTTTAGGTTTAGGGTTTATTTAGGTTTTATAGTTTAGATAGTAGGTTTAGGTTTAGTGGTTTAGTTTAGTGGTTTAGGGTGTGGTTTGTGGTAGGGTTTGAGGAGGATTTAGGTTTAGTGGTGTAGGTAGTCAGAGTGGTAGAGTTAGAGTTTAAGATTTTAGTTTTAAAATTAAGTAAACCCCAGTTTAGGTTTATTTAGTTTACTTTTATTTATTTTGTTTATTTTTTATTATGATTTAGGTTTTATTTTATTTAGTTTAATTTTTGTTTAGTTCAGTTTATTTTAGTTTCATTTTAAGTTTTTAGTTTTTTAAATTTAGTTTTAATTTTATATTTTTAGGTTTAGGATTTATTTTATTTTTATTTTAGGGTTTATGGTTTGGGTTTAGGGTTTAGTGGTTTTTTATATTTAGTTTTTAGGGTTAGGTTTTTTTTTTAATATTTTTTTTTTATTTTTTTTTCAATTTGAAATTTTATTAAATTAAGCAAACCAAGTAGGTTTAGGTTTATTTAGTTTATTTAGTTAATTTTATTTTATTTTTATTTTATTTTATTTAGTTTATTTATTTTAGGTTTATTTTATTTTATTTAGGTTTTTTTTATTTTAGTTAATTTTAAGTTTAGTTTATTTTTTTAGTTTAGTTTTATTTTTATTTTTTTTTAGGTTTAGGTTTTATTTTTTTATTTTAGGTTTAGGTTTAGGTTTTATTTTTATTTTTTAGGTTTAGGATTTTATTTTATTTTAGGTTTTTTATTATTTTTTTTAGTTTAGGTTTAGGTTCATTTTATTTTATTTTAATTTATTTAGATTTAGGTTTATTTTTAGGTTATTTTTATTTATTTAGTTTATTATTTTGAGTTTTTTTTTTAGTTTAGGGTTTAGTTTTAATTCATTTTATGTTTATTTTAAGGTTTATTTGATTTAGGTTTTATTTATTTTATTTATATTTTACTTTTAGGTTTAGTTTTATGTTTTAGGTTTTATTTTAGTTTAGTTTAAGTTTTATTTATTTTATTAGTTTATTTTTATTTTATTATTATTTATGTTTAGGTTTAGGTTTAGGTTTAGGTTCTAGTTTATTTTATTTTATTTTAAGTTTTATTTACTTTAGATTTAGGTTTTAGCTTTTAGGGTTTAGGTTTTAATAAGATAGGTTTTTATTTTTTTAGGGTTTAGGATTTAGGGTTTAGGGTTTAGGTTTTAGGGTGTAAGATTTAGGGTTTAATGTCTTACGATTTAAGGTTTAGGGTTTAGGGTTTAGTTCTAATGTTTAAGGTTTTGGGTTTAGGGTTTAGGGCTTAGGGTTTAGGTTTAAGAGCTAGGGTTCATGTTTTAGTTTAGGGTTTAGGGTTTTGGTTTTTTTTTTAATAGAGAACAAATTCATATTCAACATTTCTTCTTTTTGATTTCATCAACCAAGTAACACACCATGTTTTCTAAAATAGAAGAGACAACATAGAAAAAAATGAGCTCACATAGAGCAAATCAAAAACCCTAGATAACTAGAACTATCTTTACTATAAAGTCACAATTCCATAAGCAAAGAAATTGATCGTTTATTTCGCTTCCCATCAACCACCCGGCCTCTCAGTAGCGTGATCCACCATCATATCCTCGATCTCGCTTACCACCACCATACTGAACCTCCTCCTCCTCCGCCTCCATAACCACCATCGCCCACCATCACCTCCATATCCACCAAAGACCTCAGATCCGACTAACGAAGCCTATTTGTTTTGCTTTCACCGCCAGATCTAAATTGAGTCTGGTTGATGGTGATGTTCCTGCCATCAAGGTTTTGCCCATTCTTAGGGTTTAGGTTCTTTTTTAAGGGAAATTAGGAGAATATTATTGCCATGAAGAAAAAGTACAAAGTCCTAGGGGTAAATTTCTAAACTAATACTCAAAAGAGCCATAATAAGTCCTAAAGAGATAAACCCCTAACTATTACAATAATATAAAAAAATAAAGCAAAAGCAAAACCAAAGCATCAAGCAGATCCAGATAACAACACATCCACTAGGTCCTTTTGATTCCAAAGAAGATCAACGCAAGATTCTCCCAACCTATAAAAGAAATCTACAACATACTAATGAAAGGATGAGTACAATAAGCAAGCATAAAGAGTATGAGCAAAGAAAAGGAAAAGAAAGAAAAGTCTCAATTTAGTTATAATCATCTCAAGGAGCAACACTATGTAAGCATCAAACTTCTAAAGAAGGGTTACAATTACATATAGTGCTACTAGCCAAAAGAAGATAGGGAGGGAAACACCAAGGCCATCATTTCCAGCATACCTCTTATAGCCCATCATCCCAGGTCCATCATCTTGCAAGGCTGCAAACTCGTCCAAGCAGCAGACATAATAGCCAACCACAAAACCACCAAGACAAATAAGCCCAATAAGGCAAAAAAATCAACCAATCATCAGGGACAACATGTAGTAGGAACACCACCAAATCCACCACCAAAGAGTAATAGGAACATCAACGAAAGCAAGCATCATGACCTTAACAACACAAACAAGAGAAAACTAAGTCCAAAAAGAAAAAAACACAAGAGCTCATGTCCTCCACAAGTAAATAGGAAAGGCAACATGGCTATCAGCCAAACCTAAAAAAGGAAGCGTACCAAGAGAGGAGAACCATAGCGGGTAGCCAACCCGATGTCATGTAGAGCAAGAAAGAAAGGCCAAAACAACCACCCATCCATCCACCCAACCAACCAAAATAGCCAGCCAACATAGCCTCCCAGCCAACCACCACACCAGCAGAAAATTAAAATCTGTGAAAAGACCAACATCATCCATCATGCCAAAACCACCCAAGATAACCAAGAAAAGTGTAGAAGTAAATAGTAGCATCCACCAAAAATAAAGCTAGTATAAATTTTGATCTAGGTGAGGTGAATAGCTAACCAAAATCTAAATGATGCAAAGACCAGTAAGACAGATTAAAAGCCATCCATCAGGAGCAGTAGTAATACAACAGGAACACCACCAAAACCAACATCAAAAAGGAGGAGAAATATCAATGAGTGCAAGCATCATAACCATAGCCAAGTTAGGCACAAATACACCAAACCAAGTCACCAGATCTCAAAGAAAATAGCAATAAAACAACCATCAACCAACCCAAAATAATAACAAAAACAAAAGCAGCTACAACCAAGAGAGGAAGACAATTACAGGAAGAGGCCGAAACCACAACCAAAAGAAATAAACTCAAATCAGGAAAATTGATCACCAAAATCCAATCTGCAACAAAAGAAGAAATAACAGTCAACAAAAAACCTCCACCTTGCCAAATCTAATGCAAAATTAGACCACCAACATCCTCTTTGATTTGCCACCAACATAAGCGAATAATCAGCCAGCCAACAAACCCAGCTGGCCCACCTAGCCAGCCAACAATGCCACTTAGCCAACCACCATAGTAGAAGAAAATCCAACTCAATTAAAGAAGCAACCAGCCCAGAGATATGGCAAACCCCATAAATAAAATAATAGGCAACCCAAATGAAGTCACCAAAAACAACCACGAAATAATAATCACCCAGCCAAGCAAACAGTACCCACCAAGCTGAAGAAACCACAACAACCCAAGCAGAAAAAATAGGAACCACCCCGTAGCAACCACCAGGCCATCCCAAAAGCAAGAGCTCAAAAAAAAAACCTAGCATAGGCCCAAGAGTGAAAATAAGCAAATGGACACAACCTAAAGAGGGTTTAATAAAGGGGAACCAAAAGCAATGCCTCATCAAAAACAAACTAAAAAAACAAAGCTAAGAAAATTATAATCTGAGATAAGGTAATCTAGTGTTATCCAGATTAACCAAACACCTTAAAAGTTTAGGCAAATTTTGATTGTCAAATAAAGTGAAATCTGATAAGTTGGCACCTAAAGTAGCCAACAAATCAGCATAAGTATTACCTTCACGAAGGATATAGGAAATTTTATAACAAATTTGAGTAAGAAGAATTTTAGTATGATTGAGAAGATAAAATAAATAAGCAATTATTATTCTATTAGAGTTTAGCATGTCAGGAAGCAAGAGTGCATCAACTTCAATCTAGATGTTGAGGAAACCTTTATTCAAACAAATATCAATAGCTTTATTAACAGCCATAAGCTCAACATAGATAATAGAATAGGCTTTGTGAGGATAAGCAAAAGCAAAGATGACAGTACCTTTAGAATCCCTAAGAATACCACCATAGCCATATTTATTCAAAGCAACAGAACCATCAACATTCACTTTAATCAATTTTTCTTTGGGTTTGATCTAATGGATAATCCTAGATCTTTTATAAGAGTCAACATCAGGCAGAATCATACTCAAGTTTTAGCCATAAATTTATAGCCTCTAAAATGAATGTTACTAATAAGATTGGCATTAAACAAAGCATGAATTTTTTTCTTTAGTTCTAGCCAAGATCTTTTTATGGATCATAGGAATACCACAATATTTAGCATCATTTCTGTCCATCCAAATGAACTAGATAAGGGTAATAGCAACTAGAACTTTGATATGACCTTTCATAATTTTTTGGAAACAGACTTCAAGAAGTTGATATATGGAAAGAGAGCCATGAAAGTAGTTGGTATTAAATAAATCATCATTCCATAACCATAATTTAGAAGTAATAGCACCATTTACAAAACTCAACCACAACCTCTACCAAATCATTTATAATAATTAACTAGCATTTTTGAAAAAATTGTGTAGTGAAACCCTCGAACGAGCAACAAAATTTATGTTCATGCTATTAAGAACTATAAAAATTTCCTCTACATTAAGTATAATAGTAAGCAAATCATTGTCATTATTAGTTATAATAGAAGGAATCAAGTGCAATTTAGAGATAGCTTCATTAGAGAAACTCTTATTAAGCATATTTCTAAAGTAATTAATGGCTGAATTCTTAATATTATTATTCGCCATAATCCATTCTCCATTGTCATCTTTAATTTTTTGAATATTATTTAAAGCTCTCTTTTTATTAACTAAAGCACAGAAATATCTAGTATTTTTGTCACCATTCATAATATGTTTGCTAGTAGCTTTTGGCAATAAGTATCTTCCAAATTTTAAAATTAACAAGTTTATCTTTCATCTCAGTGAAGTCCTTAATCTTAGTAAGATCAGACATAACAGAGACTTCAAGATCACAAACTAATTTTTCCATTTCTTTGATATTAGCAAAATGGTTTTTAAAATAATGCTTGTTCCACCAACCTAGATTTTGTTTAAATCCTTTAAGCTTAAACCAAAATCTATTCATCCCCATACTTGAATTGTAAGGATGTAAGATAGTTTTCCAATTGTTAGCCACAACATTAAAGAAATCAATATCTGAATCCACATGTTCTGAAATCTAAAATGAGAGAAATTTTCTATTTAATTAGAGTTATCTTTAATAGAAACCAAAAGAGGAGCATGATCGAATAAAGTTCTGCTTAAATTATCGATTAAAGTAATAGGCCATTGAGTAATCCAGTATTAAAAGAATCGGTACAACCTTTGCCAAAGTCTAGAGTTTTTCCAAGTAAAATTTGAACCCTTAAAGCCAATATCAATCAAATTTCAATCAAGTATCATATTGGAAAATTCTTCCATTGAATGAATATTAGGAGAGCAACCACTGCTTCATTCATAAGAGAATAAAATAGTGTTGAAATCCCCACCAACAAACCAAGGTTTATTCATAGAGGTAGCAAAATTCCTCAAATTTTCCAAAGAAGATTTCTACCATCTATTACAAGATGCATAGATAAAAGAGCCTAAAAACATAATAGTCACCATAAGATATTTGACCATTGACAACTTGTTGAAAATCATCAAGAATAGAAACCTCCACAAAATTATTCCAAAACACCAAATTTAATTACTAACATTAGAGAAAAAATTATTGGAATTGATCATTCTAGCAACATGGTTAATTTTGTTTCCATGAATAAGAGGCTCTAAAACAATAAGTAAAGAAATATTATGAATACGATAAAGGTTTCTAATACGTATATGAATAGAGAGGTTACCAATCCCTCTAACATTCTAAACAAGAAAATTGAACATAAAGAAATAAAAAAGGGGTTAAGAGAAGGTTAATTAAGAGAGGAGAGGGAGGTCACAATAGATCTAGTGTTTTTGGACAATTTGGGAGGGAAGTTTTTAACATTCTTTTTCTTTTTAGGATGATAAGTTTGGAAACCATTTCCTTTTCCCATAGAATCATCATCCAAGAAGGATTTATCAACATTAGTCATAGATTTAGGGGAAATCTCCTATATAGAAGTGAGCTCTCCTTCTTCCAAGCCATTAGAATTTATTAAAGGCAAATGAGCTTCAGGTATAATAAGCGAGGGAGCCAAAACAAAATTATTAAGAAGGCAAGTGTGAACATCAAGCCCTTCTTCTTCAATACCTAGATTATTAGACAAAACCAAATCTTTTTTGAGAATTTAAATCATCCTAAACTAAAGTAAAGTTAGATTTTTTAAACTAAATATCATGATAAACCAAAGCCATAATCTCCATTGAATTCAAATGATGCATAACATTGATATCCTTATTAATATTTTCAATTTAAGCTTCATTTTTGTCAATCAAAATTGGTAAGGATGCATGGATCGACTTAGAGGAAAAAGAATCATCATCCAAAAGTTTAGAGAAATTATTATTTTCCATATTAGAAACCTTCAATTGCATAGAAAAAATAAGAGGTAAAATAGCCTTATTAAGAACATTCAATGAATCCTTTTTTTTTAATTAACTTTTTGATATTTAATAGTGGTCGACTTAGGGTTAGAAATAATAGTTTTCTTAACAAAAATTTTCTTTTTTAGGTGAGGATTCATAATGAAACATTCAAAATTATTATACACGTGGATTTTATAATGAGAACAAAAGATAGGGAAATTTTCAAAATCAACTTTCTGCATATAACTATAATTTTTTGATCCCAACCAGATCTCTTGGGGGTTGTTTCTTAGTAATATCCAATTCAACAAAGATTCTAGCCACAAAAGGTTGAGATTTTGTAGCCGTTGCCTGATCAATTTGCAACGGCTAACTAAATAAAGCACCCACAGTAAAGAGGAATTGATGATTAACGAAATGAATTTGCATATTTGGGAGAGAAATCCAAATCCAAAATGAATGGGGATTCTTCCCTAATATCAAATAATGGAGTCCATTTCAGCAACCTCATTTGATTGAAAACAAAATAAGAATGATGACAAAAAACACATGAGTAATCCAAATCATTCATTAACTGAATCAAAATATGGCAGGGATCAGTTAAACTAATCATTAAAGCACCCAAAAGTTTCAGACTATGAAGAAAGTGCAAATGTTTTCCAAATTCGGCCTACGAAGAGTAAACTTTCCAACCAAAGTGAATTCAAATGGCTTAGCAAGCTTTTTCACAATCAGATCAGAGCACATAATTGCAGGCATGGTTTGAAAAGAAGTCAAAATAAGATCCGTTCACACGAACAACTATCCTTACTAGTGAGAAGTCTTTGAATGATTTTGAAACACCAAAGCAAGGAAGTTGATGCCCTAGTAGGATCCATTGGATCCATGTTTCCCCATGGAATCATTAAAGATGAGCCTGCTATGATATCACTCAAGTAAAACATGAATCAGGCCAATTCGAAGGAATTCCAGTGAGAATCAAGGCAAACAATCATCAAGCATTAGCCAGAATGCCAAAAATGAAAGGGGAAAATGGGAACCACCAGAGCATGAGGTCAAGGGCTCGGTTGGTGGGTGGGTATGGTGCTGTGGATAAGGGGAAGAGACATAGTCAACGGGAGTTGATGACTCACGCTAATTAGGAATTTAGGGTTTAGGTTTACTTTTAATATTTAGGTTTATTTTTAGGTTTTAGGGTTTAGATTTAAAACCTAAACCTAAAGTAACTAAATAAATTTAAAAAACCTAAATCTTAAAATCTAATAAACTAAACCTAGGGTTAGGGTTTAGGGTTTAAGGTTTAGGCTTTAGGTTTAGGGTTTAGGGTTTAGGTTTAGGATTAGGGTTTTAGGTTTAGGGTTTAGCATTTAGGGTTTAGGGTTTAGGGTTTAGGGTTTAAGCTTAGGTTTAGGTTTAGGGTTTGAGTTTATTAGTTTAGTTATTTAGGATTTATTTTATTTTATTTATTTATTTTTAATTTAGTTTATTTATTTAGTTTATTTATTTTAGTTTAGGGTTTTATTTTAGTTTATTTTATTTAGGTTTAGGTTTAGGTTTACTTTTTATTGAGTTTATTTTATTTTATTTTAGGTATAGGTTTTATGTTTTAGGTTTAGGTTTAGGTTTAGTTTAGGATTTTAGGGTTTAGGGTTTGGGGCCAGGGTTTAGGGTTTGGGGCTAGGGTTTAGAGTTTAGAGTTTAAAGTTTAGGGTTTAGTGTTTAGGCTTTAGGGTTTAGGGGTTTTAGGGTTTAGGGTTTAGGGTTTAGAGTTTAGGGTTTTAGGTTTTGGGTTTTGGTCTTGGGTTTTGGGTTTTGGGTTTTGGGTTAGGGTTTAGGGTTTAGGGTTTAGGGTTTAGGGTTTAGGGTTGTAGGTTTAGGGTTTTGGGTTTTGGTTTAGGGTTAGTTTTAAGGTTTAGGGTTTAGGGTTAGTGTTTTTTTCATTTTTTTATTTTTATGGTTTAGGGTTTAGGGTTTAGGTTTTAGGTTTAGGGTTCAGGTTTTTGTGTAGGTTTATTTTTAAATTAAGTAAACTAGTAGGTTTATGTTTTTTTATTTATTAGATTTATTTTTTATTTATTTTAGTTTATTTTATTTTTTATTTTTATTTTGGTTTATTTTTTTAGATTATTTTATTTATTTTAGGTTTATTTATTTTAGTTTGTATTTTTTTTAGTTTATTTCTTTGGTTTAGGTTTAGGTTTATGTTCAATTTTTCAATTTAGTTTTATTTTTATTTTATATTTTAGGTTTAGGTTTTCTTTTTTATTTTTAGATTTAGGTTTAGGTCTTTTTTTATATTTTTTCAAGTTTAGATTTTAGGTTTTATTTTAGGTTTATTTTTTGGTTTTATTTTTTAGTTTAGGTTTAAATATATTTTTAGTTTATTTTATTTTATTTGGTTTAGGGTTTAGGTTTAGTTTATTTTAGCTTTAGGTTTAGGTTTTATTTATTTTAGTTTAGGTTTAGGTTTATTTTATTTTGTTTATTTTAGGTTTAGGTTTTATTTTTTATTTATTTTTAGGTTTATTTTTTAGGTTAAGGTTTTATTATTTTGATTATTTATTTTATTTTTCATTTACATTTTAGTTTATTTAGGTTTTTTTTTAATTTTGTTTAGGGTTTTATTTATTTTATTTTTATTTACTTTTTATTTTTTATTTTATTCTTTTTTTAGGTTTAGGTTTAGATTTAGGTTTAGGTTTAGGTTTAGGTTTAGGTTTTAGTTTAGGATTTTATTTTATTATTATTTTTTATTTAAGTTAAGGCTTTTTTACTTTTTTTTAGGCTTTGTTAAGTTGAGGTTTAGTTTTTAGGTTTTTAGGGTTTGGGGTTTAGGGTTTAGGGTTTAGAGCTAGAATTAGGGTTTTTTTATTTTTTTATTTTAAGGGTTTAGGATTTAGGGTTTAGAGCTAGGGTTAGGGTTTTTTTATTTTTTTATTTTAAGGGTTTAGGGTTTAGGGTTTAGGTTTTAGGTTTAGGGTTTAGGCTTTTGTTTAGGATTTAGGGTTTTTTTTTTTTTAATAGAGAACAAATTCAGATTTCATCAACCACAAAACAGACAAAGTTTTCTAAGATATCAGCAATGACATAGATTAAGAATGACCACGCATAGGCAAATCAAAAACCTTAGATAACTAGAGCTATCTCTACTATAAAGACAGATTCTAGAAGCAGCAAATCATATTGACCATTCTTCAATTTTTCAAATTCCTATACGAACCACGCCAACCTCTCGAGTAGCAGGATCCACCATCACATCCACGATCTCCCTCCGCCACCAACTTGATTGTAACCGTCTCCACCACCTCATAACCACCACTTGCTTGATCGGCACCTCCATATCCCGGCACCTCCAAATCCCCACCACCACTTGTGAAAATTGCGCCTTGCCTTCCTCTAGGCATCTAGTCCCTGTTTGAGGTGATGTTTAGTCCATCGGTTCGACATTCTTAGGGTTTAGGTTTAGGTTTATTTTATTTTAGGGATTAGGTTTACTTTTTAATTTATTTAGTTACTTTAGGTTTATGTTTAGGGTTTTGGGTTTAGGGTTTATGGTTTAGGGTTAAGGTTTAAGTTTTGGGTTTAGAGTTTAGGGTTTAACATCATAGGGTTTATGCTTTTCAGTTTTAGGGTGTAGGATTAAGGATTAGGGTTTAGGCTTTAGGTTTTAGGGTTTAGGGTTTAGTGTTTTTAGGGTTTAGGGTTGTAAGTTTAGTTTCATAAATTTTGGGTTTAGGGTTTAGGGTTTAGTGTTTATGGTTTAGGGTTTAAGGTTTAGGGTTTAGGATTTAGGGTTTAGGGTTTTTTTTTAAATTAAGTAAACTGATAGGTTTATATTTATTTAATTTACTTTAGGGTTTAGGGCTTAGGGTTTTAGGGTTTAGGGTTATAATTTTAGTTTTAGGGTTTAGGGTTTAAGGTTTAGGGTTTAGAGTTTAAGGTTTAAAGTTTTTAAAGGTTTAGGGTTTCGGGTTGTAGTTTTTCTATTATAGGTTTATGGTTTAGGGTTTAGGTTTAGTTTTAGGTTTTAGGGTTCTGGGTTAGGTTTTTATTTTTTTATTTTTTAGAGTTTAGGGTTTAGGGTTTAGGTTTCAATTTTAGGGTTCAGGTTTTTGTTTATGATTTATGATTTTTGTTTTCTTTATTTCAGATTCAATATTTCTTCTTTTCGATTTCATCAACTAAGTAACACACCAAGTTTCCTAAGACACAAGCGATGACATAAATAAAAAATGAGCACACATACAACAAAATAAAAACTGTAGATAACTAGAACCATCTCTACTATAAAGACACTGTTCTATAAGTAGCAGATCGGATCGGTGGTTCATCAGTTTCTTCAATTCCCATCGGAACCACCATGGCCTCTCGAGTAGCAAGATCCACCATCATATCCCTGATCTCTTCCTCCGCCACCACCATGATTGTAACCTTCATTGCTCCTTCTGGCTCCGTAACCATCACTGCTTTGATCAGCACCTCCATATCCAGCAGCACCTCCAAATCCCCACCACCACTGTGATAACCGCCGCCTCTACCTTCCCCTCCATTGCCAAATCTAGACTATCCTGGTTGACGGTGATGTTCCATCCATCAAGGTTCTGTCCATTCTTAGGGTTTAGGTTTAGGTTTAGGTTTATTTGGTTTTAGGGTTTAGGTTTATTTTTTGATTTATTTAGTTACTTTATTCACGGTTTTGGGTATAGGGTTTATTATTTAGGGTTAGGGTTTTGGGTTTAGAGTTTAGGGTTTAACATTTTAGGGTTTATGCTTTTAGGGTTTAGGGTGTAGGGTTAGGGATTAGGGTTTAGGCTTTAGGGTTTATGGTTTAGGATTTAGTGCTTTATAGGGTTTAGGGTTTATGGTTTAGGGTTTATGGTTTAGGGTTGTAGGTTTAGTGTCATAAGTTTTGGGTTTAGGGTTTAGGATTTATGGTTTAGGGTTTAGTGTTTAGGGTTTAGGGTTTTTTTAAAAATTAAGTAAATCGATAGGTTTAGGTTTATTTAGTTTAATTTAGTTTAGACTTAGGGTTTTAGGGTTTATGCTTTTAGTTTAAGTTTAGGTTGATTTTAGGTTTAGGGTTTAGGGTTTAGGCTTTAGGGTTTAGAGTTTAGGGTTTAGGGTTTCGGGCTATAGTTTTTCTATTGTAGGTTTAGGGCTTAGGTTTTTAGGGTTTATGCTTTTACAGTTTAAAGTTTAGGGATACAATTTTAGGTTTAGGGTTTAGGGTTTAGGCTTTAGGGTTTAGAGTATAGGGTTTAGGGTTTCGAGCTATAGTTTTTCTATTGTAGGTTTATGGTTTACGGTTTAGGTTTAGTTTTATGTTTTAGGGTTCTAGGTTAGGTTTTTCTATTTTTTATTTTTTATAGTTTAGTGTTTAGGGTTTAGGTTTCAATTTTAGGGTTCAAGTTTTTGTTTAGGGTTTATTATTTTTATTTTTTATGATAAAGAACAAATTCAAATTCAACATTTCTTCTTTTTGATTTTATCAACTAAGTAACACACCAAGTTTTTTAAGACACAAGCGATGACATAGATCAAAAATGAGCACGCATACAAAAAATTTAAAACTATAGATAACTAGAATCATCTCTACTATAAAGACATAGTTTTATAAGCAGTAGATTGGATCGGCGATTCTTTAGTTTCTTCAGTTCCCATCAGAACCACCATGACCTCTCGAGTAGCGAGATCCACCATCATATCCCCTATCTCTCTCTCTACCACCACCATGATTTAACCTTCATCGCTCCACCCGCCTCCATAACCACCACTGCTTCAATCAACACCTCTATATACATCAGCACCTCCAATTCCCCCTCCACCACGATAACCACCGCCTCTGCTTTCGCCTCCACTACCAGACTATCCCTGGTTAATGGCGATGTCCCATCTATCAAAGTTCTGACCATTCTTAGGGTTTAGGTTTAGGTTTAGGTTTATTTGGTTTTAGGGATTAGGTTTATTTTTAAACTTATTTAGTTACTTTAAGTTTATGTTTTTTGTTTAGGGTTTAGGGTTTATGGTTTAGGGTTGTAGGTTTAGGGTTTAGGGTTTAACATTTTAGGGTTTATGCTTTTAGGGTTTAGGTGTAGTGTTAGGGATTAGAGTTTAGGGTTTAGGGTTTAGTATTTTTTAAGGTTTAGGGTTTAGGGTTTAGGGTTGTAGGTTTAGGGTTGTAGGTTTAGTTTCATAAGTTTTGGGTTTAGGGTTTAGGTTTTAGGGTTTATGGTTTAGGGTTTAGTGTTTAGGGTTTAGGATTTAGGGTTTAGGGTTTTTTTAAATTAAGTAAACCGACAGGTTTAGGTTTATTTAGTTTACTTTAGGGTTTAGAGCTTAGGGTTTTAAGGTTTATGCTTTTACAATTTAGGGTTTAGGGTTATGATTTTAGGTTTAGGGTTTAGGGTTTAGAGTTTAGAGTTTAGAGTTTAGGGTTTAAGGTTTTTTTAGGGTTTAGGGTTTGAGTTGTAGGTTTGCTATTGTAGGTTTATGGTTTAGGGTTTAGGTTTAGTTTAGGTTTTAGGGTTGTGGGTTTGGTTTTTTTTTTTTAGAGTTTAGGATTCAGGGTTTAGGGTTTTGGGTTTAGGTTTCAATTTTAAGGTTCAAGTTTTTGTTTAGGGTCTATAATTTTTATTTTTTTTAATAAAAAATAAATTCAGATTCAACATTTCTTCTTTTTAATTTCATCAACTAAGTAACACACCAAGTTTTCTAAGATGCAAGCGATGACATAGATCAAAAATGAGCACACATATAATAAATCAAAAACTATAGAGAACTAGAACCGTCTCTACTATAAAGACACAGTTCTATAAGAAGCAGATCGGATCGGCGGTTCTTCAGTTTCTCCAGTTCCCATCAGAACCACCACCACCTCTCGAGTAGTGAGATCCACCATCATTTCCTTGATCTCTCCTTTCGCCACCACCACGGCTCCGTTGCTTCTCCCTCTTCCATAACCACCACTACTCAGACCTCCACCTCTATATCCACCAGCACCTCTAGATCCCCCACCACCACTGCGATGACCGCCACCTCCACCTTCACCTCCACCACCAAATGTAGACTATGCTTGGCTGACGGTGATGTTCTACCATCAAGGTTCTACCCATTCTTAAGTTTTAGGTTTAGGTTTAGGTTTATTAGGCTTTATGGTTTAAGTTTTTTTAAAAATTTATTTAGTTACTTTAGGTTTAGGTTTAGGTTTGGGGTTTATGGTTTGCTGTTTAGGGTTTAGATTTAGGGTTTAAGGTTTACAGTTTATGATTTAGGGTTTTGGTTTTAGGGTTTTGGGGTTAATGCTTTCAGGGTTTAGGTTTAGGGTTTAGCATTTAGGGTTTAGGGTTTTTTAGGTATAGACTTTTTGGTTTAGGATTTAGGGCTATAGGTTTAGGGTTATAAGTTTAGGTATAGGGTTTAGGGTTTAGGGTTTTAGGGTTTAAGCTTTTAGGGTTTAGGGTTCAAGGTTAGGGTTTAGGGTTTAGTTTTTAAGGTTTTTTAGGGCTTAGGGTTAGGGTTAAGGGCTTAGGGTTGAAGGTTTAGGGTTTAGAGTTTAGGATTTAGGATTTAGGGTTTAAGATTTGGTGTTTAGGATTTTATTTTTCTTTTGTAAATTAAGTAAACCATTAGGATTATGTTTATTTAGTTTATTATTTATTTATTTTAGTTTACTTTATTTTTATTTTTATTTAGATTTGTTTTTTATTTTTATTTCTTTTAATTTATTTATTTTAAGTTTATTTATTTTAGTTTAGCTTTTTTATTTTAGTTTATTCTTGGTTTAGGTTTAGGTTTATTTTTATTTTTTAGTTAAGTTTTATTATTATTTTATTTTTTAAGTTAAGGTTTTACTTTTTATTTTTAGGTTTAGGTTTAGGTTTTTATTTTAATTTTTTAGGTTAAGGTTATATGTTTTTATTTTAGGTTTATTTTTTGGTTTTATTTTTTAGTTTAGGTTTAGTTTTTTTTTTCACTTTATTTTATTTTATTTAGTTTAGGGTTTAGGTTTAGTTTATTTTAAGTTTAAGTTTAGGTTTTATTTATTTTAGTTTAGTTTATTTGAGTTTAGATTTAGGTTTAGATTTATTTTGTTTATTTTAGGTTTAGGTTTTTTTTATTACTTTATGGTTTAGATTTTATTTTTTATTTTTTATTTTTTGGTTTAATTATAATTAGGTTTTTATTTTATTTATTTTATTTAATTTTGGTTTAAGTATTTTTATTTATTTTATTTTAGGTTTTATTTAGTTTAGGTTTAGGTTTTTAGGTTTTTAGGGTTTAAGGTTTGGAGTTTAGGGTTTACGGTTTAGGGTTTAGGGTTTAGGGTTTGGGGTTTAGGGTTTAGGGCTATAGGTTTAGTGTTTAGGGTTAGTTTTAGGGATTAGGGTTTAAGGTTAAGGTTTTTTATTTTATTTTTATTTTTTTAGTTTTAAATTTTGTTTAATTAAGTAAACTAGTATGCATAGGTTTATTTAGTTTACTTAGTTTATTTTTTATTTATTCTATTTTATTTTATTTTATTTTTTTATTTAGGTTTATTTTTATTTTTATTTGGCTTAGTTTATTTATTTTAGGTTTATTTAATTTAGTTTAGGTTTTGATTTTAGTTTATTATTTAAGTTTAGGTTTATTTTTATTTTCATTTTATTTTTTGGGTTTAAGTTTTTTTTTTTTACATTTAGGTTTAGGTTTATATTTTATTTTCTTAGGATTAGGTTTTAGGTTTTTATTTTAGGTTTATTTATAGGTTTTATTTTTAAGTTTAGGTTTAGGTTTAGGTTTAGGTTTTATTTATTTTAGTTTAGTTTATTTTAGTTTAGGTTTAGCTTTATTTTATTTTTATTTTAGGTTTAGGTTTTTTTTAGTTTAGTGTTTATGTTTAATTTTTTATTTATTTGTAAGTTTTATTTATTTGTTTATTTTTTAGGTTTAATTATTTATTTAGATTTAATTTTATTTTATTTAGGTTTATTTTATTTTTATTTAAGTTTAGTTTTTATTTTATTTAGGTTTTTTATTTTTTAATTTAGTTTAGGTTTTTATTTATTTTATTTTAGTTTAGTTTTTATTTTTTATTTTTTATTTATTTATGTTTAGGTTTAAGCTTAGGTTTTAGTTTATGTTTAGTTTAATTTTATTTTTTTATTTTAATTTGGTTTAGGTTTTTTTATTTATTTTATTTTTAGGATTTATTTAGTTTATATTTTGGTTTATACTTTTTAGGGTTTAGGGTTTATGGTTTAGGGTTTAGGGTTTAGGGTTTGGGGTTTAGGGTTTAGGGTTTAAGGTTTCAGCTTTAAGATTTAGGGTTTAGGGTTTAGGGTTTAGGGTTTTTAGGGTTTATAATTTAGGGTTTGTGTTTTAGGTTTAGTGTTTATGTTTTAGTTTAGGGTTTAGGATCTTTTGGTTTTTTTTTACAGAGAAAAAATTAAGATTCAACATTTTTTCTTTTCTATTTCATCAACCAAATAACACACCAAGTTTTATAAGACACAAGCGATGACATAGATAAAAAATATGCATGCATAGAGCAAATCAAGAACCATAGATAGGTAAAATCATCTCTAGTGTGAAAAGACAGTTCCATAAGCAGCTGATCAGATCGGTTGTTCTTTAGTTTATCTTATTCCCATCAGAACCACCTCAGCCTCTCGAGTAGCTAGATCCACAATCATATCACCGATCTCTCCCTCCATAACCAGCATGGTTTAACCTTCATCACTCCTTCTACCTCGATAACCACCACTGCTCCAACCACCACTTCCATATCCACCAGTACCTCCAGATTCCCCAATGCCACGGTGATAACCGCCGCCTCTACCTTCGCCTCCACCGCTAGATCTAGACTAAGACTAGTTGACGGTGATGTTCCGGCCATCAAGGTTTTGCCCATTCTTAGGGTTTAGGTTTAGTTTTAGGTTTATTAGGTTTTAGGGTTTAAGTTTATTTTTTAATTTATTTAGTTACTTTAGGTTTAGGTTTAGGGATTGGGGTTTAGAGTTTAAGGATTAGGGTTAGGGTTTAAGGTTTAGGGTTTAAGGTTTAAGGTTTAGGGTTTTAGGGTTAATGCTTTTACTGTTTAGGGTTTAGGGTTTAGGATTTATGGTTTATGGCTTTTTTTTAAATTAAGTGAATCGGTAGGTTTAGGTTTATTTAGTTTATTTTTTATTTATTTAGTTTATTTTTTGTTACTTTTTAGGTTTATTTCTTATTTTTATTTAGTCTAGTTTATTTAGTTTAGGTTTATTTATTTTAATCGAAGTTTTCTTATTTTAGTTTAGTTTTTAGGTTTAGACTTTAGTTAAGGTTTATTTTTTAGTTGAGTTTTATTTTTATTTTATTTTCTAGGTTTAGGTTTTATTTATTTATTTTTAGGTTTAGGTTTAGGTTTTTATGTTATGTTCTTAGGTTTAAGTTTTAGGTTTTTATTTTAGGTTTATTTTTAGGTTTTATTTTTTAGTTTAGCTTTATTTTTAGTTTATTTTATTTTATTTAGTTTAGGTTTCGATTTAGGTTTAGTTTATTTTAGGTTTAGGTTTTGGTTTTATTTATTTTAGTGTAGTTTATTTTTGTTTAGGTTTAGGTTTTTTTTTAGTTTAGGGTTTAGGTTTAATTATTTATTTATTTTTAGGTTTATTTTCTTTTAGGTTTTTATTTAGTTTTTATTTTATTTTATTTTAGGCTTACTTTATTTTTATTTTATGTTTAGGTTTTTTTATTTAAGTTTTTTAATTTTTAGCTTTATATTATTTTTTAATTTAGTTTAGGTTTTTATTTATTTTATTTTAGTTTAGTTTTATTTTTATTTAATTTTATTTATTGGTTTAGGTTTAGGTTTAGGTTTAGGTTTAAGGTTTCTATGTTTTTTAATTTTGTTATTTTATTTAGGTTTAAATTTTTTATTTATTTTTTTAATGTTTCATTTAGTTTAGGTTTAGGTTTTTAGGTTTTTAGGGTTTAGGGTCTATGGTTTAGGGTCAAGGGTTTAGGGTTTAGGGTTTAGGGTTTAGGGTTTAGGGTTTAGGGTTGTAGGTTTTAGGGTTTGGGGTTTACGGTTTAGGGTTTAAGGTTTAGGGTTTAGGGTTTTAGGGTTTAGGGTTTAAGGTTTAGGGTTCGAGGGTTTAAGGTTTAGGGTTTAGGGTTGTAGGTTTAGGTTTAAGGTTTAGGGTTTGTTTTAGGGTTTAGGGTTAAATTTTATTTGTTTATTTCTTTTATGTAGGGTTTAGGGTTTAAGGTTCAGGGTTTTTTAAGGTTTAGGGTTTAGGGTTTAGGGTTTAGGGTTTATGGTTTTGGGTTTTGCACTTAGGGTTTAGGGTTTATGGTTAGCTTTAGGGTTGATGGTTTAGTGCTTAGGGTTTAGGGTTTAGTGTTTAGGTTTTTTTTAAATTAAGTAAACTAGTACGTTTAAGTTTATTTAGTTTATTTTTTTTATTTTAGATTTTTATTTTTTTATTTTTATTTATGTTTATTTTTCATTTTTACTTAGTTTAGTTTATTTATTTTAGTTTAGATTTTTATTTTAATTTTTTTTTTAAGCTTTAGTTTGTCATCTCTTAATTTAGTTTTATTTTATTTTTTTAGGTTTAAGTCTTTATTTTTATTTTTATTTTAGTCTTAGATCTTAGTTTTAATTTTATTTTAGGTTTAGGTTTTAAGTTTTATTTTATGTTTATTTTATGTTTTATTTTAATTTAGGTTTAGGTTGATTTTAGTTTTATTTTATTTTATTTTAGTCAGCTAGTTTAGTTTATTTATTTATTTTAAGTTTTTTGTTTTATTTATTTTAGTTTAGTTTATTTAATGTAGGTATAAGTTTATTGTAATTTTATTTTAGGTTTAGGTTTTTTTTTAGTTTGGGGTCTAGGTTTTTGTTTAGGGTTTTGTGATTTTGGTTTTTATTTTTTCAAATAGAGAACAAATTTAGATTCAACATTTCTTCTTTTCAATTTCATCAACCAAGTAACACACCAATTTTTTTAGGATAGAAGTGATGACATAGATTAAAAATGAGCACACATAAAGCAAATCAAAAACCTTGGATAACTAGAACAGTTTTTACTATAAAGACACAGCTACATAAATATCAGATCAGATTGATTGTTCTTCTGTTTCATTAGTGCCCATCAAGATCACCTCGACCTCTCGAGTTGTGGGATCCACCATCATATCTCAATCTCTCCCTCCGCCACCACAATGGCTGTATCCTCTATCGCTTCTCCCGCTTCCATGACCACCACTACTCTGAACACCACCTCCATATCCACCAGCACCTCAGATCCCCCACCACTACTATGATAATTACCACCTCTGCCTTTGCCTCCACCGCCATATCTAGATTGTTTCTGGCACGAAGGTTCTACCCTTTCTTAGGGTTTAGGTTTATTTTTTCATTTATTTAGTTACATTAGATTTAGGTTTAGGGTTTGGGATATTGGTTTTAGGTTAGGGAGGGTTTAGGTTTAGGTTAAGGTTTAGAGTTTAGGGTTTGGTTTAAGGTTTAAGTTTAAGGTTTAGTTTAGTTTAGGGTTTAGGGAGGGCAGGGTAGGTTTAGATTTAGTGTTTAGGGTTTAGGGTTTGGGGGTTTTAGGTTTAGGGTTTAGGTTTAGGTTCCAGGTCGGGTTTAGGTTTAGGGTTTATGGTTTAGGGTTTAGGGTGGGGCTCTGCTTAAGGTTTAGGTTTAGGAGTGAGTTTAGGGTTGGGGGTTTTAGGGTTTAAGCTTAGGGTAGGGTGGCCTGGTGGTCAGGCCCAGGGTTTAGGGTTTAGGGTTTATGGTGGTTTATGATTTAGGGTTGTTTTTGCTTTGTTTAGTTTAGTTTAGGATTTAGGGTGGGTTTAGGGTTTAGGGTTTTAAAAAGCAAACCAATAGTTTAGGTTTATATAATTTATTTTTTATTTATTTTAGTTTATATTATTTTTTATTTAGTTTAATTTATTTATTTTAGTTTTATTTATTTTAGTTTAGGTTTTTTATTTTAGTTTTTTTTGTTGAGGTTTAGGTTTATGTTTATTTTTTAGTTTTGTCTTATTTTTACTTTATTTATTAGGATTTGGTTTTATTTTTTATTTTTAAGTTCAGGTTTAGGTTTTTATTTTATTTTTTTAGGTTTTAGGTTTTTATTTTAGGTTTATTTTTACATTTTAATTTTTAGTTTACATTTAGGTTTAGTTTTAGTTTATTTTATTTTATTTAGTTTATGTTTAGGTTTAGATTTAGTTTATTTTAGGTTTAGGTTTATGATTTATTTATTTTAGTTTAGTTTATTTTATAGTCGGTTTTGTTTAATATTATTTTAATTTTAGGTTTAGGTTTTTTTATAGTTTAGGGTTTAGGGATTTGGTTTTTTTCTAGCAAAGAACAAATTCAAATTAAACATTTCTTCTTTTCTATTTCATCAACCAAGTAACACACCAAGTTTTTTAAGACATAAGTGATGACATAGATCAAAAATGAGCATGCATAGAGATAATCAAAAACCCTAGATAACTAGAACTGTCTCTACTATAAAGACACAGTTCCATAAGCAGCAGATCGGATCCGCCATTCTTCAGTTTCTCCAGTTCCCATCAAGACCACCCGGCCTCTCAAGTAGCGACATCCACCATCATATCCCCTATCTCTCTCTCTCTGCCACCACCACGGTTGTATCTTCCATCGCTTCTCCTACTACCATAACCATTTCTGCTCTGACCACCGCCTCCATATCCACTAGCACCTCCAAATCTCCCACCACCACTATGATAACCACTGCCTCTGCCTTCGCCTCCACCGCTAGATCTAGACTGAGCCTTGTTGACAGTGATGTTCTTGTTGTCAACGTTCTGCCCATTCTTAGCGTTTAGGTTTCGATTTAGGTCTATTAGGTTTTATGGTTTAGATTTAGGTTTTGGGGTTTAGGGTTTAGGGTTTAGGGTTTTAGTGTTTATGGTTTTAGTATTTAGGATTTAAGGCTTAAGGTTTTTTAGGTTTCAGGGTTTAGGGTTTATAGTTTTTTAGGTTTAAGGTGTTTTTAATTAAATAAACAAGTTGGTTAAGGTTTATTTAGTAAATTTAGCTTATATTTTATTTATTTTAGTTTGCTTTATTTTTTATTTTTATTTAGGTTTATTTTTTTAGTTTAAATTTATTCAGTTTATTAATTTTAGGTTTATTTAATTTAGTTTAAGTTTTTTATTTTAGTTTATTTTTTAGGTTTAGGTTTAGGTTTAGGTTTATTTATTAGTTGAGTTTTATTTATAAGTTTAGGTTTTTTTTAGGTTTAGGTTTAGGTTTATTTTTCTTTTTGGTTTAGGTTTTATTTTTTATTTATTTTTAGGTTTTATTTTTAGGTTTATCTTTTTGGTTTAGGATTTTATTTAGTTTTTATTTTATTTTATTTTAAGTTTATTTTATTTTATTTTATGTTTACTTTTTATTTTATTTAGATTTTTTATTTTTAGGTTTATTTTATTTTTTTAGTTTAGTTTAAGTTTTTATTAATTAAATTTTAGTTTATTTTTTTTTTTTAGGTTTAGGTTTTGGTTTTAGTTTAGGTTTTTATTTTATTTTATTATTTTATTATATTTAGGTTTAGGTTTTTTTACTTATTTTATTTTTAGGTTTTATTTAGTTTAAGTTTAGGTTTTTAGGTTTTTAAGGTTTTGGGGTTTAGAGTTTAGGGTACATGGTTTAGGTTTTATGGTTTTGGGGTTTAGGGTTTTATGCTTTATGGTTTAGGGCTTAGTTTATAGGGTTTAGGGTTTACGATTAGCTTTGGGTTTAGGGTTAGTTTAGGGTTTAGGCTTTAGGCTTTAGGGTTTAGGGTTTGGGGGGTAGTGTTGGTGGGAGGGTTAGGGTTAGGGTCACGATTTAGGTTTAGGATGAGATATAGGTTTAGGGTCAGCAGTGTAGGTGTGGTAGGGTTGGAAGGTCAGGGTTTAGGGTTTGGATTAGAATTTAGCTTTTAGGGTTTATGGTTTTTTTTATAAATTAATTAAACCGATAGGTTTAGGTTTATTTAGTTTATTTTTAATTATTTTAGTTTATTTTATTTATTTTTTTTATTTTTTTGTTTTATTTATTTTATTTTATGTTATTTTAGTTTATTTTATAGGTTTAGGTTAAGGTTTATGTTTATTTTTTAGTTTTATTTTATTTTTATTTTATTATTTAGGTTTAGGTTTTATTCTTTATTTTTAATTTTAAGAGTAAGTTTTTATGTTATTTTTTTGGGTTTAGGTTTTAGGTTCTTATTTTAGGTTTATTTTTATGTTTTATTTTTTAGTTTAGGTTTAGAATTAATTTTAGTTTATTTTCTTTTATGTTTATTTATTTTTGTTTAGGTTTTTTATTTTAGTTTTTTTTATTTAGGTTTAGGTTTAGGTTTATTTTTTAGTTTTGTTTTATTTTTATTTTATTTTTTATTTTTATTTTTTTTTATTTTTATATTTCGTAGTTTTTGTTTAGGTTTAGTTTTAGTTTATTTAATTTTATTTAGTTTAGGTTTAGGTTTAGGTTTAGTTTATTTTAGGTTGAGGTTTAGGTTTTATTTTTTTTAGTTTAGTTTATTTTTGTGTAAATTTAGTTTTATTTTATTTTTATTTTAGGTTTAGGGTTTTTTTTTAGTTTAGGGTTTAGGTTTTAGATTAGGGTTTAAGATTTTGGTATTTTTTTTCTAACAGAGAATAAATTCATATTGACCATTTCTTCTTTTTTATTTCATCAACCAAGTAACACGCCAAGTTTTTTTAGACACAAGTGATGACATAGATCAAAAATGAGCATGCATAGAGAAAATCAAAAACCCTAGATAAGTAGAATCGTCTCTACTGTAAAGACACAATTCCATAAGCAGCAGATCAGATCGGTCGTTCTTTAGTTTCTCCAGTTCTGATGAGGACCACCCCACCTTCTCGAGTTGCGGGATACACCATCATATCCCCAATCTCTCCCTCTGCCACCACCACGGTTGTATCCTTCATCGCTCCTCCCACCACCATAACCACCTCTACTCTGACCACCACCTCCATATCCACCAAAGAACTCAGATCCCCACCGACACGCCTCTTCCTTCGCCTCCACCGCCAGATCTAGACTGAGCCTTATTGACGATGATGTTCCTGCCATCAAGGATCTACCCATTTTTAGGGTTTAGGTTTAGGTCTAGAAGGTTTTAGGGTTTAGGTTTATTTTTTAATTTATTTAGCCCCTTTAGGTTTATGTTTAGGGTTTGGGGTTTAAGGTTTAGGGTTTAGCATTAGGGTTTAGGGTTTAGTGTTTAAAGTTTAGAGTTTTAGGGGTTAAGCTTTTAAGGTTTATGTTTTAGGGTTTAGGGTTTTTAAGTTTTAGGGTTTAGGGTTTAGGGTTTTTTAGGTTTTAGGTTTTAAGGTTTATGATTTTTTTAATTAAGTAAACAGGTTGGTTTAGATTTATTTAGTATATTTAGTTTATATTTTATTTATTTTAGTTTACTTTATTTTTTATTTTTATTTAGGTTTATTTTTTAATTTAATTTAGTTTAGTTTATTAATTTTAGGTTTATTTAATTTTGTTTCAGTTTTTTATTTTACTAAGTTTAGGCTTAGGTTTAGGTTTATTTATTAGTTGAGTTTTATTTATAGGTTTAGGTTTTTCTAAGGTTTAGGTTTAAGTTTTATTTTTCTTTTTGGTTTAGCTTTTATTTTTTATTTATTTATAGGTATTATTTTTAGGTTTATTTTTTAGGTTTAGGATTTTATTTAGTTTTTATTTTATTTTATTTTAGGTTTATTTTATTTTATTTTATGTTTAGTTTTTATTTTATTTAGGTTTTTTATTCTATGGTTTATTTTATTTTTTTAGTTTAGTTTAAGTTTTTATTAATTTTATTTTATTTTATGTTTAGGTTTAAGTTTTAGTTTAGGTTTTTATGATATTTTATTTTTTTATTTTATTTAGGTTTAGGTTTTTATATTTACTTTATTTTTAGGTTTTATTTAGTTAGCAGGTTTTAGGTTTTATTTAGGGTTTAGGGTTTAGGGTTTTGGGTTTAGGGTTTAGTTTATGGTTTAGGGTTAGTTTAGGCTTTAGGCTATGGTTTTTTTTAGGGTATGGTTTTAGTTTAGAGTTTAAGTTTTAGGGCTTTAGGGTTTTTTTAGCAGGGCCCAGTATATTAATTATTTAGGTTTATGGTTTAGATTTAGGGATCAGGTTTAGGTTGAAGGTTTAGTTAAGGTTTAGGTTGGTTTTAGTCCGGGTTTGGGGTTTAGGGATTAGTATTTAAGGTTTAGGCTTAGGGTTTAAGGTTTAGGGTTTTTTTTTAAAAAATTTTGTAAATCGATAGGTTTAGGTTTATTTAGTTTATTTTTTAATTATTTTAGTTTTTTTTATTTTTTAATTTTATTTTATTTTTTTTTGCTTAGTTTATTTTATTTTAGGTGTATTTCTTTAATTTAGGTTTTATTTTAGTTTATTTTAGGTTTAGGGTTTATCTTTTTATTTTATTTTATTATTTAAGTTTTGATTTTAGGATTTATTTTTTTATTTTAGGTTTAGGTTTTATTTTTTATTTTAAGTTTTGGTTTTAGGTTTTTATTTTAGGTTTATTTTTAGGTTTTAATTTTTTTTTCTTGTTTAGGTTTATTTCTAATTTATTTTATTTTATTTAGTTTAGGGTTTAGGTTTAAATTTTATTCATTTTAGTTTATTTTATTTTAGTTTTGGTTTAGGTTTATTTTATTTTGTTTATTTTAGGTTTAATTTTTTTTAGTTTAGGGTTTAGGTTTTATATTTTATTTTATTTTAGGTTTTATTTTTAGGTTTATTTTTTAGGTTTAGGATTTTATTTAGTTTTTATTTTATTTTATTTTATTATTATTTTATTTTTATTATACATTTGGGTTTTATTTTATTTAGGTTTTTTTATTTTTAGGTTTATTTTATTTTATTTTATTTTAGTTTTTATTTTTTAATTTATTTTTAGGTTTAGATTGAGGATTTAGTTTAGGTTTACATTTTATTTTATTTTAGTTAGGTTTATGTTATTTTATTTTTAGGTTTCATTTAGTTTAGGTTTAGGTTTTTAGGTTTTTATGGCTTTGGGTTTATGTTTTAGGGTTTAGAGTTTAGGGTTTAGTGTTTAGGGTTTAGGGTTTAGGGTTATAGGTTTTAGGGTTTAGTGTTTAGGGTTTATGGGTTTAGGGTTTAAGGTTTAGAATTTAGGGTTTAGGGTTTAGGGTAGAAAGGTTTAGGGTTTAAGGTTTAACGTTGTAGTTTTAATGTTTAGGGTTTATGGTTTAAATTAGGGTAATTTAGGGTTAGGGTTTTAATTTTTTTATTTATTTGTTTATTTAAAGTTTAGTTTAGGGTTTAGGTTTGGTTCATGATTTAGATTTAGGATGTGGATTTAGTCAGGTTGGGTAGTTTTAGTTAGGGTTTAGGACTAGGATTTAGGGTTTAGTTTTTCATTTAATTAAGCAAACCAATATGTATAGGTTTATTTAGTTTATTTTATTTATTTTAATCTATTTTATTTAGGTATGTTTTCCATTTAATTTAGTTTATTTAATACATTTATTTTTTTTAGTTTAGGTTTTATTTTATTTTTAAGAGTTTAGGTTTGTGGGTTTAGTGTTTAGTTAAATTTCTTTAGGGAGGGTTTAGGGTTTAGGTTTAGGGTTTAGGGAAGATTTAAAGGCAGGGTGTAGTAGGGTTTAGAAGTATTATTTTATTCTTTTATTTTTTATTTAGAATCCAGGATTAGGGTTTAGGATTTTGTGGAGGATTTAGGCAGTTTAAAAAGGATTTTGGGAGATTATTTAGGTTAGAGATTTAGGGTTTGGGATTTTGTTAAATTAAGCAAACCAGAGGTGAATTTAGTTATTTAGTTGATTTTATTTTAGCTTTTTATTTTATTATATTTAGGTATGTTTTATTTAGAGTTTATTTAATTTAGGTTTATTTATTTTAGTTTAGATTTTATTTTAGTTTATTTTAGGTTTAGGTTTAGGAGTTGGGTTTATGGAGGGTAGGTAGTTCAGTTTAGTTTTAGTTAGGGGCCCAAAGTGCAGGGGTTTAGTAGGTTTAGGGTTTAGTGTAGTTTATGGTTTTTGGTTTAAGTTTAGAGTTTAAGGACAACTTAGGTGGGGTATTTAGGATTTAGCTTTAGGGCTAGTTTTAGGTTTAGGGTTAGATCAGAGTTAAGTTTAGGTCCATCAAAAGAGTGGTAGGTCAAAAGTTTAGGTTTAGGGAGGATTTAGGAAGTTTAGGAAAGTCAGTGTCTTTAGGTGATCAGGGTTTAGGAGGTTTAGGATTTGGGTAGGGTTTAGAGGGTGGGAGAGGTTGGGTTTTAGAGTTTTTAAAATTGTATAGGATTAGTTTATTTAGTTTCATTTTAATTATTTTATTTTATTTTTTTATTTTATTTAAGTTTATTTTTTATTTTTCTTTAGTTTAATTTATTTATTTTAAGATTATTTATTTTAGTTTAGATTTTTTATTTTAGTTTAGTTTTTAGGTTTATGTTAATTTTTTGGTTTAGTTTTATTTTTGTTTTATTTTTTAGGTTTAGGTTTTATTTTTTATTTTAGCTTTAAGAGTATGTTTTTATTTTATTTTTTTTGGGTTTAGGTTTTAGGTATTTATTTTAGGTTTATTTTTATGTTTTATTTTTTAGTTTGGGTTTATGATTATTTTTAATTTATTTTCTTTTATATAGTTTAGGTTTTAGGTTTAGTTTATTTTAGGTTTAGGATTAGGTTTTATTTGTTTTAGTTTAGTATAGTTTAGTTTAGGTTTAGGTTTATTTTATTTTGTTTATTTTAGGATTAGGTTTATTTTAGTTTAGGGTTTAAATTTAATTTAATTTTTTTATTTTTAGGTTTATTTTTTAGGTTTAGGTTTTTATTTAGTTTTTATTTTATTTTATTTTTATTTTACATTTTGGGTTTTATTATATTTATGTCTTTTATTTTTAGGTTTATTTTATTTCTTACTTTAGTTTAGGTTTTGATTTATTTTATCTTAGTTTAATGTTTAGGTTTTGGTTTATTTTATCTTATCTTTTTTAGGTTTAGGATTTGTTTTTTAAAGTTTAGTGTTTAGGTTTTATTTTTTATTTATTTTTAGGTTTCATTTTTAAGATTGTTTTTTAGGTTTAGGTTTAGGTTTTTATTTTATTTTATTTTATTTTATTTCAGATTTATTTTATTTTTATTTTACATTTATTTTTTATTTTATTTTTATTTAACATTTGGGTGTTATTATATTTATGTTTCTTATTTTTAAGTTTATTATATTTTTTAGTTTAGTTTAGGTTTTGATTAATTACATTTTAGTTTAGTTTTTAATTTTTTACTTTATTTTTTTTTAGGTTTAGGTTTAGGTTTAGGTTTAAGTTTAGGGTTTAGTTTAGATTTTTATTTTATTTTATTTATTTTATCTTCTTTAGGCTTAGGTTTTTTTAAATTTTTTTATTTTTATGTTTTATTTAGTTTAGGTTTAGGTTTTTTGGTTTTTAGGGTTTAGGGTTTAGCATTTAGGGTTTAGGGTTTAGGAGGTTTAAGATGGTTTGGGTTGTAGTCAGGATTTATAGTTTAGTGTAGGGTTTAGGGTTTAGGGTTAGGGTTTGGTCCTGGTTTGGGTAGGTTTAGGATTTAGGTTTCATTTTATTTTATTTTATTTTATTATTTAAGGTTTAGGTTTAGGTAGAATTATTTAGTTAGTTAGGCTTAGGGTTTTGGGTTTAGGATTTTGGACATGGGTAGGATTTGGTTTAGGTTTAGGTTTTATCTATCTTTTTTGGGTTTAGGATTTTTAAAAGTTTAGTTTTAGGTTTTTTTATTTATTTTAGTTTAGGTTTAGGGTTTAGGTTTTATTTTAGGGTTTTTAGGTAGTTTAGGGTTTATGTTTAGTAATAGGTTTAGGATTATTTTAGGATTTAGGGTTTAGGATTTCTTGAATTAAGCAAACCAGAAGTTTAGGTTTATTTAGTTTATATTTTATTTTTTTATTTATATTTATTTTTTTTATTTTTGTTTGTATTATTTCCAATTTATTATTATTTAGTTTAATTTATTTATTGTAGGATTATTTATTTTAATTTAGGTTTTTTTACTTTTATTTTTTTGTTTAGCTTAAGATTATGTTTATTTTAAGTTTAGTTTTATATTAATTTTATTTTAGGTTTAGGTTTTATTTTTTTACTTTCTTGTTTGGTTTAAGTTTTAATTTTATTTATTTAGGTTTAGGTTTTAGTTATGTATTTTAGGTTTATTTTTAGGATTTATTTTTTAATTTAAGTTTAGGTTAATTTTTAGTTTATTTTATTTTATTTTGTTTAGGGTTTAGGTTTAGTTTATTTTAGGTTTTGGTTTAGGTTTTATTTATTTTAGTTTAGGTTTAGGTTTATTTTATTTTTTTTTTAGGGTCAATATTTTTTTAGTTTAATGTTTAGGTTTTATTTTTTGTTTATTTTTGATTTTATTTTTAGGTTTATTTTTTAGGTTAAGATTTTTATTTAGTTATTATTTTATTTTTATTTTACATTTAGTTTTTATTTTATTTAGGTTTTAAATTTTTAGGTTTAATTTTTTTTGTTTAGTTTAAATTTTATTTTATTTTATTTTAGTTTAATATATCTTTTTTATTTTATTTTTAGGTTTAGGTTTAGGTTTTAGTTTAGGTTTTTATTTTATTTTATTTTTTTAATTTAATTTATGTTTAGGTTTTTTTATATTATTTTATTTTTAGGTTTCATTAATTTAGGTTTTAGGTTTTAGGTTTTGGGTTCTTTAGGGTTTAGGGTTTAGTGCAGGGTCAGATTTATTTAGTGTTTTGGAGTTTGGTTTAGGGTTTAGGGTTTAGGGTTTTAGGATTTAGAGGTCAGGTTGTATAGGTTTGGGGTTTAGAATTTAGGGTTAGTTTATGGTTTAAGGTTTTCTTTTAATTTTTTTTTTTTTTATTTAGTTTTTTTTCAAATTAAGTAAACTACTGGTTTGGTTTTTATTTAATTTATTTTTATTTATTTTAGTTTATTTTATTTTATATCATTATTTAGGTTTTTTTATTTCTATTTAATTTAGTTTAGTTTATTTATTTTAGGTTTATTTATTTTACATTGGGATTTTTATTTTAGTTTATTTTTTATGTTTATGTTTAGGTTTAGGTTTATTATTTTGTTTAGTTTTATTCTTTTTTTGTTTTTGGTTTAGGTTTAGGATTTTATTTTATGTTTATTTTTAGGTTTTTTTTTAAGTTTAGGTTTAGGGTTATTTTTAGTTTATTTTATTTTATTTAGTTTCGGTTTAAGTTTAGGTTTAGTTTATTTTAGGTTTAGGTTTAGGTTTTAGTTATTTTAGTTTAGGTTTAGGTTTATTTCATTTTTATTTTAGGTTTAGGTTTTTTTAATGGTTTAATTTTTTTTTTATTTCTAGGTTTTATTTTTTTAATTTATTTTTTAGGTTTAGGTTTTTATTAAGTTTTTATTTTATTTTTATATTAAGTTTATTTCATTTTTATTTTAGGTTTAGTTTTTATTTTATTTAGTTTTTTATTTTTTAGATTAGTTTATGTTTTATTTGTTATATTTTTGTTTAGTTATTATTTTTTATTTTATTTTGTTTTTAGGTTTAGGTTTAAATTTAGGTTAACGTTAGGTTTAGCTTATTTATGTTTTATTTTTATTTTTTATTTTATTTTGTTTTTGGTTATTTATTTATTTTATTTTTATGTTATTTAGTTTAGGTTTAGCTTTTATTTTTAGGGTGGGTTTAGTGAGGGTAGAGTTTTAGGGTTTAGGGTTTAGGGTTTAGGTTTTAGGGTTTAGGGTTTAGAATTTAAGGTTTAGGGTTTTAGGGTTTAAGGTTTAGGGTTTAGGATTTTTTAGGGTTAAGGGTTTAGGGTTTATAGTTTTTAGGGTTTTAAGTTTAGGGTTTGGTGGTTATGTTTTAGGTTTAGGGTTCAGGTTTTGTTTAAGGTTTAAAGTTTTTTTTTTTTATTATCATTGAACAAATTTATATTCAATATTTCTTCATTTCGATTTCATCAACCAAGTAACACAGCAGGTTTTCTAAGACACAAGTGATGACATAGATAAAAAATGAGCACGCATAGAGAAAATCAAAAACCCTAGATAACTTGAACCGTCTATATTGTAAAGACGCAGTTCCATAAGCAGCAGATCAGATCGGTCATTCTTTAGTTTCTCTAGTTCCCTTCAGAACCACCCCGGCCTCTCGAGTAGTGGGATCCTCCATCATAGCCCCGCTCTCTCCCATCACCACCACCATAGTTGTAACCTCTATCACTCTTTTGACCTCTGTAACCACCACTGCTCTGACCACCACCTCCATATCCACCAGCTCACCCACAACCACTATGATAACCACTGCCTCCTCCTTCGCTTCCACTGCCAGATCTAGACTAAGCCTGGTTGACAATGATGTTCCTGTTGTTAAGGTTCTTCCCATTCTTAGGGTTTAGGTTTAGGTTTAAGTTTATTAGGTTTTACGGTTTAGGTTTATTTTTAAATTTAGTTACTTGAGGGTTTAGGTTTGTTTTAGGGTTTAGATTTAGGTGGGGGTTTATTTAGGGTTTATAGGGTTTATGGTTTAGGTGGTATAGGGTTTGGGTTTAGAGTAGGTTTAAGTTTAGGGTTTAAGGCTGAGAGTTTAGGGGGGTTTAGGATAGGTTTAAGGGTTTTTTTATAAATTAAGTAAAATAATAGGTTTAGTTTTATTTACTATTTTATTTTTATTTTATTTTATTTATTTTTTATTTTTATTTATGTTTATTTTATTTATTTATTTAGGCTTTATTTGAGTTAATTTTTTAGGAGTCACGTTTAGGTTTATTCTTTAGAGTTGTATTTTATTTTATTTTTAGCTTTAAGTTTTTTTTTATTTTAGGTTTAGGTTTAGGTTTTATTTTATTAATTTAGGTTTAGGTTTTAGGTTTTATTTTTATTTTAGGTTTTATTTTTAGTTTAGGTTTATTTTAGTTTATTTTATTTTATTTAGTTTAGGTTTATTTTTATATTCATTTTTTTAGTTTAGTTTTAGTTTTTTTATATTATTTGTTTATTTTATTTTATTTTAGGTTTAGGTTTTATTTTAGGGTTTAGGTTTTATTTTTATTTATTTTAAGGTTTATTTTTTTAGGTTTTATTTCATTTTTTTTATTTTGTTTTTTATTTTACATTTAGTATTTATTATTTATTTTATTTAGGTTTATTTTATTTTAGCTTAGTTTAGGTTTTTAATTATTTTATTTTAGTTAATTTTTTTTTTAAGTTTAGGTTTAGAATTTAGTTTAGGTTTTATTTTATTTTATTTTATTTAGGTTGAGGTTTTCAGTTTGTTAGGATTAGGGTTTAGGGTTTGTCATGGTTTAGGTGGGGTTTAAACATTTGGGGGTGGTTAACCCCAGGTTAAGGGTTTGTTTAGGGTTTAGGGTTTAGTGGTTTAGGTTTTGTGGTTTAGGGTTTTAGGTTTAGGTAGGGGTTAGTTTTGTGCAGGTGTAGTTTAATTTAGGGTTTAGGGTTTTTTTTTTTAAAAAAAAAATATTAAGTAAACTGGTAGGTTTAAGTTTATTTAGTTTATTTTCTATTTATTTTGGTTTATTTTATTTTTTATTTTCATTTAGGTTTATTCTCTATTTTTATTTAGTTTAGTTTATTTATTTTAGCTTTATTTACTTTAGTTTAGTTTTTTTATTTTAGTTTATTTTTTTGGTTTAGGTTTATGTTTATTTTTTAATTTAGTTTTATTTTTATTTTAGTTTTTCAGTTTAGGGTTTATTTTTTTTTGTGAGGTTTAGGATTACATTTTTATTTAATTTTTTTCGGTTTATGTTTATGGTTTTTTTTAACAATGAACAAATTTAGATTCAGCATTTCTTCTTTTCAATTTCATCAACCAAGTAAAAAAGGGAAGTGAGGTAATCAAATGACCTCCTTGGGGCTAGCTAAAGCCATGTGTTTTCGGGATGTCCAGACTATATACCCGTTACCATTCAATCTTATATAAATCAACACATGAATAGAGGAAAGAGAACTCAACATTCATACACTTAAGCTATAAGAACAAGCATTTCTTGTTTATTTATAACTAGCATCATAACACATATTATTATTCATTTATAAGATTTTGAAAAATACATTTAGATTTAATAGTGATAATAGCCACGCATATGTTAAATTAAATCAACACATGCAAGCTTACATAAAGTAAATCAATTTTATTTTACATGATTTTGAAAAGATGGATGCCTGAATTCAAATGGCATACCAAATTTAACATGATTGGAAAGATGACAATCAAATATAAGCATGTGATTCATTCAACCAAACTAGTTATTAAGGATAATAAAAACAAATAAAATTATTTGAAGCAAACCAAAGCATTTTTTTCTAATTAAGTTTTTGATTTAATTTGATTTAAAGAGGAAAAGAGAAATCATCACTTCTTATTTTAAACCCTTTCCCACATTAGTGATTTGATCTAATTTAAGGAAATGTAATTAAGTTAATTTTATGGGTTAATCAAGTTGAAACCTTAATTAGATGAATTAATTATCCTTACCTATGTCACCTTAAAGTAATTAACTAAATAATTATGAGCCAACATGATATGCATGAAAATAAACTTGCATCCTAGGAAGGAATGCGCGGCGACACATTTTTTTGTCCATCACCATCTAAGATTGGATGGATTAATCCCACGCGGATTTAAATCGATCGATCTAGTGGATTTAATCACAACCATCTACTCAAATCATGCGGAACAGACGATGTCTGATCTAACATCATGCAAGTGAGGGAGAATGGAGTCCATCCGCCATTGCTCACTTGATTCGAGCTTACTTGAGCTCGGATCAACTCCTAAAGGATCTCACACCTTCATAGCATAGATCGGAAGGGATCCAATAGTAAAGATCACATGAGATGCAAGTTTTCTTCAAAAAGCTCCAACCCAGTTTTAGCTAAGGATCAGTTTTAGAAGTCTACCTCGCCGAAGCTCAAGACCGGCGGCTCAAACAATTGAAGAAGCTTCATCTAGTAAAGACGAAGCCCTGTTGAGCAATAATTGGATCAATTCCTTGACGTTCACTTGAAAGGTAATGAACTAATGATTTGGAGCTCAGCTTTGATCGAAGTCCCACCTCCAGTGCTTGACAAGCTTGAGAGATGATTCGTTCTTGCTCAATGAGGCCTAGAGAAATGGGAGTGCCATGTTTCGGGATGGACGGGAATGGCATTTTTTGATCGAGGAACGAGCTTGAGAGCTTAAGGATTGGATTTAACAGATCATCTTGGGTAGCTAGGGCTTTGAGGAATGATTTTTTTGCATGTGTTTGAGTGGAAATGAGGGGGTGTATAACCCCCTTCATCTTGATTGGTGGATGTTTGGTTTCTATCATCGACCATCTCAAGTGGGTGGGGTGGAAGGAAGTGAGTTGGCTCGTCTTGGTTGGTTGAAGGTGTGGAGGTGGCTTCCAAGAAGGAATCATGGGTGTCCTATGGGTTTTAAATGCTGTAATGAAGAGGGTACGGTGATTTCACCTCCCATGGGTCATGGCTGACCCAACCACCCCTTGGGTAAGGATAGTGTCCTAGCTTAGGTGGACCATTGGGAGATTACCAAGTGGCCAAGGAATGGGTGATTTGTCTCATGTGATTCCCTTGACCCAAGAGTAGAATGATCATTTGGCATTTGATTTGACAAATTTGAAATGATCCAAAAGTGGGTTAGCCCAAATTTCAAGTCAATTGGAGTTGATTTGGCTCAATTTGACTCATTTAGGTCAAATTGGGTTAGGTTGAGTCAAGTTGACCAATTGGTCAAATTGGGTCAAACCAAGGGTTAGGTCAAGTTCATATGATCATTTGAGATGTTTTGGTTCAATTGGTTTGGTTTAGTTTGGCTTAGATTTGATTTTGGCTCATTTGAATTCATTTGGGTCAAATGGATTAAGTTCACCAATTTGACCAAATTGGCTTGGGTTGGGTGTTGGTTTAGGTTTAGTTGAACAATTATAGATGGTTTTAGGCTTTAGTTTCAATTAATTTTGATTTCGTTTTGAGTTAGGCCAACTTGAACCTTTAGGTAAAAGGGCTAAGTAGGTCAATTTGGTTCAATTGGGTCTAATCTTGGCCTTGGTCAAGTTCAACAATCAATTTGGAATAAACTTGAGCCATTGATTGCAATAAATTTGGTTTATATTTTTATTTTACCCATTTGGTCTTTTATGTCAATTTGGGTCAACTTGGGTCAAGAGGGCTAATTGGATTTGGTTTGATTCAATTGAAGGTCAAGTCATATTCAAATATTGATTTTGATTTAGTATGAATCATTGGTTTTATGGGATTTGGCTTATGTTACAATTTGGCTAGTTTGGGTTCATATGGGTTAAGGGGTTGACTTGGTCAAATGATGAAGTTGACTTGGTTTGACCCTATTTATGATAATTGATCAACATAGGGTGATCAACAATCGTGATGGGAGGTTTTGATAGGCTTGGTTCAATCCAATTTGGGTAGGATTATAACTTGGCTAAAATAGGTCAAATTGGCCACTTTGGGTCAAGTGAACCAATCGAGTTTAGTTGGCTTGATTTTGGGTTGAGTTTGATTTATTTGAGTTTATATATGGATTTGGGATTGATATATAAATTCAATTGCAATTGGCTTGGGTTCAAAAGGGTTTTGGTTCATTTGTACAGTTCAAGTCAAAAGGGTTAAGTTGGGTTTGACTTGGGTTATTTTTGGTTTTGCTTGATGATTGTAGAATTCATTTATATTTGTGAACATGATCGAAGGTATGAGTGATTCATGAGAAAATCAATTGAATTTGGGTTTTGGAATGAAAGAATTTGGCTAAGTCCATCGAGTTGTGTCATGTGACATAGGTTTGGATTTTGATTTGGTTTGATTTAGTTTTGATGATTTAAATGTATATTTCATTTAAATTTGTGAAAATGATTGAAAATATGATTGATTTGTGAGAAAATCATTGAGTTTAACTTGATTTGGATTAAGATTTGGCTAAGTCCATGGGATAGGTCATATATGGCTTAGGAAGGGTTTTGATTTAATTTGATTTAGTTTGATTTAGTTTTGTTCATTTGAATGTAGATTTGATTTATATTTAGTAAGATGATTGAAGATATAAATTGATTATGAGAAAATCAATTTATTTTGGATTGATTTGCATTATGATAACTCCATAGGATAGGTGTATGGAAGGGTTTCAAGTTTGGATTTGATCATGGGCTTCAATCATTTGATTTTGGAATTTATGTTTGGATTTGAATTTGAATTTGAATTTGATGTTTGAATTGAACTTGAGATTTGGTTTGAGAAGGTGAACTTGGATTGGATTTGGGTTGTAGGGTAAGTAGATTATCCTAATCCTTAAGGCATAACTTAATCCTATGGTTAACCCTTCTAAGTCATTAGGCTTAGGTTAAGTGTTTACCTAATTATTAGAAGTGTCTTATGACTAGGGAAATCTTAGTTTCTAGAAGACTCTTAAGTCCAAGATGGGAAGATTGAATCTGCACTCCAAAAGTGAGGTCAACAGGCCTTAGGCTCCATAGTGTTGCCCTTGGAGATAGATGATTGGAAGACCGAAGCTAAGTTTCACATTATAGACTCAGATACATCTTTTAACTCTTTGCTTGGAGAATATGGATGCATGAGAACAACATAGTTCCATCCTCTCTACATCAGTGTATGAAGTTTGTGAGAGGTGGGATCGTCCACCATGTCAAAGGAGATCTAAAGCCATTTATAGTTCACGAGGTCGGCATATATGAAGATGCAGCTTACTAACTCCTTAAAATCAACAAGTCTATTCTCATGAACTTGGCCAAAGTTTAAAAATAAAAGAAAATGAAAAAGAAAAAGAAAATGAAAAAGAAATAGAAAAAGAAAAAGAAAAGAAAAGTGAAAATGAAAAAGAAAATAAAATGGAGTGGAGATAGACTTGGAGGAGGAAGTGGTGCCTGACATTTGATTCCACCCATAGTTTGTTACACCATTCGAATATATGTGTAGAATGATCTGACCTCCACCAGGCAGAGGAAGAGGCTAATTCAGAGGCAGTCTCAGGGGTGGAAAATCTCATTATTGGCCATCCAATAGAAGATATGTCCCAGCTACCAAGAGTACACTTGCAATCCATATAGACCTAGAATCTAGTTCATAGGATGAGTCTTATATGGTTAGCACACTAGCCAACTCTTCTCAGCAGTAGATTCCCTTGGAGGTGACACTTGAGCTATATATAGCGATGAAGACTGGGCTTAAAAGTAAAGCATAATTGTATCCAATTCTATATGTGAAATAGTCAGGCATCAGTTGGGAACTTTAGCTCTAACCCCACATTGCTCTCAAAAAGCTGAGGGTTTGGTAGTTAAGGAAGCCCTTATGTCATCCACACATGTGAAGACTCTGAGGTTCTTTTTGGAAGCATCATCCTCAAGTCTAGAAGTTGATATAGAACTTGAGGATGATTCATATAAAGATTTAATAGAATTACCTTTTGATTGGTACTTGCCTTGTGTTCATAATTTAGCAAAGGAAGCGTTAATCCCACATACTTGGTCAAAGCACAGGTCAGAATACTTCAAAAGAATACAGAAGAACAAATTCAAGAGTTCTCAATCAAGACCAGGACTAGGATTCGATATAGTGGGTCCAGTCAATGATGATGATTACTGTTTAGTCACCACCAATCATTTGGAATATGATAGATTCTTTCAAAATCACATTAACTCATATGAGGAGCTGTGCTTAGAAAATTCATATGATTCAGATGATTTCAAAAACATAGATGCACCGACAGAGTTCAAAGAAGAGATCAAGTCAACCATCGATGAGCTCAAGGAAATCAACTTAGGAACTGAAGAAGGTCCACGCTCCTGACATACACTAGTTGTTTGTTGAGTGAAATTGAAACCAATGACTTAGTTAGACTATTGACTAAGTTTAAGGGCTGCTTTGCATGGAGTTATGATGAGATGCATGGATTGGCTCCTAACGTAGAGATCCATAAATTAGCAATAGAACTACGCTAATCTTGTCAAGCAAGCTCCTAGACGCATGCCATTAGACATAGAACAATAGGTCATTTATGAAGTCAAGAAACTAATGGATGTTGGCTTTTTTTGGTAAGAAAAATACCCTACCTTGTTAGCTATCATCATCCTAGTTAAGAAGAATATTGGCCAAATTCACATATGCATTGGTTTTAAGGATTTAAAAAAGGCATGTCAAAAAGATGAATTTCTACTACCAATCCCGAAGCTGATGGTGGATATTGCCTCATCTCATGCAATCTTCTCTTTCATAGATGGCTCATCTGGATATAACCAAATAAAGATGGTTAATAAAGATGAAAGAAACACTTCTTTTAGAACCCTTGGAATCTATTACTATAAGGTCATACCTTTAGCCTTAGAAATACCGTTGCTACATACCAGTGGGCTATGACTCAAATCTTCGATGAACTCATTCATCATCAAGTTGAGTGCTATGTCGATGATCTCGTGGTCAAAAGTAGAGAAAAGGAAGACCATCTCTTTGACTTGAGAGTAGTTTTCAAATAGTTATGATAATTTAACCTCAAAATGAACCCCCTAAGTGTGCACTCAGAGTAGCTTCAAAGAAATTCCTTGGGTTTATTGTCCGACACTAGAGAATCAAAATTGATTCGAAGAAGATCAAGGCGATATTAGAAATGCCACTCCTAAAAGTTTAACTCAACTCAGATCATTCCAAGGGCGGTTGGCGTATCTAAGATGCTTTATATCCAACCTATCGGGAAGATGTTAGCCATTCTTAACACTTGGATGCCAAGTTTGGGATGACAAGTGTGAACATGCCTTCAAAGAAATCAAGCATTACCTGATGATCTGTTAGTTCTAGCAGCCCCTATCCCGGAAAAGCCTCTCATACTTTACACTATTGCATTAGATGACTCCATTGTTGCTTTGTTGGCCCAAGCCAATGACAAAGGGATGGAAAATGCAATCTACTACCTCAGCCATCGTCTAATCCCTGTTGAGGCTAATTATCTAGCCATTAAGAAGCATTACCTAATTTTCATCTTTGCATCCCAAAAGCTATAGTACTACATGCTTCCTCATAAGGTGAACTTAATCTCTAAAAGAAATCCACTATAATATCTCATGACATGGATGACACTATCCAAATGGTTAGCACGATGGTCCATGATCCTCTGTAGTTTGACATTACCTTTATACCCCTCGTGCGGTGAAAGGATAGGTTCTAGTGGATTTTTTAGCAGCACACCCACATCCTACTGACTCTTTGCTTAGTGATGATCTCCCTAATGAATAAATCATGAACTTAGGGACACTAGGATTCACTTGGGAGATTTACTTTGATGGTGTGGCTTCTTCTCAAAGAAGGCAATCACAATCTACTATTCCATGAAAAATAGGGATAGGAATACTTCTCTTAACTCTGGACTGCAATGTTATGAGATTATCATATCATTTGTCCAATCCTTGCACCAACAATGAAGCTGAATATGAGGCACTAATTGCCAGTCTAGAGTTAGCCCTTACTATAAGCATCCAGAACATCAACATATTCAAGGATTCTCAGCTAGTTATCAACCAAATCATTGGGTCATGTAAGGTTATAAAGCCCAAGCTCCATGACTACCATAAGTACACCATGGAGTTGTTGGCCCAAATCCAGAGGTTACCATTTATAAGATTCCTCGAGGAGAGAACTTCATAGCATATGCTTTAGCCAAGCTAACCAAGGAGTTGGCATGTTAGGATGAGCACGTATCAATAAAGGTCTAAAATAGACAAGTCTCAACCTTTATTGATATTGAAATCATCAAAAAGTACTCTCTTGAAGGGGAGGTTGCCATTGCCAAAAAGGTTAAGGAGTTAGATTAGAGACAACCATTCATGGGTTACCTAAATAAAGGCAAACTACCTTAAGAGAAGTCCCAAGCCCATCAGATGAAGCAGAGAGTACTTTCCTACACTCTCGTGGGTGGTGTCTTGTACTGATGGTCTTTCTATCATATGTGGTTACATTGTTTATACAAGCACAAAAACCATAAGATCATGACCGATGGTCATTGATTCATCTTAGCTGCCACTGGCTACTTTTCCAAATGGGGGAAGGCAATTCTTCTCAGAGAGGTCAAATCTCAGCATATATTAAAGATATTCTACCATTAACTACTCGAGGGTAAACGGCTTAGCAGAAGCCATCAACAAAACTCACATCCAAATACCGAAGAAAACACTCGGCAATAATAAGAGATAGTGGCATGAGCATTTAGTTGAAGCCTTGTGGGCCTACCGTACGACATATAGAACTCCAACTCAATCTACTAATATTTCCTTAGTGTATGGGTCCGAAGCCATTCTACCATTAGAAGTCAAACTCCCACCACTAAGAATAGATGTGGGTAGCAAGATCACAATAGAATAGTATGCCAAGTTGTGGTTAGAACAGCTCGAAGGTTTGGAGGAGAGACACCTACAGGCATGCCAAAACCTTGAGTTATACAAAGCTAAAATGATTCAAGCTCATAACAAGTTGGTCTATGCTAGAGCTTTCTGAGTAGGAGAGCTTAATTTAGTTCAAAGGAGACTGATTATTGCCCGTCGTAAGATGTGAGACAAGTTTGAACCCACTTGGGAAGGCCCTATTGTCATAGAGAAGGCCTACCAAGGAGGATCTTATTAGTTTATTAATAAGCACCCAATGCTTCCAATCAATGGCCTCTACTTAAAGAAATATTATAAATTATATCTAAAAATAATTATCATCAATGAAAATTCCATTTTGAATTCAATCTCTTCCATGTTGAAAGTATTCTTGTTTGCGAATCCACCATGATGAGTTTAGGGTAGGTGTAAGGAACCTGAATAGCATCCTATCCTTCATCGACACAACACAAAAAAAACTACACACAAATAAATAAAACAAGCACATATCTTTTATCTCAGTCTATTCTAGGTTGAGATATCACCCCAATGATAATCACTTAGTAGTTGCTCTAGGTTGGACTGACATGCTACCCTACTAGTGTGTCACCCCAGTGGTCTTCTTGCTTGGAAGATGTAAGTCTGTTATATTTTCCATCCTTACTTGGCCACTACACATTGATAAGCACCTTAATAGTTTGGTAGGCCTTATTATTTGGCCAGTAAGCTACCTCATGTTAGCTTTATTTAAAAGGATGTGAGCCTACTACACTTTCTTCTTGGATTAGCCTTCATGCACTATCTGGGTAGAGTATATTTGAGGTTTAGGATAAGTCGCTAACTCCTTCCCTCTTGATTGCTTCAAGTTTGGGTCCAGTCCTTCTTCAGGGCTCCCCACTTAGTAGTCACTCTACGTCTAACAACATCTGTCCTGCCAATGACAGACTATCCCGATGATCAATTCTGCTTGGAAAGTTGTAAGCCTACATGCTTTATTTCTAGATTGATCATTGCACACCGACGAGCACCTTAGATTGGTTGGTTCTTACTATGCTGATGGATACACCACTCATGTTGTGGATACACCTTAGGTTGGTTGGTCTCGCACCTTAGGATACACCACTCATGGCAGATGTAAGTCTCTATGCTTTCACCTTGAGTTGGCCACCATACACCTATAGGCTTTCTTTTCTCGGGCTCAGAATAATGCCCCTATCAGCACCTCCCCTATGGGCACTATATTTGGATCACTTCCTTTGCGACCCTATTTAGACATTATCCAGGGTTACTATCAGATTAGACAGTTCCCCTTTCCTAGTAGCCACCCCTATGGTTGGAGATTCTGTCCTGTGGATGTGCAGATTCTCCCTTGGTCTAGTAAATATGAGATAGGTCAAGGCTGACATAGCCCCTTCTCAGTGTGGTCCCTTGCACACCAACAAGGTTCACACAAACATATAAATAAAATATATATTCACTTGTGGATTAGGAGGACCCTAGTGGTACCTTTTCCCAAGCAAGCATCCTATCATTAAAACAGTGTAAATAAAACTCCCTATAGGAATCACCTAACTACTCTTGAGTTGATATAAGTCCCAGTAGCATTCACTTAGTAGTTGCCCCTAAGTCGGGTTCTATTTCTTGTGCTACCAATAGGTCACCCCAGCGGTTATTCCCTACTATAGAAGATGTAAGTCTGCTACGCCATTGTTGACCTCATTTTTGGATGAGCTCTCAACCCCTCTATCTTGGACATAAGACTTCTCTTAGACTTTAAGTGTTCCTTAGTCTTAAGACACATCTAGTGATTAGGTGGACACTCAACCTAGCACTAGAAGACCTAGAAGAGTTAGCCATAAGAATAGGTCATGCCTTAGGGGCGTTAGGAAAATTTCCTACCCTTAGCTTAAACCATTCCTCACTTTCCTTCCTTCAAGTCAAACTCCAAATCAATTCTATTTCTTGTCCTTCAAATCAAAATCAATTCCATACAATTGAAAACCCATGATCAAAATCCATCAAAAAATTCCTAAGTCCAAATTTTTCCAAAGTACTTAATCCTTCCCTTAAGGAATTAACCAAAATCATGATTCAAACCTATTCAAACCTTTGATATTTTCTCATAATTCATTTATATTCTAATTTATATTCACATATATAAATGAAATATAAATTCAAATCAATCAAACTAAACTCAAAACTCCAAATCAATTCATGAAAATTTTCTTAAGTCCCTTTAATTTTCCATTAAAGGACTTAGCCAAAATCTATCCTAAACATTGATCAAACCTATTCAAATTCATGGGATTTTCTCAAAACTTATTTATATTCTCATTTATATTCTCATATATAAATTAAATATAAATATAAATCAATAAAATCAAACCCACAAATTAAATTCCAAATTTAAAATCCTTTAAATTCCCTTTAATAGATTTTACCTGAATCATGATCAAACCATTTCAAATTCATGGGATTTCCTCAAAACTTATTTATATCCTCATTTATATTCTCATAAATAAATGAAATATAAATATAAATCAATCAAATCAATGCAAAATTAAATTTCAATTTAAAATTCCCTTAAATCCATTAAATTCCCTTTAATGGATTTAACCTAAATCATGATTAAACCACTTCAAATCCATAATATTTTCTCATGATCAATTTATATTCTCATTTATATTCACATATATAAATGAAATATAAATTGAAACAATCAAAATCAATTCCAAAAATCAAACTCAAATCCACTCAAAATCAAATCTAAGCCTTTCAAGCAAAAATCTTGAACTTAGTCAAATCACTTTCAGATCAAGACAAAATCTTGATTTTTTCTCATGGTTCAATCAATCCTACAATCATGTGCTCATATGTGAATCCAAACTTCAATCATTCAATCAAAACCTAATTAAAAATCAAACCCAAGACCCTTTCATATCCTTCCTTTGAATATGAAATTTTCAAATGGATCTAAATCCAATTGACTTCAAACCACTTGTAAATGGATTTATATTTCAATCATAAGTCCATATACAAGATCAATCAGCTTCAAATCAAGCTTTGATGAAGCCATTTGACCCACTTAGGCTCACTTGACCCAAAGTGACCTAAAGTACCCTTATGAGCCAACTTTTGATCCTAACCAAATTGGATTGAATCAAACTCATAAATCTCTCTCATCATGATCAACAATCATCATGGGATGATCAATCAACTAAATTGGGTCAAACCAAGTCAAACCTAAGGGTTGACCAAGTCAACAGATTAACTAAAAATAAAACCTTACATAACCAAATTCCACCATAGGCCAAATTGATTGAAACCATTGATCTAAGTTCACTCATGACCTATGTTTGAACTTGACCAATCCAACAATTGAGCCTAATCTAGCCTAATTGGCCCACTTGACCCAAGTTGACCCATTTTGACCTAAAGGGTCAAAATGTGTCAAAACTTGATCTAAGCCAAATTGATTGGAACCAATGGGTCAAGTCTATCCCAAATCACTTATGGAACTTGACCAAAGCCTCAATTGGCCAACTAGACCCAACCTAGCCCAATTGACCTTAGACCCAACATGACCTAAAGGGGTCATGTTGAGCCAAAACTTAACTTAAAAGCGATTGGAAACAAAAACCAATCCACTCCATATGACTAACCTAACCTAAACCTACCCTTGACCTACCTCAAATAGGTCAAATGGGTCAAATAGGTCAACTTGACCCATTTGACCTAAGTGAAGTCATATGAGCCAAAACCAAATATATAGCAAATTGAATCAAACCAAAGCTAGAAAAACATTTCAAATGGTCATATGAACTTTACCCAACCCTTTGTTTGACCCAATTTGACCTATTGGTCAAGTTGACCCAAGTTGACCCATTTTGACCTAAATGGGTCAACATGAGCCAAACCCTATCAAATGGATTCCAAATCCAATAAACTTGGCCAAACCTAGTTTCTCCACATACCCAACATGTCTAAAGTGAAAAAAATAGCAAAATTACCATCCTACCCCTAGGCCATAGAACAAATTTTGGCCTAGCACATGGGTAATTTGGTCATACCCTCTTCACAATCAGTTGAGGCTTTCCTAAAAGCTCAAGGGGACTTAGTGATGAGAGGTGCACCCAACCCAATGGGTATGGGTCAGGCCATTTGGTCCTTAGACCAAACCTAACCCCCTAGCTTAAAATTGAAATTTCAAACTCCTCTTAAGCTCAAATTTAGCACATGGGAAGTTGGCAACCCATTCCTTGGATCAAACCGACCATGTGCACACTCAAAATAGATCAAACAACCTTCCTAATCTCATCAATTGGATCAAAATGGCAAGACCATTGCTGACCATCCAATCCTTCAAGGGGGAGATATACTCCCCCTAATTCACTTCTATTTTCACACCCTCCAGGTCGATTGAAGAATAGGAAGCCCGAGGAGCCACTAGGGATTGATCCTAAGCCTCCTAGAGCTCTTCCCATTTTCTTCTTCTTGGCTTTTGAATAGTGAAAAATAGGGGAGGTATAGTGAATTGCCAACTTCTTCTACGCTTGATTTCCTCCCAATTCCTCCTACACACTTCTTCTAAGGACCAATTGAGATCACTCAAGCTTCCATTGGAGTTCCCATAACAAGGAAAGGAGCAATTGGATCAAAGTCGCATGGATCTTTTAGTGGTGTTGGTCCATAGAGCAAGCCACTCAATCCCAAGACCAATAAGGCTTCGTCTCCACTAGACGAAGCTACCTCATTGATCTCGAGCGCCGGTGTGGAATTTTTGAATCACTAAACTCAATGTGGTGTGGAGCTTTGTGAAAGAAATTTTCACCTCATAGAATTTTGACCGTTGGATTTGCCGCTCTCTGTCTCTAAATGGTGTGCATTGATTTTGGTTTGATTCCATGCGAGATCAAGCTTGGATCTTCTTCTTGATCATGGGTTTCGCTGTTGATCAAGGGAAAGAACTTGGCTCATCTCAGCCATCAATCCACGCATTTTAGATGGAGGGCTGAGATAATTTAGCATGTTTAGTTATATGTTTATCCTTTATAAACTGTGGGTGAATCCTTAGTCATTCAATCTTTGATCGGATGATAGAGAATATAAGCGCGTGCACCACCGCCACCATTTGGGATGTGACATTTAAGTTACCCCCTCATGGCACGATGCATGCAAAGCGCACTGATTACCGCCGCCACGCATCATGACGTGGGTTAGGGATTACTTAGGGTTAATTAAAAATGCTTAATTAATTTTTAGTTAATCCATGGATCTTCAAAAATGCTTAACTCTTCATAGAAAAATCAGAGAAAATATGAAATAAAATTCTATATATACATAATTAAACCTAGAACATTTTAAAATTAATTTTGATGAGTTTTGAGTTATGATTTTCTCTAAATTTGGGTTTTATTAGAAAGTTTATTTTTCTAATTACTCTTTGATTATGCCTCTGATTAATCCAAAATTTCTTGGGTATGTTTTAGGGATGACCCTGCCTCCCCTAATTTTTTTGGGATTTATTGAAGGCTTCATTAGAGTAATTACATGTGGTTTCCTTAATTACCCTTATTATGTAATTAATCATAATTATGGTATGATCATGGTTTTACCCTCTGATTAGGGTTGATTAATGTCAGGTCTAGTAAGTAGGAGGTTTATGGAATAATTTTGGGGCATTTCCCCTAAGCTATTCCCTAAACCCCCTCTTCTCTCCTTAATCTCCTCATATAATTATCCCTTAATCAATTTTCTAAAAATTCTAAAAAGTTCCAGAACTTAATTAATCTACCTTCGTTAGATGCTTAGGTGTTTAATAGCCTAAGTTCAATTAAGGAAATGAAAACACAATTCATAAGTATGAAATGGTGTTTTAAAATTACTTAAGCTAACCCCCTTAACTTAATTAACTTTTAATTGTGAGCCAAATTGCATTAGGCCTTTCATTATTAGGTGCATTGCAAATTAAAATTCCTTGTGGATTTTATGTCATCTCATTATCTCATAATTATTTAGTTAATTCTTCTATGGTGGTGTAGGTAATGGTTAATTAAGTTACTTAATTCATACCTTAACCTAATCAATGCATAAAAATAGATCTTATTATTTAATAATTAAACAAAAATATAAAACACATGTGGGAATGAGTTAAGAATAGTAAACTCATCTCACCTTTTCAAAATTAAATCAAACTTCAAACAAAGCAAAAATCACTTTGAAATTCACTTTGATTTATTCTAAATTTTCTTATTCTATAAGAATGTCTTTAGATTTATGTGAAGTGAGTTTGTTTACATGATTTCATTACTTTGAATCTTTCCTCAACATGTTAAGTTGTATGCCATGTGATTTTAGCATTCATAATTTCATGTTTCAAATTTTAAAATGAAATTTTTTACTTTATGTCAAATGTGCATGTGTTGGCTAAAATAAAATATGAGTGGCTACTATCACTACTAAATCCAAATTATTTTCAAAACTTATAAATGAAATATCAAATCTGAAAGTATGCCACTTATACTTTAATTATAAGCTTGCATGTAACATATTATAAAGGTATGCTTAGTATAGGTTTCCTTTCTCTCCTATGTTGGTATAGTTTTGAATTGGAATTTGGTGAGATATAAGGTTCATTTGAAAAGGACTAATTCTCACCTAATTTCATATCCTATTCATCCCTATGGTACCATCTAAGAAGGGTTACCTACACTTTCAAACATAAATTGCATAAACAAAACAAATCTATTAAACAACTTTTGCATCTTCCTTTTCTATTTCATTTCTTTTATATGCATGTTTATATTTTTGGAAAGTGGTATATTAGTCTGGACAACCCCAAGGTTGTGAGACTTTAAGTAGCCCTAAGTAGGTCTTGTACCTTACACCTCTGGTTAACAATGGCACTTTACTCACTTGTGCCTTTCTTACTTTCATGTATGTATGTGAAATTTTGGATAAGGAAAACCTTTTGTACTTAAGAAAAATCATGCATATTCAAATTCTAAATTTTTTTAAATGGATTACCTAGCATGCATCATAAAGTGTGTTAACTACTCTCATTTGCATGTATAGATATGCTTAGGGTCCATCCATATGCATGTTATATATATATATATATATATATATATATATATATGTTGGGAAAGAGATGAAGTAATGTGTGTTATGTGAATTTTGATCTTAAAATGCCTTTCTATTTGAATAGGTTTGTTTAGGGTTTATCTAAACTTAGGATTGATTAAAAGATGTAATCAAAACATTCACCAAAATGAAACTAAAATATGAACCCACTTTCAAAAATTACTTAAGGTTAGGGAAGGAAAGAGAAGTTCTCTTCTCTTTCACTTTCTTCATAACTTAGTAATTAATTATAGGTTTCACTTCAACCAAATTAAAACATGAAATACAATCAACCCAAAACACTTAAAAAACTTAAATGAAACCCTCTTCTAAGTTGAACATGTCCTTCACACTTAGAAAATTTGAACCCAAAGCCATAGCTAAGCATACCACACAAACCTTCAAAGCACACACATTAGCCTAAGTCACCACTTCTAGCCTTAGGTTAAGTCAGTGCATGGTTTGATGGTATGTTTTATTTTATGATATATGTTTTAGAATGGATGTTAGGGTGTATGATCGTAGAATGAATGGTAGGACTTTCTTAGTCTAACTATTCTTTTCTATAGGGGATTGTGCTTAAGGGGTGCTATCATAAATAAAAATATAAATGCTTTTGCTTGTAGATGCTTTATTCCCCTAAGCATAATCCATAGGCCAGGTGGACTTAGTCACCCATGTGTTGGGTGATAAGTACAATTTACATGCTTAATATTTGTGGGGAGTGTTTTAGCTAATCTTTATTTTATACGTGTTAGTTAGATTTCCACTTTTCCCTTTTCATGTAAAAATTTGTATAATTAGGATTTTGGAATGATTTGTTATGGGGATTAGGATGAGCATTGGTCATAAAATCTTATCTTATGCACCATAAGAAGCCTTAGAGCATCTACCATCCAACCATCCAAAGAAGGAACCAAAGAAGAAAAGAAAAGAAGAAAGAAGAAAAAAAGAAAGAAGAATAAAGCTTGAAGACCCCCATAATAATGAATTCCTTTGCATAATTGTAATTTAATTCATTTGTAATATGGGTTGTATAAGGGTAGAGCTTGATTACCCACATTTTATATTTTTAGTTTTGTGCGGTGGTGCCCGACCACAACGATCATTTATTCTTTTGGTGATTAGCTTTATAAATTGATTGATGATTTGTTTACCTTTTGCATTAAGTGGCATGATTTTCTAGTTTCTTCCTTACTTTATATATGGCCTGGATGTGGATTAGGCTCTTTAGGGAAAACTAAATCTTTTACCCAACTTAAAAATTCAAATAAAAATTAATCAACTCATAACCTCACCTAAAGCTTAGGTTTAAAATCAAGATAAAAGAATTAGCAACTCCTTTACTGGATGAGCATTTCGTTATAATATCATGCACAAATGCAACTTATTTCACTCTTGCTTGGAGGGATTCTACTTTTTCCGAAGAACCTAACTTGACCTTTGAGAGCGATGGTGGAAACTCACATCCTCCCTTCTCGCTGATTTTGGCCAATAATCTTCTTTCTCATGCATTAGTCATAAAAATCATATTAGCCTGAGTCAAAATATTTGTCCAAAATAAAAATAAAAGGAAATTTGAATTGCATTAGATTTAGGTGATTTGAACCATGTCCCTTTACATGATATAGTCTCTTTAGGGAGTGAGTTTAAGGACTTAGTCTCTTTCTAAATAATAACAACCTAGCTATCTTGCGTAAGCATAAAGACTTGTCTGCATGAATTTAAAATCATCGGAGGAGTTAGTTGGTGGCCACCCCTAGGCAGTTGTAAGTCCAGGTCATCGGGTGGTTTGTCCTCTCTTGTGGAGGCAAACCAATTACCCATTTTTCACCTTAAATTTAGGTTGTGCTTCCGGCCCTCACCGAAGCTCCCTAGATTTAAGTTTTGAGGCTACTTCTCCCCTTTGTGGGCCATAAGCATAAGTCCTCACCTCCTAGGCATTTTCTTAATCTTGTGTTAAGGAATCTTAAGTCCTAAAATTCTAATGAAAAATTTAACTTAAACAAATTAAATCAATTTCAAAAATATAAAGCCCAACTATAGGATTTTATGAGATGCTCACTAGGTTTCCTAGCATCATGGGCATCTTACTTATGGTTTGATATTATGTTTCATTTTGTGATATTTCTTTAGACTGGATGTTAGGTTGTATGCTCGTAGAATGAATGGTAGGATGTTCTTAGTCTAACTATTCTTTTCTATGGGGATTATTCTTAAGGGGTGCTATCATAATAAAAATATAAATGCTTTTGCTTGCAGATGCTTTATACCCCTAAGCATAATCCATAGACTAGGTGGACTTAGTCACCCATGTGTGGGGTGATAAGTCCAATATACATGCTTGGGATTTATGTGGTGTGTTTTAGCTAATCTTTATTTTGAAGGTGTTACTTAGATTTCTACTTTTGCCTTTTCATGTACAAATTTTTATAATTAGGATTTTGGAATGATATGATATGGGGATTAGGATGAGCATTGGTCATTAGATCCTATCTTATGCACCATATGAAGCCTTGGAGCATCTACCATCCAACCATCCAACCATCCAAAGAAGGAACTAAAGAAGAAAAGGAAAGAAGAAAGAAGAATAAAGCTTGAAGACCCCCATAACAATGTATTCACTTTGTTTAATTGTAATTTAATTCATTTGTAATATGAGTTTTATAAGGGTAGATCTCGGCTACCCACATTTGATATTTTTGGGCTTGTGCGGTGGTGCCCGACCACAATGGCCATTTATTCTTTTTGTGATTAGCTTTATAAATTGATTGATGATTTTTTTAGCTTTTGCATTAAGTTGCATGATTTTCCTAGTTTCTTCCTTGCCTTATGTATGGCCTGGATGTGGATTAGGCTCTTTGGGGAAAAATAAATCTTTTACCCAACTTAACAATTCAAATTACAATTAAACAACTCATAACCTCACCTAAACTTAGGCTTAAAATCAAGATAAAAGAATTAGCAACCCCATAGCTTGATGAGCATTTCTATATAATATCATGCACAAATGCATCTTATTTCACTCTTGATTGAGGGTTTCCACCTTGCCAGAACCCGCTGATCTTTAAAAGTTGTGGTGGAAACTCACCTCCTCCGTTCTCATTAATTTTGGCTGATAATCTTCTTTCTCATGCATTAGTCATAAAAATCCTATTATCCTGAGTAAAAATATTTATCCAAAATAAAAATAAATTGAATTTTAATTTCATTAGATTTAGGTCATTTGAAGCATGTCCCTTTACATGATCTAGTCTCTTTTGGGAGTGAGTTTAAGGACTTAGTCTCTTTCTAAATAATAACATCCTAGCTATCTTGCATATGCATAAAGACTTGCCAACATGTATTTAAAATCATAAGAGGAGTTAGCGGGCACCCATGTGCAAAGTCCAAGTCGTGGTTTATCCTCTCTTGTGGAGGCAAACCAAATTACCCATTTTTTGCCTTAGATTTAGGTTATGCTTCTGGCCCTCACCGAAGCTCCCTAAATTTAGGTTCTAAGGTTACTTCTCCCCTTTGAAGGCCATAAGCATAATTCATCACCTCTTAGGAATTTCCTTAATCTTATGTTAAGGAATCTTAAGTCCTAAAATTCTAATGAAAAATTCAACTCAAATAAACTAAATCAATTTCAAAAATGTAAAGCCCAACTATAGGATAGTCTGAGATGCTTGCTAGGTTTCCTAGCATCATGGGCATCTCCTACTTATCTTTCATTATGGCTTCAATAATAAATCCCTCTTTTGATCAATCCCATTTTGATCTTCAAAGATAAACCAATCGATTTATAGTCCTTTCCTATTGAAATCCTCAAAGACAATGACCATTTACCTTAATCAAGAGTTTTCCTAAGGGATCCCATCCTTTAAGATGTAATTAATTATGGGGGCTTGCCCCTGTAGGGAACTTAACGATCCCTATTTAAAATAAACCCTACTTTACTTTTTCATGAAAGTAGGGGAAGAATCTTTGGTACATATGCTGACCCATCATCCTTAGGAGTCCTAATTGAGGTGATTAGATCCATTAAAGGGTAGTGTTTTCGTCTTTCGAGATAGTACACTATTTCCTTAATGATGTACCTAATCACCTAAATAAGTACATCTATGGATCTGCATGGCCTCTTACCAAGTTGAATTTCTATAGGTCTCTTCTTTTCTTTCTCCCCACAGATTTGAAGGTGACTCCTATAGGAATTTATTCACCATAGCCTTCTTCCTAGCACAGTCATTGCACACCGAAAGGAAACCCCTTAGGTTGGCTAGCTCTACCCCACAGCTAGTAGACTATCCCTTTGGATTTGTAAATTTGAGATAGGATAAGTCTGATATAGCCCCTTCTCAGTGGGTCCATCGCACACCGACATGGTCCATAAATTAAATCTATCAAATTTGACCGACCTTGCATCTCTAATGATTATGTCCATAATTCAAAATCAAACTAAACCAAACAAACCATATCAAATGACATGAAATTAAGATAAAATTAATCTTGACTACTTTTGAGTTGACATAATCCCCAACAACATTCACTTAGTAGTCGCCCTGGTCAAGTTCGATTTGTTGTGCATCCAATAGGTCACCTCAATAGTTGTTCCTCGCTTTGAAAGAAAGATTTAAGTCCTGCCTTCTTCCTAGCACAATCATTGCACAATCAACACAACTTAGGTTGGCCTTGCTTACCCCACATCCAATAGACTATCCATTTGATTTGTAAACTTAAGGTAGGTCAAGGTCGATATAGCCACTCTCTCAAGGTCCATACAATCACAGCTCCATACATTAACTCGCATTAAATTAAACCCGATCTAATTTTCCTAGTGGAGTTATAAATCACCCATTGGAGCCCCAAATCAAATATAAATAAGTCAAGCAAACAAATAAAATTCAAAACCAACCTCCCCAGTGGAGCCAAATTAAACTAACTCCCCAGTAGAGTCTAAATCATAAAAATCTAACCAAACACTTATTCTCAGTGGATACATCCCCAAACAAATCTATGAAATCAAACTCAAATCTTAATCCCCAACATTTAGCTTGAATCTGCTTCCCTAGCGGAAGGTTCATATACCTAATCCCCAGTGGACTTGAGCCCATATCTCTAGCAGATGTGCCTCCTCGTCAATTAAAATAAAATAAATTAAAGCCAATTTGATCTTAATCCATGGTGGATTATAGATTCTTATCCCCAACAGATCTTCTTTCCATAAAACATATAATCAAATCAAATTCAAACCTTATCCCCAATGGATTTTCTTCTTCTATGCCCTCGATATAGACCCCACACATGTCATGTCCAATGCAAGTGTGATCCCATAGAGGATCTCCCTCCATGTCCTTGACATGGAATTCTCATTAAATCTTATTTCTTCTCTTATGCACACCTTTAATACTTCAACCAAAAGCCTAATAATATATTTGTTCAAATTACATCATCTTAACATTGTTATCAACATTTTGTGATTTTTGATGGTGCAAGCTCAAACTAACTATACAATATCATGCTAAACATATTATAGTGGGAATTAACACACTATATTATATTATAATATATAATGTTATATTATAATTTGATATAATATAATATATTATGTAACATTACACCGCATTAGAATCACCTAAATGTAACAAATAATAAAATTTTCTCAAAATATGAATAATGTTCATTTTGGTTGTAAAATTATTATTTTTCTATTAGAAATGGTACAAAATAGCATATTTTTGGTGTTGCTTCTTAGTGTGTGTTGTGAATTTGGCCAAATTCTTCCATCTCAACCTTCAAATTAACATTTTTGTGAGTTTTTACCCAATGTATTATAACAAAAGTAAAACATACAAATATGTAAAATAACCTTTACTAACACACCACCACATTCATATATATGTGAAGTTATATTTTTATGTACATTATATTTTAATCTGCTTTCATATAATATATTATCTTACATTACACCTTTAAATGAATCACTTTAAGTAAAAACTTTATAAAATTTGGTTGAAAAATGAACATTTATTTTGGATCAAAATTCCTTTCTTAGTTTATTTTAGGTTTAGGTTTAGGTTTTATTTATTTTAGTTTAGTTTATTCTAGTTTAGGTTTTTTTTTAGTTTAGGGTTTAGGTTTATTTTTTATTTATTTTTAGGTTTATTTTTTAGTTTTAAGTTTTTATTTTATTTTAGGTTTTGTTTTTATTTTACTTAATTTTTTATTTTTTTAGTTTAGTTTAGGTTTTTATTTATTTTATTCTAGATTAGTTTTTATTTTTTATTTTATTTTACTTTTAGTTTTCCATTTTGGTTTAGGTTATAGTTAATGTTCTTTTTTTGGTTTAGGTTTTGTTACTTATTTTATATTTAGGTTTAATTTAGTTTATGTTTAGCTTTTTGACTTTTTTGGGTTTAGGGTCTAAAGTTTTGGATTATGGGTTAGGGTTTAGGGTTTAGGGTCTTTTATGATTTATGGTTTAGGTTTTAAAGTTTTTTTTTAAAATTAAGTGAACCAGTAGGTTTAGGTTTATTTAGCATATTTAGTTTTTATTTATTTATTTTAATTTACCTTATTTTTTATTTAGGTTTATTTTTTATTTTTGTTTAGTTTAGTGTATTTATATTAGGTTTATTTATTTTAGCTTAGGTTTTTTATTTTAGTTTATTTTTTAGGTTTAGGTTTACTTTTTAGTTGAGTTTTATTTTTATTTTATATTTTAAGTTTAGGTTTTCTTTTTTATTTTTAGGTTTAGGTTTAGGTTTTTATTTTATTTTTTAGGTTTAGGTTCTAGGTTTTTTTAAGGTTTACTTTTTAGTTGAGTTTTATTTTTATTTTATTTTTTAAGTTTAGGTTTTCTTTTATTTTAGGTTTATGTTTATTTATTTTATTTAGTTTAAGTTTAGGTTTTTTAGGTTTATTTTAGGTTTTATTTTTTAGTTTAGTTTATTTTTTTAGTTTATTATATTTTATTTAATTTAAGTTAGGTTTAGGTTTAGTTTATTTTAAGTTTTATATAATATATTTTAAGTTTATTTTTTTGATTATTTTATTTTTATTTTAGGTTTAGGTTTTATATTTTATTTAATTTTAGGTTTATTTTATTTTTATTTTTTAGGTTTTTTTTTTAGTTTTTTATTTTTTAATTAATTTTAGGTTTATTTTATTTTGATTTTATTTAGTTTTTATTTTATTCAATTTTAGGTTTATTTTATTTTTATTTTATTTTTTATTTTTTATTCTTAGGTTTATTTTATTTTTTTAGTTTATCTTACGTTTTATATTTTAGTTTTATTTACTTTTTATTTTATCATATTTTTTATTTTATTTAAGTTTAGGTTTTTTTATTTATTTTATTTTTAGGTTTTATTTAGTTTAGGTTTAGGCTTTTAGGTTTTTAGGATTTACGGTTTAGGGTTTAGAGTTTTGGGTTATAGGGTTAAGGGTTTAGGGTTAGGGTTTACGGTTTAGGGTGAGTTTAGTGTTTAGCTTTTGGATTCTGACTTTAAGGGTTTAGGGATTAGGGTTTAGGGTTTAGGGTTTAGGGTTAGCTTGAGGTTTAGGGTTAGTTAAAGTTTAGGATTTAGAGTTTAGCTTTAGGGTCTTAGTTTATTAGGGTTTAAAGTTTAGGGTTTAGGGTTAGTTTTAGGTTTAGTGTTTTGGGTTTTAGTGTTTTGGGTTTTGAGTTTAGGCTTTAGGGTTTAGGATTTTTAGGGTTTAGGGTTTAGGGTTTAGGGTTAGTTTAGGGTTTAGATTTATGGTTTAGGGTTTAGGGTTAGGGTTTAAGGTTTAAGGTTTAGGGTTTAGGGTTTTAGGGTTTATGTTTAGGATTTAGTTTACGGTTAATGTTTAAGATTTATGGTTTAAGGTTTGGTTTAGTTTTTTTATTTTTTAAATTAAAGCATCGATAGATTTAGGTTTATTTAGTATAGTTAGTTTATTTTAGATTTATTTTTTATTTTTATTTAGTTTTATTTTTTATTTTTATTTAGTTTAGTTTATTTATTTTTAGTTTACTTATTATAATTTAGGTTATTTATTTTAGTTTTTTTTGTAGGTTTAGGTTTAGCTTTAGGTTTATTTTTAGTTGAGTTTATTTTTTTATATTTTATATTTAAGTTTTATTTTTTATTCTTAGGTTTAGGTTTAGGTTTATTTTATTTTATCTAGGTTTAGGTTTTAGGTTTTATTTTTTAGTTTAGGTTTAGGTTTATTTTTAGTTTATTTTATTTTATTTAATTTAGGTTTAGGTTAAGGTTTAGTGTATTTTAGGTTTTATTTATTTTAGCTTAGTTTATTTTAGTTTAAGTTTATGTTTATTTTATTTTGTTCTTTTTATTTTTATTTTAGGTTTTGGTTTTTTTTAGTTTAGGGTTTAGGTTTTATTTATTATTTATTTTTACGTTTTATTTTTATATTTATTTTTTAGGTTTATGTTTTTATTTAGGCTTGATTATATTTTATTTTAGGTTTATTTTAATTTTATTTTACTTTTAGGTTTTTATTTTTAGCTTTATTTTTTAGTTTAGTTTAGGTTTTAATTTATTTTATTTTAGTTTTTTATTTTTTATTTTTTCAGGTTTAGGTTTTGGTTTATGTTTGGTTTAGGTTTAGTTTAGGTTTTATTTTATTTTATTTTTTATTTATTTTATTTAGGTTTAGGTTTTATTTATTTTATTTTTTAGGTTGTTTAGTTTAGGTTTAGGTTTAGGTTTTTTTTGGGGTTTAGGGTTTAGGGTTTGGGGTTTAGCTTAGGGTTTAGGGTTGTAGGTTTTAGGGTTTAGGGTTTGGGGTTTAGAGCATTTAGGGTTTTAGGGTTTTAGGTTTAGGGTTTAGGTTTTAGAGTTTAGATTTAGTTTGAGTTTCATTGTAGGTTTAGGGTTGTAGGTTTAGGGTTTGTTTAAGGTTTAGGGTTAGGGTTATTATTTTATTTTTTTATTTAGGGTTTATGGTTTAGAGTTTAAGGTTTATGGTTAGTTTGGGGTTTAGGGTTTAGGGTTATTTTTAGGGTTTAGTGTTTAGGTTTTAGTGTTTAGGATTTAGGGTTAGAAGTTTAGGGTTTAGGGCTTATGGTTTATAGTTTTCTTTTTAAATTAAGAAAATGGTAAGTTTAGGTTTATTTAGGTCATTTTTTATTTATTTTAGTTTATTTTATTTTTTATTTTTGTTTAGGTTTACATTTTTTATTTAGTTTAGTTTATTTATTTTAGTTAAGGTTTTTATTTTAGTTTATTTTTTAGGTTTAGGTTTAGGTTTATGTTTATTTTTTAGTCTTGTTTTATTTTTATTTTATTTTTTAGGTTTAGGTTTTATTTTTTATTTTTAGGTTTAGGTTTAGGTTTTTATTTTATTTGTTTAGGCCTAGGATTTAGGTTTTTATTTTAGGCTTATTTTTAAGTTTTATTTTTTAAGTTTAGGTTTAGGTTTATTTTAGTTTATTTTATTAAATTTAGTTTAGGTTTTTGGTTTACTTTATTTTAGGTATAGGTTTAAGTTTTATTTATTTTACTTTAGTTTATTTTAGTTTATGATTATGTTTATTTTATTTTGTTTATTTTATGTTTAAGTTTTTTTTTAATTTATGGTTTAGGTTTTATTTTTTATTTATTTTTAAACTTATTTTTAATTTTTAATTTATTTAGCTTTTTTATTTTTAGGTTTATTTTATTTTTTAGTTTAGTTTAAGTTTTATTTATTTTATTTTATTTTAGTTTTTATTTTTTATATTATTTTATATTTAAGTTTAGGTTTAGGTTTAGGTTTTAGTTTAGGTTTTAGTTTAGGTTGTTATTTTATTTTATTTTTTAAATTTATTTAGGTATAGTTTTTTTTATTTTGTTTATAGGTTTATTTAGTTTATGTTTAGGTTTTAGTTTTAGTGTTTAGGTTTGGGTTTGGGGTTTAGGGTTTAGGGTTTAGGGTTTAGGGTTTTAGGTTTTAGGTTTTAGGTTTTATAGTTTAAGGTTTAGGGTTTAGAGTTTAGTGTTTTAGGGTTTAGGGTTTAGGCTTTTAGAGTTTAGGGTTTAGGGTTTAGGGTTTCGGGTTGTAGGTTTAGGGTTTAGGGTTTAGGGTTGAGGGTTAGTTTTAGGGTCTAGGGTTTAGGGTTAAGTTTTATTTACTTATTTTTATTTTTATTTTTATTTTTTTTAAATTATTAGTTTTTTATTTAGTTTATTTTTTATTTATTTTAGTTTAGTTTATTTTTTATTTTTATTTTTATTTTTATTTTTATTTAAGTTTTTATTTAATTTTTATTTTATTTTCTTTTAGGCTTACTTTATTTTTATTTTAGGTTTTATTTTATTTTAAGTTTAGTTTATTTTTTAGTTTAGTTTAAGTTTTTATTTATTTTATTTTAGTTTAGTTTTTAATTTTTATTTTATTTTCATTTATTTTAGGATTAGGTTTTAGTTTATGTTTTTCTTTTATTTTATTTTAGGTTTAGGGTTAGGGGTTGTCAGGTTTAGGGTTTAAGTTTTAGGGTTTAAGGTATAGGGTTTAGGGTTTTAGGGTTTAGGGTTTAGGGTTTAGAGTTTAGGGTTGTTGTTTTAGGGTTTAGGGTTTTTTTATTTTTTATTTTTTTTATTTAGGGTTTAGGGTTTAGGGTTTAGGGTTAGTATTAGGGTTTTGAGTTTAGTGTTTAAGGTTTAGGAGTTAGGATTTAGGGTTTAGGGTTTAAGGGTTTAGGGATTAGGGGTTTTTATTAATTAAGAAAACCACTAGGTTTATTTTGTTTATTTTTTATTTTATTTTTATTTAGTTTTACTTTTTATTTTTATTTAGTTTAGTTGATTCATTTTAGTTTAGGTATTTTATTTTAGTTTATTCTTTAGGTTTAGGTTTAGGTTTATGTTTATTTTTAAGTTTAGTTTTATTTTAATTTTAATTTTTAGGTTTTGGTTTTATTTTTTATTTTTAGGTTTAATTTTTTATTTTATTTTTTTAGATTTAGGTTTTAGGTTTTTATTTTAGTGTTTTTAGATTTTATTTTTTAGTTTAGGTTTAAGTTTATTTTTAGTTTATTTATTTTATTTTGTTTAGGGTTTAAGTTTAGTTTATTTTAGGTTTAGGTTTTACTTATTTTAGTTTAGGTCTAAGTTTATTTTATTTTGCTTATTTTAGGTTTAGGTTTGTTTTTTTAGTTTATGATTTAGGTTTTATTTTTAATATATTTTTAGGTTTATTTCTTAGGTTTATGTTTTTATTTGTTTTATTTTATTTTTATTTTACATTTTGTTTTTATTTTATTTAGGTTTTTTAATTTTTAGGTTTATTTTGTTTTTTACTTTAGTTTAGGATTTTATTTATTTTATATTAATTTAGTTTTTATTTTTTATATTATTTTCTTTTTAGTTTTAGGTTTAGGCTTTCGTCTAGGTAATTATTTTATTTTATTTAGGTTTTGCTTTATTTCTTTATTTTGTTTTAGGTTTTATTTAGTTTAAGTTTAGGTTTTTAGGTTTTTAGAGTTTAGGGTTTAGGGTTAAGAGTTTAGGGTTTTGGGTTTGGGGTTTAGGATTTATGTTTAGGATTATAGGTTTTAGGGTTTAGGGTTTAGGATTTAGGGTTTAGGGTTTAGGGTTTTGGGTTTTAGGGTTTAGGGGGTTTAGGGTTTAGTTTAAGGTTTTAGGGTTTAGGGTTGTTGGTTTACAGTTAATTTTAGGTTTAGGGTTTAGGGTTTACAGTTTGGGTTTATTTTTTTTAAATTAAGTAAACTTATAGGTTTAGGTTTATTTAGTTTATTTTTTTTATTTATTTTAGTTTATTTATTATTTATTTTAGTTCATTTTATTTTTTATTTTTATTTAGGTTTATTTTTATTCTTATTTTTATTTTTATTTATGTTTTTATTTTGTTTTTATTTTATTTAGTTTTAGGTTTATTTTGTTTTTGTTTTAGGTTTAGTTTTTATATTATTTAGGTTTTTTATTTTTTTAGTTTAGTTTAGGTTTCTATTTATTTTATTTTAGTTTAATTTTTATTTTTGATTTTATTTTCTTTTTAGATTTGGGTTTTGTTTTTATTTTATGTTTTTAATTTAATTTATTTTTATATTATATTTTTGTTTTGGTTTTTTTTTTTTTTTTACTTGTAAGTTTTATTTAGTTGTGGTTTAGGTTTTTAGCTTTTTAGGGTTTAGGGTTTTGGGTTAGTTTAGGGTTTTTTAGGGAAATTAGGGAGTTTTTTATTGCCACAAAAATGTAGAAAGTCCTTAGATGGGCTAAAATTCTAAGCTAATGCTCAAAGAGCTACATTAAGTCCTAAAGAGATAAATCCCCTAACTATTACAATACTCAAGGAAAGAAAGCAAAAGAAAAACCAAAAAATCAACAGTAGAAAATCCATGTGAGCAACAACAAACTTCATTTGGTCCTTATACCAACAAGATCCACACTGATACTCCCCTTGCCTATAAAAGAAATATGCAACATACTTTTGAAAGGATGAGTACAATTAAGCTAGCATAGAAAGGAAGTGCAAACAGAAGGAGTAAAGTAAAGAAAAGGCTTAGTTACAATCATCTCAAGGAGCAACACTATATCTAAGCAGCCAAACTTCAAGAGAAGGGCTACAATTACATATAGTGCTACCAACCAAAAGAAGAAAGAGTGGGAAACATCAATGCCATCATAGCCAGCATTCCTCGTGTTGCCCATCATCCAAAGTCCATCATCCAGCAAGGCTGTAAATCCTCCAAACAATAAACATAATAGCCACCAAAAGAACAACAAGCCCAATAAAAGTAGATTATCAACCAACCATCGGGATATCAACAATATAGTAGAGCACCACCAAAGCCACCACCAAAAGGAATAACAAAATCCAAAGGAGCAAGCATCATGATAGGGTAACAACACAAACCGAGATAAACAAGAGCAAAAGGAAAAAAGTGCTCATATCCTCCACTAACAAAGCAAAAGATCTAGTAAAAAACCGACCTAACTACAAAAGGGGTGACAGTACCCAAAATAGAAAAATGGGGGTCAATTGCAGCCAAGAGAGAAAAAACAAAGTAGAAGGAAAACATAAATACAAGTCACAAAAAGAACACTAGCAGGTTCCCAGAACAATCACCAAAGGAGCAAAAAATTGCCAAAAGCCACCCCTCAACCAACGACCACAACAAACCAAAACTAGCCAGCCAACATATCCTCCTAGCCAACCACCAAAGCAGCAGAAAACCCAAGTCAGTGTAAAGAACAACAATTGTCATCAAGCCAAAATTAGCCAAGTCAGCAAGGGAAAGGGTAGAAGCAGACTATAGTCACCAAACCCAACCAAGGAAAAACAAAATCTGATTTGGGTAAGTAGAATAGCTAGCCAAAGACAAAAAGGTACAAAGCCCAGTGAGATAAACTACAAGCCAACCAACAAAAACAACAACAATAAAGGCACCCAACTAAGCCACTAGCACCCTAGGCCAACTAACAGCCATAAAATAGCCTTCATCTATCCAGAATAATACCCAAGCCCAAAACCACTGCAAGAGAGGAAGGCCAATAGGAGGAGGTTAAAACCATAACCAAGAGAAACAAAAAAATTAGAAAAACAACCACCAAGCCCCAAACAAAATAGAGAAAATAATATAACCAAATCTCCACCATGCCAAAATCAAGCGAGATAAACCGAAGAACCCAGATAAGTCACCAACAAAAAAATGAAAAATAGCCAAAACAACCAACCATCCAACCATCCCAACCAAAACGTTAGCCAACCTAGCCCAACCAACAATGCCACCAAACCACAATAGTAGATCCAATTGGTAAGTTAGTAAGAAGCCTAGAAAAGAGAAAACCCATACAAAAAGAAAAACCTACAGCAACCATAGGCACAACCCAAAAGGAGGAAATAAAAAAAATAAGGAAAATTATGGTAAACACCCTGACGGACATAAGCCACCAAGTGAAAAAAAAAACAACCTAGATGCGCTTATAATAACCAGGGTAGCAAAAATCGGAATCCAAAAGTAAGAGATCTAAAACATAACCCAACTCAAAAGAGAAAATAAGTAGATAACCACAACCCAAAGAGGGTTGAACAAGAAAGCAAAAGATCATCAAAAGAAACACCAAAACCAAGCCAAGAATTTCTAATCTGAGATAAGGCAATCCAGTATTATCCATATTAACCGAACCCTTTAATAGTTCAGACAAAGTTTGGTTGTCAAATAAAGTGAACTCACTTAAGTTGGCACCAAAGTTAGTCAAGTAATCAACACAAGCATTACCTTCATGAAGAATGTGGGAAATTTTAAAACAAACTTGAGAAAGAAGATTTTTAGTATGATTAAGAAGATAAAATAATTCAACATTCCCATTTCTATTGGAATTATGCATGACAAGAAGCAAGAGAGCATCAACATCAATTCAGATGTTGAGGAAACCTGTATTCGAAGAAATTTCAATAGCTTTATTAGTAGTCATAACCTCAACAAAAATAACAGAATAGGCTTTAAGAGGATAGGCAAAAGCACAAATGATAGTACCTTTAGAATCCCTAAGAATACCACCACAGCCATATTAATTGGAAGCAACATAACCATTAATATTCACTTTAATCAAACTGTCTTTAGGTTTGATCCAATGGATAATCCTAGCACTTTAGTTTTATAGTACTAATAAGATTGGGATCGAGAAGAGCATGAATTTTTTTCTTTAGTTCTAGCTAGGATCTTTTTATGGTTCATAGGAATACCATGATATTTAGCATCATTTCTATCCATCCCGATGAACCATATAAAGGTAATAGCAATTAAAACTTTGATTTGACCTTTCATTGTATTTTTAAAATAGACTTCAAGAAGTTGATATAAAGAAAGAGAACCCTGAAAATAGTTGGTATTAAATAAATCATCATACCAAAACCATAATTTAGAAGCAATAGCACCATTGACTAAAACATGATTTACATTTTCAATATGAAAGCAACAATAGCACTTTGAAGGTAACTAAACCCTTTAGTCCAGAGCAAAGAGTCCACAGGAATAAAATTATTCAAAATCCTCCAAGCTAAAATTGAATAGGAAATGGGAATGATATTGTTCCAAAGTTTAATGAAAATATTATAAGGGTTTTGTTTATCTCTAATAAAATTCCAAACCTCTTTAAGTACAAAGTCACCATTATTAAAAAGCTTAAAAATAATTTGGTCAAGTTTGTTAGAAGAAATGGGGATATTTCTAAAGTTGTCAAAATGTGAAATAGGGATATGATTCTCACATTTGTTTTCATTCCTATTATTATTAAGCTAAAAGGAATTAACTTTGATAGCAATAGTAGAGTGGGTAGATAAAAGGGTGTCAATAGAACCATTGCCAATCCAATTGTCTTGGCAAATGAAGGAAGAACCTGATTGAATACCCCAAGATATTAATGATTCTGCAACCCATTTAACGGAGCAAAGCATTTTCCAAATTGGAGAGTCACGAACTTTATAAGCACACCTAAGGGGATGGCTACCTTGGCAATATTTTTTCATCATAAAATGAGACCAAAGGCTATCATTCTTTCTAAAATTCCACCAGATCTTATGAGAGAAGGAAGTGATGGCTTCAGGAATAGGCTTGCAACCAAGAATACCTTCTCCCAAAGGACCACAACATTTATGCCAAGATGTCCAGTGCATTATTTTGGTAGAATTATTGGAGCCCCAAAAAAAATTATTAAGAAAATAATCAATTTTGATAAATGTAGCATTAGTGGGGATAATAGTTTGAATCAAATAAAAAGGAATGGAGTTGAGAGTGCTTTTAATAATACTGAGCCTACCACTAAAGGAAAGTAAATGGAATTCCCAAACATAAATTTTATTTGAAATTTTTTGAATTAGCTTGTCAAAGAGATGAGAACATTTTGAACCTTTAAAGAGCGGAGCAACTAAGCACTTAAGAGGTAAGTGTTGATGTTTAAAATTAGTGATATGCAGGATTTGATTGATTTTATTATTGGAGATACTAGAGGAAGTGATATAATAGATTTTTTTATCATTGATAGAAAGGCCACTTTCTCTACCAAATTTATTTTTAAAAAATTGAAGATGCTTGATGTGTTGAATAGAAGCATTGCAAAAAATAATGAAATCATCTGCAAAACTTAAATGGGAAACAGGAAGACCACCAATAGTTTTGTAGTACATACTAAGATTATTTAAAAATAAATTAGTGATGCTCCTAGATAAGTACTTAACAACAATAATAAATAATGCAGGAGATAAAAGATCCCCTTGATGTAAGCCATGGGAAGAGGGAAAGAAACTCAAGGCTTCCCCCATTAAGCAAAATTAAAAACTAGGCATTATTAATATAATTTTTAATAAGAAAAATAAATTTATCAAAAAAACCCAAATAAATTTAGAATATGAAAAAAGAAATCCCAAGAGATGTTATCAAAGCTTTTGGTAATATCTAATTTGAAATGAATGTTTTATAGTCTTGGCATCAAGATCATGAATTAATTCTTGGGCAAGTAAAATATTGTCGAATGGATCTACCTCTAACAAAACCAATTTGGTTGAGAGAGATAATTCTATTAAGTAAAGGATTAAGTTTGTTTGTATAAATTTTGGAAAAAAGGTGCAAAGATTAATAGGTCTAGAATCACTCCAATCTTATATAGAAAATATATAAAACTCTAGAAAAAAGTGGTTAAGTTAATTAGGGTTAAAGGTTAGGTTAGGGTGGGTTAGGGTTAAAGTTAGTTAGGTTAGGGAGATTAAAGTTAAGAGTCAGGGTTTGGGGTTAGGTTAAGTTAGGTTAGTTAGGAGTTAGGGTTTAGGTTTGGGTTTAAGGGGGTTAGTTAGGAGTTAGGGTTAGAGGTTAGGGGTCAGGGTTAGATTAGATTAGGTTAAAGTTAAGGTCAGATTAAGTTGGTTAGAGATTTAAGTTAAAGTTATAGATTAAAGGGATTAGCAGGTTTTAAGGTTAAAGTAGGGTCAGTTCGTCGGATTCAGATTAGGATTTAAAGGTTAAGATTAAATTTATCAGTTAGGTTAAAGGTTAAGGGTGGTTAGGGTTAAAGGGTTAAGGATTTATAGTTGAATAAAGGTCAGGGTTAAAGTTATAGTTAGGGTTAAGGTTAGGGTCAGTTTAATTGGAGTCAGGTTTAATTAGGTTAGGATTAGGTCAGTTAAAATTAAAGTTAAAATTAGGTTTAAATTCAGTTCAGGTTTAGATTAAAGTCAATTAAATTGAGTTAAGATTAAATTAAAAATTAAGGTGATTTCATTTAAAGTTAAGTTTAAAATTTGTAAATTATTAAATTAGTGGGATTTGGTCAGTTAAGATTTAAAGTTAAAATTCTTAGGTCAGGTTTAAAGTCAAATTCAATTCGATTCAGGTCAGTCAGTGTCAGATTAAATTCAGTTAAAATTAAAGATTAAAATTCAGTTAAAATTAGGATTCAGTCAGATTCGTTAAAATTAAATTCAGGTTCAAATTTAAAATTCAAATTAAAGTTAAATAAATTCATTAGGGTTTAATTTTATTTAGGAGGGTTTAAATTTAGGTTTAAGGGTTTAGGTTTAAGTTTAGAGTTTTGGGTTTAGACTGGTTAGGGTTAGGTTAAAGTTAGGTTTAGGGTGGGGTTCGTTTGGGTTTAGGTTTAAGGTTTAGGGTTAGGGTTAAGGTTTTGAGGTTAAGGTTAGGGTTAGGGTTTAGGTTTTAGGTTAGGTTAGGGTTAGGTTTGGGATTTAGGTCAGTTAGATTAGGGATTAGGGTTGGCCTATTTTATTATTTATTTAGGATTATTTATTTTATTTTATTTTTATTTTTTATTTATTTTATTTATTTATTTTATTTTTTTAGGCTTATTTTATTTAGGTTTATTATTTTTTTATTTTATTTTTTATATTTATTTATTTTTATTTTAGGATTCATTTTTATTTTATTTAAGTTTTTTATTTTCTATTTTAGTTTAGGTTTTTATTTTTTTATTTTAGTTTAGTTTTTATTTTTTATTTTATTTTCTTTTTAGGTTTGGGTTGACGTTTAGGTTTTAGTTTATATATCTATTTTATTTTATTTTTTTATTTTGATTTAGTTTTTATTTATTTTATTTTTAGCTTTTATTTAATTTAGGATTAGGATTTTAGCTTTTTATGATTTAGGGTTTAGGGTTAGTCTAGCATTTTAGGTTTAGACTTTAGGGTTTAGGGTTAGGGTTTAGGGTTTAGGGTTTAGGGTTTATGGTTTTGGGGTTTAGGGTTTTGGGTTTAGGGTTTAGGTTTCTGGTTTAGGGTTTAGTGGTTATGGTTTAGGGTAAGTTTTAGGTTTAGGGTTCAAGGTTAGGGTTTTATTTTATTTTATTTTATTTTATTTAGGGTTTAGGGTTGTAGGTTTAGGGTTGTTGGTTAGTTTAGGGTTTAGGGTTTGTTTAGTGTTTAGGGTTTAGTTTATTTAGCTTATTTAGTTCTTTTAATTTATTTTAGTTTATTTTTTTATTTATTTAGGTTTGTTTTAATTTTATTTAGTTTAGTTTTTTTATTTTAGGTTATTTATTTTTTATTTAGGTTTTATTTTAGTTTAATTTTTAGGTTTAGGTTTAGGTTTATGTTTATTTTTTAGTTTAGTTTTTTTTATTTTATTCTTCAGGTTTAGGTTTTATTTCTTATTTTAGGTTTAGGTTTTAGGTTTTTATTTTTGGTTTATTTTTTGGTTTTATTTTTAAGTTTAGGTTTATGCTTATATTTAATTTATTTTATTTTATTTAGTTTAGGTTTAGTTTATTTTAGGATTAGGTTTATGTTTTATTAATTTAGTTTAGTTTCTTTTAGTTTAGGTTTAGGTTTATTTTATTTTATTTATTTTAGGTTTAGTTTTTTTTTAGTTTATGGTTTAGGTTTTATTTTTTATTTACATTTAGGTTTTATTTTTAGGTATATTTTTTAGCTTTAGGTTTTTATTTAGTTTTTATTTTATTTTATTTTAGGTTTATTTTATTTTTATTTTACATTTAGTTTTTATTTTATATAGGTTTCCTATTTTTCGGATTATTTTATTTTTTAGTTTAGTTTAGGTATTTATTGATTTTATTTTTGTTTAGTTTTTATTTTTTGTATATTTTATTTTTAGGTTCTCATTTAGGTTTAGGTTTTTGTTTAGGAATTTATTTTACTTATTTTATTTTATTTTATTTTTTATTTATTTAGGTTTAGGTTTTTTTATTTTATTTTTTTGGTTTTATATAGTTTAGGTTTTGGTTTTTAGGTTTTAGTTTTAGGGTTTAGGATTTGGGGATAAGGGTTAAGGGTTCTAGGTTTTAAGGTTTATGATTTAGGGTATAGGGTTTAGGGTTTAAGATTTTAGGGTTTAGTGTTCAGTATTTAGGGTTTAGGGTTTAGGGTTTAGGGTTTAGGGTTGTAGGTTTGGGATTTAGGGTTGAGGGTTTAGGGTTTATGGTTAGGTATTTTTAATTTTCTTTATTATCTTTTTATTTTTTTAAATTGAGTAAACATGTAGGTTTAGGTTTATTTAGTTTATTTTTTATTTATTTTAGTTTATTTTATTTTTTATTTATATTTAGATTTATTTTTATTTTTATTTTTATTTAGGTTTTTATTTAGTTTTTATTTTAATATTTTAAGTTTATTTTATTTTTATTTTAGGTTTAGTTTTTATTTTATTTAGGTTTTCTATTATTTTAGTTTAGTTTAGGTTTTTATTTATTTTTTTATTTTAGTTTTTATTTTTAAATTTATTTTCTTTTTAGGTTTAGATTTAGGTTTAAGTTTTAGTTTATGTTTTTTATTTTCTTTTATTTTTTTATTTTTGTTTAGGTTTTTTTATTAATTTTTTTTAGGTTTTTAGCTTTTTATGATTTAGGGTTTAGGGTTAGTTTAAGATTTAAGGTTAAGGGTTAGTTTAGGATTTATGGTTTAGGGTATAGGGTATAGGGTTTAGGGTTTAGGGTTTAGAGTTTAGGGTTTAGATTTTAGGGTTTAGGGTTTAGTTTAGGGTTGAAGGTTTTAGGGTTTAGGGTTTAGAGTTTATGGTTTAGGATTTTAGCGTTCAGTGTTTAGGGTTTAGGGTTTAGGGTTTAGAGTTTAGGGTTTTTTAATATTTTTTTATTTTTTTTATTTAGTGTTTATTGTTTAGGGTTTAGGGTTTAGGGTTTAGGGTTGTAGGTTTACGGTTAGCTTCATAATTTAGGGTTTAGGGTTTATGGTTTAGGAATTAGGGTTTTGAGTTTAGGGTTTAAGGTTTTAATTAAGAAAACTAGTATGTTTAGGTTTATAAAGTGTATTTAGTTTATTTTTTATTTATTTTAGTTTATTATATTTTTATTTTTATCTATTTATATATTTATTTTATTTACTTTAGTTTATTTATTTTACTTTAATTTGTTTATTTTAGTTTATTTTTAGGTATAAGTTTATTTTTAATTTAATTTATTTTATTTAGTTTAGGGTTTAGGTTTAGTTTATTTTAAGTTTAGGTTTAGGTTTTATTTATTTTAGTTTACTTTATTTTAGTTAGGTTTGGGTGTATTTTATTTTGTTTATTTTAGGTTTAGTTATTTTTTTAGTTTATGGTTTAGGTTTTTTATTTATTTATTTTTCAATTTTATTTTTAGGTTTATTTTTTAGGTTTTAGCTTTATTTTTTTAGGTTTTATTTTAGGTTTTTTTGTAGGTTTAGGTTTTTATTTAGTTTTTATTTTATTTTATTTTAGGTTTATTATATTTTTATTTTATGCTTAGTTTTTATTTTATTTAGGTTTTTTATTTTTAGGTTTATTTTATCTTTTAGTTTAGTTTAGGTATTTATGTATTTTATTTTAGATTTGTTTTTATTTTTTGTATTATTTTGATTTTAGGTTTAGCTATAAGTTTAGGTTTAGGTTTAGGCTTTAGTTTATGTTTTTATCTTATATTATTTTTTTATTTTATTTAGCTTTAGGATTTTTTCATTTATTTTGTTTTGAGGTTTTATATAGTTTTGGTTTAGGTTTTTAGGGTTTAGGATTTAAGGTTATAGTTTAGGGTTTAGGTTTGTAGGATTTAGGGTTAGGGTTAGGATTTAGGGTTTATGGTTTAGGGTTTAGGGTTTAGGGTTTTAGGGTTTAGGGTTTAGGGTTTAGTGTTCAGGGTTAGTTTTACGATTTAAGATTTATGGTTAGGTTTTTTTTATATTTTGATTTTTTGATTTTTTTGATTTTTTTAAAACTATGTAAACTGGTAGGTTTAGGTTTATTTAGTTTATTTTTTATTTATTTTAGTTTATTTTATTTTTTATTTTTATTTAAGTTTACTTTTATTAATATGTTTATTCAAGTTTTTATTTTATTTTTATTTTATTTTATTTTAGGTTTTTTTTAAGTTTCATTTTTATTTCTTTTAGGGTTTTTATTTTTTAGTTTAGTTTAAGTTTTTATTTATTTTATTTTAGTTTAATTTTTAATTTTTAATTCATTTTCTTTTTAAGTTTAGGTTTTACTTTATGTTTCTATTTTATTTTACATTTTTATTTTATTTTGGTTTAAATTTTTTTATTTATTTTATTTTTTAGTTTTATTTAGTTTAGGTTTAGGTTTCTAGCTTTTTATGCTTTAAGGAATTAGGGTTTAGGGTTTATGGTTAGTTTAGGGTTTATGGTTATAGGTTTGGGGTTGTAGTTTTAGGGTTTAGGGTTTAGGTTTAGGGTTAGTTTAGGGTTTAGGGTTTAAGGTTTAGGGCTTTTTAAGGTTTAGGGTTTAGGGTTTAGGGTTATTTTTTTTTAAATTAAGTAAACCGTAGGTTTAGGTTTATTTAGTTTATTTTATTTTATTTATTTAGGTTTATTTTTATTATTTAGCTTAGTTTATTTATTTTATGTTTATTTATTTTAGTTTAGGTTTTTTATTTTAGTTTTTTTAGGTTTAAATTTAGGTTTATGTTTTTTTATCTTAATTTTATTTTTATTTAATTTTTTAGGTTTATTTTTAATTTTTTATTTTTAGGTTTAAGTTTTTATTTTATTTTTTTAGGTTTAGGTTTTAGGTTTTTATTTTAGGTTTAATTTTAGGATTTATTTTAGTTTATGTTTTGGTTTATTTTTAGATTGTTTTATTTTATTTAGTTTAGGTTTAGGTTTAGTTTTAGGTTTTATTTATTTTAGTTTAGTTTATTTTAGTTTAGGTTTAGGTTTATTTTATTTTTATTTTAGGTTTAGATTTTTTTAGTTTAGGCTTTATGTTTTATTTTTATGTTTATTATTTAGGTTTTGGCTTTTATTTAGTTTTTATTTTATTTTATTTTAGGTTTATTGTATTTTTATTTTACATTTAGGCTTTATTATATTTAGGCTTTTTATTTTAAGTTTATTTTATTTTTTAGTTTAGTTTTGGTTTTTATTTATTTTATTTTAGTTTAGTTTTTATTTTATTTTATTTTTAGGTTTAGGTTTTAGTGTGGGTTTTATTTTATTTTCTTTAGGTTTAGGTTTCTTTATTTGTTTTAATTTTAGGTTTTATTTAGTTTAGGCTTAGGTTTTTAAGTTTTTATGGTTTAGGGTTTGGGGTTTAGTGTTTTTTTTTGGAAACCCCATATAGGGGGAATTTTATTGCCACAAAAAGAGGGTTACAAGGTCCTTATCAGGGGATAAACTCCAAAACTACTGCTCAAAGAGCTACAATCAGCCTAGAGAGTAAATCCCCTATCTAAATACAACCAAAAGCAAAATAAAAGATAAAAGGAAAGCAAAAGATACAAAATGATTAACAAAAATAAGCCAATGGATAGATCTAGGCCAAAGCTCTTCAAGATGAGAGAATGCATGGCACTAGGGGGAAAACCTGTAAGAGAAAAAGAGAAATACATCTGCAAAAATGTAGAAAGATAAAAATTAGAACAATTAAAGCTATACAGACAAAGTGAAAAATTAAAGCAAAGATAAATTGAGAAAAATTATAGAGAAGTGTGTGAGAGAAGGCTCAGCTCACCACCAAATTAGGAGATGCAAATATGAGCATTCAAACTTTAGCAGAAGGGTTATATCACAAGAGCTACTACCAAACCAAAAAGGAGTGAAAACATCATAGCCATCATCACTACACGTGGGAAGATATACCATTTGTTGAAAGTCTTATGAGCCTTAGTACCTGCAAACCTAAACAAAGCCATATACACTAAAGAAAAGGAAACATCAAAGAGCAGAATGGAAGAGGTTATCCCATGCAGGATAAATATCATCAATATAGTCACCATAGCATGAGAATCCCTACACATATGAAAATGAACCATCTTTGCCAGATCCACCTTTTTAATACCAGAGCCAAGAGTATAATTAGGCCAGCATGAAAATCCACCACAAGAAAATAGCAGAAAAGGCTAGGCAGAGGATAGAAACAATATACAACCCATTGAAAAGCATGCTGAAATCCTAGTAAGAAAATCAATGAGCATGTAAATAACACCATCCCAAACTTATGGGACATATATGAAACTTACAGGCCAGGAGTGCAGCTCAGAAATATTGCCCAGAAAGGGTACCCATTCAGAATAAGCAATGCAGGTGTTTACAACCCCCTTGTTAATAATCATTGCAGAAGTTAACAAACAGCAAATGTAAAGCGAGACAGCATAACCCAAACCCAAAATACAATAGGAAATGTAGAAGTCTAACATAACCAAGATGGGAATGCAACAACAGATTAGGTGGACTAGAAGCCATAGGTAATAAGCTGTACCCCACTGCAAACAACACCAAATAAAGACAATCAGAGAGACAACCCCAGTAGCAGCTTGCTGAGCATAAAACTCGATAATCCAATTCGACCAACAAAGGCGACAAATAACAACTAGGCGGCCATAAAACCACTCATTCAGTAGCATAAGTTAATAACCAAGTAGGTAATAGCATAATCATAGTGATCTGCACAAGTCTAACTGAACCAAGATGAAAAAAATAGCAGATTAAATAGACCACAAACATTAGTTGATAAGCTGCAACCCAGTCACAAACAACAAAAATAATCAGAAAAATAACCCAGTTTGGACATAAGACCCAAAATCCAACAACAATTAAAGTAGAAAACAATTATTGCACCCCCCATAAGATAATCTAGTTAAAAATAGTGGAACAACATATACACGAAAGGGGTTTAAAGGAGAGCCATCATTGAAATCCTTTAAGACAAAGAAAAGCAGGCCAGCAGCTAAGCCAACATCATCAGTAAAAGCAGACTGGAAAAAAACAAAAAGTAATTCCAATCCTGTAAAGAGACAATAATAATAACACAGGTATTGCAGTTTCTCTCCAAACAGGTTGGGGAGGTGAGGTTAGCAAGAACAATCAGAAAAATAACCCCAGAAGCAGCCTATTGGACATAAGACCCAAAAATCCAACAGCCAACAATTAAAACAACAAAATAATTATTGCACCTCCCATAAGATAATCCAGTAAAAAATAGTGGTACAACATATACATGAAATGGGTTCAAAGGAGAGCCATCATTGAAATCCTTCAAGACAAAGAAAGGCAGACCAGCAGCTAAGCAAACATCATCAATAAAAATAGGCTGGAAGGAAATTAAGAAGTAATTCCAATCCTGCAAAGAAACAATAATAATAACAAGGGTATTGCAGTGTCTCTCCTTACAGGTTGTGGAGGTGAGGTTAGAGAGCATAAGAGGGGCCACATCCATAATAAGGAGAGGAAAGACAGATAAATTAGGGCCTGTCATGAAGCTATACAAAAATATAGCAATTAAACAATGAGACAGCAAAGTCATGAGCCCCAGCACAGATTTCTAGAAAAAGGAAAAGAGACAAAACACAGTCTTAATCATAAAATGGAAAATAGATACAGTAAGACCCATATACAAAATATTGATGGCAAGAAGTCTGTCCTTGTTGATCAGAAAGTAAAGTAGAAAGTAAAACATCTCCCTCCAGCAGATCCGGCTGATAAAGGAAAATATCTCCATCTGGTATGTTAGAAAAATAGGAAACACCTTACCATTAACAGTGGAAACAGTAGAAGTAGTAAGACCCCAAATAAGGTTAGGGTAATTAATCCAAAGAGATACGAGATCACAAAATAACCGAAAAGGTATCAGGAAGATGCATCAGAAAACCCGAAACAACAACTAAACAAGTTGGTCATGCAGTTAAACAGGTAATACGACAGGACAAAACAATAGGATGAATTAATTTCTGAGGTAAGGGAGTCTAGTATTGTCCAAATTAACCAAACCTTGCAAATGTTTAGGTAGTGTAAGTTGATCAAAGAATTTTATGCCATCTAATCTGCGGTTAGCAAATTAGCACATGCATTACCTTCACGCCATACATGAGTGATTTTAAAATAGAGTTGAGAAAGGAGAGCTCTAGTCGCTTTAGAAGGTAGTAATTCATTGCCCACTTTGGTGGAAGTCAAAATCAATCAAGCAATCCACCTCAATCCAAATATTGAGGCAACCTTTTTGAAGGAAAATCTCAATAGCTTTGTAAACTACCATTAGCTCAGCAAAAAGAACAAAGCAAGTATTAAGGGGGTAAGCAAAAGCACATAATACTTTACCATTAAGGTTTCTAAAAATGCCACCACAACCAGAAGCATTTTTAGAAATAGAGCCATCAGTGTTAATTTTAATTGTACTAGCATGAGGTTTTATCCAATAAACAATCTTGTCATCTTTACAGTTGGGTTGATCCGGCAAGTTAAAACCCAATTTATTGGCCACAAATTTGCAACCTTTGAATTGATTGTAGTTAATTAAATTGACATTAAACAAGGCATGGATTTTATTTTTAATTCTAGCAATTATCCTCATATGGTTCATAGGAATCCCACGATGTTTTGCATCATTTCTGTCCATCCATATGAACCAAATAAGAGTGATAGTAGTTATCACTTTAAAGTGGCCTTAATAGTGTTTTCAAAATAAACTTAAGAAGTTGGTATCAAGTTAAGGAGCCATTGAATTTGACAATATTAAAAGTTCATCATACCAAATCCAAAGTTTGGAAGCAATGGCTCTAAATACATGATTCACATTCTCAATGTGAAAGCGATAGCATTTTGAAGGTAAGTAAAAACCTTTACCCCACATCAAGGAGTCAACATGGATGAAGTTTTTCAAAATATGCTAAGTTAGAACAGAATAAGAAATAGGAATAGTGTTATTCCAAAGTTTAAAAAACACATTGGAGAAATCATGAGCTTCTTTGATATGAATCCAGACATTTTTAAGGTTGAAATCATCATTTTGGGAAATCTTAAAAAGGATCTGATCATGATTACTAGGAATGATAGGAATAATAGTAAGCTTCTCTAAAAGAGAGAAAGGAATACAATCAGTAAGCTTACTATTGTTCCACTTATTATTCTGTTAGAAAGAGTTTACTTTAATAGCAGTAGTGGAGTGGGTAGAAAGTAATTCATCAATGGACCCACCTCCGGTCATTATCTTGCCAAAGAAAGAGGTTCCAGAGTTAATCCCCCATGAGATTAATGATTCTTCCTCCCATTTGATGGAACAAAGTCTTTTCCATACAGGAGAGTCTCCCACTTTATAAGGGCAAATGAGAGGGTGCTTACCCTGGCAGTATTTGGCAGTCATGAAATTAGCCCAAAGATTATTTGCTCTAAAATTCCACCAAAGTATATAAAGGAAAAGCTTGGCTTACCACCTTCAAGAGTTCCATAGCTTTTATACCAAGAGGTCCAATGCATTCTTTTAGTATATTATTAGAACCCGTAAGAATTTGTTAAGGAGGTGTTCAATTCTGTTAATGGTAGAATTGGTCACATAATGGTTTGAATGAGATATAAAGGCATTGAGTTAAGGGTACTCTTAATCAAAGTGAGCCTACCACAAAATGAGAGTAAATGAAATTCCCAAATAGAAATTTTATCAGAGATTTTTTAGATTAACTCATCAAAGACATGTGATCTTTTCTGACCTTTAAAAAGCAGAGCACCAAGATATTTAATAGGAAGTTATTGTTGCTGAAAATTAGTATTTCTCAAGATTTGGTTGATCCTATTACTAGAGATTTTAGTGGAAGGAATGAAACAACTTTTACCTTCATTAAGAAAGAGACCACTTTCATTACCAAATTTATTTAAAAGATTCTTAATAGTTTTAATGTGTTGAATAGAGGCATTGCAAAAGATTATGAAGTCATCAGCAAAGCTAAGATGAGAGACAAGAAGACCACCTTGAGTTCTAAAAAACATGCTCAGATTATTGTTGAAAAGATCATTAAGACTCCTCAAAAGATATTCAACAGCAATAATGAAAAGAGAGGGAGATAAGGGATCTCCTTGTCTCAATCCATGCATAGAAGGGAAAAAACCTAGGGACTCACCCTTCATGATAATGAAAAACCAAACATTGGTAATATAATTTTTAATGAGATGGATAAAAGAGTGAGAAAAACCAAACAAATGTAGAATTTGGAAGAGAAAATTCCAAGAGAGGTTGTCAAAAGCTTTAGAGATGTACAATTTGAAAAGGATGTTACCACCTATGGTAGAAGCATCAAGATCATGAATCAACTCTTGGGCTAGAAGAATGTTGTCGATATCTACCTTTAACAAAACTAGTTTGGTTGGGGAAATAATTTTAGGAGGCACTAATTCTATTGGCAATTAATTTAGCAATGAGTTTATGAAAGAAGGTGCAAAGGCTGATAGGTCTGAAATCGCCCCAAGATTTAGGATTATTAATTTTGGGAATGAGAACAATGGAAGTGCTAGAAAAATATCTAGGTAAAGGATTGTCATCGAAGAAATCAATGACAACATCGACAAGATCAAACTTTATAATAGGCCAACAATGCTAAAAAAATTGAGTCATGTAGCCATCAGGGCCAGCAACAGAATCAATGTTCATGCTATTAAGAATACTACCAATCTCAGCTTCCGTAGGATGCATATTAAGCAAGTGGTTATCATCATTAGTAATTAGTTGAGAGAATCAGGTGAGAGTTGGAGAGAGCATCTAAAGAAAGGTTGTTGTTTAATAAGTTTTCAAAATGATGTATGATAGAATATTTAATATCGTTATTTTCTGTGATCCAGCTGTCATTATCATTTTAAATTTTTTTAATAGAGTTTAGGACTTTCTTTTTTTTGAAAAGAGCATGAAAGTACCTAGTATTTCTGTCACCATAAGCAATATATTTGCTAGCAGACTTTTGCCGCCAATAGGTTTTTTCCATAATCTGATAGTTAAGCAAGTTATCTTTAGCTTCATTCAACTCCTCAAGTTTAGTAGAATCAGTCAAAATGACATCTTCAAGAGAACAAACTAATTGTTCCATATTTTAGATATTGGCAATTAGATTTTTAAAATGATGCTTGTTCCACCAATTTAGGTTTTGTTTAAGCCTTTTAAGCTTAAGCCAGAGGTGAATCATGCCCTTAACCAAATTATCAGGTGAAGAGGAGCCATCTAGTTAATGGATACAACATTGATGAAATCAATGTGTTGGATCCACATATTTTGGAATCTGAAAGAGGTTAGGGAGGGTAATCTATTAGAGGGATTTTGGACAGAAATCAAAAGCAGAGAATGATCAAACAAAGTTCTGCTCAAATGTTCAACAGAAGTAAAGGGCCATTGATTTATCCAAAAAGAATTAAAAAGAGTCCTATCAAGTCGCTGCCAGAGTCTATAGTTATGCCATGTATAATCCAAACCCGAATAGCCAATATCAATCAGATTGTAATCAAGAATCATATTAGAAAAGTCTTCCATGGAATGAATGTTAGGAGAGCAACCTCCCCTTCTTTTGAGGAAGAGAGAATAGTGTTAAAATCACCCCCAACCAACTAGGGTTGGTTGACCGAGGAGGCAAAGGTTCTTAAGTTGTCCCAAAGGATGTTCCTACTAGCTCTATTACAAGAAGCATAAATAAAAGAACCTAGAATAGAAAAATCAACCAATGAGATGTGGACATTAACCAATTGTTGAAGATCATTAAGGATAGATATGTTGAGTAAATTATCCCAAAAACACCAAATTTTATTGCTACTATTATAAAAGAAGTTTTGAAAGCCAAGCGTTCTAGCAACATGGTTGATCTTAGAAGAGTGTATGAATGGTTCAATAACAACAAGTAAGGCTACGTTATGAATATGACAAAGACTTCTAATATGGTTGCAGACTATGAGATTCCCAATACCCTGAACATTCCAAATTAGTAAGTTGATCATAATAAAATAAGAAAAGAAAGGAAAAGATACAACTAAAGAAATAATAAAGCAAGAAGAAAAGGAAACTAGAAATGGTTATTTATGGGAAGTTAGAGAAGATCTAGTAGTTCTAGTGGAGCTATTAGTGAACATTCTAGCTTTAAGTGATTTTTTTTAAAAAACAATTTGAAAAGGTCTATCATTGTCCAAAGAATCACCATCCGAGAGAGCTAATTTATGATATTCAAAATAGGACCTATATCAATCAAAGCATTTCTAATGGTAATTTCCCCTTCTTCAATGTTAATTGTCGAGAAGGTGGGTTATATCACTAAGAGTAGGAGAAGGAGAGGTTGTGAAGCCATTAATAACACAGATTTCATGCTCAATTTAGAATTAGTTTTCATATTTGTTCCATCATCAAAGGATCAGCAGTTTTCAAATTTTGTTCCTTCATCAAAGGATCAACTCCAGAATTTATTTTAGATTTTGATCCAACCTGAAATTTCCATTCAAATCACCACTAAGGTTCATATGAGTCTCCTCGGGTTCACTAGCCAAAAGGGGTAAGTTAGACTGAGTCAAGGTATCATCTTGAGGAGCCAAATTATTACAATTAGAAGAAATGATAATTAAGCTATCATTAGCCTCCTCACCAACCTCATAAATATTATTTTTAACATGCTCAGATTGCTCTCCAATAGATAAAGCAGTGAATAGAAAAGGAGTAGGGGTAGGGGTAGGATTCCCATTTTGAGTGACTTTAGGCACATAAGAAAATTTACTAATTTTTTCATTTGATAGAGTAGGATTAAGATCCAACAATTTGTTTTTTTAGTTGAGGATGCAACATAAAACATTCAGAATGATCATGGCCATGAATCTTACAATGTGTGCAAAAAATAGGAAAATTCTCAAATTCAACTTTTTGATTATAACCGAACTTCTCAGAGCCAAACCAAACTTCTTTAGGATGCCTTTTAGTGATATCAATTTCAACCAAAATATGAGCAACAGAAGGTCATGATCTCACAGCGGTGGCCTAATCAATTTGAAGAGGCCGACCAAAGAGAGCCCCAACGCAAAGAGAACTTGATGTGTAACATAATGTATTCTCATATTAGGAAGAGCTAGCCATATAGGAACAATTGGGGATTCCTCTTTTATATCAAAAAGAGGAGACCATTTTAGAAGTCACATTTGACAATTAAAAATAGAATAAGAGTGAAGTGCAAAAACTCTTGAATAATCTAAGTCATTAGAGAGCTGAATTAAAATATGCCTTGGATCAATCAATCCGATAGTGAAAACACCTGAAAGTTTAAGGCTATGAAAAATGATCGATGTTATCGAGTTAGAATGCAAAGGAAAATTTACCAACTAAAGAGAATTCAAAAGGCTTCGCCAACTTTTCCACATCTAGATCCGAGCACATAATAGCAGGCATCCCATGAAAGGAGGTCAAGATCAAATTCACCGAAGCATTAGGTGAAAGGTTCTTACCAGATAATGCATCCTTAAAGGACTTAATTGTGGCGAGTAGCGATTATTTTGGATCCATAATTCCATGTAAATGATGCTACCGACCTCCAAGATGGATAAGCTCGGCATGAAAGTGCTCCTCCATTGAAAGAGCAATGGGAAAATCACATTAGAGGACAATCAGAGATAAACAATCAAAAAAATTGATCATGAATGATCAAAAATCAGCCAAGTCACAAGGAAAATGAAAGTGGAAGGAAAATGAAATCGTGAGAGCACCTGAGAGGGAGAGGTAAGGTTGAGGTTTGGGGTTTGGGGTTTAGTGTTTAGGGTTTAGGGTTGTAAGGTTTAGTGTTTAGGGTTTAGGGTTTAGGGTTTTAAGGTTCTAGGGTTTTGGGCTTAGGGTTTAGAGTTTATGATTTAAGGTTTGAGGTTTAGGTTTAGTTTTGTGGTTTATTTAGAGGGTTTAGGGTTTAGGGTTTAGGGTTTTGAATTTTTAGGGTTTAGGGTTTAATTTTTTGGTTTACGGTTCAATTTTTAGGTTTAGGGTTTAGGTTTTAGTTTAGGGTTTAGGGTTTTTTTTAACAGAGATTAAATTCAGAGTCAACATTTTTATTTTCGATTTCATTAACCAAGTAACACACCAAGTTTTCTAAGAGACAAGTATGACATAGATAAAAAAAGAGCACGGATAGAGAAAATATAAAACCCAGGATAACTAGAAATGTCTCTACTATAAAGACACAATTTCATAAGCAGTAGTTCGATCGTCTTCTTTCCCAGTTCCCATCGTAACCACCCCAGCCTCGAAGTGATCCACCATCATATCCCGATCCTCACCGCCACCACCACCACGGCTATAACCTCCATTGTTCCTCCCGCCTCCATAACCACCACTGCTCTGACCACCACCTTCGTGCCCACTAGCACCTCTAAATCCCCTACCACCACTGCAATAACAGCTGCATCCGCCTTCATCTCCACCGCCAGATCTCGACTAAGCTTGGTTGATGGTGATGTTCCTGTCGTCAAGGTTCTGCCCATTCTTAGGTTTTAGTTTAGGTTTATTTGGTTTTAGGGTTTAGGTTTATTTTTTAATTTATTTAGTTACTTTAGGTTTAGGTTTAGGGTTTGGGGTTTAGGGTTTAGGGTTTAAGGTTTAGGGTTAAGGTTTAATGTTTAGGGTTTAGGGTTTAGGGTATATGCTTTTATGGTTTAGGATTTAGGGTTAGGTTTAGGGTTTAGGGTTTAGGCTTTTTAAGGGTTAGGGTTTAGTGTTTAGGGTTTAGAGTTTAGGATTTAGTGTTTATTATTTTTTTCAATTAAGTACATCAATAAGTTTAGGTTTATTTAGTCTATTTTTTATTTTTATTTATGTTTATTTTTTATTTTTATTTAGTTTATTTTATTTATTTTAGATTTATTTATTTTAGTTTTTGTTTTTATTTTAGTTTATTTTCTAGGTTTAGGTTAATTTTTTAGTTTAGTTTCCATTTTATTTTATTTTTTAGGTTTAGGGTTTATTTTTATTTTTAAGTTTAGGTTTAATTTTTTATTTTATTTTTTTAGTTTTTTGTTTTAAATTTTGGTTTATTTTTAGGTTTTATTTTTTAGTTTAGGTTTTCATTTATTTTTATTTTATTTTATTTTATTTATAGGTTTTGGTGTAGGTTTAGTTTACTTTAGGTTTAGGTTTTGGTTGTATTTATTTTGGTTTAGTTTATTTTAGTTTAGGTGTAGGTTTATTTTATTTTATTTTTAGTCAGGTTTTTTTTTTAATTAGGGTTAGGTTTTTTTTTTAATTTTATTAGGTTTTTTTTTAGGTTTATTTTTGGGTTTAGGTTTTTATTTAGTTTTATTTTATTTTATTTTATTTTAGGTTTATTTTATTTTTATTTTAGGTTTAGTTTTTATTTTATTTGGGTTTTTTTATTTTTTGTTTAGTTTAGGTTTTTATTTATTCTATTTTAGTTTAATTTTTAATTTTTATTTTATTTTCTTTTTAGGTTTAAGTTTAGGTTTAGGTTTTAGTATTATTTTATTTTATTTAATTTTATTTTATTTTATTTTAGGTTTTGTTTATTTATTTTTTTAGGTTTTATTTAATTTAGGTTTTTAGCTTTTTAGGGTTTAGGGTTAGTTTAGGGTTTAGGGTTTAGGGTTTAGGTTTTAGGTTTAGTTTTTTGGGTTTAGGCTTTAGGATTTAGGGCTTTAAGGCTTAGGGTTTAGGGTTTAAGGTTTAGGGTTTTTAGGGTTTAGGATTTAGCATTTAGGGTTTAGGTTTTTGGTTTTTGGTTCAGGTTTTAGTTTAATCTTTAGGGTTTTAGTTTTTTAATAGAGAAGAAATTTATATTCAACATTTCTTATTTTTGATTTCATCAACCAAGTAACAAACCAAGTTTTCTAAGACATAAACGATGACATATATAAAAAATTAGCATGCATTGAGCAAATGAAAAACCCTAGATAACTAGAACCATCTCTACTATAAAGACACTGTTTCATAAGTATCATATCAGATTGGATGTTCTTCAATTTCTCCAGTTCCCATCGGAACTACCCTGACCTCTCGAGTAGTGGATCCACCGTCATATCCCTGATCTCTCCCTCTGCCACCACCACGGCGGTAACCTTTGTTGCTCCTCCCCCTTTCATAACCAACACTGCTCCGACCACCACCTCCATATCACCAACACCTCCAGATCCCCCACCACCACTGTGATAACTGCCGCCTCCGCCTTCACCTCCACCGCAGATCTAAACTGAGCCTAGTTGATAGTGATGTTCCTGCCATCAACGTTATGCCCATTCTTAGGGTTTTCAATTTAGGTTTAGGTTTATTAGGTTTTAGGGTTTAAGTTTATTTTTTAGTTTATTTAGTTTCTTTAGGTTTAGGTTTAGGGTTTGAGGTTTAGGGTTTAGGGTTTATGGTTAGGGTTTAGGGTTTAGTTTGTTTTAGGGTTTTATACTTTCAGTTTAGGTTTAGGTTTTAGGCTTTAGAGTTTAGGCTTTAGTGTTTAGGGTTTTAGCATTTGTGGTTTAGGGTTTAGAGTTGAGGGTCAGGGTCTGTGGTTTAGGGTTTAGGTTTTAGAGTTTTGGTTTAGGTTTGGGTTTTATTTTAGGGTTTAGGTTTTAGGTTTAGAGGTTTGGTTTAGGTTTAGAGTTTAGGCCTGGGGGTTTAGGGTTTAGGGTTTAGGGTTGGGTTAGGGTCTGAGGGTTTAGATTTTGGGTTTAGTATTTTGTGGGTTTGGGTTTTGTGGGTTGTTTTATTTTTTATTTTATTTTATATTTTTATTTTTTTAAATTAAGTAAATTGGAAGGTTTAGGTTTATTTAGTTTATTTTTTATTTATTTTAGTTTATTTTATTTTTCATTAATATTTTGGTTTATTTTTTTATTTAGTTTTGTTTATTTATTCTATGTTTATTTATTTTAGTTTATTTTTTAGGTTTAGATATAGATATATATATTTATATTTTTTATATTTTTTTTTTATTTTTTATTTTATTTTTTTTTAGGTTTTATTTTTATTTTATTTAGGTTTAGGTTTTAGGTTTTTTATTTTAGGTTTTATTTTTCAGTTTATGTTTATTTTATATTTTATTTTATTTAGTTTAGGTTTTGGTTTAAGTTTTATTTATTTTAGTTTATTTTAGATTTATTTTTTACTTTTTAGTTTAGGTTTATTTTTTTCAAGGGTTTATGTTTTATTTTTATTTATTTTTAGGTTTTATTTTTAGGTATATTTTATAGGTTTAGGTTTTATTTTATTTTATTTTAGGTTTATTTTATTTTTATTTTAGGTTTAGTTTTTATTTTATTTTGGTTTTTTATTTTTTTGTTTAGTTTATGTTTTTATTTATTTTATTATAGTTTAGTTTTTATTTTTTATTTTTATTTTTTTTAGGTTTAGGTTTAGGTTTTAGTTTTAATTTAATTAATTAATTTATTTATTTGATTTTTATGTTTTATTTAGTTTAAGTTGAGGTTTTTAAGGTTTAGGGTTTTTTTAGGGAAATTAGGGAAATTTTATTGCCACAAAGAAAACATACAAAGTCCTTAGAGGGGGTAAATCTCTAAACTAATGCTCAAAGAGCTACAATAAGTCCTAAAGAGATAAACCTCCTAACTATTACAATAATATAAGAAAAAGCAAAGGCAAAACCAAATCAGCAACAACAACTGATCCATATGTGTAGCAGCAACATCTACTAAGTCCTTTCGATACTTGCAAGATTCTTCCAACCTATAAAAGAAATCTGCAACATAATAAAGAAAGGATGAGTATAATTAAGCAAGCATAAAGAGTATGAGTAAAAGAAAGAGCTTACATTTTTTTTGTTTTAAAGGAGACTGATTGTTGTTGCTTTCGATGGGAGGCAAGTTTGAACCCACTTGGGAAGGCCCTTTGCAGAGAAGGCCTACCTAGGAGGATCTTATCGCTTATAATGATAAGGAGAGCACCCCATGCTTTAATCAATGGGCTCTACTTAGAAATATTATAAATCATGTTTAAAAATAATTATCATCAATGAAATTCTATTTTGAATTCAATCTCTTCCATGTTGAAAGTATTCTTGTTTGCGAATTAGCCATGATGTGTTTAGGGTAGGTGTAAGGAACCCGAGCGACGTCCTATCCTTCATCAATAAACACAAAAATAAACTACACACAAACATATAAAATAAACAAATATCTTTTATCTTGGGCTACTTTGAGTTGAGATAATGCCCCAACACTCACTCGTATCTAGTGGTGACGTGCTACCTAGTGTGTCACCCTAGTGGTCTTCTTACTTTGGAGGATGTAAGTGCATGCTTTCCTCTTTACTTGGCCATTGCACAGATGAGCCTCGTTAGTTTGGTAGGCCTTCTTGTGTGGCCTAAGCCTCATGTTGGCTTCATTTAAGAAGATGTGAGTCTGCTATGCTTTCTTCTTGGATTAGCCTTCATGATTTGACTGGGTCAAGTATATTTAAGGTTTAGGATAAGTTCCCTAGCAGCTCCTTCCCTCCTGACTGCTTCAAGTCTGGGGCTAGCCCTTCCTCGGGGCTCCCCGCTCAATAGTCACTCTAGGTCAGATAACATTTGTCCCGCTGATGATAGACTATTCTGATGATCAGTTCCAATTGAAAAGTTATAAGCCTACATGCTTTCTTTCCAGATTGATCATTTGGCGGGCACCGTAGGTTGGTTGGTTCTCACTATGCTAATGGATACTAGTCATCTTGTGGATACACCATAGGTTGGTTTATTAGCACCTAGTTACCACTCATGGATGTAAGTCTACTACACTTTCTCCTTGAGTTGGCCACCATACACCTATAAGCTTTCTTTCCCAAGGCTCAAGATAATGCTTCTAGTAGCACCAACTCTATGGGAACTATATTTGAATCACATCTTTTGAAACCCCATTTAGACACTACCTAGGTTACTATCAGATTGGATAGTTTCCCTTTCCTAGTAACCACCACTGTGGTTGGATAATTCATCCTGTGGACTTGAAGATTCTCCCTTGCTCCAGTAAATTTGAGATAGGTCAAGCCCGACATAACCCCTTCTCAGTGTGGTCCCTTGCACCAACAGGGTCCACTCAAACATATAAACAAAATATATGTTCATTAGCCGATTAGGAGGACACCCTTAGCAGTACCTTTTCCCAAGCAAGCATCCAATCTTTAAGGCAGTGTTAGCAAAACTCCCTATTAGAATCGCTTGACTACTCTTAAGTTGATATAAGTCCCCAATGACATTCACTTAGTAATCGCCCCTAAGTCACATTTGATTTATTGTGCTAGGTCACCCGGTGGTTGTTCCTACTTTAGAAGATGTAAGTCTACTACACCTTCTTTAGCCATTGCACACCAAAGGCAACCCCTTAGGTTGGCTAGCTCTACCACGTAGACTATCCCTTTGGATTAGTAAATCGAGATAGGACAAGTTTGATATAGCCCCTTCTCTGGGTCCATCACATGGTTAAATTAAATATATCAAATTTTATCGTTGACATCCCGGATATGCCCTCAATTTGAAATCAAATAAAACCAAACATACCTTATCAAAATAACATGAAATTAAGATAAAATTAATCTTAACTACTTTTGAGTTGACATAAGTCCCTAACAGCATTCACTCAGTAGTCTCCCTAGGTCAAGTTTGATTTGTTGTGCATCCAACAAGTCACCCCAGCAGTTGTTCCTTACTTTGGAAGATGTAAGTCTATTATGCCTTCTTCTTAGCATGGTAGTTGCAAACTAGAAGGCAACCCCTTAGGTTGGCTAGCACTACCCCACAGCCGGTAGACTATCTGTTTGGATTTGTAAACTTGAGGGGTCAAGGATATATCCCCTTCTCGGGGTCCAACACACTAACAAAGTCCATACATTAACTCAGATTAAATTAAACCCAATTTGATTTTCCCCAGTGTAGTTAAATCACACCTTTCTCTCTAATGGAGCCCCAAATCATATATAACAAGTCAAGAATACAAATCAAATTCAAAACCAATCTCTCCCCGGTGGAGCCAAATTAAACCAACTCTCCTAATAAAGTCTAAATCAAAGAAATCCAACCAAACTCTTATTCATAGTGGATACATCCCAAACAATATATGAAATCAAACTCAAATCCCAAACCCCATGATAGCACGAACACCTTCCCTAGTGGAAGGTTCAAATACGATCCCAAGACTCGAGCCCATATCTTTATACATATGCCTCATTAAAACAAAATAAATTAAAGTTGATTCGATCTTAATCCCTGGATTATATTCTTATCCCCAATAGAACTTCTTTCCATAAATCATATAATCAAATCAAATTCAAACCTTATCCCAGATTTTCTTCTTCTATGCCCTCGATGTAGACCCTCACATGTCATGTCCAATGCATCCCTAGGATCTCCCTCCATGTCCTTGACATAGAATTCTCATCAAATCTTATTTCTTCTCTTATGCACAATTTTAATACTTCAAGCCTAACAATGTATTTGTTCAAATTACATCATCTTAACATTGTAATCAATATTTTATGATTTGTTGGTGCAAGCTCAAACTAACTATACAATATCATGCTAAAAATATTATATTATGGATTAACACATTATATTATATTATAATTTGCTATTATATAATATATTGTCTAACATTACACCTCATTAGAATCACTTAAAAATGATCAAATAATAAAATTTTCTCAAAATATGAATAATGTTCATTTTGGATGTAAAATTGTTATTTTCTATTAGAAATGGTACAAAATAGCATAATTTGATGTTGCTTCTGGGTGTGTGCCATCAATTTGGCCAAATTCTTCCATCTCAACCTTCAAATTAATATTTTTGTGAGTTTCGACCCAATGTATTATATATGAGTAAAACATACTAAAATGTACATTATATATATTCTTTTATATAATATATTATCTTACATTACACTTTAAAATGAATCACTTTAAGCAAAGAATTTATAAAATTTGATTGAAAAATGACCTTTTATGCAAAATTCCATTCTTTTGATTAAATGACACAACTTAGCACACCCCAATGATAGTTCCTAAAGCTTACCTTAAATTTAGCCTAATCCCATCATCTCAACCAATAAATTAGTATTTTTATGAATTATACAAATACAAACTCTTCTACATCATACTATAACAAACTAAATTATGCTAAACAAAAAGTAGTAATACATAATAGTATGCTATAATGCATGATGCTGCACTATGTTATGGCATCCTATATTATAATAAACTATAACATGTTATATTATATTATATTGCATATCACATCACAAGGGATTGGTTAAGATAAAAAATCATAAAATTAGTCAAAACAATAAAAAACTATATATTTTAATCGCATCACTTACATATTTTAAGGTTAAACAATACATTATGATGCCATACTCTACATATTATTAATTTGGCTAAATTCCACCATTTTAAAGGCTAAATCAACATTTTTATAAATAATGCTAGTGTAGGCTTGATGATTGTAAAATACTAAAAGAATTTAAAATGCGTAGAACAATATATTATGATATATGATGTTATACTATGCTACAACATGTAATATTTATTTTGAACATAAAATCTTACTTTTTTTTAGTACAAGTGGCATAGCACACCTTTTCTACAACCTAATTCCCACTTCAAATTTAACAAATTTCATCATCTTATTTTTAAATTAATATTTTAATGATTTATATTAATATAGACTATAGGACATAATACCATAATACTAAAACATTTCAAAACATCTTATAACTTCCAAAACACATCACTACATGCTCAAATATATGATGCTTTACACTATAATATATGGTATTATAATATGATTTATGGTTAGGGTTTAGGGCATTCAAATCTCTAGTAGTCGATGGAAAGTGTCTTGAAGACATTTTCTTTAGCTATGCTAGGATTAGGTCATTCTTTAGATCTACACTTAATGACATCTTTATTCAAGGTTTAGGGTTTAGGGTTAATTTAGGGTTTAGGGATTATTTAGGGCTTAGGGTTTAGGGTCTGTTTAGAGTTTAGGGTTTAGGGATTATTTAGGGCTTAGGGTTTAGGGTTGTAGGTTTTAGGGTTTAGGGTTTAGGGTTATATGGTTTTAGGGTTTAAGGTTTTAGGTTTAAGGTTTAGAGTTTAGGGTTTAGGGTTTAAGGTTTAGGGTTTAGGGTTTAAAGTTTAGGGTTTATGTTTTATGGTTTAGGGTTTAGGGTTTAGGGTTTAGGGTTTAGTGTTTAGGGTTTAGGGATGGTAGATTTTAGGTTTTAGGGTTTAGGGGTTAGTGTTTAAGTTTTAGGTTTAGGGTTTAAGTTTTAGTTTAGGGTTTAGGGTTTAGGGTTTTTTTTAATAGATAACAAATTCATATTCAATATTTCTTTTTTTTCAATTTCATCAACTAAGTAGTACCCCAAGCTTTCTAAAACACAAGTGACAACATAGATCAAAAACTAGCACCCATAGAGAAAATCAAAAACCCTACATAAGTAGAACCATCAATACTGTAAAGACACTATTCCATAAGCAGCAGATCAGATTGACCTTTCTTTAGTTTCTCCAGTTCCCATAAGAACTACCCCCTCCTCTCTAGTAGTGGGATCCACCATCATATCCCCTATCTCTTCCTATGCCATAACCATAGCCGTAACCTCCTTCGCTCCTCCCACCTCCATAACCACCACTACTCTGACCATTTTTTTTGGTTTAGGTTTTAGGTATATTTTTAGATTTTATTTTTTAATTTAGGTTTAGGTTTATTTTTATTTTATTTTATTTAGGTTTTATTTTGGTTTAGGATTAGGTTTTATTTATTTTAGTTTAAGTTTAGGTTTATTTTATTTTGTTTTCTTATTTTTATTTTAGGTTTAGATTTTTTTAGTTTAGGATTTAGGTTTTATTTTTTATTTATTTTTAGGTTTTCTTTTTTAAGTTTATTTTTTAGGTATAGGTTTTATTTAGTTTTATTTTTTTTATTTTAGGTTTATTTTTATTTTACTTTTAATTTTATTTAGCATTTTATTCTTAGGTTTATTTTATTTTTTAGTTTAGTTTTATTTTATTTATTTTATATTTATTATTTATATTTTATTTTAATTTTAGGTTTAGGTTTAGTTTTTATTTTTTATTTTATTTTATTTAGGTTTAGGTTTTATTTATTTTATTTTTAGGTTTATTTAGTTTAGGTTTTAGGTTTTAGGTTTAGGGTTTTATTGGGGTTTATATTTTAGGGTTTTAGGTTTAGGGTTTAATTTTAGGTTTATAGGCTTTAGTTTAGGTTTAGGGAGTGCTTTAGCTTTAGGGTTAGGTTTTAGGGTTTAGGGTTTAGGTTTTTGATTTAGGTTTTGAAGGTTTAGGGGTATGGGTATAGGTTTTATGGTTTTGTTTTAGGTTTTGGGCTTTCTTTAGGTTTTAGGGTTTAGGTTTAGTTTAGGTTTAGTTTTAGGGTTTAGTTTAGGGTTTAGGGTTTAGGGTTTTGATTAGGGTTATAAGTTTAGGGTTTGGGGTTTGGGGTTTAGGGTTTAGGGTTGTAGGTTTAGGATTAGGGTTATTTTAATTTTATTATATTTTATTATTTTATTTTTTAAATTAAGTAAAATACTAAGTCAAGGTTTATTTTGTTAATTTTTTTAATTATTTTAGTTTATTTTATTTTATATTATTTTTTATTTAGTTTAGTTTGTTTATTTTAGGTTTATTTATTTTAGTTTAGGTTTTTTATTTTAGTTTATTTTTTTTGGTTTAGGTTTAGGTTTATTTTTTAGTTTAGCTTTATTTTATTTTATTTTTTAGGTTTATGTTTTATTTTAATTTATGTTTATTTTTTTTAGGTTTAGGTTTTAGGTTTTTATTTTAGGTTTATTCTTTGGTTTGATTTTTTACTTTAGGTTTGGGTTTATTTGAGGGTTTAGGATTTTATTTAGTTTTTATTTTATTTTATTTTAAGTTAAGTTTTTATTTTATTTAAGTTTTTTATTTTTTTAGTTTAGTTTAGGTTTTTATCTATTTTATCTTAGTTTAATTTTTATTTTTTGTTTCATTTTCTTTTTAGGTTTAGGTTTAGGTTTAGGTTTTAGTTTAGCATTATATTTTATTGTATTTTTCATTTTATTTTGGTTTAGGTTGTTTATTTATTTTATTTTTAGGTTTTATTTAGCTTAGGTTTAAGTTTAGGGTTTAGGGTTTTGGGTTTGGGGGTCTAGGGTTTAGGGTTTAAGGTTTAGGTTTTAGGGTTTAGGTTTTAAGGTTTCAGTTTTAGGGTTTAAGGTTTTGTGTTTAGGGCTTAGGGTTTAGGGTTTGGGATTTTTAGAATTTAGGGTTTAGGGTTGTAGGTTTAGTGTTGTAGGTTTAAAATTTAGGGTTTAGGGTTAGTTTTAGGGTTTTTTTTAGAAAACAAATTAAGTAAACTGATAGGTTTAGATTTATTTAGTTTATTTTTTATTTATTTTAGTTTATTTTATTTTTTATTTTTATTTTGTTATATTTTTTATTTTTATTTAGTTTGAATTATTTATTTTAGTTTAGGTTTTATTTTAGTTTATTTTTTAGGTTTAGGTTTAGGTTTATGTTTATTTTTTAGGTTTAGGTTTTATTTTTTATTTATAGGTTTAAGTTTAGGTTTATTTTTTTTTTAGGTTTAGGTTTTAGGTTTTTATTTTAGGTTTATTTTTAGGTTTTATTTTTTAGTTTAGGTTTAGGTTTATTTTTAATTTACTTTATTTTATTTAGTTTAGGGTTTAAGTTTATGTTTAATTTATTTTAGTTTAATTTATTTTAGTTTGAGTTTAGGTTTATTTTATTTTGTTTATTTTATTTTTATTTTAGGTTAATTTTAATTTTTAATTTAGTGTTTGGGTTTTATTTTTTATTTATTTTTATGTTTTATTTTTAGGTTTTTATTTAATTTTTATTTTCTTTAATTTTAGGTTTATTTTATTTTTAATTTAAGTTTAGTTTTTATTTTGTTTAGGTTTTTTATTCTTAGTTTTATTTTATTTTTTTAGGTTAGTCTAGTTTTTTATTTTTTAATTTTTTAGTTTATTTTTATTTTTTTTAATTTTATTTTTGGGTTTAGGTTTTAGTTTAGGTTTTTATTTTATATCATTTTTTATTTTATTTAGGTTTAGGTTTATTTGCTTATTTTATTTTTTTAGGTTTTACTTACTTTAGGTTTAGGTTTTTTATTTTTTGGGTTTAGGGTTTAAGGTTTAGGGTTTAGGGTTTAGGGTTGAGGAGTTATGGTTTAGGGTTTTAAGATTTAGGCTTTAGTGTTAGGGTTTAGGGTTTAAGGTTTAGTGTTTGGGGTTTAGTGTTTAGGGTTTTTAGGGTTTAAATCTTTGTGTTTGGTGTTAACTCAGGGATTAAGGTTAGTTCAGGGTTTAGGGATTAAGATTTACGGATTTGGCTTTAGGGTAGGTTTTTAGGGTTTAGAGTTTATGTTTTAGGGTTAGTTTAGAGTTTAGGGTTTAGGGTTTATAGGGTTTAGGGTTTAGGGTTTAGGGTTTAGGGTTTAAGGTTTAGCGTTTAGCATTTAGGGTTTATAGTTTAGGGTTTAGGATTTGTTTAGGGTTTAAGCTTTAGGGTTTAGGGTTTAAGATTTAGGGTTTAGGGTTTACAATTTAAGGTTTAGGGTTTTTTTTGTAAAAATAATTTAGTAAACTAGTAGGTTTAGGTTTATTAAGTTTATTTTATTTTTTTAATTATATTTAGGTATATTTTATATTTTTATTTAGTTTATTTTATTTATTTTAGGTTTATTTATTTTAGTTTAGGATTTTTATTTTAGTTTAGGTTTATGTTTATTTTTTAATTTAGTTTTTTTATGGTTTAGGTTATATATTTTATTTTCAGGTTTAGGTTTCAGTTTTTATTTTACTTTTTTAGGTTTCAATTTTAGATTTTTATTTTAGGTTTATTTTTTTAGTTTAGGTTTATTTTAATTTTTAGTTTATTTTATTTTATTTAGTTTAGGGTTTAGGTTTAGTTTATTTTAGGTTTAGGTTTAGGTTTTATTTATTTTAGTTTTGGAATAGGTTTATTTTATTTTGTTTATTTTAGGTTTAGGGTTTTTTATAGTTTAGGGTTTAGGATTTTTTTATTTATTTTTAGGTTTTGGTTTTTATTTAGCTTTTATTTTATTTTATTTTAGATTTATTTTATTTTAGATTTATTTTATTTTTATTTTAAATTTATTTTTTATTTTTTTTATTTTTTGGTTTATTTTATTTTTTATTTTAGTTTAGTATTTATTTATTTTATTTTAGTTTAGTTTAGGTTTTTAATTTATTTATTTTAGTTTAGTTTTTATTTTTTTATTATTTTATTTTTATATTTAAGTTTAGGGTTAGGTTTAGGTTTTTATTTAATTTTATTTTTTATTTTATTTAGTTTAGGTTTTTTATTTATTTTATTTTTAGGTTTTTTTTTCATTTAGGTTTAGGTTTTTAGGTTTTTAGGGTTTAGGGTTTAGGGTTTAGTGTTTAGGGTTTGAGGTTTAGGGTTTAGGGTTTATTAGTTGTAGGTTTTAGGGTTTAGTGTTTAGGGTTTAGGGTTTAGGGTTTAGGTTTTAGGATTTAGGGCTTAGGGTTTAGGGTTTAGGGTTTTAAGGTTTAGGGTTTAGGGTTGTAAGTTTAGGGTTTAGGGTTTAGGGTTTTCGCTTTATTTTAAACTTTAGGGTGTAGGGTTAGAGTTTTTTTAAAAAAATTTAGTAAATTGGTCAGTTAATGTTTATTTAGTTTATTTTTTATTTATTTTAGTTAATTTTATTTTTTATTTTTATTTAGGTTCTTTTTTATTTTTATTTAGTTTAGTTTATTTATGGAGTGTAATTTTAGTTATTGAAGTTATAGTGGTAGTGTTCTGACATTAGGTGAACAAGTCATTAAAAAGAGTGAGTGATTCAGATATTTAGGCTATATTACTCATAATGATGGTGAAATAGATGGAAATGTTATTAGTAGAATTCAAGTTGAATGGTTGAAGTGGAGGAATGTATATGGCCTATTGTGTGATAGAAAAGTACCACTTAAACTTAAGGGAAAATTTTATAAGATGGTGGTAAGACCTACAATGATTTATGGTGCAAAATGTTGGCCAATAAAAGAAGCATGAGACTAACTTAAGTGTTGCAGAGATGAGGATGCTCAGGTGGATGAGTGGCTTTACTCTTAGAGATAAAATGTGAAATTTGAATGTTCAAGAAAAAGTTGGAGTAGCTCCAATGGTAGATAAAATTAGAGAGAGTGGCTTTAGATGGTTTGGCCACATAAAATGTCGATCGTCCAATGACCCGATTAGGAGAGTAGATGCATTTGATTTGCCTTATGTTAAGAAAGGTAGATGTAGACCTAAAAAGACATGGTTAAGATGTATAAAAAATGACCTTAGTATACTTGAATTGAGTGATAATTAGACACATAATAGGACACAATGGAGACAAAGGATTCATGTAGCCGACCCCACTTAGTGGGATAAAGGTTTGTTGTTATTATTATTTTAATCTAGTTTATTAATTTTTGTTTAGGTTTTTTATTTTAGTTTTTTTTTAGGTTTAGGTTTAGGTTTAAGTTTATTTTTTAGTTTAGTTTATTTTTATTTTATTTTTTTATTTTAGGTTTAGGTTTTTATTTTTTTAGTTTTTATTATTTTAGGTTTATTATTTTAGGTTTATTTTTTTGTTTTTTTTTTAGTTTAGGTTTAGGTTTATTTTATTTATTTTATTTTATTTTTTAGGTTTAGGTTTATTTAATTTAGTTTATTTTAGGTTTAGTTTATTTTATTTATATATTTTAGGTTTATTTTAGATTAGGTTTATTTTATTTTTATTTTAGGTTTATTTTTTTAGTTTAGGTTTAGGTTTTATTTTTATTTATTTTTATGTTTATTTTTAGGTTTAGATTTTTTAATTTTATTTTAATTTAGGTTTTTTATTTTAGGTTTAGTTTAGTTTATTTAGGTTTATTTTTAGTTTAGTTTACATTTAGGTTTAGGTTTAGGTTTAGGTTTATTAATATTTATTTTTTTATTTTAGGTTTTATAGTTATTTAGGTTTTTATAGTTTAGTTTAGTTTTGGGGTTTAGGAGTTTAGGTTTAGAGTTTAGTTTAGGGTTTGGTTTTGAGGTTTTAGGGTTTAGGGTTTAGGGTTTTTTAGGTTTAGGGTTTAGGTTTAGGGTTTTGGTTTTAGGGTTTAAGTTTAGGTTTGAGTTTTAGTTTAGGGTTTTAGGGTTTAGGTTTTTTTTAACAGAGAACAAATTCAGATTCAACATTTCTTCTTTTTGATTTCATCAACCAAGTAACACACCAAGTTTTCTAAGACATAAGTGACAACATAGATAAAAAATAAGCATAGAGCAAATCAAAATCCCTAGATAAGTAGAACCATCTCTACTATAATGGTTCCATAGCGGATCGGATCGGGCCGTTCTTGTTCTCAGTTCCCATCAAAACCACCCCAACCTCTCGAGTAGCGGGATCCACCATCATATCACCGATATCTCCCTCTACCACCACCATAGTTGTATCCTCCGTCACTTCTCTCGCCTCCATAACCACAACTACTACGACCACCACCTCCATATCCACGAGCACCTCTAGATCTATGACCACCATTATGATAACCATCGACTCCGCATTCATCTCAGCCAGATCTCGACTGAGCCGAATGGATGATGATGTTCCTATCGTCAAGGTTCCGCCCATTCTTTAGGTTTAGGTTTATTAGGTTTTAGAGTTTAAGTTTATTTTTTAATTTATTTAGTTACTATAGGATTAGGTTTAAGGTTTGGGATTTAGGGTTTAGGGTTAGGGTTTAGGGTTTAAGGTTTAGGGTTTAGGGTTTTAGGCTTAATGCTTTTAGGGTTTAGGTTTAGGGTTAGGGTTTAGAGTTTAGGGTTTAGGGTTTTTTAGGGATTAAGGTTTAAGGTTGTAGGTTTAGGGTTTAGGGTTTAGGGTTTAGGATTTAGGGTTTAATTTTTAGTTTATTTTTAAAGTTTTGGTTTAGGTTTAGGTTTAATTTTTAGTTTATTTTTAAGTTTTAGGTTTTTTTTTATTTTCTATTGCAGTTTTAGGTTTTAGGTTTTTCTTTTAGGTTTATTTTTTATTTTATCTTTTAGTTTAAGTTTAGGTTTAATTTTAGTTTATTTTATTTTATTTAGTTTAGGTTTAGGTTTTACTTATTTGAGTTTAGTTTTAGGTTTATTTTATTTTGTTTATTGTATTTTTATTATAGGTTTAGTTTTTTTTAGTTTAGAATTTAGGTTTTATTTTTTATATCTTTTTAGGTTTTTTTAAGGTATATTTTTTAGATTTAGGTTTTTATTTAGTTATTATTTTATTTTATTTTAGGTTTACTCTATTTTTATTTTATGTTTAGTTTTAATTTCATTTAGGTCTTTTATTCTTAGGTTTATTTTATTTTTTCAGTTTAGTTTAGGTATTTATTTATTTTAGTTTAGTTTATTTTTAGTAATTTATTTTATTTTATTTTTAGGTTTAGGTTTAGGTTTTAATTTATATTTTTATTATATATTTTTTTAAATTTTCTTTAGGTCTAGATATTTTTATTTTATTTTTAGATTTTATTCAGTTTAGGTTTAGGTTTTTAGGTTTTTAGGTTTTCAGGTTTAGGGTTTAGGCTTTTAGGTTTTAGGGTCTAAGGTTTTAGGGATTAGGGTTTAGGGTTTATGGTTAGGGTTTAGGGTTTAGGGTTTATGGTTTAATGTTTAGGCTTTAGGGTTTAGAGTTTTTAGGGTTTAGGGTTTAGGGTTTAAGGGTTTAGGGTTTTGATTTAGGGTTTAGGGTTTAGGGTTAGTTTTAAAGTTTAGGGTTTAAGGTTTTGTGTTTAGGATTTAGGGTTTTCTTTTTAAAGTAAGTATTTCGGTAGGTTTAGGTTTATTTAGATGATTTTTTATATATTTTAGTTTATTTTATTTTTTATTTTTTATTTTTATGTAGGTTTATTTCTTATTTTTTATTTATTTTTATTTATTTATTTTAGGTTTACTTATTTTAGTTTAGGTTTTTTATTTTAGTATATTTTTTAGGTTTAGGTTTAGGTTTTATTTTTTTATTCTTAGGTTTAAGTTTAGGTTTATATTTAATTTTTTTACGTTTAGGTTTTATGTTTTTATTTTAGGTTTATTTTTAGGTTTTTATTTTTAGTTTAGATTTAGGTTTATTTTTAGTTTATTTTATTTTTTTTAGTTTAGGGTTTAGGTTTAGTTTATTTTAGGTTTAGGTTTATGTTTATTTATTTTAGTTTAGGTTTATGTTTATTTTATTTAGATTATTTTAGGTTTAGGTTTTATTATTTATTCATTTTTAGGTTTTAGTTTTTATTTTGTTTTTATTTTATTTTATTTTTGGTTTACATTATTTTTATTTTACGTTTAGTTTTTATTTTGTTTAGGTTTTATATTTTTAGGTTTATTTTATTTTATTTAGTTTAGTTTAGCTTTTTATTTATTTTATTTTATTTTAGTTTTTATTTTTTATTAAATTTTATTTTTAGGTTTAGGTTTAAGTTTTAGTTTGGGTTTTTATTATATTTTATTTTTATATTTTATTTATGTTTAGGTGTTGTTATTTATTTTATTTTAAAGTTTTATTTAGTTTAGGGTTTCAGGTTTTAGGGTTTCAGGTTTAGGGTTTTGGGTTTAGAGTTTAGGGTATAGGTTTGTAGGTTTTAGGTTTGTGGTTTAGGGTTTAGGGTTTAAGGTTTGGAGTTTAGGGTTTTAGGGTTTATGGTTTAGGGTTTAGGGTTTTAGGGTTTAGGGTTTAGGGTTTAGGGTTAAGGGGTTTGGGTTTATTTATTTGTTTTTATTATTTTATTATTTTTTTTAAATTAAGTAAATTGGTAGTTTATGTTTATTTTGTTTATTTTTTATTTACTTTAGTTTATTTTATTTTTTTTATTTTATTTAGGTTTATTTTTAGTTTTATTTAGTTTAGGTTATTTATTTTAGGTTTATTTATTTTAGTTTATTTTTTTAGGTTTAGTTTTAGGATTAGTTGGGGACACTTAAAGAACACAAATAAAAATATTTTTAAGAGCAAGCTACAAGAGCTTAGAATTTGGGATATTCATAAGGAAGCTAATTTTATGTGGGAAAAAGTATCATGTGAAATTAAGCTAGTTGCTAAAAATGTGCTTGGAGAATCAAAAAGAAAAGCTTCTTTTAATGAAAATAGTTGGTGGGGGAGTCAGAGTTTGCAAGAAAAGATAAGAAATAAGAAGCATTTTTATAAAACTAGGTTTAGATGTAAAAACTTGGAGAATTGGAAAAGATATAAAGTATCTGTAGAGATTCTAAGAAAGTACTATATGATGAAAAAAATTTAGCTTTTAGTGATTTATATGATAGATTAGATACCAAAGAAGGTGAAAGATGTATGCATAAGTTAGCCAACCAAAGAGATAGGAGATGTAAAGACCTAGTTAAAGTGAGGTGTATTAAGGATGAAAATAATAAAGTGCTTTTCTTAAAAAAGGATATTGAAAATAGGTGGAAGAAGTATATTGATAAACTTTTCAATGAAGGATCTGAAAGTACAATTGACTTTAGCAACTTTAATATCCTAAACAAAAATATAGAATTTTATTTTTATCATCATATTAGTAATATGAAGTTAGAGAAGCTTTAAAGAAAATGAAATGTGGAAAAACATTAGGACCTGATGATATTCCAATAGAAGTGTGGAAATGTTTAGGAGATCAAGGAATTTTTTATCTTACAAATCTTTTTAATGTTATTTTAAAGACTAAAAAGATGCTAGATGAGTGGAGAAAGAGTTTGTTGGTTCCTATATTTAAGAATAAAGGTGATGCACAAGAGTGCGCAAATTATAGAGGAATTAAGTTAATGTGTCATACATTAAAATTATGGGAGAGAGTAATTGAGCATAGGTTATAATGTGATACAAAAGTTTCTCACAATCAATTTGGTTTCATGCTAGGTAGATCTACCATGGATGTTATACATTTGTTAAGAGGTTTGATGGAGAAGTATAGAGAAAGTAAGGAGGATCTACATATGATATTTATTGATTTAGAGATAGCTTATGATAAAGTTTCAAGAGATGTTCTTTGGAGAGTTCTAGAATAGAAAGGAGTTAATATTGGTTATATTCAAGTCATTAAGGATATGTATACTAGAGCTATTACTTGTGTCCAAACAGAAGGAGGATTGACAAAATATTTTCCTATTTCAGTTGGATTACATCAAGGATCAACTTTAAGCCCTTATCTTTGTTGCTTTAGTTATGGATGTTCTTACTAGGCACTTACAGGAAGATGTACCTTAGTGTATGTTTTTTGTTGATGACATTCTTCTTGTTGATAGGACTAGAGAAGGAGTCCAAAAAAAACTTTAATTATGGAGGTCAACATTAGAGTCTAATGATTTTCATTTAAGTAGATCTAAAACTGAATATATGGAGTGTTATTTCAGTTGTAGAAGTTCTAGTGGAAGTGTTGTGACATTAGGTGAACAAGTCATTAATAAGAGTGAGCGATTCAGATATTTAGGCTCCATTGTTAAAAATGATGGTGAAATAGATGGATATGTTATTAGTAGAATTCAAGTTGGATGGTTGAAGTGGAGGAATGCATCTGGCCTATTGTGTGATAGAAAAGTTCCACTTAAACTTAATGGAAAATTTTATAAGATGGTGGTAAGACCTGCAATGACTTATGGTGCAGAATGTTGGCCAATAAAAGAGAAGCATATGACTAAGTTAAGTGTTATAGAGATGAGGATGTTCAGGTGGATGAGTGGCTTTACTCTTAGAGATAAAATGCAAAATGAGTATGTTCGGGAAAAAGTTAGTAGCTCGTGATAAGATTAGAGAGTCTTAGATGGTTTGGCCACATAAAGCGTCATGTGACGATGACCCAGTTAGGAGAGTAGATGCATTAGATTTGCCTTATGTTAAGAAAAAGTTAGAGGTAGACCTAATAAGACTTTGTTAAGATGTATAAAAAATGACCTTAGTATACTTGAATTAAATGAGAATTTGACACATAATAGGACACAATGGAGATGAAGGATTCATGTAGCCGACCCCACTTAGTAGGATAAAGGCATCTTGTTGTTGTTGTTGTTGTTATTATTGTTGTTGTTGTTGTTTAAGTTTAGGTTTAGGTTTATTTTTTAGTTTAGTTTTATTTTTATTTATTTTTTATTTTATTTAGGTTTATTTTTATTTTTATATAGTTTAGTTTATTGATTTTAGGTTTATTTATTTTAGTTTATTTTTAGTTTAGTTATATTTTTATTTTTATTTTAAGTTTAGGTTTTAGTTTTTATTTTTAGGTTTAGGTTTAGGTTTTGTTTTGTTTTTTTAGGTTTAGGTTTCCGATTTTTAGTTTAGGTTTATTTTTAGGTAATATTTTTTAGTTTAGGCTTAGGTTTATTTTTAGTTTATTATATTTTATTTAGTTTAGGTTTTATTTAATTTAGTTTAGTTTATTTTAGTTTAGGTTTTGGTTTATTTTATTTTTATTTTAAGTTTAATTTTTTTAATTTAGGGTTTAGGTTTTATTTTTTCTTTATTTTTAGGTTTTATTTTTGGTTGATTTTTTAGGTTCAGTTTTTATTTAATTTTATTTTTATTTTAGGTTTAGATTTTATTTTATTTATGTTTTTTTATTTCTTTTAGTTTAGTTTAGGTTTTTATTAATTTTATTTTAGTTTAGTTTTTATTTTATTTTATTTTTAGGTTTAGGTATAGATTTAGGTTTTAGGGTTTAGGGTTTAGGGTTTAGTGTTTAGGCTTTAGAGTTGAGGGTTTTTAGTGTTTAGGTTTAGGGTTTAGAGTTTAGGGTTAGCTTAGAGTTGTAGGTTAGTATAGGGTTTAGGGTTTAGCTTTATGGTTTAGGGTTTAGGCTTTATGGTTTAGGGTTTTTAAGGTTTTGGGTGTATGGTTTAGGGTTAGTTTAGGGTTTAGGGTTAGGGTTCTATTTAAAGTTTATGTTTAGGGTTTAAGTTTAGGGTTTTAGGTTATTTGAGGGTTTTGGGTTTATTATTTTTTAGCATTTAGGGTTTAGTGTTTAGGGTTTAGGGTGTAGTGTTGTAGGTTTAGGATTGTAAGTTTAGGCTTCAGGGTTTAGGGTTAGTTTTAGGGTTTAGGGGTTAGGGTTTAGGGTTTAGGAGTTAGGTTTATGGTTTTGTGTTTAGGGTTTAGGGTTTCTTTTAAAAAGTAAGTAAACTGATATGTTTATGTTTTTTTAGTTTAATTAGTTTATTTTTTTTATTATAGGTTTATTTTTTATTTTTATTTAGTTTATTTTATTTATTTTAAGTTTTTTTATTTTTTGTTTAGGTTTTTCTATTTAAGTTTAGTTTTTATTTTTAGGTTTTATTTCATTTAGGTTTAGGTTTTTAGGTTTATATGGTTTAGTTTTTAGTGTTTAGAGTTTAGGGTTTAGGGTTTAGTGTTTAGAGTTTGGGGTTTTAGCGTTTAAGGTTTAGGTTGGGTATATCATTTGGTTTAGGTTTTGAGTTAAAGTTTAGCATTTAGGTTTTAAGGTTTATGGTTTAGGGTTAGCTAAGGGTTTAAGGTTAGATTAAGGTTTAGGGTTTAGGGTTTAGGCTATATGGTTTAGGGTTTTTAGTGTTTAGGGTTAATTTAGGGCTTAAGATTTAAGGTCTTAGGGTTTAGGGTTAGGGTTAATGTTTAGGGTTTAAGGTTTAGGTTTTAGGGTTTAAGGTTTTTTAATGTTTAGGGTTTAGAGTTTAGAGTTTAGGGTTGTAGGTTTAGAGTTAGATTTAGGGTTTAGAGTTTAGGGTTTAGGATTTAGTGTTTAGGTTTAAGGATTTAGGGTTTTTTTAAAAAAAAATTAAATAAATTGATATGTTTAGGTTTATTTAGTTTATTAAGTTTATTTTATATTTTTCTTTAGGTTTATTTTTTATTTTTTTAGTTTAATTTATTTATTTTATGTTTATTTATTTTTGTTTAGGTTTTTTTATTTTAGTTTATTTTTTAGGTTTATTTTTAGGTTTATGTTTGTTTTTTAGTTTAGTTTTATTTTTATTTTATCTTTTAGGTTTAGGTTTAATTTTCTAGTTTTAGGTTTTGGTTTAGGTTTTTATTTTAGGTTTATTTTTAGGTTTTATTTTTTAGTTTGGATTTAGGTTTATTTTTAGTTTATTTTATTTCATTTAGATTTGGTTTTGGTTTAGGTTTAGATTTAGCTTTTTTTAGTATTAGGTTTAGGTTTTATTTATCTTAGTTTAGTTTATTTTAGTTTAGTTTTATGTTTATTTTATTTTGTTTATTTTATTTTTATTTTTTGTTTAAGTTTTTTTTAGTTTAGGGTTTAGGTTTTATTTTTTATTTATTTTTAGGTTTTATTTTTAGGTTTAGGTTTTTATTTAGTTTTTATTTTATTTCAGTTTAAGTTTATTTTCTTTTATTTTACATTTAGTTTTTATTTTATTTAGGTTTTTTATTTTTAGGTTGAGTTTATTTTTTAGTTTAGTTTAGGTTTTTATTTATTTTATTTTAGCATATTTTTATTATTTTATTTTATTTTATTTTATTTTTAGGTTTAGGTTTAGGTTTTATTTTAGGTTTTATTTTATTTTATTCTTTTATTTTATTTTGGTTTAGGTTTTGTTATGTATTTTATTTTTAGCTTTTATTTAGTTTAAGTTTAGGTTTTTAGGTCCTTAGGGTTTAGGGTTTAGGGTTTAGGGTTTAGGGTATAGGGTGTAAGGGTTTAGGGTTTTAGGATTTATGGTTTAGGATTTATGGTTTAGGGTTTAGTGTTTAGGCATTAGGTTTTAGGGTTTTATGGTTTAGGGTTTAAAGTTTAGGGTTAGCTTAGGGTTTGGGGTTTTTAGTTTAGGTTTAGTTTATTTTATGTTTAGGTTTAGGTTTTATTTATTTTAGTTTAGTTTATTTTAGTTTAGGTTTAGGTTGAATTTAATTTATTTATTTTAGTTTAAGATGTTTTTTAGTTTAGGGTTTAGGTTTTATTTTTTATTTATTTTAGGTTTATTTTTTAGGTTTAGGTTTTTATTTAGTTTTTATTTTATTTTATTTTAGGTTTGTTTTGTTTTTATTTTACATTTGGATTTTAGTTTGGAGTTTAGGGTTTTAGGGTTTATGGTGTAGGCTTTAGGGTTTAGGGTTTTAGGTTTTAAGGTTTAGGGTTAAGGGGTTTATGTTTTTTATATTTGTTTTCATTATTTTTATTTTTTTAAAAATTATGTTAATTGATAGGTTTAGGTTTATTTAATTTATTATTTATTTAATTTTGTTTATTTTATTTTTTATTTTTATTTAGATTTATTTCTAGTTTTATTTAGTTTAGTTTTTTTTATTTTAGGTTTATTTGTTTTAGTTTATTTTTTTAGGTTTACCTTTATTTTTTAGTTTAGTTTTATTTTTATTTATTTTTTATTTTCATTTAGGTTTTTTTTATTTTAATTTCATTTAGTTTATTGATTTTAGGTTTATTTATTTCCATTTATTTTTTAGGTTTAGGTTTAGGTTTAGGTTTAGTTTTTAGTTTAATTATATTTTTATTTTATTTTTTAGGTTTAGGTTTTAATTTTTATTTTTAGGTTTAGGTTTAGGTTTTGTTTTATTTTTTTAGGTTTAGGTTTTCAATTTCTATTTTAGGTTTATTTTTAAGTATTATTTTTTAGTTTAGGTTTATGTTTATTTTTAGTTTATTTTATTTAATTAGTTTAGGTTTAGGTTTTTGTTTAGTTTATTCTAGGTTTAGGTTTTATTTATTTTAGTTTAGTTTATTTTAGTTTAGGTTTAGGTTTATTTTATTTTCATTTCAGGTTTAAGTTTTTTTCTTAGTTTAGGGTTTAGGTTTTATTTTTTGGTTTATTTTTTAGGTTTAGGTTTTTATTTAATTTTTATTTAATTTTATTTTTATTTTAGGTTTAGTTCTTATTTTAAGTACATTTTTTATTTTTTATTTAGTTTAGTTTAGGTTTTTGTTTATTTTATTTTAGTTTAGTTTTTATTTTTTATTTTATTTTATTTTTAGGTTTTGGTATAGGTTTAGGTTTTAGGGTTTAGGGTTTAGGGTTTAGGTTTAGTGTTTAGGCTTTAGGGTTGAGGGTTTTTAAGGTTTAGGGTTTAGAGTTTAGGGTTACCTTAGGGTTGTAGGCTAGTTTAGGGTTTGGGGTTTAGGCTTTAGGGTTTTAGGATTTTTGTTTTATGGTTTAGGGTTAGTTTAGGGATTAGGGTTAGGGTTACTATTTAGGGTTTAGGGTTTAGGGTTTTTTTTTAGTTTATTTTTTAGGTTTAGGTTTAGGTTTATGTTTATTTTTTAGTTTTGTTTTATTTTTTTATTTTTTACATTTAGGTTTTATATTTTATTTTTAAGTTTAGGTATTTATTTATTTTTTAGTTTTAGTTTTAGGTTTATATTTTAGGTTTATTTTCTGGTTTTATTTATTCTATTTTAGATTTAAGTTTATTTTTAGTTAATTTTATTTCATTTAGTTTAGGTTTAGGTTTAGGTTTAGGTTTAGTTTATTTTAGGATTAGGTTTAGGTTTTATTTATTTTTGTTTAGTTTTAGGTTTATTTTATTTTGTTTATTTTATTTTATTTTATGTTTAGGTTTTTTTTAATTTATTTTTAGGTTTTATTTTTAGGTTTAGGTTTTTATTTAGTTTTTTATTTTATTTGAGTTTTAGTTTATTTTTTTCTATTTTACGTTTAATTTTTATTTTATTTAGGTTTTTTATTCTTAGGTTGAGTTTATTTTTTAGTTTAGTTTAGGTTTTTATTTATTTTATTTTAGTTTATTTTTATTATTAAATTTTATGGTTTAGGTTTATGTTTTAGTTTAGGTTTTTATTTTATTTTATTCTTTTATTATATTTAGGTTTAGGTGTTATTATGTATTTTATTTTAGGTTTTATTTAGTTTAGGTTTAGATTTTTAGGTTTTAGGGTTTAGGGTTTAGGGTTTAGGGTTTTAGGGTTTAGGGTTTTAGGGTTTATTGTTTAGGGTTGGTTTTGGGTTTAGGGTTTAGGGTTTAGTGTTTAGGCTTTAGGGTTTAAGGTTATTATGGTTTAGGGTTAGCTTAGGGTTTTCAATTTTTAGTTTAGGTTTAATTTATTTTAGGTTTCGGTTTAGGTTTTATTTATTTTCTTTTACTTTATTTTAGTTTAGGTTTAGGTTGATTTTATTTTTTTTATTTTATGTTTAAGTTTTTTTTTAGTTGAAGGTTTAGGTTTTATTTTTTATTTATTTTAGGTTTTATTTTTTAAGTTTAGGTTTTTATTTAGTTTTTATTTTACTTTATTTTAGGTTTATTTTATTTTTATTTTTATTTTACATTTGAGTTTTGGTTTATTTAGGTTTTTTATTTTTAGGTTTATTTTAATTTTTAGTTTAGTTTAGGTTTTTATTTATTTTATTTTGGTTTAGTATTTATTTATTTTATTTTATTTTATTTTTAAGTTTAGGTAGAGGTTTAGGTTTAGGTTTTATTTTATTTTATTTTTTTATATTATTTAGGTTTAGGTTTTTTTATTTATTATATTTTTTGGTTTTATTTATTTTAGGTTTAGGTTTTAGGGTTTAGATTTTATTTTATTTTATTATATTATTTAGGTTTAGGTTTTTTTATTTATTATATTTTTTAGTTTTATTTATTTTAGGTTTTGGTTTTTAGGGTTTAGGGTCTAGGGTTTGGGGTTTAGGGTTTATGGTTTAGGGTTTAGGGTTCAGGGTTGTAGGGTATAGGGTTTAGGTTTTAGAGTTTAGGATTTAGGGTTTTAGAGTTTAAGGCTTGGGGTTTAGGGTTTAAGTTTTATGGTTAGTTTAGGGTTTAGGATTTAGGGTTTAGGGTTTAGTGTTTAGGGTTTAGTGTTAACAGTTGTACATTTATGGTTTAGGGTTTAGGGTTTAGGATTTAGGGTTTAGGGTTTTAGTGTTTAGAGTTTTTTTTTAAATTAAGTAAACCGATAGGTTTTTTATTTTATTTTACATTTTTTTGGTTTATTTTATTTTTTATCTTTATTTAATTTAGTTTATTTATTTTAGGTTTTTGTTTAGGATTTTTATTTTAATTTATTTTTTTAAGTTTATGTTTGGGTTTAGATTTTGTTTTTAGTTGAGTTTTATTTTTATTTTATTTTTTATTTTTAGGTTTTATTTTTTATTTTAGGTTTAGGTTTAGGTTTTTATTTTATTTTCTTTAAGTTTTGGATTAGGTTTTTATTTTAAGTTTATTTTTAGGTTATATTTTTTTGGTTTAGGTTTAATTTTATTTTTTAGTTTATTTTATTTCATGCCATTTAGGTTTAGGTTTAGGTTTAGGTATAGGTTTTATTTATTTTTGTTTAGTTTATTTTAGTTTAGGTTTAAGTTTATTTTATTTTATTTATTTTATTTCTATTTTAGGTTTAGGTTTTTTTGTTCATGGTTTAGGTTTTATTTATTATTTAATTTTAGGTTTTCTTGTTAAGTTTACTTTTTAGGTTTAGGATTTTATTTAGCATTTATTTAATTTTATTCTAAGTTTAATTTTTTTTTATTTTACCTTTAGTTTTTATTTTATATAGGATTTTATTTTTTTTAGTTTAGTTTAGGTTTTTATTTATTTTATTTTAGTTTATTATTATTTGTTTATTTTATTTTATTTTTAGGTTTTGGCTTATGTTTTAGTTTAGGTTTTTATTTTTATTTTATTTAGGTTTAGGTTTTGTTATATATTTTATTTTAAGGTTTTATTTAGTTTAGGTTTATGTTTCCTGGTTTTTAGCGTTTAGGGTTTAGGGTTTAGGGTTTCGGTTTTTAGGGTTTATGGTTTAGGGTTACGGTTTAAGGTTTAGGGTTTAGGGTCCCATTTAGTCTTTTGGCTTTAGAATTTTTATGGTTTAGAGTTTAGGGTTTAGGGTTAGCTTAGGGTTTATGGTTTTTTTAATTGAGTAAACCAATAGGTTTAAGTTTATTTATTTTAGTTTCTTTTATTTATTATTTTTATTTATGTATATTTTTTTATTTAGTTTTATTTATTTATTTTAGATTTATTTATTTTAGTTTAAGTTTTTTATTTTATTTTATTTTTTGGGTTTAGATTTATTTTTTAAATGAGTTTTATTTTTATTTTATATTTTTGGTTTAGGTTTTCTTTTTTAATTTTAGGTTTAGGTTTAATTATTTAATTTATTTTTTAGTTTTAAGTTTTAGGTATTTATTTTAGGTTTTATTTTTTGTTTAGGTTTAGGGTTATTTTTAGTTTATTTTATTTTATTTAGTTTAAGGTTTAGGTTTAGTTTATTTTAGGTTTAGGTTTAGGTTTTATTTATTTTGGTTTAGTTATTTTTAGTTTAGGTTTAGGTTTCCTTTGATTTGATTATTTTATTTTTATTTTAGGTTGAAGTTTTTTTCATTTAGGATTTAGGTCTTATTTTTTACTTATTTTAAAGTTTTATTTTTAGCTCTACTTTTTGGTTTAGGTTTTTACTTAATTTTTATTTTTTTTACTTTAGGTTTATTTTAGGTTTTTTTTATTTTATTTTACATTTAGATTTTATTTTATTTAGGTTTCTTATTCTTAGGTTTATTTCATTTTTTTAGTATAGTTTTAATTTTTACTTATTTTATTTTAGTTTAATTTTATTAGTTTATTTTAATTTATTTTTAGGTTTAGCTTTAAGTTTTAGTTTAGGTTTTTATTTTATTTTATTTTTTATTTTATTTAGGTTTAGGTTTTTTATTTTTTTATTTTTAAATTTTATTTAGTTTAGGCTTAGGTTTTTAGGTTTTTTGGGTTTAGGGTTAAGGGTTAAGGATTATGGTTTACGGTTTAGGCTTTTAGGGTTTAGGTCTTTTGGGTTTAGGGTTTAGGGTTAGGGTTTAGGGTTTAGTGGTTAGGCTTTAGGGTTTAGGGTTTTTAGGGTTTAGGGTTTAGGGTTTAGGGTTAGCTTAGGGTTTAGGGTTTAGGGTTTATGGTTTAGGGTATAGATTTTTTAGTATTTAGGGTATATGGTTTAGGGTTAATTTAGGGATTAGAGTTTAGTCTTTTAGGGTTTAGGGTTTAGGTTTTCAGGTTTTTGGGTTTAGGATTGTAAGTTTAGGGTTTAGAGTTTAGGGTTTAGGGTTAGCTTTAGGGTTTAGGGTATACGATTATGGTTTTATTTTTTATTTTTATTTTATTTTTTATTTTTTTAAAATTAAGTAAATTGTAAGGTTTATGTTTATTTAATTTATTTTTCTATTTATTTCAGTTTATTTATTTTTTTTATTTTGATTTAAGTTTTTTATTTTAGTTTATTTTTTTGGTTTAGGTTTAAGTTTAGGTTTATTTTTAGTTTAGTTTTTTTTTTTTTTTTTTTTTAGGTTTAGGCTTTATTTTTTATTTTTAGGTTTAGGTTTAGTTTTTATTTTATTTTTTTAGGTTTAGGTTTTAGGTATTTATTAGGTTTCTTTTTAGGTTTTATTTTTTTGTTTATGTTTAAGTTAATTTTTAGTTTATTTTATTTTATTTAGTTTAGTGTTTTGGCTTAGTTTATTTTAGGTTTAGGTTTAGGTTTTATTTATTTTAGTTTAATTTAGTTTAGTTTAGGTTTAGGTTTATTTTATTTTGTTTATTTTAGGTTTTAATTTTTTTTAGATTAGGGTTTAGGTTTTATTCATTATTTTTTTTAGGTTTATTTTTTAAGTTTAGGTCTTTATTTTATTTTATTTTTATTTTACATTTGGGTTTGATTTTATTTATGTTTTTTTAGGTTTATTTTATTTTTTAGTTTAGTTTAGGTTTTTATTTATTTTATTTTAGTTTAGTTTTATTTTTTATTTTATTTTATTTTTAGTTTCAAGTTTTTGTTTAAATTTTATTTTATTTTATTTTTTTATTTTGTTAAGGTTTAGGTTTTATTTAGTTTAGGTTTATGTTTTTAGGATTTAGGGTTTAGGGTTTAGGGTTTGGGGTTTAGGGTTGTAGGGTTGAAGGGTTTAGGGTTTAGGATTTAGGGTTTAGGGTTTTAGGGTTTAGGGTTTAGGGTTTTAGTTCAGATTAGGGTTAGGGTTTTGGGTTTAGGATTTAGGATTCAGGGATTAGGGTTTATGGTGTGGGGTTTAGTTATTTTTTTTATTTTAGGGTTTAGGGTTTAGGGCTTAGGGTTTAAGGTTTAGCATTTTTGGGTTTAGGGTTTAGGGTTTATGGTTTAGGATTTTAGGGTTTAGGGCTTAAGGATTAGAGTTTATGTTTTAAGGTTAGTTTAGGGTTTAGGGTTTAAGGTTTAGGGTTTTGGATTTAGGGTTTCTAGTTTAGTGTTTAGGGTTTTTTTTTTAAATTAGTTAAACTGGTAGGTTTAGGTAAATTTAGTTTATTTTTATTTTTTTAGTTTACTTTATTTTTTTATTTTTATTTAGTTTAGTTTACCTATTTTAGGTTTATTTAATTTAGTTTAGGATTTTTAGTTTAGTTTATTTTGTAGGTTTAGGTTTAGGTTTAGGTTTAGTTTTTAATTGAGTTTTATGTTAATTTTAATTTTTAGGCTTATGATTTATTTTTTATTTTTACGTTTAGGTTTAGGTTATTATTATATTTTTATAGGTTTAGGTTTTAGGTTTTTATTTTTTAGTTTAGGTTTAGGTTTATTTTCTATTTATTTTATTTTATTTAGGTTTTTTATTCTTAGGTTTATTTTAATTTTTAGTTTAGTTTTGTTTTTATTTATTTTATTGTAACTTATTTTTAGTTTTGAATTTCAATATATTTTTAGGTTTAGGTTTAGGTTTTAATTTAGGTTTTTGTTTAATTTTATTTTATTTTATTTAGGTTGAGGTTTTAGGTTTTATTTAATTAAGTTTTAGTTTTTAGGTTTTCAGTGTTTAGGGTTTAGGGTTTAAGTTTCAAGGTTTAGGATTTTTTAGTGTTTAAGGTTTAGGGATGTAGGTTTTGGGTTGTAGGTTTAGGGTTTATGGTTTAGGGTTTAGGGTTTCGGATTTAATGTTTAAGGTAAAGGGTTTAAGGTTTAGGTTTTTTTTTAAAAGTGAAGTAAACCGCTAGGTTTAGGTTTATTTAGTTTATTATGTTTATTTTATATTTTTATTTAGGTTTATTTTTTATTTTTAGTTAGTTTAGTTTATTTATTTTATGTTTATTTATTTTAGTTTAGGTTTTTTGTTTTAGTTTATTTTTTAGGTTTAGGTTTAAGTCTATGTTTATTTTTTTGTTTATTTTTATTTTTATTTTATTTTTTAGGTTAGGTTTTAATTTTTTTAATTTTAGGTTTAGGTTTAGGTTTATATTTATTTTTTTAAGTTTAGGTTTTAGGGTTTTATTTTAGGTTTATTTTTAGGTTTTATTTTTTAGTTTAGGTTTTGGTTTATTTTTAATTTAATTTATTTCATTTAGTTTAGGTTTAGGTTTTATTTATATTTGTTTAGTTTATTTTAGTTTAGTTTAGGTTTATTTTATTTTGTTTATTTTATTTTTATTTTAGGTTTAGGTTTTTTTTAAGTTTAGGATTTAGGTTTTACTTTTTATTTATTTTTAGTTTTATTTTTTAGGTTTAGGTTTTTATTTTATTTTATTTTAAGTTTATTTTATTTTTATTTTATGTTTAGTTTTTATTTTATTTAAGTTTTAATTCTTAGGTTGATTTTAGTTTTTAATTTAGTTTAGGTTTTTATTTATTTATTTTAATCTTTTTATTAGTTTATTTTATTTTATTTTAGGTTTAGGTTTAGGTTTTTATTTTTATTTTATTTTTTTTATTTTATTAAGGTTTAGGTTTTGTTATATATTTTATGTTTAGGTTTTATTTAGTTTATGTTTAGGTTTTTAGGCTTCTACGGTTTAGGGTTTAGGGTTTAGGGTTTAGTGTTTAGTGTTTAGGCTTTAGGGTTTATGGTTTTTTTTAATTAAGTAAACTAGTTGGTTTAAGTTTATTTAGTTTATTTTTTATTTATTTTAGTTTATTTTATTTTTTATTTTGATTTATGTTTACTTTTTATTTTTATTTAGTTTTGTTTATTTATTTTAGTTTTATTTATTTTAGTTTATATTTTCTATTTTAGTTTATTTTATAGGTTTAGGTTTATCTTTTTGATTAGTTTTATTTTTGTTTCATATTTTTGGTTTAGGTTTTATTTTTTATTTTTTTGGTTTAGATTTAGTTTTTTATTTTATTTTTTTGGTTTAGGTTTTAGGTTTTTATTTTCAGTTTATCCTTAGGTTTTCTTTTTTAGTTTAGGTTTAAGTTTATTTTTAGTTTATTTTATTTTTTTTGGTTTAGGGTTTAGGTTTAGTTTATTTTAGGTTTAGGTTTAGCTTTTTTTTATTTTAGTATAGGTTTAGGTTTATTTTATTATGTTTATTTTATTTTTATTTTAGGTTTAGTTTTTTTTTTTTTGTTTAGGGTTTATGTTTTATTTTTTTTTATTTTTTATGTTTTATTTTTAGGTTTATTTTTTGTTTAGATATTTAATTAATTTTTATTTTATTTTATTTTAGGTTTATTTTATTTTTATTTTACGTTTAGTTTTTAGTTTATTTAGGTTTTTTATTCTTAGGTTTATTTTATTTTTTTAGCTTCATTTTGGTTTTAAATAATTTTATTTTAGTTTATTTTTATTAGTTTATTTTATATCATTTTTATGTTTAGCTTTAGGTTTTAGTTTTAGTTTTTATTTTATTTTATTTTATTTCACTTAGGTTTAGGTTTTATTTATTTATTTTGTTTTTAGGTTATATTTAGTTTAGGTTTAGGTTTTTAGGTTTTTAGGGTTTAGGGTTTAGGGTTTAGAGTTTTAGGGTTTAGGGTTTTAGGGTTTTGGGTTTAAGTTTGGGGTTTAGGGTTTAGTGTTTAGGCTATAGGGTTTAGGGTTTTTGTAGTTTCTAGTTAGCTTGGGGTTTTTGGTTAGTTTAGGGTTTAGGATTTAAGGTTTAGGCTTTAGGATCTAGGGTTTAGGGTTTTTAGTGTTTAAGGTTTAGGGTTGTTTAGGGTTAGTTTAGGGTTTAGGGTTCAAAAGTTTTAGGGTTTACGATTTCGGGTTTAGAGTTTAGGATTTAGGGTTTAAGGTTGAGTTTGGTTTAGGGTTAGTTTATGATTTAAGGTTTAGGGTTTAGGGTTTTTTAGGGTTTAGTGTTTAGGGTTTAGAGCTTAGGGTTTAAGGTTTAGAGTATAGGGTTTAGGGTTAATGGTTTAGGTTTTCAAGTTTTAGGGTATAGGGTTTAGGGTTTAGGGTTTAGAGTTGAGGGTTTAAGGTTAGTTTTAGGGTTTAGGGTTTAGGGTTAGGGTTTTGTTTTTTTTTATTTTATTTTTTTAATTTTTTAAATTAAGTAAATTGGTAGGTTTAGGTTTATTTATTTATTTTTAGTTTTATTTTTTATTTTGATTTAGGTTTATTTATTTTAGTTTATGTTTTTTATTTTAGTTATTTTTTAGGTTTAGGTTTAGGTTTAGGTTTATTTTTTCGTTTAGTTTTATTTTTATTTTATTTTTTAGGTTTAAGTTTTATTTTTTATTTTTAGGTTTAGGTGTAGTTTTTATTTTATTTTTTTAGGTTTAAGTTTTAGGTTTTTATTTTTGGTTTATTTTTAGGTTTTATTTTTTTTTTAGGTTTAAGTTAATTTTTAGTTTATTTTATTTTATTTAGTTTAGGGTTTAGGTTTAGTTTATTTTAGGTTTAGGTTTAGGTTTTATTTATTTTAGTTTAGTTTATTATAGTTTATGTTTAGGTTTATTTTATTTTTATTTTAGGTTTAGGTTTTATTTATAGTTTTGGGTTTAGGTTTTATTTTTTATTTATTTTTAAGTTTTATTTTTAGGTTTATTTTTATGTTTAGGTTTTTATTTAGTTACATTCAGCAGTGAAGACTTGCACCTAAGGATGACCGAGCGCAACTACCTCTTTACATTATAATGGAAGTTGGTAGATACAGGCTATCTAGTGTTCTGGTTGACCTAAGTGTATCATTCAACATTATGAGTCTAAGAACCCTTGCCTACTTAAGATCGACATCTCCGAACTCCAAAAAGAAAAGTTGATGTTGAGAGGATTCAATAAACAAGGTAAGAGAGCCTTGTGGTGTTTATTTGGATATAGGGTACCTTTTTAGGATATTGGGTACAACATTGAGGTACGATGTACTATCTCGAAAGATGGAGGCATCACCCCACAATGGACCTAATCACATAATAAGAACGCCTAAGGCATGATGGGTCTTCGAATGTTTCTAAGATTTTTCTCCTACTTTACCTGGATGAATAAAGTAGGGTTTCTATTAAACTAGATTCTTAAGTTCCCTATGGAGGTAAGCCTCCATAGTTAATTACATGTTAAGAAATGAAATTTCCTAAGAATACTCTCGTTTAAAGTTGACAATTATCATCTCCAAAGATTTCAAGGTTAGACTATCAAATGATTTGTTGTATTTGGAAAATCAATTGGGAAAGTTCAAGGAGAAGACTTATTTTTGGAATCCAAATGAAATAAGTAGGAAATGCTCATGATACTAGGAAGCCTAGTGAGCATTCCAATCTATCCTATAGTTGGCCTTTATAATTTTGAAGTTGAGGAGATTTATATGTTTTGAGTTGAAATTTAATTAGATTACTAAGGCTTATAATCCACTAACACATGGTTGTGAGAATGCCTAAGAGGTGAGGATTTATGCTTATAGCCCGAAGGAAATAGCTACCACGGAACCTAAATCTAGGGAGATTTAGTATGAGCTAAAGCATGACCTAAATCTAAGCGACAGGTTGACATAAGGATTTACCTCCACAAGAGAGAATAAATTGTCTGACTTCTGGACTTATAACCATCTAGAGTGGCTGCCAGCTAACTCTTCCTACAATTTTAAAACCATGTAGTCCGATCTTATGAATTGCAAGATAGCTAGGGTAGTTATTTAATTAGAAAGAGACAAAAGTCTTAAACACACTCACTAAGAGACTAGAGAATGAGTGGTATGAGCATATGACTTAATCTATAGATGCAAAATCTTTCCAAATTTTATTTCATTTTAGACACATTTATTTGACAGAGGCTTTAGGATTTCTTATGCCTAAATGCATGATCAAATAGGTTATAGGTCAAATCAGCTAGAAGAAGGTGTTCTCAGGTCAAGCATTCCTTTATCATGCAAGGATGTAGATCCTTCATGTTCAAGAGAGAAAGAATATGCATGCATGATGTGAAACATACAACCATATAGCTAAGGGGTTGCTAAATCTTTTAATTATCTTATTTATGTCTTAGGCTTTATGATGAAGTCATGAGTTGTTTAAAATTTAGTTATGAGTGATTAGTTAGGTAGAAAAGTTATTTTTATCCTAAGAGCCAAATCATATCCAAGCCACACATTAAAGCATCAATCATTTAAGAAACTATTAAAGGCATGTCATCCTAATGCATGATGTAAACATAACATCAAATAATTATATAAACTATCATATAAGAAAAAACTGTCAGTACGATCGTGTACCGCCATATAACCAAGAGAGTAAAGATGGATAGCCAAGCTTTACCTTTATACAACCTAGAATATGAAAGAATAATTATAATCACATTAAATGTAATGGGGGTCTTCTTTCTTCATATCTCCATTTTTGATTTGGTTACTTCTTGATTTCAATGGTGCTTGCTTCAAAGGCTTCACAGGGCACCCTAGGACAAAGCTTTCTGGCCATTGGTCATCCTAATCTCTCATAGCACTAATCTTAATTCCTATTGCAAAAATTACATTTATGTGGGAAAAGTAAATCTAACTAGACCTACAAAATAGAGGTTAGCTAAATATACATATAATCCTGAGTAGTTATATTTATAATTTGGACTTAGCATCCTACACATGGGTAACTAAGCCCACCTGTCCTAACTTGGATTATCCATGAAAGGTTGATTTCACTTGAAGTAGTTTAATTGATTTGAGAATTTTAATTTGTGTTTTCTTTTGTTTCATTTGATTACACTTTGCAACTAAGTGTTATAAAGAGAGGAAAAGAGGATTTCCCTCTTTCATCCCTACCTTAAGTCACTTTCTAAAATATATTAATTTGACTTAGTTCTCTTTAGTGAATGTCTAATTAAATGATGTAATTAATCCTAAGTTTAGGTTCACTTTAAATAATCCAAATCAAAATGAAAGGCATCTTAAGATTAATTTAATTCAATTACTACCACATGACATACATTAAATCATTCTTTACCATCACATGTAACATGCATATGATTTAATCTTGAGTGTATCTATACACACAACATATTTTAGCACACTTAAATGATGAATGTATGTGTATGTTTAGAATTTATATATTATTTGATTGAATTATTTAAACATATTAATTTAAAACTTTATCCAAATTCATAAAAAAGGACATAAAAATGAAATTAAATAGGCATGTGCCATTGTTAAACTGAGGAAGTGAGTTAATCAAATTACCTCCTTGGAGCTAGCTAAAGCCTCGTATTCTCGAATGTCTAGACAATTTACCCATTTGCATTCAAACATATGTAAATTCGTATATATGAACAGAAGAAGTAAGCTCCAAATCATATGGCTAATTAATTCAACCACTTAGTCAATTATGAATGCATGCAATTTTAATGTAAAATGGGATTTTCATTCACTAATCACATATACATATACATGTACAAAGATATAAAGAATGCGTGTCATTGTTAAACTCAAAAGTGAGGTAATCAAATGACCACCTTGGGGCTAACTAAAGCCTCGTATTCCCGGGATGTCTAGACTATATACTTGCTTTTCTTGGACACACATGGATGTATACATAAATGAGGGAAAGAAAACCATGCAAAGATTGTATATTTTTTTATTGAATCATTTATATATATGAATGAAAGCTCTATCCAAATTCTAATGTTGAAATACATAAGAATGAAATCAAATAAGTATGTGCTGTTGTTAAACTAAGGAAGCAAGGTAATCAAATGACCTCCTTGGAGCTAGCCAAAGCCTCGTGTTCCCGGGATGTTCAGACTATATACCAATTACCATTCAATCTTATATCAATCAACACATAAATAGAGGAAAGAGAACTCAACATTAGTACACTTAAGCTATAAGCACATGCATTTCTTATGCATTTATAACTAGCATCATAACACATATTATTATTCATTTATAAGCTTTTGAAAAATAAATTTGGATTTAATAGTGATAATAGCCATGCTTATATTAAATTAAATCAACACATGCAAGCTTACATAAAAGAAATCCATTTTATTTTACTTTATTTTGAAAAGATGGATGCATGAATTCAATTGACATACCAAATTTAACATGATTGGAAAGAGGACAATCAAATATAAGCATGTGATTCATTCAACCAAACTAGTTCTTCATGATAATCAAATAAAATAAGATTATTTAAAGCAAATCAAAGCTTCTTTATTAGTTAAGCTTTGGAATTGATTTGATTTAAAGAGGGGAAGAGAAAACACTACTAGTTGTTTTAAACCCATTCCCACATTAGTGATTTGATTTAATTTAAGAAAATGTAATTAGGTTGATTTTATGGCTCAATTAAGTTGAACCCTTAATTAGATGAATTAATCATGCTTACCAATGTCACCTTAAAGTAATTAACTAAATAATTATGAGCTAACATGATTTGCATGGAAAATGAACTTGCAATGATCCTAGAAAATAAAGGGGCCTAATGCAATTGGCTCATGATTAATAGTTAATTAGATTAAGGGACTTAATTAATTACTCTTATGATTTTCCCACACATGTGGACTAACCATAATTTGATTAAACTCCTTTAGGTTATTAAACACCTAAAGATCATGATTTAAATAATTTGTCGATGTGATTATGATTTCAATTTGATTAAGTGATTTAATTAATCACTTAAATCTTAATTAATTTCATTTTAAAAAGGGTGAAATGAACATAAGGAAAGGGGTCCTAACCTTATTTCTTAGTTCACTTACTGTTGAACAATGATTAATAAACTTAATTAACTAATTTATTATTGTTCATGGGATTTATTAATCATTAATTAACTTAAAGAGTAGTTAAGGTTTAATTAGTTAATTTTCTTAATTAAGTGAGTAATAAAGCCTAAGAACATCATGGGAGGCAGAGGTCATACCATTAAATTAACCCATAAAATTTGAGATTAATTGCTCAAGTAATTAAGGAGTAATTAAGCTAATTAATTTTGTAATTAAACTTTAATTACTATTCAAAATTAGTTAAAATAATTTTTAATTAGTTCTCCTCTAAAATAGCATTAAAATGAGTATTTATTTGCATTTTTTATTTCTCTATGATTTTTTATGAGTTTTAGAAGTTTCAGCCATTAAAAATGATTAATTAAACCTAATTAATGCCTAATTCTATTGGTGGCACGTGGCCGATGGCACTTTCTACGTGGCACCATGGGAATGTCTACTTAAAACTTATCCAACTCAGTGTTTATGTGGTAGTGGAGGACGCACTTTCTCATCCACCATTCGATCTAAGATTGGATGGCTATAATTAATTCCACAGCTTAATAGGATTAATTCAAATCGATCTAAAGAATCTAATTAGGACCGACCATTTTGATCATGTAAAATGGACAGTGTGTGATCTAACATCACATGAGTGAGGGAGAATGGAGTCCATCCACCATTGCTCACTTGATCCAAGCTTACCCGAGCTTGGATCAATTCCAAAAGAATTTGAGACATTCATGACATCAATCAGAGAGGATACAACGGTCAAGATCACTCACCATGCAAGTTTTCTTCAAAAAGCACCAACCCATTTTTGTCTAAGGATCAGTTTTGGAAGCATACCTCATCGAAGCTCAAGACCGGTGGCTCAAATGATTGAGGAAGCTTCATCTAGTTGAGATGAAGCCTTATTGAGCAATAATTGGATCAATTCCTTGATGTTCACTTAAAAGGCCACAAACTGATGATTTGGAGCTTGACATTGATCAAAGTCCCACCTCTGGTGCTCAGGAAGCTTGGCAGATGATTTGTTCTTCCTCGACGAGCCCTAGGGAAGGTGCGTGCAAAGTTAATTTGAGTTTGATAAGGAAATGAGGAAGTTAGGTAGAAATGGGTCCTATTTTTGGATGGATGGGAATGGCATTTTTTGATTGAGGAATGAGCTTGGGAGCTTAGGGAATGGCTCTAGTGACTCTTCTTGGGTAGCTAGGGCTCTAAGAAATGATTTTTGTTTGTGTTTGAGTGGAAACAAGGGGTGTATACCCCCTTTTATCTTGATCGGATGGTGGGATCAGGTTTGTCTTCTAATGGCCATCCGACCATCTCACAGAGTCATGGGTGACAAGGAGGAAGTGAGTTGGCTTGGCTTGGTTAGCTAAAGGTGTGGAGGTGGCTACCAAGGAGGAATCATGGGTGGCCTATGGGCTTCAAATGCTTTAATTGGGAGGGTTAGGTGATTTCACCTCCCATGGGTCATGGAAAACCCAACCACCCCTTGGGTTAGGTTGGTCAGTGTCTTAGGCACCTAGGTAGACCATAGGGAGAGTACCAAGTGGCCAAGGAATGGAAATGACCACTTACATGAGTGATTTATCTCATATGATGTCATTTACTCAAGGGTAGAATGATCATTTGGCATTGGATTTGATTTGAAATGAGCCAAAAGTGGGTTAGCCCAAATTTCAAGTCAATTGGAGTTGATTTGGTTAGGTTTGGCTCAATTTAACACATTTAGGCTAGGCCAAGTTCATATGAATTTAGGATGTTTTGGTTCAATTGGTTTGGTTTAGTTTATCTTAGATATGATTTGGCTCATTTGAATTCAATTCGGTCAAATGGGTTAAATTGACCAATTTGACCAAATTGGCCAAATTATCAATGGTTGGGTGTTGGTTTGGGTTTAGTTCACCAATTGAAGATGATTGTAGGCTTTGATTTTAATTAATTTGTATTTGGTTTTGATTTAGGCCAACTTGACCTTTTAGGTCAATTTGGCTAATCAATTGGGTTCAATTGGGTCCAATCATGGCTTTGGTCAAGTTCAACAATCAATTTAGAATGAACTTGAGCAATTGGTTACAATCAATTTGATTTATATTTTGATTTGACCCAATTTGGACTTTTAGGTCAATTTCGGTCAACTTGGGTTAGGAGGGCCAATTGGGTTTGGTTTAACTCAATTGAAGGTCAAATCATTTTCAAATATTGATTTTCATTTGTTATGAATCATTGGTTTTAAAGGATTTGGCTTAGGTTGCAATTTAGCTAGTTTGGGTTCATATGTGTTAAGGGGTTGACTTGGTCAAATGACCAAGTTGACTTGGCTTGACCTAATTTGTGGCAATTAATCAACCTAGGATGATCAACAATCCTGATGGGAGGTTTTGATTGACTTGGTTCAATCCAATTTGGGTAGGATTTGAACTTGGCTCAAATAGGTCAAATTTCCCACTTTGGGTCAAGTGGACTAATTGGATTTAGTTGGCTTAATTTTTGGTTGAATTTGATTTAGGTGAGTTTATATATGGATTTGGGATTGATATATAAATTCAATTGCAATTAGCTTGGGTTCAAATGGGTTTCAGTTTATTTGAACATTTCAAGTCAAAAGGATTAAGCTACTTTGACTTGGGTTGATTTTGAAAATGATTCAAGCTCACAACAAGTTGGTCTTTCCTGGTGCTTTTCAAGTAAGAGAGCTTATTATAGTTATAAGGAGATCGATTTTTGTCCATCATAAGATGGGAGGCATGTTTGAACTCACTTGGGAAGGCCCTTTAACATAGAGAAGGCCTACCAAGGTGGATCTTATCAGCTTATTAATCATAAGGGAGAGAGCCCAATGCTTCCAATCAGCGAGCTCTACTTAAAAAAATATTATAAATCTTGTTTGAAAATAATTATCATCATTGAAAATTCCATTTTGAATTCAATCTCTTCCATGTTGAAAGTATTCTTGTTTGCGAATCTGCTTCGATGTATTTAAGGTAAGTGTAAGGAACCCGAGTGGAATTCTATTCTTCGTCAACACAACACAAACACAAACTACACACAAACATATAAAATAAACATAAATCTTTTCCTTGGGCTCCTCTGAGTTGAGATAACGCCCTCAGTGACACTCAATCAGTAGCTGCTCTAGGTCGAGTTGACATGCTGCTGCTAGTGTGTCACCCCAGTGGTCTTCTTGCTTTGGAAGATGTAAGTCTGCTATACTTTCCTTCTTTACTTGGCCACTACACACCAACAAGTGCCTTATTAGTTTCGTAGGCCTTACTGCGTGGCTAATAAGCTACCTCATGTTGGCTTCATAATAAAAAACTATATATTTTAGTCGTATCACTTACATATTTTAAATTGAAATAATATATTATGATGCCATGCTCCACCTATTATGAATTTGGTCAAATTTCACCATTTTAAAGTCTAAATCAACATTTTTATAAATAATGCTAGTGTAGGCTCGACTGCATAATTACAAAACATTAAAAGAATTTAAAATGCGCAGAATAATATATTATGATATATGATGCTATATTATGCTACAACATATAATATTAATTTAGAACATAAAATCTTACATTTTATACTAAAAGTGGCATAACACACCTTTGGTACTACAACCTAATTCCCACTTTAAATTTAACAAATTTCATCATCTATTTTTTTAAATCAATTTTTTTGTATGATTTATATTAATATAGATTATAGGGCACAATACCATAATCTACTAAAACATTTCAAAACATCTTATAGCATCCAAAAACACATCACTACGTGCTCAAATATATGATGTTACATTATACTATAATACATGGTATTATAATATGATTTAGGGTTAGGGTTTAGGGTATTCAAATCTCTAACAGTCAAGGGAAATTCTCTTGAAGACATTTTCTTTAGCTACCATAACTATGTTAGGATTAGGTCATTCTTTAGATCTACTCCTAATGACATATTTATTCAAGGTTTAGAGTTTAGGGTTTAGGGTTTAGGGTTGGGGTTTATGGCTTAGGGTTTAGGGTTAGTTTAGGGTTTAGAGTTTAAGGTTTAGGGTTTAGGGTTTATAGTTTAGGGTTTAGGGTTGTAGGTTTTAAGGTTTTGGGTTTATGGTTTTATATTTATGGTCTAGAGTTTAGGGTTTAGGGTTTTAAGGTTTAGGGTTTAGGGTGTAGGGTTTAGGGTTTAGAGTTTAGGGTCTAGGGTTTATGGTTTAGTGTTTAGGGTTTAGGGTTTTTAGGATTTAGGGTTTTGGGTTTTGGGTTTTCTTTTAGGTTTAAGGTTTAAGTTTTCATTTAGGGTTTAGGGTTTAAGGTTTTTTTTTAATAGAGAACAAATTCAGATTCAACATTTCTTCTTTTGATTTCATCAACCAAGTAGCACCCCAAGTTTTTTAAAATATAAGTGATGACGTAGATAAAATGAGCACCATAGAGCAAATCAAAACCCTAGATAAGTAGAACCATCTTTATTATAAAGACATAGTTCCATAGCGGTCAGTCGGCCGTTCTTCATTTTCTCTCCCATCAACTACCTCTCTCAGTAGTGGGATCCACCATCATATCAGCGATCTCTCTGCCACCACGGTGTAACCTCATCACTCCTCCTACCTCCATAAATGCCACTGCTCTGACCATCACTTCCATATCCACTAGCACCTCCATATCCCCCACCACCACTATAATAACCACATCTCTGCCTTTGCCTCCACCGCAAGATCTAGACTTAGCTTAGTTGATGGTGATGTTCTTGCCATCAAGGTTCTGCCCATTCTGAGGGTTTAGGGTTTAGGGTTGGTTTAGGGTTTGTTTAGGGTTTAGGGTTTAGGGTTTACCATTTAGGGTTTGGGGTCTAGGGTTTAAGGTTGTAGGTTTTAGGGTTTAGGGTTTAGGGTTTAGGGATTAGGGTTTAGGGTTTTAGGGTTTAGGGTTTAGGGTTTAGAGTTTAGGGTTTAGGGTTTAGGGGTTTTAGGGTTTAGGGTTTAGATTTGTATGCTTAGGGTTGTAGGTTTAGCATTTAGGTTTTAGGGTTTAAGGTTTAGGATTTAGGTTTAGGGTATTTTTTAAAATTAAGTAAATTGGTAGGTTTAGGTTTATTTAGTTTATTTTTTATTTATTTGAGTTTATTTTATTTTTTATTTTTATTTAGGTTTTTTATTTTATTTAGTTTAGTTTATTTATTTTAGGTTTATTTATTTTAGTTTAGGTTTCTTATTTTAGTTTATTTTTTAGGTTAAAGTTTTTTTTAGTTAAGTTTTGTTTTTATTTTATTTTGAAGGTTTAGGTTTAGGTTTAGGTTTTTATTTTATTTTGAAGGTTTAGGTTTTAGGTTATTATTTTAGGTTTATTTTTTAGGTTTTCTATTTTAGTTTATGTTTAGGTTTACTTTTAGTTTATTTTATTTTATTTAGTTTAGGTTTAGGTTTAGGCTTAGTTTATTTTAGGTTTTGTTTTAGGTTTTATTTATTTTAGTTTAGTTTATTTTAGTTTAGCTTTTAGTTTATTTTATTTTTATTTTAGGTTTAATTTTTTTAAGATTAGGGTTTAGGTTTATTTTTTATTTATTTTTAGGTTTACTTTTTATGTTTAGGTTTTCATGTAGTTTTTATTTTATTTTATTTTTATTTTACATTTAGTTTTAATTTTATTAAGGTTTTTTATTCTTTGGTTTATTTTATTTTTTAGTTTAATTTAGGTTTTTCTTTATTTTATTTTAGTTTATTTTTATTTTTTATTTTATTTTATTTTTAGGTTTAGGTTTAGGTTATAGTTTAGGTTTATATTTTATTTTACTTATTTTATTTTTTATATGGTTATGTTTTTTTACTTATTTTATTTTTAAGTTTTATTTAGTTTAAGGTTTAAGGTTTAGAGTTTTAGGGTTTAGCATTTTAGTGTTTAGGGTTTAGGTTTTGGGTTTAGGGTTAGGGGTTTAGGGTTTAGGGTGAGGGTTTAGGGTTTAGTGTTTAGGGTTTAGGGTTTAGTGTTTAGGCTTTAGGGTTTAGGGTTTTCAGGGTTAAGGGTTTAGGTTTTAGGGTTTATGATTTCATTAGGTTAGGGTTTAGGTTTAAGGTTAGTTTAGGGTTTAGTGTTTAGGGTTTAGGGTTAATTAGGGTTTAGGTTTTATGGTTTAAGGTTTAGAGTTTTTTAGGGTTTAGGGTTTAAGGTTGTAGGTTTAGTGTTTGGGGTTTAATGTTTAGGATTTACGGTTAGTTTTTTGGTATAGTGTTTAGATTTTTTTTAAAGAAAAAATTAAGTAAATAGCTAGGTTTAGTTTATTTAGTTTATTTTTTATTTATTTTAGTTTATTTTATTTTTTTATTTCTATTTAGGTTTCTTTTTTATTTTTATTTAGTTTGGTTTATTTATTTTATGTTTATTTATTTTTGTTTATGTTTTTTATTTTAGTTTATTTTTTAGGTTTAGGTTTAGGTTTAAGTTTATTTTTTTAGTTTAGTTTTAGTTTTATTTTATTTTTTAGGTTTAGGTTTTATTTTTTATTTTTAGGTATAGGTATAGGTTTTTATTTTATTTTTTTTAGGTTTAGGTTTTAGGTTTTTATTTTAGGATCATTTTTATGTTTTATTTTTTTTAGTTTTAGTTTAGGTTTATTTTTAGTTTATTTTATTTTATTTAAGGTTTTGGTTTAGGTTTCGATTTAGTTTATTTTTGATATAGGTTTACGTTTCATTTATTTTAGTTTAGTTTATTTTAGTTTGGGTTTTAGTTTATTTTATTTTTTACTATATGTTTAGGTCTTTTTTTAAGGGTTTAAGTTTTTTTTTTCACATTTTATTTTTAGGTTTAGGTTTTTATTTAGTTTTTATTTTATTTAATTTTAGGTTTATTTTGTTTTTATTTTAGGTTTAGTTTTTAGTTTATTTATGTTTTTTATTTTTTTTAGTTTAGTTTAGGTTTTTATTTATTTAATTTTAGTTTAAATTTTATTTTTTATTTTTTTAAGTTTAGGTTTAGGTTTAGGTTAGGTTTAGGTTTTAGTTTAGGTTTTTATTTTATTTTACTTTTTATTATATTTTTCTTTAGGTTTTTGTATGTATTTTAATTTTAGGTTTTATTTAGTTTAGGTTTAAGGTTTCAGCTTTTTAAGGTTTAGGGTTTTGTGTTAAATGAGGGTTTTTGGTTTTGGTTTTAGGGTTTGGTGTTTAGGGTTTAGTGTTTAGGGTTTAAGGTTTAGGGTTTAGGATTTAGGCTTAGGTTTTAGGGTTTAGGGGTTATGGTTTAGGGTTTTAGAGTTTTGGGTTTAGGGTTTAGGGTTTAGGGTTTAGGTTTTAGGCCCAGGGTTCAGATTTTAGTTTAGGGTTATTGGTTTTTGGTCCTTTTTTTTAAATAGAGAAGAAATTTATATTGAACATTTCTTCTTTTCAATTTCATAGACCAAGTAACACACCATGTTTTTTGAGAAATAAGTGAAGACATAGATAAAAAATGAACACATATAGAGCAAATCAAAAGCCTTAGATAACTTGAACTGTCTCTACTGTATAGACCCAGTTCCATAAGGAGCTAATCGAATCGGCCATTCTTTAATTTCTACAGTTCCCATCAGAACCAGCCTCTTGATTAGGGGGATCGACCATCATATCCCCGATCTCTCCCTCCCCCACCACCACAGTTGTAACCTCCGTCGCTCCTCTCGCCTCCATAACTACCATTGCTCTGACCACCACCACCATATCCACCAACACCTCATCCCCACAACCACTATGATAACCACTGCCTCTGCCATCGCCTCCACCGCCAAATCTAGACTGAGTCTGGTTGACATTGTTGTTCCTGCCGTCAAGGTTATGCACAGTCTTACAATTTAGGTTTATTGGATTTTAGGGTTTAGGTTTATTTTTTAATTTATTTAGTTACTTTAACTTTAGATTTAGGATTTAGGGTTTAGGGATAGGGTTACGGTTTAGGTTTTAGGGTTTAGGGTGTAATATTTAGGGTGTAGGGTTTAGGGATTAGGGTTTAGGGTTTTAGGGTTTAGGGTGTAGGATTAGGGTTTTGGGTTTAGGCTTTAGGGTATACTATTTAGGATTTAGGGTTTAGGGTTTAAGATTTAGGGTTTAAGGTTGTAGGTTTAGGGTTTAGGGTTTAGGGTTAGTTTTTAGGTTTGGGATTTAGGGTTTAGGGTTTATGGTTCATGATTTAGGGTTTAGGGTTTCTTTTTTAAATTAAGTAAATAGGTTTAGGTTTATTTAGTTTTCTTTATTTATTTTAGTTTATTTTATTTTTTATTTTTATTTAGGTTTATTTTTTATTTTTATTTAGTTTAGTTTATTTACTTTAAGTTTATTTATTTTAGTTTTGGTTTCTTATTTTAGTTTATTTTTAGGTTTATGTTTATTTTATAGTTGAGTTTTATTTTTATTTTATTTTTTAGGATTAGGTTTTATTTTATATTTTTAAGTTTAGGTTTAGGTTTTTATTTCATTTTTTATAAGTTTAGGTTTTAGATTTTTATTTTAGGTTTATTCTTAGGTTTTATTTTTTTAGTTCAGGTTTAGGTTTACTTTTAATTTATTTTATTTTATTTAGTTTAGGTTTAGGTTTAGGGTTAGTTTATTTTAGGTTTAGGTTTAGGTTCTTTTTATTTTAGTTTTGTTTATTTTAGTTTAGGTTGAGGTTTATTTTATTTTGTTTGTTTTATTTTTATTTAGTTTAGGTTTTTTATTAGCTTAGGGTTTAAATTTTTATTTTATTTTGTTTTTATCTAGTTTTTATTTTATTTCATTTTATGTTAATTTTATTTTTATTTTAACTTTAGTTTTTATTTTATTTAGGTTTTTTATTTTTAGGTTTATTTTATTTTTTAGTTTAGTTTAGGTTTTTATTTATTTTATGTTGTTTAAATTTGACTTTTTATTTTATCTTATTTTTGTGTTTAGGTTTAGGTTTAGGTATTAGGTTTAAATTTTAGTTTAGGTTTTTATTTTAGTTTATTTTTTTATTTTATCTAGGTTTAGGTTTTTATTTATATTTTAGGTCTTATTTAGTTTAGGTTTATATTTTTACATTTTTAGGGTTTAGGGTTTAAGTTTAAGGTTTAGGGTTTAGGGTTTAGAGTTTGGGGTTTAGTGTTTAGGGTTTAGGGTTGTAGATTTTAGGGTTTTGGGGGTTTAGGGTTTAGTGTTTTAGGGTTTTAGGGTTTATAGTTTAGGGTTGTAGGTTTAGGGTTTAGGATTTTTTTACTTTTTTTTAAATTAAGTATACTAATAAGTTTAGGTTTATTTAGTTTATTTAGTTAATTTTTTTATTTTAGTTTTTTTTATTTTATCTAGGTTTATTTTTATTTTTATTTAGTTTAGTTAATTTATTTTAGGTTTATTTATTTTAATTTATTTTTTAGGTTTAGGTTTACTGTTTAGTTTTATTTTGTTTTTATTTTATTTTTTTAGGTTTAGACTTTATTGTTTATTTTAGGTTTAGGTTTAGGTTTTCATTTTTTATTTGTTTAGGTTTAGGTTTTAGGTTTTTATTTTAGGTTTATTTTTATGTATTATTTTTTAGTTTAGGATTGGGTGTATTTTTAGTTTATTATATTTTTTGAGTTTAGGTTTAGTTTATTTTAGGTTTAGGTTTAGGTTTAGTTTATTTTAGGTTTTATTTATTTTAGTAGTTTATCTTAGTTTAGGTTTAAGTTTATTTTATTTTTATTTTTGGTTTAGGTTTTTTTAAAAATTTAGGGTATAGGTTTTATTTTTTTTTTATTTTTAAGTTTTATTTTTAGGTTTACATTTATATTTAGTTTTTTATTTTATTTAATTTATGTTATTTTTATTTTTATTTTAGGATTAGTTTTTATTTAATTTAGGTTTTAAATTTTTTAATTTTTTTTAAGTTTTTATTTATTTATTTTATTTTAGTTTTTATTTTTATTTTATTTTCTTTTTAGGTTTAGCTTTAGGTTTAGGTTTTAGTTTATGTTTTTATTTTATTTCATTTTTTCATTTTATTTTGGTTTAGGTTTTCTTATTTATTTTCTTTTTAGGGTTAGGTTTTTTGCTTTTAGGTTTTAGGGTTTATGGTTTAGATTTTAGGGTTTAGGGTTAGGGTTTAGGGTTTAGGGTTTAGGGTTTATAGTTTAATGTTTAGGCTTTAGGGTTTAGGGTCCTTAGGGTTTAGGGTTTTGGGTTTAGGGTTAGCTTACAGTTTAGGGTGAGTTTAGTCTTTAAGGCTTAGGGTTTAGGGTTTATGGTTTACGGTTAGTTTAGGGTTTAGGGTTTACGGTTTAGGGTTTAAGGTTAGGACTAGGGTTTAGGGTTTAGGGTTTATAGTTTAGGGTTTAGGGTTTAGGGTTTATGGTTTAGGGTTTAGTGTTTATGGTTTAGGGTTTAGGGTTTTTAAGGTTTAGGGTTTAGGATTTGGGGTTTTGGGTTTAAGGTTTAAGTTTTAGGGTTTTTTTTCTTTTTTTTAAAATTAAGTAAATAGTTAGGTTTAGGTTTTCCTTAGTTATTTAATTTACATTTGTTTATTTTAGTTTTTATTTTTTAGATTTATTTTTATTCTTATTTAGTTCATTTTATTTATTTTAATTTAATTTTTTTAGTTTATTTTTTATGTTTAGGTTTATCTTTATTTTTAATTTAGTTTTATTTTTATTTTATTTATTAGGTTTAGGTTTTATTTTTTATTTTTAGGTTTAGGTTTAGGTTTTTATTTTATTTCTTAGGTTTAGGTTTTAGGCTTTTATTTTAGGTTTATTTTTAGGTTTAGGTTTATTTTTAGTTTATTTTATTTTATTCAGTTTAGGGTTTAGGTTTAGTTTATTTTAGGTTTTATTTAGGTTTTATTTATTTTAATTTAGTTTATTATAGGTTTAGGTTTTGTTTAGTTTAAGGTTTTGGATTTATTTTTTATTTATATTTAGGTATTATTTTTAGGTTAATTTCTTTAGGTTTATGTTATCATTTATTTTTTATTTTATTTTATTTTAGGTTTATTTTATTTTTATTTTTCATGTAGTTTTTATTTTATTTTGTTTTTTTAATTTTATGATTATTTTATTTTTTAGCTTAGCTTAGGTATTTATTTATTTATTTTTATTTTAGTTTTTCTTTTTTTATTTTTAGGTTTAGGTTTAGGTTTTTACTTTTATTTATTTTTATTTTATTTAGGTTTAGGTTTATTTATTTATTTATTTTTTATGTTTTATTTAGTTTAGGTTTAGGTTTATAAGTTTTTAGGTTTTTAAGGTTTAGGGATTTGGGTTTAAGGTTTAAGGTTTAGGGTTTAGGGATGTAGCTTTTGGTTTTAGGGTTTAGGGACGTAGCTTTTAGGGTTTAGGGTTTAGGGTTTAGGGTTTAGGTTATAGGCTTCTAGGGTTTAGGGTTTAGGAATTAGGGTTTAAAGTTTAGGGTTTAGGGTTTTAGTGTTTAGGGTTTAGGGTTTAGGGTTGTAGGTTTATGGTTTAGGCTTTATGGTTTAGGGTTAGTTTTAGGGTTTAGGGTTAGGGGGTTTAGGTTTAGGGTTCAGGTTTTAGTTTAGAGTTTAGGGTTTTTTTTTTTTTTAACAAAGAACAAATTCAAATTCAACATTTCTTCTTTTCAATTTGATCAAAATAACACACCAACTTTTCTAAGACATAGTGATATAAAATTGAGCATGCATAGAAAATCAAAACCCCTATAGAACTATATCTACTAGACCTTCCATAGCGTGATCGGATGTTCTTCAATTTCTAGTTCTCATCAAAACCACCCTCTCGATTAGCTGGATCGACCATCATATCCCTCTCCTCACCTGCAGTTGTAACCTTAGCTCCTCCTCCTCCATAACCACCTGCACCAACACCTCCATATCTACCTCTAGATCCCCACCACCACTATGATAACCATCGCCTTCGCCTTAACATCCACTGTTAAATCTAGACTGAGCTTGTTTGATAGTGATGTTCCTACCATCAAGGTTCTGCCCATTCTTAAGGTATAGGTTTAGGTTTAGGTTTATTAAGTTTTAGGGTTTTGGTTTATTTTTTAATTTATTTTGTTACTTTAGATTAGGTTTAGGGTTTGGGTTTAAAGTTTAGGGTTTAGGGTTAGGGTTTAGAGTTTAGGGTTTAAGGTTTAGGGTTTAGGTTTCAGGGTTTAAGATTTTAGGGTTTATGCTTTTACGGTTTAGGGTTTAGGGTCAGGTTTTAGGGTTTAGGGTTTTTTAAGGTTTAGAGTTTAGGGTTTAGGGTTTAGGGTTGTAGGTTTAGTGTTGTAGGTTTGGGTTTTTTAATTAAGTAAACCAATAGGTTTAGGTTTATTTAGTTTGTTTTTTATTTTTAATTAGATTTATTTTTTAATTTTATTTAGTTTAGTTTATTTATTTTAGGTTTATTATTTTACTCTATGTTTTTTATTTTAGTTTATTTCGTAGGTTTAGGTTTAGGTTTAGGTTTATGTTTATTTTTTAGTTTAGTTATTTTTATTTTATTTTTAGGTTTAGGTTATATTTTTTAATTTTATGTTTAGGTTTAGGTTTTCATTTTATTTTTTTAGGTTTAAGTTTTAGGTTTTTATTTTAGGTTTATTTTTTGGTTTTATTATTTAGTTTTGGTTTAAGTTTAATTTTAGTTTATTTAATTTTATTTAGTTTAGAATTAAGTTTATGTTTAAGTTTAGGTTTAGGTTCTATTTATTTTAGTTTAGTTTATTTTAGTGTAGGTTTAGGTTTATTTTATTTAAACTTTAGGTTTAGTTTTTTTTTTAGTATGGGGTTCACATTTTAGTTTAGAGTTTAGTGCTTTGGGTTTTTTGGTTAATAGAGAACAAATTCATATTCAAAATTTCTTCTTTTTGATTTCATCAACCAAGTAACACACCAAGTTTTCTAAGAGATAAGAGATGACATAGATAAAAAATAAGCATGCATAGAGGAAATAAAACACCCTAGATAACTATAACTGTGTCTACTATAAAGACACAATTCTAAAAGCAGCAGATCAGATTGGTCGTTCTTCAATTTCTCCAGTTCCCATCACCCCCAACCTCGAGTACCGGATCGACCATCATATCTCGATCTCTCCCTTCACCACCACCATGTAACCTCCATTGCTTCTGCTCATTCCATGCTTTCACACCACCACATCCATATCCACCGGCACCTCAGATCCCCTGATAACCTCTTTTTCCTCCACCACCAGATCTAGATTGAGCTTGGTTGATGGTGATGTTCCTGTCGTCAAGGTTCTGCCCATTGTTAGGGTTTAAGTTTAGGTTTAGGTTTATTATGTTTTAAGGTTTAGGTTTTTTTATTTATTTAGTTACTTTAAGTTTAGGTTTAGGGTTAGGGGTTTAGGGTTTAGGGTTTATGGTTAGGGTTTACGGATTTGGGTTTAGGGTTTAGGGTTTATGGTTTTACGGTTTATGCTTTTAGGTTTTAGGGTTTATGGTTAGGGTTTAGGGTTTAGGGTTTAGGTTTTTTAGGGTTTAAGATTTAGGGTTTAGGGTGTAGGGTTATAGGTTTAGGGTTTAGAGTTTAGGGCTTAGAGTTTAGGATTTGGTGTTTAAGGTTTTTTTTTTTAAATTAAGTAAACTAGTAGGTTTATAATTATTTAGTATATTTAGTTTATTTTTTTATTTAGATTTATTTTTTATTTTTATTTAGTATAGTTTATTTATTCTAGGTTTATTTATTTTAGTGTAGGTTATTTACTATAGTTTATTTTTTAGGTTTAGGTTTAGGTATAGGTTTATTTTTTAGTGTAGTTCTATTTTTATTTAATTTTTAAGGTTTAGGTTTTATATTTTACTTTTAGGTTTAGGTCAAGGTTTTTATTTTATTTTTTTAGGTTTAGGATTTAGGTTTTTATTTTAGTTTTACTGTTAGGTTTTACTTTTAAGTTTAGGTTTAGGTTTATTTTTAGTTTATTTTATTTTATTTAGTTTAAGTTTAGTTTATTTTATGTTTAGGTTTAGGTTTATTTATTTATTTATTATATTTTTATTTTTGGTTTAGTTTTTTTTAGTTTAAGATTTAGGTTTTAGTTTTTATTTATTTTTGATTTTTATTTTTAGGTTTTTATTTAATTTTTATTTTAGGATTTTTATTTTTTATTTTTATTTTTTATTTTATTTAGGTTTTTTAGTCTTAGGCTTATTTTATTTTTTAGTTTAGTTTAGGTTTTTATTTATTTTATTTTAGTTTATTTTTATTTTTTATTTTATTTCATTTTTAGGTTTAGGGTTTAATTAGTTTAGTTTAGTTATTATTATTAATTTTTATTTTATTATGTTTATTTATCAGTTATTAGTTTATTTAGGGTTTAGGTTTATTAGTTTAGTTTATTATTATTATTATTGCTTTAATTATTTATTTTTATTTTGGGTTTGTTTGGATTTAGGTTTATTGTTTTTTGGGGTTTATTGGAGTTATTGTGGTTTAGTGTTTTTTAGTTTAGTTTTAGTTTTTGTTTTTATTTAGTTTTAGTTTAGGTGGGTTTATTTGTTTCAGTTAAGTTTTTAGTTTCGTTATTATTTAGTTATTAGTTTAGGGTTTATTTTTAGTTTTGGGTTTTATTAGTTTTTAGTTTATTAGTTATTATTAGTTTAGTAAGTTTTTATTAGTTTTTTGGGATTCAATAATAGTTTAGTTTATTAGTTTAGGGGTTTTAGGCTTTTAGTTTAGTTTAGTTTTTATTTTTAGTTTAGCTATTATTGGGTTTTATTGGTTTGGTTTTATTATTTTAGGGTTTAGTTTTATTATTTATTAGTTTATTATAACTATTATTATTATTATTATTATTATTATTATTATTATTATTATTATTATTAATTTTAATTAGTTTTTATTCATTTATTATTATAATAATAATGATTATTATTATTATTACTGTTATTTTATTAGTTAGTTTAGTTTATTTATTAGGGTTTTATGGTTTTAGTTAGTTTATTTGGTTTTAGTTATTATTATTATTTTTAGTTATTTTTATTAGCTTTAGTTTTTAGGTTTATTATTAGTTTTATTATTATTTACTTAGTTAGTTTTGTGAGTTTTAGTTAGGTTTTATTATTAGTTATTAGTTAATTATTAGTTTTATTATTTATTAGTTTATTATTATTATTATTATTATTATTATTATTATTAGTTTTAGTTAGTTTTTATTAGTTTATTACTATTATTTTTATTATTATTACTATTATTATCATTATTATTATTATTATTATTATTATTATTATTATTATTACTCTATTAGTTAGTTTAGTTTATTTATTAGGTTTTTATGGTTTTAGTTAGTTTATTTAGTTTTCATTATTATTATTATTATTATTATTATCAATTATTTTTATTAGTTTTAGTATTTGGGTTTAAAATTAGTTTTATTATTATTTATTTAATTAGTTTTATGAGTATTAGTTAGGTTTTATTATTAGTTATTATTTAATTATTAGTTTTATTATAATTATTTGTTTAGTTTTGTTTTATTAGGTTTTGGTTTAGGGTTTAGGGTTAGCTTAGGGTTTAGGGTTAGATTTAGGTTTAGGGTTTAGGCTTCAGGGTTTAGGGTTTAGGGTTAGTTTAAGATTTAAGGTTTAGGGTTTTAGGGTTTAGGTTTAGGGTTTAGGGTTTAGGGTTAGTTTTACTGTTTAGGGTTTAGGGTTTAGGGTTTAGGATTTACGGTTTAGGGTTTAGGGTTTAGGGTATTTTTTACATTAAGTAAACTGGTAGGTTAAAGTTAACTTTGTTTATTTAGTTTATTTTATATTTTTATTTAGGTTTATTTTTAATTTAATTTAGTTTAGTTTATTTATTTTATGTTTATTTATTTTAGTTTAGGATTTTTATTTTAGTTTATTTTTTATGTTTATGTATAAGTTTATGTTTAATTTTTATTTTAAGTTTATTTTGAATTTATTTTTTAGTTTTAGGTTTTATTTTTTATTATTATGTTTAGGGTTTAGGTTTTATTTAGATTTAGGTTTTTATTTTATTTTTTTAGGTTTAAGTTTTAGGTTTATTTATAAGTTTAATTTTTTAGTTTAGTTTTAGGTTTATTTTTAGTTTATTTTATTTTATTTAGTTTGGTTTAGGTTTAGTTTATTTTAGGTTTAGGTTTAGGTTTTATCTATTTTAGTTTAGTTTATTTTAGTTTAGGTTTACATTTATTTTATTTTGTTTATTTTTGGTTTAGGTTTAGGTTTTTTTTAGTTTAGGGTTTAGGTTTTATTTTTAGGTTTATTTTTTAGGTTTAAGTTTTTATTTAGTTTATATTTTCTTTTATTTTACTTTTATTTTATTTTTATTTTACATTTTGGCTTGATTTTTTTAAGGTTTTTAATTTTTAGGTTTATTTTCTTTTTTAGTTTAGTTTAGGTTTTAATTATTTTATTTTTGCTTAGTTTTTAGTTTTTATTTTATTTTATTTTTTAGCTTTAGGTTTACATTTAGGTTTAGGTTTTTCTTTAGGTTTTTATTTCATTTTATTTTATTTAGGTTTAGCTTTTTTTATTAATTTTATTTTCAGGTTTTATTTAATTTAGGTTTAGCTTTATATGTTTTTAGGATACTAGGTTTTAGTGTTTAGGGCTTAGGGTTTAGGGTTTAGGGTTTGTGGTTTAGGGTTTAGAGTTGTAGGTTTAGGGTTTAGGGTTTAGGGTTTACGGTTTAGGGTTTATGGTTTAGGGTTTAGGGTCTTAGGGTTTAGGGTTTAAGGTTTTATGGTTTAAGGTTTAGGTTAGGGTTTTTTTATTATTATTTTTCAACTTAAGTAGACTTGTAGGTTTATGTTTATTTAGTTTATTATTTATTTATTTTAGTTTATTTTAATTTTATTTTTATTTTGGTTTTCTATTATTTTTCTTAGTTTAGTTTATTTAATTTAAGTTCAATTATTTTAGTATATTTTTTATTTTAGTTTATTTTTAAGGTTTGGGATTAGGTTCAGGTTTTATTTTTGATTTTTAGGTTAATGTTTAGGTTTTTATTTTATTTTTTTAGGTTTTGGTTTTAGAATTTTATTTTAGGTTTATTTTTAAGTTTTATATTTTAGTTTAGGTTTAGGTTTATTTTTAGCTTATTTTATTTTATTTAGTTTAGGGTTTAGGTTTAGTTTATTTTAGGTTTAGATTTAGGTTTTATTTATTTTAGTTTAGTTCATTTTAGTTTAGGTTTAGGTTTATTTTATTTTGTTTATTTTAGGTTTAAGTTATTTTTTAGTTTAGGGTTTAGGTTTTATTTTTAGGTTTATTTTTTAGGTTTAGGTTTTTATTTAGTTTTTATTTAAATTTATTTTATTTTTATCTTGCATTTAGGTTTGATTTTATTAAGGTTTTATTTTTTTAGTTTATTTTCTTTTTTAATTTAGTTTTGGTTATTATTTATTTTATTTTTATTTAGTTTATTTTTTTTATTTTATTTTTTAGGTTTAGGTTTACATTTAGGTTTAGGTTTTAGTTTTATGCTTTTATTTTATTTTATTTTATTTAGGTTTAGGTTTTTTTATTAATTTTATTTTTATGTTTTATTTAGTTTAGTTTAGGTTTTTAGGGTTTTAGGGTTTAGTGTGTAGGGTTTGGGGTTTAGGGTTTAGGGTTTATGGTTGTAGGTTTTAGGGTTTAGGGTTTAGGGTTTAAAGTTTAGGGTTTTAGGCTTTAGGGTTTAGGGTTTAAGGTTTAGGGTTTAAAGTTTAGGGTTTCAGGATTTAAGGTTAGAGTTTATTTTTTAATTAAGCAAACTGGTAGGTTTTTGTTTATTTAGTTTATTGTTTAATCATTTTAGTTTATTTTAATTTAATTTATATTTAGGTTTATTTTTATTTTTATTTTTATTTAGTTTAGTTTATTTATTTTAGGTTCAACTATTTTAGTTTAGTTTTTTATTTTAGTTTATTTTTAGGTTTGGGATTAGGTTTAGGTTTATTTTTTAGTTTAGTTTTATTTTTATTTTATTTTTTTAGGTTTAGGTTTTATTTTTTATTTTTTAGGTTAATTTTATGGTTTTATTTTATTTTTTTTTTTTAGGTTTAGGTTTTAGGTTTTTATTTTAGATTTATTTTTAGGTTTTATTTTTTAGTTTAGGTTTAGACTTTATTTATTTTAGTTTAGATTATTTTAGTTTAGGTTTAGGTTTATTTTATTTGTTTGTTTTAGGTTTAGGTATTTTTATTAGTTTAAGGTTTTGCTTTTATTTTTTAATTATTTTTATATTTTATTTTTGGGTTTATATTTTAGGTTTAGGTTTTTATTTTAGGTTGAGGTTCTTATTTACTTTTTATTTTATTTTATTTTAGGTTTATTATCTTTTTATTTTTATTTAGTTTTTATTTTATTTAGGATTTTTATTTTTAGGATTATTTTAATTTTTAGTTTAGTCTAGGCTTTTAGTTATTTCATTTCAGTTTAGTTTTTATTTTTTGGTTTTGGTTTAGGTTTAGGTTTAGCTTTAGGTTTTAGTTTAGGTTTTCATTGTATTTTGGTTTAGGTTTTTTATTTTTTATTTTTTATTTTTCTAGGTTTTATTTAGTTTAGGTTTAGGTTTTTAGGTTTTTAGGGTTTAGGATTACGGTTTAGGGTTGTAGGTTTTAGGGTTTAGAGTTTAGGGTTTAGTGTTTAGGGTTTAGGGTTTAGGGTTTTTGGGTTTAAGTTTTAGGGTTTAGGTTTTAAGGTTGTAGGTTTAGTATTGTAGGTTTAGGGTTTGTTTAGGGTTTAGGGTTAATTTTATAGTTTATGGTTCAGGGTTTCAGATTTAGGGTTTAGGGTTTATTTTTTAGGGTTGTAGGTTTAGTATTGTAGGTTTAGGTTTAGGGTTTCTTTTATGGTTTATAGTTTAGTGTTTAGGTGGGTTTGGGGTTGTAATTTTAGGATTTAGTGTTTAGGGTTTAGGGTTTATGGTTTATGTTTTAGGTTTAGGGTTCAAGTTTTAGTTTAGGATTTTTTAGGGTTTAGGGTTTAAGGTTGTAGTTTATTATTGTTGGTTTAGGGTTTAGGGTTTAGGGTTTAGAATTAGTTTTAGTGTTTATGGTTTAGGATTTATGGTTTAGGCTTTAGGGTATAGGGTTTAGGGTTTAGGATTTAAGATTTAGGTTTAGGTTTTAAAAAAATAAAAAATAAATTGGAGTTTAAATTATTTAGTTAGTTTATTTTATATTTATTTTAGTTTATTTTACTTTTCATTTTTGTTTAGGTTTATCTTTTATTTTAATTTAGTTTAGTTTATTTATTTTAGGTTTCTTATTTTAGTTTATTTTTTAGGCTTAGGTTTAGGTTTAGTTTATTTTTAGTTGAGTTTAAATTTTATTTTATTTTTTAGGTTTTTAGGGTGTAGGGTTTAAGTTTAGGGTTTAGGGTTAGTTTAGGGTTTATGGTTTAGTGTTTAGGGTTTAGGGTTAGGGTTTAGGGTTTAGGGTTTAATATTTAGGCTTGAGGTTTAGGTTTTAAGAGTTAGGGTTTAGGGTTTAGGTTTAGGGTTTGGGGTTTAGTGTTTAGGCTTTATGATTTGAGGTTTTTAGGGTTTATGATATATGGTTTCATTTTAAGGGGTTTGGGGTTTAGGGTTTTAGGGTTTGGTGTTTAGGATTTAGGGTTGTAGGTTGAAGGTTTAGGGTTTTGGGTTAGTTTTAGGGTTTAGGGTTTATGGTTAGGGGTTTTTTACTTTTTATTTATTTTTAGGGTTTAGGGTTTAGGGTTTAGGTTCTAGGTTTAGTGTTCAAGTTTTAGTTTAGGTTTATTTTTAAATTACATAAACTAGTAGGTTTAAGTTTTTTTAGCTTATTTTTAGGGTTTAGGGTTTAAGGTTAGCTTCAAGTTTAAGTAATTTTTTTTAAATTAAGTAAACTTGTAGGTTTAGGTTTATTTAGTTTATTTTAGTTTATATTAGTTATTTTATTATTTTGTTTTCTTTATTTTTATTATTTATTTTTATTTAGTTTAGTTTATTTATTTTAGGTTTATTTATTTTATTTTAGGTTTTTATTTTAAATTATTTTTTAGGTTTAGGTTTAGGCATAAGTTTATTTTTTGTTGTGTTTTATTTTTATTTTATTTTTCAAGTTTAGGTTTTATTTTTTATTTTTAGGTTTAGGTTTAGGTTTTTATTTTATTTTTTTAGGTTTAGGTTTTAGGGTTTTATTTTCAGTTTATTTTTAGGTTTTATTTCTTTAGGTTTAGGTTTTAGGTTTTTATTTTAGTTTATTTTGTTTTATTTATTTTAGGTTTAGGTTTATGTTTAGTTTATTTTAGGTTTAGGTTTAGGTTTCATTTTTTTAGTTTAGTTTATTTTACTTTATGTTTAGTTTATTTTATTTTTTATTTTATTTAGGTTTTTTTTAAGTTTAGGGTTTAGGTTTTATTTTTTATTTATTTTAGGTTTTTTTTTATGTTTAGGTTTATATTTAGTATTTATTTAATTTTATTTTAGGTTTATTTTACGTTAATTTTATTTTTATTTTACGTTTAGTTATTTAGGTTTTTATTCTTAGTTTTATTTTATTTTTTAGTTTTATTTAAGCTATTATTTATTTTATTTTAGTTTATTTTTATTAGTTTATTTTATTTTATTTTTAGGTTTAGGTTTTTTATTTTATTTTATTCTTTTTATTTATTTAGGCTTTATTTTTTATTTATTTTAATTTTTAGGTTTTATTTAGTTTAGGTTTAGGTTTTTACATTTTTAGTGTTTAAGGTTTAGAGTTTAGGATTTAGGGTTTAGGGTTTTAGGGTTTAGGGTTTTAGGGTTTAGGGTTTAGGGTTTAGGGTTTATGATTTAGGGTTAGGCTTTATGGTTTAGGGTTTAGGGTTTAAGGTTTAGGGTTAGCTTAGGATTTAGGGCTTAGGGTTTAAGATTAAGGGTTTAGGATTTAGGTTTAGGTTTAGTTTTAGGGTTTAGTGTTTAGTTTTAGTTTTAGGGTTTAGGGTTTAGAATTTAGGGTTTAGGTTATTTTTTTTCAAATTAAGTAAACTGGTAGGTTTAGGTTTATTTAGTTATTTATTTATTTATTTTAGTTTTATTTATTTTTTTATTTTTTTAGGTTTATTTTTTATTTTTATTCAATGTAGTTTATTTTTTAAGTTTAGCTTTTGGTTTATGTTTATTTTTTAATTTAATTTAATTTTTATTTTATTTTAAAGGTTTAGGTTTTATTTTTTACTTTTAGGTTTAGGTTTTGGTTTTTATTTTATTTTATTAGGTTTAGGTTTTAGGTTTTTATTTTAGGTTTATTTTTAGGTTATATATATATATTTTTAGGTTTAGGTTTATTTTTAGTTTATTTTATTTTATCTTGTTTTGGGTTTAGGTTTAGGTTTAGGTTTTATTTATTTTAGTTTAGTTTATTCTAGTTTAGGTTTATTTTATTTTGTTTATTTTAGGTTTATGTTTTTTTTTCTTAGCTTAGGTTTTAGGTTTTACTTTTTATTTACTTTTACGTTTAGGTTTTTATTTAGTTTTATTTTAGGTTTATTTTATTTTTATTTTGCGTTTAGTTTTTATTTTATTTAGGTTTTTTATTTTTAGGTTTATTTTATTTATTTTTTAGTTTAGTTTAGGTTTTTTTTATTTTAGTTTAGTTTAGTTTTTATTTTTATTTTATTATATTTTTAAGTTTAGGTTGAGGTTTAGGTTTAGCTTTTAGTTTAGGTTTTCATTTTGTTTTATTTTATTTAGGTTTAGATTTTTTATTTATTTTATTTATTTGTTTTATTTAGTTTAGGTTTAGGTTTTTAGGGTTTAGGGTTTAGGTTTTGTTGTTTAGGGTTTAGGGTTTAAGGTTTAGGGTTTAGGGTTTGTAGATTTTAGGGTTTAGGGTTAGTTTTAGGGTTTAGGGTCAGGGTTTTTTTTATGATTTTTTTTTAATTTATCTATTTTTTAAAAAATAAGTAAACTAGTAGGTAAATGTTTATTTAGTTTATTTTTTTATTTTAATTTAGCTTTATTTGTATTTTTATTTAGTTTAGTTTAGGTTTTTTATTTTGGTTTATTTTTTAGGTCTTGGTTTAGGTTTAGCCTTATTTTTTAGTTTAGTTTTATTTTTATTTTATTTTTTAGGTTTTAGTTTTATTTTTTATTTTAGGTCTAGGTTTAGGTTTTAATTTATTTTCATATGTTTAGGTTTTAGGTTTTTATTTTAGGCTTATTTTTAAGTTTTATTCTTTAGTTTAGGTTTAGGCTTATTTTTTGTTAATTTTATTTTATTTAGTTTTTGTTCAGGTTTTGGTTTTGTTTATTTTATGTTTAGGTTCATGTTTTATTTATTTTAGGTTAGTTTATTTTAGTTTAGGTTTAGGTTTATTTTATTTTTATTTTAGGTTTAGATTTTTGTAGTTTAGGGTTTAGGTTTTATTATTTATTTATTTTTAGATTTTTATTTAGTTCTTTATTTTCTTTTATTTTAGGTTTGTTTTATTTTAATTTTAGGTTTAGTATTTATTTTATTTAGATTTTTTATTTTTAGTTTAGTTTAGGTTTTTATTAATTTTATTTTAGTTTAGTTTTTATTTTATATTTTATTTTCTTTTTAGGTTTAGGTTTAGGTTTAGGTTTAGTTTTACGTTTCAGTTTATGTTTTATTTTATTTTTATTTTATTTTATTTTGATTTAGTGTTTATTTATTTATTTTATTTTGAGGTTTTCTTTAGTTAAATGTTAGGCTTTCAGCATTTTAGGGTTTTGGGTTTTGGGTTTAGCATTTAGGGTTAGTTTAGGGTTTATAATTTGGTTTAGGGTTTAGGGTTTAGAGTTTTTAAAGCTTAAGGTTTAGGGTTGAGGGTTTTTAGGGTTTAATTTTATGTTTAGGGTTCAGGTTTAAAGTTTTTGTTTTTTTTTCCATTTTAACAGAGAACAAATTCAGATTTAACATCTCTTCTTTTGTTTATTTAGTCTATTTTTTATTTATTTTAGTTTATTTTATTTTATTCTTTTTAATTTTTATCTAGTTTATTTTATTTATTTTAGCTTCATTTATTTAGTTTAGGTTTTTATTTTAGTTTATTTTTTAGGTTTAGGTTTAGGTTTATTTTTTTAATGGAGTTTTATTTTTATTTTATTTTTTAAGTTTAGGTTTTTTTTTTATTTTTAGGTTTACGTTTAGGATTTTATTTTAGGTTTTTTTAAGTTTATTTTTAGTTTAGGTTTAGGTTTGTTTTTAGTTTATTTTATTTTATTTAGTTTAGGGTTTAGGTTTAGTTTATTTTAGGCTTAGGTTTAGGTTTTATTTATTTTAGTTTAGTTTATTTTAGTTTAGGTTTAGGTTTATTTTATTTTATTTATATTATTTTTATTTTAGGTTTAGTTTTTTTTTAGTTTAGGGTTTAGGTTTTATTTTTTATTTATTTTTGGGTCTTATTTTTAGGTTTATTTTTTAGGTTTAGGTTTTTATTTATTTTTATTTTACTTTATTTTAGGTTTATTTTATTTTTATTTTATGTTTAGTTTTTATTTTATTTTTATTTTTTATTCTAAGCTTTATTTTAACTTTTAGTTTAGTTTAGGTTTAGATTTATTTGATTTTAGTTTAGTTTTATTAGTTTATTTTATTTTATTTTTAGGTTTTATTTTAGGTTTTTATTTTATTTTACTTTTTTATTTTATTTTGGTTTAGGTTTTTTTTAGGTTTATTTAGTTTAGGTTTAGGTTTTTGGGTTTTTAGGGATTAATGTTTAGGGTTTAGGGTTTAGGGTTTTAGGGTTTAGGGTTTAGGGTTAGGGTACAGGGTTTAGGGTTTAATATTTAGGCTTTAGGGTTTAGGGTTTAGGGTTAGCTTAGTGTTTATGGTTAGTTTAGGGTTTAGGGTTTAGGGTTAGCTTAGTGTTTATGGTTAGTTTTGGGTTTAGGGTTTAAAGTTTAAGGTTTAGGGTTAGCTTAGGGTTTATGGTTAGTGTAGGGTTTAGGGTTTAGGTTTTTTAAGGTTTAGGGTTTAGGGTTTATGGTTTAGGTTTAAGGGTTTCAGGTTTAGCATTTAGGGTTTAGGGTTAGGGTTAGGGTTTTGTGTTTATGGTTTAGTTGTTTTAGGGTTTAGGGTTTAGGGTTGGATTTAGGTATAAGGTTTTTTAGGGTTTAGTTTAGTTTAGGGTTTAAGGTTTAGGGTCTAGGGTTTAGGATTTTAGGGTTTAAGGTATAGAGTTTAGAGTTGAGGGTTCAGAGTTTAGGGTTTAGGGTTAGTTTTAGGGTTTAGGGCTTAGGTTTTTTATTGAATATTATTTTTTTTATTTATTATTTTTTAAAAATTAAGTCAACTCATAGGTTTAAGTTTATTTAGTTTATTTTAGCTTCTTTTATCTTTTATTTTTATTTAGGTTTATTTTTATTTTTATTTAGTTTAGTTTATTTATTTTAAGTTTATTTATTTCAGTTTAGGTTTTTTATTTTTATTTACTTTTTAGGAATATGTTTAGGTTTAGGTTTATTTTTTTAGTTTAGTTTTATTGTCATTTTATTTTTTTGGATTGGGTTTTATTTTTTATCTTTAGGTTTAGGTTTAGGGTTTTATTTTATTTTTTTAGGATTAGGTTTTAGGTTCTTTTTAAGGTTTTATTTTTTAGTTTAGGTTTAGGTTTACTTTTAGTTTATTTTATTTTATTTTGTTTAGGTTTAGGTTTAGGGTTAGCTTAGGGTTTAGGGTTAGTTTAGTTTTAGGTTTTAGGGTTAGCTTAGGGTTTAGGGTTAGTTTAGGGTTTAGGCTTTAGGGTTTAGTGTTTTTAGGGTTTAGGGTTTAGGGTTAGTTTCGGTTGTAGGGTTTAGAGTTTAGGATTTAAGGTTAATGTTTTTAGGGTTTAGGGTTAGTTTAGGGTTTAAGGTTTAGGGTTTTAAGGTTTAGGTTTAGGTTTAGGGTTTAGGATTATGGTTTAGGGTTTAGGGTTTAGGGTGAGTTTAGGGTTAGTTTAGGGTTTAGGGTTTGTTTTATGATTTAGGGTTTAGGGTTTAGGATTTAAAGTTTAAGGTTTAAGGATTTTTTTTAAAAAAATAAATAAGTAAACTGGCGGGTTTAGGTTTATTTAGTTTATTTAGTTTATTTTTTATTTATTTTAGTTTATTTTTTATTTAGGTTTATTTTTTATTTTTATTTAGTTTAGTTTATTTATTTTTATATTATTTATGTTAGTTTATGTGTTTTTATTTTAGTTTATTTTTTAGGTTTACGTTTAGGTTTATGTTTATTTTTAGTTTAGTTTTATTTTTATTTAATTTTTAAGTGTAGGTTTTATTTTTTATTGTTAGGTTTATGTTTGGGTTTTTATTTTATTTTTGTAGGTTTAGCATTTAGGTTTTTATTTTAGGTTTATTTTTAGGTTTTTTATTTTTAGTTTAGGTTTAGGTTTATTTTTAGTTTATTTTATTTTATTTAGTTTGGGGTTTAGGTTTAGGTTTTATTTATTTTAGTTTAGTTTATTTTAGTTTAGGTTTATGTTTCTTTTATTTTGTTTATTTTTGGTTTAGGGTTTTTTTTAGTTTAAGGTTTAGGTTTTATTTTTTATTTATTTTTAGGTTTATTTTTTAGATTTAGGTTTTTATTTAGTTTTTATTTTATTTAGGGTTTTCTGCCACCATCCTTCAAGATCTTTGGTGGTAGTGGGAATCCACGATAACACATTGCACACTTTAGGGTTGGCTATTGCAACACCAATGGCAACAACGCACTCCTCTTCCGCCTTTTCATTAGAAGTCTATCAAGTGTTGCATTTGATTGGTATGCCGAACTGCCCAATGGTTCTATGAAGACTTTTGCTAAGTTGGAGCACCTCTTTATCAAGAGGTTTGCTAGAGCTAAGGAGAGGGTGATTATAGGCGACCTCATTGTAGAGAAATAGAAACTCAACGAGTCCCTTGTTGATTACATTCTCAGGTGGCGCAACCTAAGTACGAAATGAGAACTACAACTATCTAAAGAGCATGCCATTGAGATTCTTCTCATGAATATCCATGGCCCGGTCACCTTTATGCTTAAGGGCTTTGCCATCAAAACATTCGAGAAATTAATCAATAAGGTGGCTAGCCTATAAGAGGAAGCCAAACAGTTACCCTTTCCCAACCAATCATCTAGGCCCAAGCCGCAGATGGTGATTGAGAAGAAGCCAGGGATAGTTATGTTAGTGGACAGAGAGAAGCAGCCAGCCAGAGTTCAGTATGGGAGACTATGAGCTCAGTAGCCTCCTTTGCCACCTCCTCTTCCACCATCTCAGCCATCATACCGGGGACCACAGCCACCACAATGATCATTTCTACCACCTCAGTAGCCTACCCAATAGTGGTATTCATATCCATCGCCAGGTAGCTACTTTCCACCTACTCTTGCCGATAGATTGGATAGGTCATATTCATTCAAGGGGGAGGTATTTAGGAAAATCTTTAAGAATCTCTTAAAGAAACCTAACTTCCAGTTACTAGAGCCTAAGAGGCCGGACGAAGTGGGCAAGAATGATGATCCTAGCTATTGCCCCTACCACCGCATGTTAGGCCATGTCTTAGATGATTGTATCACTTTTAAGGACTATCTTGAGCACAGCTACAAGTTGAGAGCCATAATTATCCCTAAGGAATACTTATTGGAACAACCATCCAGTTCTGTTAGAGTAATCCTTAGGGATAATTGCGATCCTCTTAAGACCAAAGAAGGTTAAGATATCTCCCTATCCCAAACCTCTAAGAAGATCATTTCTAAGAACAAGCACCTTTCCTTGCAAGTGCATGAAGTTGGTCAAACCTCCAACATCAAGGTTTGATAGTTGCAAAGGATAACTCGGGGAGGGTGACGAGCAGAGTCACCATACTTGTTGGGATAGTCCAAGGCGTAGCCACCATTTGAGTCCAATACTTCCTCCCGCGCTACCACCTCTTCTTCTAGCTCCTCTTCAACTAGCAAGAGCGTTGTATCTATGGATAAGGGAACTAAATCCTTTACTCCAAATACTTTACTTCATTTCTATCATGTACCTCCACCCAAGAGAAATTAATGAAGAAAGCGATTCTACTTATATATTGTCTACTTTTGATGCTCTTGATTTTATTCCTATTGAAAGCTCTCAAAGTATAAATTAAAATAATAGCTCTAATAATTCTGATTCTTTCCTTTCTAATTTAGAGCTAGACTATCCTTCTCTAAATTAATCAGGTTCACCCCTTGAGATTGACTTAGAGTCAACTGACTCTGAGGATCCCATAGGAGAAGCTGTAGGTATGCGATAAGAAGGTAGAACTTTCCACAAGCTCATCTTTTCAAGATGTCACTAAAGTCAATATACGTTGTGGCAAAGTTTTACCTCCTAGGGTAGCACCTCAGGATAAGGGTAAGCAAGTCATTGGTTCCAGTGAGCAGAAAGCCCCTCTATAGGATTACAATGTCGTAGCTCACCTCATAAAGTTTCTAGCTAAGTTAAGCATATACTATGCCCTTGTCTTATCCAAATAGATGAGAGAACCTCTAATCAAGGCCTTACTTGATCTAGAGATACGCTTAGCTTAGCTGACCACTACTAAAGAGGAGGCATGCCACTTGAAAGACATTTTAAGAGTTACATTCAACGATGAAGACTTACTCCTAGGGATGATCGAGCACAACCGCCTCTTTACATTACAGTGGATGTTGGCAGATACAGGCTATCCAGAGTGTTGGTTGACCCAGGTGTATCTTTCAACTTTATGTGTCTAAAAACCCTTACCTACTTGAGGATCGACATCTCTAAACTCCAAAAAGAAAAGATGATGTTGAGCGAGATTCAATGAACAAGGCGAGAGGGCCTTGTGGTGTTTATTTTTAAATGTATGGAGGGGGGAGGGGGGTACTTTTTGAGGTGATTGGGTATAACATTGAGGTATGATATACTATATCGAAAGATAGAGGCATCACCCTATAATGGACCTAATCACATAATAAGGACTCCTAAGGCATAATGGGTCTTCAAATGTACCAGAGATTTTTCTCGTACTTTACATGGATGAATTAAGTAGGGTTTATATTAAAAAAAGGTTCTTAAGTTCCCTATGGAGACATGCCTCCATAGTTAATTACATCTTAGGAAATGAAATTTTCTAATAATACTCTCGATTAAAGTAGGCAATTATCATCTCTAAAGATTTCAATGTTAAACTATCAAATGATTTGTTGTATTTGGAAAATCAATTGGGAAAGTTCAAGGAAAATACTTATTTTTTGAATCCAAATGAAATAAGTAGGAAATTCTCATGAAACTATGAAGCCTAGTGAGCATTCCAACCAATCCTATGGTTGGGCTTTATAATTTTGAAGTTGAGTAGATTTATATGTTTTGAGTTGAAATTTAATTAGATTATTGAGGCTCATAATCCACCAACACAAGGTTGTGGGAATGCCCAAGAGATGAGGATTTATGCCCGTAGCCTAAAGGAAATAGCTACCTCTTATCCTAAATCTAGGGAGCTTTAGTATGAGCTAAATCACGACCTAAATTTAAGCGACATATGGACATAAGGGTTTACCTCCATAAGAGAGAATAAATTGTCTGACTTCTGGACTGGCCACCAAATAACTCCTATAATTTCAAAACCATGTAGTCTGGTCTTATTAATTGCAAGATAGCTATGGTAGTTATTTAATAAGAAGAGACTAAAGTCTTAATTGCACTCCCTAAGAGACTAGAGCATGAGTGACATGAGCATATGACTTAATCATAGATACATAATCTTTTCAAATTTTATTTCATTTTAGATTAATCATTTTGGCAGAGGCTTTAGGATTTCTTATGCCTAAATGCATGATGAAATACATTATGGGTTAAATCAGCTAGAAGAAGGTGTTCTCCACCACAAGGGATGCCCTCACAGGTCAAGCATTCCTTTTTCATCCAAGGATGGAGATACTTCATGTTTGAAGAGAAAGAATATGCACACATGATGTGAAACATACAACCATACAAGTAAGGGGTTGCTAAATCTTTTAATTATCTTATTTATGTGTTAGGCTTTATGATAAGGTTATGAGTTGTTTAAAATTGAGTTATATGTGATTAGTTGGGTAGAAAAGTTATTTATATCCTAAGAGCCTAATCCTATCCAAGCCACACATTAAAGCATCAATCATTTATGAAACTATGAAAATCATGTTATCTTAATACACAATGTAAACAAAACATCAAACAATTATATAAACTATCATAAAATAAAGGTCGGTCGGTTGGTACCATAGAGAGAGGAAAAGATGGTAAAATGAAGCCTACTATGCAACCTAGAATATGAAAGAATAATTATAATTGTATTAAATGCTATAGGGTCTTCTTCTTCATATCTCTATTTTTGATTTGGTTCCTTCTTTGATTTGGATGGTGCTTACTTCAAAGGCATCATAGGGCACCCTAGGACAAAGCCTTCTGGGCATTGCTTATCCTAATCCCCCATAGCACTAATCCTAATTCCTATTACAAAACTTACATTTCTATGGGAAAAGTAAATCTAACTACACCTACAAAATAGAGGTTAGCTAAATATACATATAATCCCAAGCAGTTGTCTTAATAATTTGGACTTAGCACCTTACACATGGGTAACTATGCCAATCCTAACTTTTATTTTTAAGCATTCACATTTATTTTTAAGCAACCTACAAAAAGAGCATTCACATTTATTTTTAAGCATCCTTTAAGCATAATCCCCTGCATAAAACATGATTAGGCTAATATTGGCCTATCATCTAGTCTACGAAGCATACACCCTAACATTCAATCAAAAATAATACATCATAAAACAAAACATACATCACACCATACACTATCTTAACTTAGAGCTAGAAGTGATGAATTAATTCTAATTTGTTAATTAAGGCATGTGTGGTAAGTCTTGTTAGGCATTAGTGTTGTATTATCTAAGTGTAGAAGGATTCAATTTAACATGAAAGGTTGATTTCACTTGAACTAGTTTAATTTAATTGAGAATTTTAATTTGTGTTTTCTTTTTTTTTTCATTTGATTACACTTAGCAACTAAATGTTATAAAGAGAGGAAAAGAGGATTTCCCTCTTTCAACCATACCTTAAGTCACTTTCTAAAATATATTAATTTGATTTAGTTCTCTTTAGTGAATGGCTTATTAAATGATTTAATTAATGCTATGTTTAGGTTCACTTTAAATAATCCTATTCAAAATGAAAGGCATCTTATGATTAATTTAATTGAATTACTACCACATGACATATATTAAATTATTCCTTTCCATCACATGTAACATTCATATGATTTAATCTTAAGTGTATCTATACATGCAACATATTTTAGCACACTTAAATGATGAATGTATGTGCATGTTTAGAATTTATACTTTATTTGATCAAATTATTTAAACATTTTAATTTAAAACTTTATCCAAATTCTTATAAAAAAGGATATAAAATGAAATTAAATAGGCATGTGCCATTGTTAAACCAGAGAAGTGAGGTAATTAAATGACCTCCTTAGAGCTAGCTAAAGCCTCGTATTCTCAAAATGTCTAGACTATATACCCATTTGCATTCAAACATATATAAATTTGTATACATGAACATATGAAGTAAGCTCCAAATAATATGGCTAATTAATTCAACCACTTAGTTAATTATGAATGCATGCAATTTTAATGTAAAATGGGATTTTCATTCACTAATCACATATACATATACATGTACAAAGATATAGACAAGTAGGTGTCACTATTAAATCGAGAAAGTGAGGTACTCAAATGACCTCCTTGGGGCTAACTAAAGCCTCATATTCTCGAGATGTCCAGACTATATACTTGTTTTTCTTGGACACACATGGATGTATGCATAAATTAGGGAAAGAAAACCATGCAAAGAATCTATATTTTTTTGATTGAATCATTTATATATATGAATTAAAGCTTTATCCAAATTCTAATGTTGAAATACACAAGAATGAAATCAAATGGGTATGTGCTGTTGTTAAACCAGAAAAGTGAGGTAATCAAATGACCTCCTTGGGGCTAGCTAAAGCCATTACCATTCAATCTTATATAAATCACATGAATAGAGGAAAGAGAACTCAACATTCATACACTTAAGCTATAACCACATGAATTTCTTATGTATTTATAATTATCATAATAACACATATTATTATTCATTTATAAGCTTTTGAAAAATACATTTGGATTTAATAGTGATAATTGCCACACATATATTAAATTAAATCAACACATGCAAGCTTACATAAAAGAAATTCATTTTATTTTACTCGATTTTAAAAAGATGGATGCATGAATTCAAATGACATACCAAATTTAACATGATTGGAAAAAGGACAATCAAATATAAGCATGTGATTAATTCAACCAAACTAGTTCTTAAGGGCAATCAAATCAAATAAGATTATTTAAAGCAAACCAAAGCTTCTTTATTAATTAAGCTTTAGATTTGATTTAATTTAAAGAGTAGAAGAGAAATCATCACTTGTTATTTTAAACCCATTCCCACATTAGTGATTGATTTAATTTAAGGAAATGTAATTAAGTTGATTTTATGGGTTAATTAAGTTGAACCCTTAATTAGATGAATTAATTACCCTTACCTATGTCACCTTAAAGTAATTAACTAAATAATTATGAGCCAACATGATATGCATGGAGAATTAACCTACAATGATCCAAGGATATAAAAGGGGCCTAATACAATTGGCTCATTATTAATAGTTAATTAGATTAAGAGAATTAATTACTCTATTGGTTTTTCCACACATGTAGACTAACTATAATTTCATTAAACACCTTTAGGTTATTAAACACCTAAAGATCTACCCCATGATTTAATTAGTTAAGGTCTGATGTGATTATGATTTCAATTTTATTAAGTGATTTAATTAATTAGTTAAATATTAATTAATTTCATTTTAAAAAGGGTGAAATAAACTTAAGGAAAGGGGTCCCAACCTTATTCCTTAGTTCACTTACTATTGAACAATGATTAATAAACTTAATTAACCAATTTGTTACTTTTCATGGGATTTATTAATCATTAATTTACTTAAAAGAGTAGTTAAGGTTTTGTTAGTCTATTTTCCTAATTAATTGATTAATAAATCCCAAGAAAATTATGGGAGAGAGTCATCCCATTAAATTAACTCACAAAATTTGGTATTAATTGCTCAAGTAATTAAGGAGTAATCAACATAATTAATTTTGTAATTAAACTTTAATTAATCTTTAATTACTACTTAAAATTAGTTAAGATAATTTTTAATTAATTCTCCTCTGAAATACCTTTAAAATAAGTATTTTTTTTGCAATTTTTTTATTTATGTGGGATTTTAATGATTTTTAGAAGTTTCAGCCATTAAAATGATTAATTAATCTAAATTAAAGCCTAATCCTATTGGCTCCATATGGTACACTGATGTAACATGCTTTCCACATGGCACAACGAGATTAGCTACTTAATACTTATCTAACTCAGTGCCTACGTGGCAGGGGCAGACATGCTTTCTCCTCCATGGTCAAATTTAAGATCGGATGCTATGATTAATCTCACAGCTTAATAGGATTAAATCAGATCAATCTAGCAGATTTAATCACAATTGTCCATTCCAATTACATAGATTGGATGGTGTGTGACTTAACATCATGCGAGTGAGGGAGAATTGAGTTCGTCCATCATTGCTCGCTTGATATGAGCTTACCTGAACTTGAATCAACTCTAAAAGAATTCCACACCTTCACAACATCGATCGGAGGGGATCCAATGGTCAAGATCACACGAGAAGCAAGTTTTCTTCAAAAAGCTCCAACCCATTTTTGCCTAAGGATTATTTTGGGAAGCATACCTCATCGAAGCTCAAGACTAGTGGCTCAAATAATTGAAGAAGCTTCATATAGTGGAGATGAAGCCCTGTTGAAAAGCAATTGGATCAAGTCCTCATTGTTCACTTGGAAGGCCATGAACAGATGACTTGGAGTTGGGCTTTGATTGAAGTCACACTTTCGGTGCTTGGGAAGCTTGGAAGATGATTCATTCTTACTTCACAAGGCCTAGGGAAGGTGCGTGCAAAGTTAATTTGAGTTTGATGGAGAAATGGGAAGTTATGTTGGAAATGGGAGTGTCCTATTTTGGGATGGATGAGAATGGCATTTTATGATCGAGGAATGAGCTTGGGAGCTTAAGAAATGGCTCTAGTGTCTCGTCTTGGGTAGATAGGGCTCTAAGGATTAATTTTTGTGTGTGTTTGAGTGGAAATGAGGGGGTGTATACCCCCTTCATCTTGATCGGATGGTGGGATTGGGTTTCGCTTCTAATTATCCATCATCTGTGGAGTCATGGGTGGTGGAGGAGGTGAGGGCTCATCTTGGTTGGTTGAAGGTGTGGAGGTGCAGAGGAATCATGGGTTTCCTATGGGTTTTAAATGCTCCAATGGGGAGGGTGAGCTGATTTCACATCCCATGAGTCATGGATGACCCAACCACCCCTTGGGTCAGGTTTGGTAGTGTCTTAGGTGCTTAAGTCGACCATTGGAAGAGTACCAAGTGGCCAAGAATGGAAATGAACACTTACTTGGGTGATTTGTCTCATGTGGTGCCATTGAACCAAAGGTAGAATGATCATTTGGCAATGGATTTGATTTGGGCATATTTGAAATGAGCCAAAAGTGGTTTAGCCCAAATTTCAAGTCAATTGGAGTTAATTTGGCTAGGTTTGTGTCAATTTGACTCATTTAGGTAAAATTATGTTAAGTTGGGTCAAGTTGACCAATTGGTCAAATTAGGTCAAACCAAGGGTTGGGTTAAGTTCATATGATCATTTGGGATGTTTTGGTTCAATTGGTTTGGTTTAGTTTGGCTTATATTTGATTTTGGCTCATTTGAATTCATTTGGGTCAAATGGATTAAGTTAACCAATTTGACCAAATTGGCCAAATTGGCTTGGGCAGGGTGTTAGTTTGGGTTTAGTTGACCAATTGAATATGATTTTAGGCTTTAGTTTCAATTAATTTGTATTTGGTTTTGATTTAGGCCAACTTGAATCTTCAGGTCAATTTGGGCTAAGTAGGTCAATTGGGTTCAATTGGGTCCAATCATGGCTTTTGTTCAACAACCAATTTGGAATGAACTTGAGCCATTGATTTGACCAATTTAGTTTATCAATTTTAGGTCAACTTGGGTCAAGAGGACAATTGGTTTGACTCAATTGAAGTCAAGTCATCAAATAATAATTTTGATTTGGTATGAATCAATGGTTTCAAGGGATTTGGCTTAGGTTGTAATTTGGCTAGTTTAGGTTCATATGGGTTAAGGGGTTGACTTGGTCAAATGATCAAGTTGACTTGGTTTGACCAAATTTGTGACAATTGATCAACCTAGGGTGATCAACAATTATTATGAAAGTTTTGATGGGCTTAGTTCAATCCAATTTGGGTAGGATTAGAACTTGGCTCAAATAGGTCAAATTGGCCACTTTGGGTGAAGTGGACCAATTGGGTTTAGTTGGCTTGATTTTGGGTTGTGTTTGATTTAGTTGAGTTTATATATGGATTTGGGATTGATATATAAATTCAATTGCAATTGGCTTGGGTTTAAATGGGTTTTGGTTCATTTGAACATTTCAAGTCAAAAGGGTTAAGTTGGGTTTGACTTGGGTTGATTTTCATTTTGATGATTGTAGATTTCATTTATATTTGTGAATATGATTGAAGGTATGATTAATTCATGTAAAAAATAAATTGAATTTGGGTTTTGGAATGAAGGAATTTGGCTAAGTCCAAAGAGTTGGGTCAATGGATTTTGATTTAGTTTGATTTAGTTTTAAGATTTAAATGTATATTTCATTTAAATTTGTGAAGGTGATTGAAAATATGATTGATTTGTGAGAAAATCAATTGAGTTTGACTTGATATGGATTAAGATTTGGCAAAATCCATGGGATAGGTCATATGGCTTAGGAAGGGTTTTAATTAATTTAGATTTAGTTTGATTTAGTTTTGATCATTTGAATGTAGATTTGATGATATAAATTGATTATGAGAAAATCAATTGATTTTGGATTGATTTGGATTAAGATTTGGCTAAGTCCATGGGATAGGTCATATGGCTTAGGAAGGGTTTCAAGTTTGGATTTGAACATGAGCTTTAATCTTTTGGTTTTGGAATTTGGGTTTGGATTTGGATTTGAATTTGATGTTTGAATTGAACTTCAGGTTTAGATTGAGAAGGTGAACATGGATTGGATTGATTGTAGGTGGATTATCTTAATCCTAAGGCATAACCTAATCCTATGGTTAAACCTTCTAAGTCTTTAGCTTAGGTTAAGTGTTACCATTGTCATAAGTGTCTTATGACTAGGGAAGTCTTAGTGTAGAAGACTCCTAAGTCTAAGATGGGAAGATTGAATCTACACTCCAAAAGTGAGGTCAGCCTAGCTCCATAGTGTTATCCTTGGAGATAGATGATTAGAAGACCAAAGCTAAGTTTCACATTATAATCTTGGATACTTCTTCCAACGCTTTGCTTGGGAGACCATGGATACATGAGAACAACATAGTTCCACTCTCTCTACATCAGTGTATGAAGTTTGTGAGAGGTGGGATCATCTTCTGTGTCAAATGAGATCTCAAGCCATTTACAGTTTATGAGGTTGACATATATTAGGTTGTGGCTTACTACCTCTCTCAAAATCAATAAGTCTATTCTCGTGAACTTGGCCAAAGTTTAAAAATAAAAGAAAAAGAAAAAGAAAAAGAAAAGGAAAGAGAAAAAGAGAAAGAAAAGAAAAGAGAAAATGAAAAAAATAAAAGGGAGCTAAAATAAATTGGAGGAGGAAGTGGAGCCTGACATTAGATTCCACCAACAATTTGTTACTCCATTTGAACATATAGGATGATGACCTCCACGCAAGAGGAAGAGGCCAATTTAGGGTCCCATGGTGGAAAACATCTTTATGCCACCCAATAAGATATGTCCCATCTACTAGGAGTACACCTGCTATCCATATAGACTTAGAATCTAGTTCAAAGGTAGAGTCTTATATGGTTAGCACACCAGCTCTTCTCAGTAGTAGATTCTCTTGGGGGTGACACTTGAGCCACATAGGGAAGAAGATCGGGCTCCAAAGCAAAGCATAAGTGTATCCAAGTCTATATGTGAAACAGTTAGGCATCAGTTGGGAACCTTAGCACTAACCCCAGTTTTCTCTCAAAAGCCAAGGGTTTGGTAATTAAGAATGCCCCTAAGTCATCCAAAAGTGTGAAGACTCAGAGGTTCTTTCTAGGAGCATCATCCTCAAGTCAAGAAGTTGATGTAGAACTTGAGGATGATTCATATAAAGATTTAATAGAATTACCTTTTGATTGATACTTGCCTTGTGTTCATAATTTAGCAAAGAAAGGGTTAATCCCACATACTTGGTCAAAGCACGTCTAACTACTTGAAAGAATATGGAAGAACAAATGCAAAAGCTCTAATCAAGACTAGGACTAGGATTTGGTATAGTGTACATAATGATGACAATTACTGCTTAGTCATCACCAATCATTTGAAATCTGATAGGTTCTTTTCAAATCATATTAACTCATATGAGAAGCTGTGCTTAGAAACTTCAGATGATCCAAATTATTTTGAAGTCAAAGATGCACTGCCAGAGTTCGAAGAAGAGATCAAGTTAACCATTGATAAGCTAAAGGAAATCAACTTAAGAGCTGAAGATGATCCACGCCCGACATACATCAATTCTTTGTTGAATGAAATTGAAACCAATGACTTAGTTAGGCTATTGACTGAGTTTAAGGACTTCTTTGCATGGAGTTATGAAGAGATGCTTGGATAAGCTCTTAACGTAGCAATCCATAAACTAGCAATAGAGCTTACTACTAACCCTATCAAGAAAGCTCCTAGATGTATGCGATTAGACATAGAAAAATAAGTCATTTATGAAGTCAAGAAACTGATCGATGCTGTCTTCATCCAGGAAGAAAAATACCCTACCTAGTTAGCCAGCATCATCCTAGTTAGGAAAAAGAATGTCCAAATTAACATATGCATCAATTTTAGGGATTTAAATAAGGCATGTCCAAAAGACAAATTTTATTATCAATCTCGAAGCTGATGGTGGATATTCTCATACAGTCTTCTCTTTCATGGATGGCTTATCTAGATATAACCAAATAAAGATGGCCCTAAAGTTGAAAGAAACACTACTTTTAGAACCCTGATCAGAATCTATTGCTATAAGTTCATGCCTTTCAACCATAAAATTGCTGGTGCTACATACCAGCGAGCTATGACTCGAATCTTGGCCAAAGTTATTCATCATCAAGTCGAGTGCTATGTCGATGATCTCATCGCCAAAAGTAGAGAAAAGGAAGACCATCTCTTTGAATTGAGAGTAGTTTTTGAATAGTTAAGACAATTTAACCTCAAAATGAACCCACTAAAGTGTGCATTTGGAGCACCTTCAAGAAAATTCTTTGGGTTTGTAGTCCGACACCAGGGAGTCAAAATCAATCCGAGAAGATCAAGTCAATATTATAAATTCCACCTCCAAAAAGTTTAACTCAACTCACATCATTCCAAAAGTGGTTGGTATATTTAAGACACTTTATATCCAACCTATCGGGAAGATGTCAGACATTCTCAATGCTTATCAAAAAGGATGCCAAGTTCAAGTGGATGAAAAGTGTGAGCATGCCTTCAAAGACACCAAGCATTACTTGAAGACACTACCGGTTCTAGCAGCCCCTATACCGAGCAAGTCGCTCATACTTTACACTGCTGCGTTAGATGACTCCTTGGTGCTTTGTTGCCCTGGCCAATGATGAAGGGAAGAAAAATACACTCTACTACCTCCGCTGTCATCTAATCCCTAATGAGGCTATTTATCCACCCACTGAGAAGCATTGCGTAGCTTTAACCTTTGCATCCAAAAAGCTACAACACTACATGCTTCCTCGTAAGATGAACTTAATTTCTAGAATCAATCTATTATAGTATCTCATGACACAATCAATGATATCCAGATTGTTGGAATGGTGGTCCATGATCCTCTTGCAGTTTGGCATTACCTTCGTACCCAAATGTGCGTTTAAAGTGCCACCTAGTAGATTTCTTAGCAGCACACCCAATTCTTGCTAACTCTCTGCTTAGTGATGATCTCCCCAATGAACAAATCATGAACTTAGGGGATACAAGCATTCACCACTGGGAGATATACTTTGATGGTGCGACTTCCTCTTAAAGAAGAGAAGAACCACAATCTAATATTCCAGGAAAGGTAGGGGTAGGAATAGTTCTCTTAACTCGAGATGTGATGTGATGAGATTCTCATATCATCTGTCCAATCCTTGCACCAACAGCGAAGCTGAATATGAGGCTCGAATTGCCAGTCTAGAGTTAGTCGTTACTCTAAACATTCAGAACATCAACATCTTTGAGGATTCTCAGGTAGTTATCAACCAAATTATTGGGTCTTATAAGGTTATAAAGCCCAAGCTCCATCACTACCATAAGTAGACAATGGAGTTGTTGGCCCAAATCCTAGAGGTTACCATTTATAAGATTCCTCAAGGAGAGAACATCGTAGCGTATGCTTTAGCCAAGCTTACCAAGGAGTTGGCATGTTCAGAGGATGTGTCCATATCAATAAAGGTCCAATAGAGATAAGTCTTATCCCTTATTGATACTAAACTTATCAAAAAGTACTCTCTTGAAGGGGATGTTGCCATTCCTAAGAAGGATGAGGAGTTAGATTGGAGGCAACCATTCATGGATTACCTAAATAAAGGAAAACTACCTCAAGAGAAGTCCTAAGCCCATCGGAGAGCACTTTCTTATGCTCTTGTGGATGGTGTCTTGTGCTGGCAGACTTTTGATCATATGTGGTTACATTGTTTAGACCATCACGAAGCCCATAAGATCATGACTGACATACACTTAGGATTATGTGGAGCTGACCAATTCAGTCTGAAGATGAATGCCAAGATCAATAGACTAGGATACTACTTACCGTTGATGATTAAAGATTGCATGGATACGGTTAGCGATTCCAACATTGTCAAATACATGGTGTGATCCTACACTAACCACCAAACATTCTACATCTTACATTGGCATCATGGCCATTCAAGTGTTGGGGTACCGACATAGTGGGTCCGATTGTTCCTCCTTCTTCCATGGGTCATCGGTTCATCTTAGCTTCTACTGACTACTTTTCTAAATGGGCGAAGGAGATTTCGTTCAGAGAGGTCACAGCTCAGTATGTGCTCCTATTTTTTAGAAACCATATCGTATATAGGTTCAGAGTACCTCGATGAATTATATCTGATAATGGTACTACATTCAAGAGCATCGAGATCAAAAACTTTGCCCGGAGACATAGCTTAGATTGTAGAAATTTTACCATCAACTACCCAAGGAAAAATGGCTTAGTAGAATCCTTCAACAAAACTCTCATCCAAATATTAAAGAAGACACTCGACAATAATAAGCAATAGTACCTTGAGCAGTTAGTTGAAGCCTTGTGGGCCTACCACACCACATATAGAACTCCAACTCAGTCTACATCTTTTCCTTAGTATATGGGCCCAAAGCTATTCTATCATTAGAATTTAAACTCCCATTACTAAGGATAGCTATGGGTAGCAAGATCACAATATAGTAGTATGCCAAGTTGTAGTTAGAAGAGCTCGAAAGTTTGGAGGAGAAATGCCTACGGGCATGCCAAAACCTCAAGTTGTACAAATCTAAAATGATTCAAGCTCACAATAAGTTGGTCCATCCTAGAGCTTTTCAAGTAAGAGAGCTTAGTTTAATTCTAAGAAGATCGATTGTTGTCCATTGTAAGATGGGAGGAAAGTTTGAACCCACTTGGGAAGGCCCTTGTCATAGAAAAGGCCTACCAAGGAGGATCTTATCAGCTTATTAATCATAAAGAGAGTGCCTAATGCATCCAGTCAGTGATCTCTACTTAAATAAATATTATAAATCATTTTTGAAAATAATTATCATCAATGAAAATTCCATTTTGAATTCAATCTTTTAGATATTGAAAGTATTCTTATTTGTGAATCCACCATAATGTGTTTAGGGTAGTTGAAAAGAATCATAGTAGCATCCTATCATTCATCGACACAACAAAAACATAAACTACACACAAACATATAAATAAAACACATATATTTTGCCTCGGGCTACTCTAAGTTGAGATAACGCCCCCAGTGGTACTCACTCGGTATTTAGTCTCAGTGACGTCTACCACTAGTGTGTCGTGGTCTTCTTCTTTTGGAGGATGTAATTCTACTATGCTTTCCTTCCTTACTTGGCCACTGAACACCGACAAGTGCCTTGTTAGTTTGTTAGGCCTTACCGCATGGACGGTAAGCTACCTCATGTTGGCTTCATTTAAGAAGATGTGAGTCTACTACACTTTCTTCTTGGATTAGCCTTCGTACATAAACTAGGTGGAGTATATTGGAGGTTTAGGATAAGTCCCCTAGTGGCTCCATCCCTCATGATTGCTTCAAGTTTGGGTCCAGTCCTTCCTCGGGGCTCCCCGCTTAGTAGTCGCTCTCGGTCAAATAACATCTATCCCGCCGATGATAGACTATCCCAATGATTAGTTCCGCTTGAAAAGTTGTAAGTCTACATGCTTTCTTTCTGGATTAATTATTGCACACTAATGACACCTTAGGTTGGTTGGTTCTCACTATGCTGATGGATACACCACTAATTCTGATGGATACACCTTAGGTTTGTTGGTTCTCGCACCTTAGGATATACCACATATGGTAGATGTAAGTCTGTTATGCTTTCTCCTTGAGTTGGCCGCTGTACACCTATAGGCTTTCTTTTCCAGGGCTCAGGATAATGCCCCTAGCAACATCTCCCCTATGGGCACTATATTTGGATCATGTCATTTGTGATCCTATTTAGATATTATTCGAGTTACTATCAGATTGGACAGTTCCTCATTCCTAGTAACTACCCTTGTGGTTGAAGAATCCATCCTGTGCAGATTCTCCCTTGTTCCAGTAAATCTAAGATAGGTCAAGGCCGACATAGCCCCTTCTCAATGTGGTCCCTTGCACCAAGGTCCACACAAATATATAAAAAAAATATATTCACTTGTGGATTAGGAGGACACCCCTAGCGGTACCTTTTCCCAAGCAGTCATCCTATTTTTAGGGTAATGTCAGCAAAACTCCCTATAGGAATTGGCTAACTACTCTTGAGTTGATATAAGTCCTAGCGACATTCACTCAATAATCACCCTAAGTCGGGTTTGATTTGTTGTGCTACCAATAGGTCACCCTAGCAGTTGTTCCTTTCTTTAGAAGATGTAAGTCTGCTATGCCTTCTTCTTAACACAGCTGTTGCACACCGAAAGGCAACCCTTTAGGTTTGCTTTCTCTACCCCATGGCCAGTAGAATATCCCTTTGGATTTGTAAATATAAGATATGATAAGTCTGATATAGCCCCTTCTCGTGGGTCCATCGTACATCAACATGGTCCATAAATTAAATCTATCAAATTTGAGTGAGCTCACATCCCAGATATGCCCTCAATTCAAAATCAAACTAAACCAAACAAACCATATCAAATCACATGAAATAAAGATAAAATTAATCTTTACTACTTTTGAGTTGAAATAAGTCCCCAGTGACATTCACTCAGTAGTCGCCCTAGGTCAAGTTCGATTAATTGTGCATCCAACAGGTCACCCCAGCGGTTGTTCCTCACTTTGGAAAATGTAAGTTTGCTAGACTTTCTTCCTAGCATAGCCGTTGCACACTGAAAGGAAACCCCTTAGGTTGGCTTGCTCTACACTGCCGGTAGACTATCCATTTGGATTTGTAAACCTGAGGTAGGTCAAGGCTAATATAGCCCTTTCTCGATGGGTCTATTGCACACCGACAAGTTCTATACATTAACTCAGATTAAATTAAACCCAATCTAATTTTCCCTAGTGGAGTTAAATCACACCCTTCTCCCCTGTGGAGCCCCAAATCATATATAAACAAGTCAAGCAAATAAATCAAATTCCAAACCAAAGTCCCAAGTGGAACCAAATTAAACCAACTCCCCCAATAGAGTCTAAATCAAAGAAATCCACCCAAACTCTTATCCCCAGTGGATACATCCCCAAACAAATCTATGAAATCAAACTCAAATCCTAATCCCCAGCGGATAGCCGAACCTACTTCCTTAGTGGAAGGTTCATATACCTGATCCCCATTGGACTCGAGCCCATATCTCTAGCAAATATGCCTCTACATCAATTAAAACAAAACAAATTAAAGTTGATTTGATCTTAATCCCCTGTGGATTATAGATTCTTATCCCTAGCAGGTCTTCTTTCCTCAAATCATATATTCAAATCAAATTCAAACCTTATCTCCAATAGATTTTCTTCTTCTATGCCCTCAACATAAACCCCTCACATGTCATGTATAATGCATTAGTGATCCCCTAGTGGAGCTCCCTCCATGACATGGAATTCTCATCAAATATTATTTCTTCTCTTATGTACACCTTTAATACTTCAACCAAAAGCCTAACAATGTATTTCTTCAAATTACATCATATTAACATTGTAATCGACATTTTATGATTTGGGATGGTGCAAGCACAAACTAACTATACAATATCATGCTAAACATATTATAGTGTGAATAAACACACTATATTATATTATAATATATGATGTTATATCATAATTTGCTATAATATAATATATTATCTAACATTACACTTCATTAGAATCACTTAAAAGGAACAAATAACAAAATTTTTTTAATATATGAATAATGTTCATTTTGGATGTAAAATTGTTATTTTTCTATTAGAAATGGCATAAAATAGCATAATTTTGGTGTTCCTTCTTGGTGTGTGCCGTGAATTTGGCCAAATTCTTCCATCTCAACCTTCAAATTAATATTTTTATGAGTTTTTACCCAATGTATTACAACAAAAGTAAAACATACTAAAATATACAGTAATATTTAGTAACACACCACTACATTCATATATATGTGAAGTTATATTGTTATGTACATTATATTTTAGTATGCTTTCATATAATATATTATCTTACATTACACCTTAAAATGAATCACTTTAAGCAAAAATGATTATAAAATTTGGTTGAAAAAAGAACATTTATTTTGGATGCAAAATTCCATTCTTTTGATTAAATGACACACCATAGCACACCCCCAATGATGTTCCTTAAATCTTACCTTAAATTTGGCCAAATCCCATCATCTTAGCCTATAAATCAGTATTTTTATGAATTATACTAGTACAAACTCTACTACATCATACTATAAGATACTAAAATATGTTAAACAACAAGTAGTAATACACAAAAGTATGCTATAATGCATGATGCTACACTATGTTATGGCATCCTATATCATAATACACAAACATATTTTATTATATTATATTGCATATCACATCACAAGGGATTGCTTAAGATAAAAAATCATAAAATTAGTCTAAACAAAAATAAAACTATATATTTTAGTCGTATCACTTACAAATTTTAAATTAAAATAATATATTATGATGTCATTCTCTACCTATTATGAATTTGGCCAAATTCCACCATTTTAAAGTCTAAATCAACATTTTCATAAATAATACTAGTGTAGGCTCTACTGCATGATTGCAACATCTTGAAGAATTTAAAATGCTAATATATTATGATATATGATGCTATGCTATGCTACAACATATAATATTTATTTTGAACATAAAATCTTACTTTTTAAACTACAAGTGGCATAGCACACCTTTGGTACTACAACCTAATTCCCACTTCAAATTTAATAAATTTCATCATGTGATTTATTAATTAAATATTATTATGATTTATATTAATATAGATTATAGGAACAATACCATAATATACTAAAACATTTCAAAACATCTTATAACATCCAAAACACATCAATATATGCTCAAATATATGATGCTACATTATACTATAATATATGGTAATATAATATGATTTAGGGTTAGGGTTTACGGCATTCAAATCATTAACAGTCAAGGGAAAGTCTCTTGAAGTCATTTTCTTTAGCTACCTAACTATGTTAGGATTAGGTCATTCTTTAGATCTACTCCTAATGAAAACTTTATTCAAGGTTTATGGTTTAGGGTTTAGGGTTTAGGGTTAGTTTAAGGTTTAGGGTTTATGGTTAGTTTAAAATTTAGGGTTTAGGGTTTAATGTTTAGGATTTAGGGTTTAGGGTTTATGGTTTTAGGGTTTAGGGTTTAGGTTTATGGTTTAGGGTTTTAGGTTTAGGGTTTAGGGTTTAGGATTTAAGGATTTGGGTTTAGGGTTTACAGTTTAGGATTTCGGGTTTAGGGTTTAGTGTTTAGGGTTTAGAGTTTTTAAGGTTTAGGGTTTAGGGTTTAGGGTTTAGGGTTTAAGTTTTAGGTTTAGGGTTTATGTTTTAATTTAGTATTTAGGGTTTAGGGTTTAAGGTTTAAGATTTAAGGTTTTTTTAATAGAGAACAAATTCAGATTCAACATTTATTCTTTTCAATTTCATCAACCAAGTAGCATCCCAACTTATCTAAGACACAAGCGATGACATAGATAAAAAATGAGCACCCATAGAAAATCATAAACCCTAGATAAGTTGAACCATCTATTATAAAGATAGTTCCATAAGTAGCAGATCGGGTCGGTCATTCTTCAGTTTCTCTAGTTTCCATCAGAACAACCCATCCTCTTGAGCAGTGGATGCTATCATCATGTCGCAATCTCTCCCTCATACCACCACTTGTAACCTCGTCACTCCTCCCTCCATAACCACCTTTGCTCAGACCACCACCTCCATATCCACCGCACCTCCGGATCCCCTCACCACTCTGCGATAGCGCCACCTCGCCTTTGCCTCCACGCATGATTTAGGCCGAGCTAGTTAGTGATGTTCTGCCATCAAGGTTCTTCCCATTCCGAGGGTTTAGGGTTATTTTAGGGTTGAGTGTTGAGGGTTTGTTTAGGGTTTATGGTTTAGGGTTAGTTTAGGGTTTACAGTTTGAGGTTTATGGTTTAGGGTTATAGATTTTAGGGTTTAGGGTTTAGGGTTTAGGGTTTATGACAGAACCCTAAACCCTAAATCCTAAATCATAAGCCCTAAACTATAAAATGCTAAACAGAAACCTAATCTAAACCTAAACCTTAAACCTAAAACCCTAAAACACTAAACCTAAACCTTAAATGCTAAACCCTAAACTAACTTTAAACCTAAGTTAACCCTAAAACCTAAACATCAAACCCTAAACCCTAAACCCAAAAAATCTAAACCATAAGCTAAACCCAAACACAGCCTGACCCTAACTAAACCACAGACTCTGAGCCTAAACACCACTACCCTCAAATCATGAACCTAAAAAAAACCTAAACTAAATAAAATCTAAAAATAAAACAAATAAAAGAAAAACCTAAACCTAAACCTAGGTCAATTATAAAATAAATTAAAGATAAAATAAATAAAACCTAAAAACTAAATAAAATAAAATAAACTGGAATAAAACACAAATAAAATAAAACAAAACTTAAATAAAATAAAATAAACTAAAATAAAATGGGAATAAAAAACTAAATAAAAAGAAATCGAGAACCAAAAACAAACTTAAAAATAAATAAAAGCAAAACTAAAATAAAAAAACTAGAGACTAAAATAAAATAAAATAAACAAAAAAACTTAAAACAAAAATAAACTAAACTAAAGCAGATAAAACCTAAACTAAATCTAAAATAAACTAAACCTAAACCATAAACTAAATAAAATAAAATAAACTAAAAAATTAACTAAACTAAACTAAAATAAAACCTAAAATAAATCTAAAATAAAACCTAAAACTAAAAAATGAAACCTAAAAATAAAATAAGTGAAATGCTTAAACTTAAATAAAATTAATAATAAAAAAAACATGAGGCTGCTAAATCTAAACTTAAACCCAAAAAGAAAATAAAATAAAAAATAAAAACAAAAGTAAAATAAAATAAAATAAAATAAATAAAAACATACACTAAATTAAAAAAATAAAAAACTTAAATAAAATAAAAAAAAACCTAACATTAAAATGAAATAAAGCTAAAATAAAATAAAATAAAAACTAAATAAATACCTAAAGTTAAAAAATAAAACATAAATCATAAACTAAAATAAAAATAAAACCTAAACCTAAAATACAAATAAAATAAACCTAAACCTAAACTAAAATAAACTAAACTAAAATAAATGAAACCTAAACCTAAACCTAAAATAAACTAAACCTAAACATAAACCTAAATAGTATAAAATAAAATAAAAAAAATAAACCTAAGCGATAAAACTAAAACTAAAATAAAACCTAAAACCTAAACCTAAAAAATAAAGAGAAACCTAAACCTAAATATTAAAATAAAAATAAGAACTAAACTTAAAAAAATAAAATAAAGTAAAAGACAAAACTAAAGTAAAAAATAAACATAAACCTAAAACTAAAATAAAAGCTAAAATAAATAAAGCTAAATTAAATAAACTAAACTAAATAAAAAAAAAATAAGCCAAATTTAAAATAAAATAAAATAAACTTAATAAACTGGACACACTGGTTTGCTTAATTAAAAAAACCCTAACCATAAACCACTGACCTTAAAACTGAGCCCTAAACCCTAAATCCTAGCCCTACTGAGCCCTAAACTGGCACACAACCCAGATAAAAAATAAATAAATAATAAAAGGCCTTAACCCAGGCTTAGATCTAAATACCCTAGGCCAGCCTAACTACAACCCCCTAAGCTCACAGGCACCCTAGGCCACTGGGCCCTAGGCCCCCAGGCCCTGGGCTCACTGAGCCACCAGGCCTAAACTCACAGACCATACCACTGAGCCTGAGCCCATACCTAAACAAAACTGGGCTAAACTAAGACCTAAATAAAATAAATGAGACTTAAACCTGATTAAGATAAATAAAATATAATATAATAAATAAAATAAAATAAAATACAAAATAAATTAAATAAAAAAACCTAAAAGGCTGAGCTAAACCTATAGCCTAAACATAAATAAAAATAACAAACTAAAAAAATAAAATAAAACTTTAACTAAACTAAAAAATAAAATAGACCTAAAAAAACCTAAATAGAATAATAACTAAATGTAAGATAAAAATAAAATAAACCTAAAATAAAATAAAATAAAATCTAAATAAAATCCTAAATCAAAAAAATAAACCATAAAATAAAACACGAAAATAAATAAAAAATAAAAAATCTAATCTAAATCCTAAACCCTAACCTAAACCCAAAACCAAAACCTTAAACCTATAAACCCTAAACCCTAATCCTTAAACCCTAACAAACCCAAAACTAAACCTAAACCTACTAAATGTTAAACTAAACTAAAGAAACTAAATAAATAAAAAAAATGTAAACCTAAACTAATAATGAAAACCTAAACTTAGACCTAAACCTAAATAATGGGCAGAACCTCGATGGCAGAACATCAATATCAAGTAGGCTTAGTCTAGATCTGGCATTACAGGCAAAGGTAAAGGCGACGGTTATCGTTGTGGTGGTGGGTGATTTTGAGGTGCTGATGGATATGGAGGTGGTGGTCGGAGCAATGGTTGTTATGGAGGAGAGAGGAGACGGAGGTTACAACCGTGGTGGTCGCGGAGGGATAGATTGGGGATATGATGGCGGATCCTGCAGCTCGAGAGGTTGTGGTGGTTATGATGGGAACTAGAGAAACTGAAGAATGGCAAATCCAATCGGCTACTTATGGAATTGTGTCTTTACAATAGAGATAGTTTTAGTTATCTATGGTTTTTGATTTGCTCTATGCATGATCATTTTTTATCTATGTCATCACTTGTGTCTTAGAAAACATCGTGCGCTACTTGGTTGGTGAAATCAAAAAGAAGAAATGTTGAATATTAGTTTATTCTCTGTTAAAAAAACCTTAAACCCTAAACCTTAAACTAAAATCTAAATCCTAAACCTAAAACCTAAACCCTAAAACCTAACCCTAAAAACCATAAACCCTAAACATTAAACCATAAACCTTAAACCCTAAAACCTTAAACCATAAACCCTAAATATTAAACCTTAAACCCTAAATCCTAAAATGCTAAACCCAAAATGCTAAAACATAAAACCTACACCTTGACCCCACCACACCCAAAATCCTAAACTCTATTCTAAACCCTAAACCAGGCATTAAAGGCCTGCACTCACCCACCTAAACCATCACTATTTGAGCCCTAAATTAAACCTGGGCCTAAATCAGACCTAGGCCTGGGCTTAGCTGAGCTGACCCCAGGCAGGCTGAAACTGGGCCTGAGCCACTGAGCCCAGGCTGGCTGAGGCTGAGCCCTGGGCTGAGCTGGGCCCTGAGCTGAGGCATGAGCCCTGAGCTGGGCTAGTGGCTAAGCCTGGGCCACTGGGCCTGGGCCTGAGGAGCTAGGCCTGAGCCTGGGCCTAGTGTTGAGGCCTGAGCTAGTTGAGCTGGGCTGAGGCTAGGCATGGGCCCAGCCTGAGTGTGAGCTGACCTGAGCCTGGGCCCTGGCCTGCTGAGCTGAGCTGGGCTGGGCCCTGGGCTGAGCAGGCCTGGGCCTAGGCTGGCCTAGGCTGAGCCTAGCTGAGCTGGGCTGACCTGAGGCTGAGCCTGAGATCCCAGGCCAGCCTGAGCTGGGCCAGAGCCCAGGCTGAGCTGAGCCTGACCCAGGCTGACAGCCAGCCAGCCAGGGGCTGCCCACCCAGGCCTGGGCCAGGCCCTAGGCTGAGCCCCAGGCGCTGAGGCTGGGCTGAGCCCCAGGCTGAGCTGAGCCCTGGGCTGGGCTGGCCTGCGCCCTGAGCTGAGCAGGTTTGACTGAGCCCTGACCCAGACCACTGGGTCTGGGCCCAGATCCTGGAGTCCTGGGCCACTGAGCTGGGCCCTGGGCAGGCCCCAGGCCCTAGGCCTGAGGCTGGGCCACAGGACTGAGCCACACTGAGCCCCAGGCTGGGCTCTGGGCCCTGAAACTGGGCCACTGGGCCCCTAAGACCCTGACCAGAGCACTGGCATGCCAAAAAGGCCTAAAACTAATAAATAACCAAAGAAAATAAATAAAAAAAAACTAAATAAATAAAAGAGCCTAAAATGAAGGATTAAACCTAAACCAAACTTAAAATAAAAGAAAAATAAGATCTCAAAATAAAATAAATAAAACCTAAACTAAATTAAAATAAACCTAAAATAAAAGATCTAAATAAAATAAGAACTAAAATTATTAATTAAAAGATAAAATAAAATAAAATTGAAAACTGGCGTAAAGCGTGAGCCACACTAAAGGCTAAACCTATAAAATAAAATAAAATAGTAATATAAACCAAAATAAACTAAACTAAAATAAATTAAACTAAACCTAAACCTAAAAACTAAACCTAAACCTAAACTAAATAATAAATAAACTAAAATAAACCTAAACTAAAAACCTAAAAATAAACCTAAAATAAAACTAAAAGCTAAACCTAAAAAATAAAATAAAGCCTAAACCTAAAAACTAAAATAAAACTTAAACCTAAAAATAAAAAATGACTAAACTAAAGATAAACATAAACTGAGCCAAACCAAAATAAACTAAAAAAATGCTAAACTAAGATAAATAAACTTAAAGATAAATAAAATTATGTGAAATAAAATGGACATAAATAAAAATAAAATAAAAAAAGAAATAAATAAAATTAAACTAAATAAATCTGACCTGATTATGCGTGATTTTAATTTTAAATAAATAAATAAACAAACCACAGGCCAAAACTAGGCCCTGACCCAGGCTCACTTGGGCCACTAATGACCCCAGACCAACTGGGCCACAGGCTCAGCTGAGCCCCAGACCACAGGCCAGGAGCCTTGGCCAGGCCACTGAGCACTGAGCTCTGAGCCCTAGGCCCTGAGCCTGGGCCTGCTAGGCTAGTGACCTGGGCCCAATCCTGGGCCTAGGCCCTAATTGGGTGCTGAGCCCTGAGGCTGGGCTGAGCCTAGGCTGGGCCCTGAGCCTGGCAGGCTGAGCTGGGCTGAGCCTGACCCTGAGCTAGGCTGAGCTGTGAGGCTGAGCCCTGGGCTGGGCCTAGGCCAGGCCTGAGGCCTGGGCCAGCCAGCCTGCCCTGGGCCTGGGCTGAGCCCTGGGCCTAGGCCTGGGCTGGGCTGAGCTGAGCCTAGACTGAGCTTGGGCCCTAGGGGCAGCAGGCTGGGCTGGGCTGGGCCTAGGCGGCTAGGCCTAGCTTGGGCTGAGGAGCCAGCTGGGCTGGGCCCCAGACCCTGGGCAGGCTGGCTGGGCTGAGCTGAGCCAGCCCAGGAGCCTGGGCCAAGGCTGAGCTGAGGCTGGGCTGAGCTGGGCTGTACTGGGCCTGAGCAGGCTGACCATACCCAGAGACCATAGATCCAGGCCACAGATCCTGGCCAGCTTGGGCCAGGCCTGGAGCTGGGCCACTGAGCCCACACAGATCACAAGACTGAGACACTGGGCCCTGGGCCCAGAACTGAGCTAGGCCAGCCACCCCAGGCCCTGAGCCACAGACCTCAGGACCCTGAGCCCAAGCCACTAAATAGAGCCTAAGCTGAAACTAAACTAATAAAACCTAAAAATAAATTAATAAAAACCAACCTAAATAAAATAAAACCTAAACCTAAAAATGAAGATTAAACCTAAACAAAAATAAAAAATAAAACTAGACTAAAATAAAATAAATAAAACCTATAAACCAAGATTAAAATAAACATAAAGATAAAAGATCTAAATAAAATAAGACTAAACCTAAATGAACATTAATTAAACGAAAATAAAATAAAATAAAAAAAAAAACGTAAACGCACTAAAAGAAACCTAAACCTAAAATAAAATAAAATAAACAAATAAAATAAATAACTAAAATAAACTAAACTAAAATAAATTAAACATAAACCTAAACCTAAAATAAACTAAACCTAAACTAAACTAAATAATATAAAATAAACTAAAATAAACCTAAAACTAAACTAAAAATAAAACCTAAAATAAACCTAAAATAAAACCTAAATCCTAAACCTAAAAAATAAAATAAAGAAGCCTAATACCTAAAATAAAAATATAACTAAACATAAAAATAAAATATAAATAAAACTAAACTAAAAAATAAACATAAGACACAAGGTTTAAAAATAAACTAAAACAAAAATGCTTAAACTAAAATAAATAAACTTAAAATAAATAAACTAAACTAAGTATAAACAAAATGAACATAAATAAAATAAAAAATAAAAAACTAAAATAAATAAAAAAATAAACTAAATAAACTAAACTTTGATTTACTTATTTTAAATTAAATTTTAAAATAAATAAATAAAACACTAAACCACAAACCACAAACCCTAAACCCTAGGCCCACCTTAAACTCTAAAAAACCCTAAAACCAGACCATAAAACTAAATCTAACCCCACCCAAACCCTAAACCACAAACCTACACTAAACCTAAGCCCTAAAACTCTAAACAAACAAAACTAAACTAATCCTAAACCACAAGCTATCCCTAAACCCTAAACCACAAAATCCCTAAATCCTAAAGGCTAAAACTATCCCTTAAACCCTAAACCCTAAACCTTAACCCTAAAACCTAAACCACAACCTACTGGAAGTTACTGGATATGATGGTGGATATCAGGTGGTTGTTATGGAGGCGAGGATCGGAGGTTGAGGATCGGAGGTGCTAATGGATCTAAAGGTGCTAATGGATATGGAGATGGTAGTTATGGAAGGCGGGAGGTGTTAGATGATTGTAATGGTGGGGAGGGATAGATCGGGATATGATGGAGGATCTTAGTGAGGCAAGGGTGGTCTGATGGGAGCTAAAGAAACTGAAGAATGGTTGATCCAATTTGCTACTTATGGAATTTTGTCTTTACATAGAGATGATTCTAGTTTTCTATGGTATTTGATCTGCTTTATGCATGCTCATTTGTTATGTATGTTGTCGCTTGTATCTTAGAAAACTTGGTGCGCTTGGTTGATGAAATCTAAAAGAAGAAATGTTGAATTTCTTCTCTATTAAAAAAAACAATAAACCCTAAACCCTAAACCACTAGAAAAACCTAAACCAATAAACCCTAAAACCACAAACTATAAAACCTAAAATCTATAACCCTAATCCCCAAACCCTACTAAACCCTAAACCACCCTAACATAAACCCTAAACCCTAAACTAACAAACCCTAAATGCTAAATAACTAACCCTAAAACCCTAAATAATAAGTAAAAACCCTAAACCCTAAAATAATACCCAAACATAAAAATAAAAAAAACATAAAATAAAATAAAATGAAAACTAGATAAAATCTAAACCTAAAAAAATCTAAAATAATAATAAAAAATAAAACCTAAAATAAAATAAACAAAATAAAATAAACCTAAACTAAGCTAAAATAAATTAAATTAAAAAAAAAACCTAAACCTAAACATAAAATAAACTAAACTAAACCCAAATAAATAAAATAAAATAAACTAAAAATAAACCTAAACCTAAAGTAAAATAAACCTAAAATACAAAATAAAACTATAACTAAAATAGACATGACCTAAACTAAACCTAAATAAAATAAAACCTAAACTTAAAATAAAATAAAATAAAATAAACTAAAAATAAGCATAAACACATACATAAAATAAACTAAAATGAAACTACTAAATAAATAAAATAAATAACAAAAAATATAAATAAAATATAAAATAAAATAAATGAAACTAAAGAAAAATATAAAAATCTAAACATCTTGCTTGATTTAAAAAACCTAGGCCTAAACCAAACTGGGCTCAAGATCTAAACCAGGCCCTGGATCTGGGCCCTGGACCCCTGACCCCACTAAACAACCCACCCTGGGCCACAAACCCTGGGCCCTGGGCTCAGGCTCAAGACCCTGGGCCACTGAGCTCAGATTGGCCACTGAATAGGCCCTTGACCTAAACCAGGCCATGAGGGCCACCCTGGGCCAGGCCCTAAAAGGCTGACACTGGGCTCAGGCTGATCCTCCTGTGTGGTAAATACAAAACACTAAACCACTGAAATCTCACGGACAGCAAAGCTGATTAGGTGAGCCTTAAAGCCTAAAACTGACCACAGGTGACCCTGCCTAAACCCTACCAAATCCAGTGCTAAAAGAAATGTTTGAGCCCTAACTGCACCATAGGCTTAAACATAGGCCATAAACCATAAAACCTAAACCTAAAACCTAAAAAATAAAACCTAAAAAAATAAATAAATAAAACATAAACCTAAATATAATAATAAAATATAATAATAAAAACCTAAAACTAAAACCTAGTCCTAAAACTAAAAAATAAAATAAATTAAAAAGTAAAAAATAAAATTAAAATATAATAAATAAAACTTAAGACTAAATAAATAATAAAATAAACATAAAATAGAAAACTAAATAAAATAAATAATAATAAATAAAATATAATAAACATAAAATAAATTATAACAAAACCTAAACCTAAAAATAAACCTAAAATAAATGAAAAATAAAACTTAAACCTAAAATAAAAAACCTAAATAATAAAAATAAAATAAATAAAATAGAATAAACCTAAACCTAAACTAAAATAAATAAAACCTAAACCTAAACTTAAAATAAAATAAACTCTAAACCTAGACAAAATAAAAGAAATAAAATAAATAAAATAAACCTAAACCTAACAAAAAAATAAAATGAAATACATAAAATAAAATAAAAAAACCTAAACCTAAAAAAATATAATAAAACCTAAACCTTAACCTAAAATAAAAAAAAATAAAACTTAAACCTAAAATAAAAAATAACTCAACTAAAATAAATAAACCTAGTAAACCTAAAAGATAAAGATAAAACTAAGGAATAAATAAACCTAAAATAAATAAACTAAACTAAATAAAAAATGTAAATAAAACTAGAAAATAAAGTAAACTAAATAAATTTAAAAATAAACTTAATATACTAGATAAACTAAAACTGGGTTTGAATTTTTTCTTTAAAAAAAACTTAAACCCAAAATCCCAAACCCTAAACCCTAAACCCTAAATCTACAACTTTAAACCCTAAACCCTAAACCCCAAAAAACACTAAACCATAAACCTTAACTCTAAACATTAAACCCTAAAAGCATAAATGCTAAAACCCTAAACCCTAAAACCTAAACCCTAAACCCTAAACCTAAAACATTAAACCTAAACCAGCAGTAAACCCACCCTAAACCCAAAACCCTTAACCTAAACTTAAAGTAACTAAATAAATTATAAAATAATCCTAAGCCAAAACATAATAAACTTAAAGCTAAACCAAAACCCAAGTGGCGCCTTGATGAACATGGCCTCAACCGATCGGTCTAGATCAGTGGAGGTGGATTATCATAGTGGTGGTGGGGGATATGGATGTGCTAGTGAATATGGAGGTGATGGTCAGAGCAGTGGTTGTTTTGGTGGCCAGAGGAGTGATGGAGTTACAGCCATCGTGGTGATTGGGGAGAGATTGGGGATATGATGGTGGATCCCGTTATTCAAGAGGCCAGGGTGGTTTTGATGGGAATTGGAGAAATTGAAGAATGTCCAATCCAAATCTCTTATGGGCGTGTCTTTACAGTAGAGACGGTTCTAGTTACCTAGGGTTTTGGATTTTCAATATGTGTGCTCATTTTTCAACTTTGTTGTTACTTGTGTCTTAGAAAACATGGTGTGTTACTTGGTTGATGAATTCAAAAAGAAGAAATGTTGAATATGAATTTATTCACAATTAACAAAATAACCAAAAAACCTAAAACCTAAACTAAAAATTGAACCGTAAACCTAAAACCTAAACTAGAAACCCTAAACCCTAAATCCTAAAACCCTAAACCTTACACCACACTAAATCCTAAAACCCTAAACCTAAAACACTTAACCGAACCCCAAACCATAAACCCCAAACCAAAACCTAAACCCTAAAACCAAAAGACTAAATCCAAACTAAATATAACCTAAAAATAAAAAATAGAAAAACCTAAACATAAATAAAAAATAATAAAATAAAACCCAAACTAAAATCCAAACCTAAACCTAAACTTAAACCTAAAAAATAAAATAAAATAAAATTAATGGCTAAATAATAATAAAATAATAAAAAACCTAAACTAAATAAAGTAAAATAACCTAAATAAAATAAAACTAAACATAAAAATATAAATTAAAACATAAAATAAAATAAAATAAAATAAAATAAAAACTAAATAAAAACCTAAACCTAAAAATAAACATAAAAATAAAATCTAAAAATAAAATAAAATCTAAAAACTAAACTAAACCTCAAATAAACAAAATAATATAAACCTAAACCTAAACCTAAAATAAAAAAACCTAAACAAATAAAATAAAATAAATAAATATAAAACTAAACCTAAACTAAAAATAAAACCTAAAGTAAACTTAGAATAAAACAAAACCTAAATAAACCTAAAATAAAAAATAAACTAAACCTAAAATATAAAAAATAAAACTAAACTAAAGTAAACATAAATGAAACCTAAACCTAAAAATAAACTAAAATAAAACCTAAACTAAAAGATAAACTAAAGTAAAATAAATAAATAAATAAAATAAACTAAATAAACTAGATAAACCTAAACTTACTTGGGTTTGTTTTTAAAACCCTAAACCCAAAACCACCCTAAACCCCAGATGGTGAGAACCACCTAAACCACAAACCTACCTAAACCCTAGTCCTAAACCTGGGCCCTGACTAAACCCTATCTAAAAGCCCTAAACCTAAACCCTAAAACTAACTTTGGCCCCGACCCTAAATCTTACACTACTTTAAAACCCTAATCACTAAAACTAAACCTACCATAAGAAACCAAAACTTAAACCTAAATTAAATAAAAAAACCAGATAAAAATTAAAATAAAATAAAACCTAAACTAAAACCTAAACCTAAAACTAAAATAAAATAATATTAAAAAAATAAAATAAACTAAAATAAGATAAATAAAAAACATAAACTAAACTAGAAAATAAAATAAACCCAAGAATAAAAAATCTAAAGCAAATAAAAAACTAAATGTAAAATAAAATAAAATAAACCTATAATAATAATATAAAACTAAATTAAAATCTAAAACCTAAAAATAAACCTAAAAAAATAAAAATGAAACCTAAACTAAAAAAATTAAACCTAAAATAAAAATAAAATAAATAAAATAAAATAATCTAACATAAACTAAAATAAATAACACCTAAACCTAAACTTAAGATAAATTAAACCAGACATAAACCTAAACTAAATAAAATAAAATAAACTAAAAATAAACCTAAAAACCTAAAAAAAAAAATGAGTAAAACCAACCTAAACTAAACCTAAAATAAAAAAAATAAAACCTAAACCAAGTAAACTAAAATAAAAATAAACTCAAATAATCTAAACCTAAACCTAAGCTAAAAAAATAAATAAACCTAAATAAAATAAAAACTTAATCCTAAAAATAAAATAAAACCTAAACCAAACATAATAAAGATAATCTAAAAAAAAACTAAAATAAACTACATAAACTAAACCTAAATAAAATAAAATAAAACCTAAATTATAATAAATAAACCTAAAATAAATAAACTAAACTAAAAAATAAAACCTAAAAAAAATAAATGGATAAAATAAATTAACAAACTGGGTTTGCTTTTTTAAAAAAAACAATTACACAAAACTAAACACAATCCTAAACCTAAACTCTAAACCATAAACTAAATCCTAAACTTAAACCTTAACCCACACAAAGCCTAAACCTAACCTAAACCCTAAAGCATAAACTTTAAAACCCTAAACCTAAACCCAAGCCTAAACCCTAAATGTGAACCCTAAACCATAACAAACCTACCCAAAACTCCACAAACCCTAAACAACAAACCCTAAAGCTAAACTTAATGTAAATAAATAAATTAAAAAATAAACCTAAATCCTAAAAATTAATAAACTTAAACCTAAAGCTAAACCCTAAGAATGGTCTGAACCTTGATGGCAGGAACATCACTATCAACCAAGCTTAGTCTAGATCTGAGGGTGGAGGCGAAGGAGGAGTAGGCGATTATCTCAGTGGTGGTGGGGGATTTGGAGGTGCTGGTGGATATGGAGGTGGTGGTTGGAGCAGTTGTGGTTATGGAGGCAGGAAGAGCGACGAAGGTTACAGTCATGGTGGTGGTGGAGGGAGAGATCGAGGATATGATGGTGGATCCCACTACTCGAGAGGCCATTATGGTTCTAATGGGAACTAAAGAAATTGAAGAATGATCGATTTGATCGGCTGCTTATGAAACTGTGTCTTTATAGTACAGATGGTTCTAGTTATTTAGCATTTTTTATTTGCTCTATGTGTGCTTATTTTTTATTTATGTTGTATCTTGTGTCTTAGAGAACTTGGTGTGTTACTTGGCTGACAAAATTAAAAAGAAGAAATATTGAATATGAATTTGTTCTCTGTTAAAAAAATTAAAAACCCTAAACCCTAAACTAAAACATGAACCCCAAACCTTAAACCTATACCCCAAACCCTAAACCCTAAAAATAAAAAAGCAATAAAAAAACCCTAACCCTAAATGCTAAACCCTAAAACTAACCCTAAACCCTAAACCATAAACCCAAAAACCTTAAACTCCAAACACAGAAAACAAAGAAACTAATAAAACATGAAAGGAAACTAACTAAAGTTAAAACTAATAAAACTAATAAACTAATACTAAAACTAAACTAAAACTAACTAATAACTAACTAATAAAACCTGATAAACTAATAAATAATAAACTAAAACCTAATAATCACTAATAAAAAAAACTAAACTAATAAAAAAAACTAAATAAAACTAATAATAAATAACTAATAACCTAAAACTAATAACTAATATACTAAACTAATAAAACTAAAAAAACTAATAAAACAAACTAATAAACTAAATTAATAATAATAAAACTAATAAACTAACTAACTAAACTAAATAAAAATAATAAACAATAATTAAAAATAACTAACTAACTAATAATAAAACTATGAGATAAACTAACTAATAAATAATAAAATAACTAAACCCTAAACCCTAACTAAATAAATAAACTAAATAATAATAATAAAACTATTAATAATAAACATAAACTAATAATAATAATAACAAACTAAAGAAAACTAAACTAAAATAAACTAATAATAAACCAACTATGTAAACTAATAATAATAATAAATAATAAATAACTAATAAAAAAATTAAACCATAAAAAACTAAAACCTAATAATAATAATAATAAACTAAACCCATAATAAACTAATAAACTAATAAAATATAAACTAACAAACTAAACTAATAAAATAAACCACTAACTAAAAGTAACTAAAACCTAAATAATAATAAAACCATATACTAATAATAATAACAAACTAATAAGAACTAAACTAACACAACTAATAAATAAACTAAGATAAACTAAACCCCAATAAACAAATAAACTAAATAAACTAATAAACCTAACCCCCCCCGAAGACTAAACTAAGCTAAAATAATATTAACTAAAACTAAAACTAATAAAACTAAACTAATAACTTAACTAAAACTAAACTAACTATACTAAACATAAAATTAATAATAAACTAATAATAACCTAAAACTAATATAAGCTAATAATAACTAATAAACACTAAACCTAAAGCCTAAACCCTAAAACTAAACTAAACCTTATTATTGGGCGATTTTGAGATCTCTCATGTTCTTGGTGGGTTTTTGAGTGCTTTCTCTCTTAGATTCTCTATTAATTGTCAGCCTTGGGCCAATCTCAACCAGTTCTTGTCAAGGCGTTGTGACTCATGGCATCGGCTTCTTCAAATCCATGGGGTAAATCCCATGTGCCGATGGATCCCGCTAGGGTATCAAATTTTTTGGTAATCCTACCACTAAATTACCAGCTATTATTAAATTTTTCAAAGAGGCTTTAGCTGGTAAGAATTTCTCTACCGAGCCTCCTTTGAATTTGCTTCATATGAATTTTAAAGGTACTCCGACAATTATGATTTCAGATGAGGATATTGAACGATTGGCTGAGCCTTTTTCTTTTTCTTTGATTGGAAAGTTTTCAATTTAACGGCCAAAGATGGATAATATTTGTTTTTTTTTAATAGCTTAAATTTATTTAGTTCTTTTTCTATTAAGTTGATTGATGCAAAGCATGTTTTGATTAAACTTTCTAATGACCTTGATTATGGAAGAATTTTTTCTAGGCATTCTTACTATGTTTTTAATTATGAAATGTGTATTCTAAAATGGACGCCTATGTTTGATTTTAATGAAGAGTCTTCTATTGTTCCCATTTGGATTTCTTTACCTAACTTGTAGATTCATCTATCTAATCATTAGATTTTTTATGCTATTGGTTTAATTTTTGGTCAACCTTTGCAAGTTGATCAAGCAACAACTGCTTCTTCTAGACCGTATGTTTCTAGAGCTCTTGTAGAGATTGAAATTACTAAAAAATATCTTAAAGAAATTTGGTTATTTTTGAAGAAATGTGATTATTTTTAGAAAGTTATTTTTGAGAACTTTCCCATTTTTTGTAGTCATTGTAAGATTCATGGGCATGAAATTTCTGAATGTTTAATTATCATCCCTCTCTTAGGAAGAAAATCGCTAGTAAGAATTCAATTGTTGAAAAAACTGATGATTCTCTCAAGTTGGATAAAAGAAAATCTAGTTTTCAAAATTTTGATGTTTTGCAAAACAAGATTTTTGAATCTTCTGAAAAATTTTTACCTATTAATGATTTGTCTGATGCGAAAGGTAATTTTAATGTTTTTGAAAAAGTTTTAACTAATAATCATGCTCTAAGGGTTTCTTTTGATGATTCTCTTAAAGGGAAGACTTTAGAGGCTATGGTTACTGATTCTAATGGTTTGGATGTTGTGCATAAGTCCTTCCATGATGATGGTTTAAATATTGTTGATGCTAACACCATTTCTTCCAATTAGTTAGATGTTGTTTATCTTTCTCCTATGTCTACTTTAGATCTTGGGAAAGAGATTATTTCTTTGCTTTCTTTGATTTAGAATGGTGGTGAAAAGACTGTTCTTGTTTTTAATATTTTAACTTTTGGTCCTGACAATCTTGTTAATATTGGTGATCCTTCTTTTAAAAAATAAAATTTAGATACCTGTGATAATTTTCTCATTTTGAATAGTTATGTTTCAGTTCAAAATGATGATTTTTCTATGGATGGTAATTATGTTTAGAATTTTGGTAATATGTTATGTGTTTCTATGGGATTTGAATCTTATTTTAATCCCTTACATGAAGATTGTATTGAAAATATGGATTATGCTTCTCTTATTTCTTTTATGAGTGAAGATAGGGAGGGGACTCTTTAGATTTTGTTGGAAAGTGAAAATATTGATAATTATCTTCTTAATAAAGCTATTCTTGCTCCTTCTTTCACTTCTCATTCTGAAATGCATACTATTTCTGATTTTCTTTTATCTATTATTATGGATGATTCTGAATGCTCTTCTTTGAAATTGATAGCTTCTACTGATCTCTATGCCTTTTATAATAATACTAATTCATTTTTAAAAGGACATTTTCTGGAGAAAGGACATGGTTATAAACTATTTAATAGAAGAAAAAGAAAAAAAATGTTCAGATTTATGCCCCTCCTCACTTGCCAAGGATTACTCATTCCAAAGCATTTTGGAAATAATCTCTCCTATCCTTGGGAGGTTTTTGCTTTTTGGGTGGTTTTTTCTCTGTTGGTTGAGCTTTTACTATGTGTTTTCTTTCTAGCTAGAGTATTGGCTTCTTGGCTAATTTTCCTCCTTCTAGCTTGGTGATTTTGGCTTCCTGTTTATTAGGGGTTTTTTTTGTGCCCTTTGGCTGCTTGGTTTTGTGCTGGTGGCTTTGTTCCTGTTGGCTTGCCTTTCTTTGGTTAGTTCTTTTGCTCTCTTTGTTGGTGGTAGGTTAGGCTTTGTCCTTAGCATGTGTTGCCTTTCTTTGGTTAGTGCTTTTGCTCTCTTTGTTGGTGGTAGGTTGGGCTTTGTCCTTGGCGTGTGTCCATTGGTTGGCTATTTCTTTTGTTATTTATTTTAGCTTTTTCTAGCCTTCTTCTTTTATTGTGTTTGTTGGTTTGGTTCTCTTGCTCTTTCCTTGGCTACATTTCTTGGGTGCTCTATTGTGTGGCTACTCTATTGGCTATTTCCTTTCCTGTATTTAATGCTCTGGTGGCTTTGGATTGGTGTTGGTGTGGTCTCTGCTGGCTTGGTGCCTTGGTGGCTTTGGATTTCTATTATTCTGGGCTCTGTTGGCTTTATCTTTGAGCTTTTTTTCTCCCTCTTTTTTAAGAGGTGTTCATAATTGGTTTTGTTGGGATTTCCTTCTATTAATTTTTTTTATTGCTCTCCTCTCTCTTTCTATTTCCTTAGGTTCACTTTTTCTTTCGCTGGGTGGCTATTATGATAGGTTCGTGTTTTTCTTTGGATGGGATGGTTATGATGATATGATGGATTTTTTACTTTGATAAATTTGTGGCTGGTGACTTATCTTATTTATAACACTTCTTTGAAGCTGGATACACTTAGGATTTGATGCTCTTCATTATTATGATTATCCTTCTTCCCTGATATCTGAGCCTGAGTTTTTTTCTCTTTATGTTTTCAGATCTCTTTATGGCTGAGATTTCTTGCAAGTTGTAGGTTCTCTTTTTCATTTGGTCTCTTCTTCTTCTTGGAGGGAGCTAGAGTCTTACTGATGGTCTATTTTTTCTTAGATGGTTGGAGTTGTCTTCAGTTGTAGGTTGCAGGTTTCCTTTTCTTATGGATCTTCATCTCTTTAGAGGTTCTTTTGGAACTCCGTGGATTATTTCGCTTTGCTATCTTTTGCTTGGGTTTTTTAGTTTCACCTTTATTTTTTTCTTTATTGCTTTACATTTTCCAGTACCAAGTTTGGATGTGAAAAGTAGAGGGATGTGATAGGTAGTCGACAGCCAGTGTAAAACTTGTCAAAATAATCATGACATGAATCCTTTAAATCATTGTGTTAATGTTAGGGTGTCCCTTGGAAGTGTCGAGTTGTATGGCTTGAATACAATAAAAAATGTGCAAGGGCCACTGCATCGGTGCCTAAGTGTAGTGTTAAATAAGCAAGGGTTCCCACTTTATGGAAGGATGCGGGTAAAGAAGTTAGTCCATGAAACTAGAATTAGGTTAGGAACTTGGAATATATATACTCTTACAGGTAAATTAATGGATTTAATAGATATTATGGTTCATGAAAAGATAAATATTTTATGTGTTCAAGAAATTAAATGGGTTGGGAGAAGATCGAGGGAATTTGATCATTTAGATTTTAATCTTTGGTATTCAAGTAGAAGTCAAACTAGAAATGGTGTAGGTGTGATTATAGATAAAAGTTTGAAGGATAATGTTATAAATATTAATAGATGTGGAGATTGAATTATAGCTTTAAATATTATTATTGATACTAAGATTATCAATGTTATAAGTGTTTATGCTCCTCAAGTAGGTTTGGATGTAAGCTCAAAAGAAAATTTTTAGAATGAATTAGAGGGATTAAAACAAAAGATACCTCTTGAAGAAAAAGTATTTTTTGGAGGAGATTTAAATGGACATGTTGGTAGAGTGGTAGAATATTTTAAAAGTATTCATGGTGGTTATGGATTTGGAGTGACTGAAGAAGGTAGGATTATATTATATTTTGCTTTAGCTTATGATTTTGTAGTTGCTAAAACTTTATTTAAGAAAAAAAGATGAACAAATTATTACTTATAAAAATGGATCTAGAAAAACTCAGATTGACTATTCTCTAATAAGAAAAATAGATCCTTTAGATTGTAAAGATTGTAAGGTCATTCCAAGTGAAAGTTAAGTACCCAACATCGATTATTAGTTTTAGATTTTAAGCTGAAAGGTTTTAAGAGCAAAAATAAATCAAATTATTGTCCTAGGATTAGATGGGGACACTTAAAGAACATAAATAAAAATATTTTTAAGAGCAAGCTACAAGAGCTTAGAATTTGGGATGTTCATAAGGAAGTTAATGTTTTGTGGGAAAAAGTAGAAAGTGAAATTAAACAAGTTGCTAAAAATGTGCTTGGAGAATCAAAAGGGAAAGCTTCTTTTAATAAAAATAGTTGGTGGTGGAGTCAGAGTGTGAAAGAAAAGATAAGAAATAAGAAGCATTGTTCGAAAACTTGGTTTAGATGTTCAAACTCGAAGAATTGGGAAAGATATGATGTGGCCTGTAGAGATTCTAAGAAAGCAATATATGATGCAAATAATTTAACTTTAGTGATATATATAATAGATTAGATACCAAAGAAGGTGAAAGATGTATGTATAAGTTAGTCAACCAAAGAGATAGGAGAAGTAAAAACCTAGTTCAAGTAAGGTGTATTAAGGATAAAAATAATAAAGTACTTTTCATAGAAAAGGATATTGAAAATAGGTGGATGAGATATTTTGATAAACTTTTCAATTAATGATTTGAAAGTATGATTGATTTTAGCATCCTTAATGCCCTAAACAAAAATAGAGAATTGCATTTTTATCATCGCATTAGTAAATCTGAAGTTAGAGAAGCTTTAAGGCCGTACCTTTTTAGCTTTAGTTATGTATGTTCTTACTAGGCATTTACAAGAAGATGTACATTGGTGTATGCTTTTTGCTGATGACATTCTTCTTGTTGATAAGACTAGAGAGGGAGTCCTAGAGAAACTTGAATTATGGAAGTCAACATTAGAGTCTAAAGGTTTTCATTTAAGTAGATCTAACACGAATATATGGAGTGTAATTTTAGTTATAGAAGTTAGTGGTAGTGTTGTGACATTAGGTGAACAAGTCATTAATAAGAGTGAGTGATTCAGATATTTAAGCTCTATTGTTCAAAATGATGGTGAAATAGATGGAGATATTATTAGTAGAATTCAAGTAGGATGGTTGAAGTGGAGGAATGCATCTGGCCTATTGTGTGATTGAAAAGTTCCACTTAAACTTAAGGGAAAATTTTATAAGATGGTGGTAAGACCTGTAATGACTTATGTTGCAGAATGTTGGCCAATAAAAGATAAGCATAAGACTAAGTTAAGTGTTATAGAGATGAGGATGCTCAGGTGGATGAGTGGCTTTACACTAAGAGATAAAATTCGAAATGAGTATGTTTGGGAAAAAGTTAGAATAGTTTTAGTGGCAGATATGATTAGAGAGAGTCACCATAGATGATTTTCCACAAAAAGCATCGATCGTCTGATGACTCGATTAGGAGAGTAGATGCATTAGATTTGCCTTATGTTAAGAATGGTAGAGGTAGACTTAAAAAGACTTGGTTAAGATGTATAAAAAATGTCCTTAGTATACTTGAATTAAATGAGAATTTGACACATAATAGGACACAATGGAGACGAAAGATTCATGTAGTCGACCCCGCTTAGTGGAATAAAGGCTTCTTATTGTTGTTGTTGTTGTTGTTGTTGTTGTTGCTCTTTGATGAATGTTTAAGGACTAAACTCTTTAGGATTCTCCTATAGCTCATTTGAGAAGTAGTTTTTTTCTTTTTGTGTTTAGTCTCTAATATGGTCTTCTTGTACCTATTTTTCTCAGCAATAAATACCTTTTAGTTAAAAAAAGAACCCTAAACACTAAACTAAACTAAAAAATAAATAAACATAAGAATAAAAAACCTAAATAAAATAAAACTAAAAAAATAAAATGAACCTAAAATAAAATATACTAAATAAAACCTAAAGCTAAAAAATAAACAAAAAATAAAAAAAAAAAAATAAAACCTAAACCCTAAACTAAAAACCTAATCCTAAAATAAAAATAAAATAAAAAATAAAATAAACCTAAACTAAACCTAAACCTAAATAAACTAAACCTAAACCTAAACCTAAACTAAATAAAATAAAATAAACTAAAATAAACTAAACCTAAACAAAAAAAAAACCTAAAATAAAACTAAAACCTAAACCTAAAAATAAAATAAAACCTAAACCTAAAACTACAAACAAAAAATAAAACCTAAGCATAAAAAATAAAATAAAAATAAAATGCAACTAAGAAATAAACCTAAACCTAAAAAAAACTAAAATAAAAACCTTAAAATAAATAAACCTAAAATAAATAAACTAAACTAAATAAAATAAAAGATAAACCTAAATATAAATAAATAAAAAATAAAGTAAATAAACTAAATAAACATAAACCTACCAGTTTACTTAATTTTTTGTTAAAAAAATCTAAACCTAAAAACAAAACAAAATAGAAAAAAATAAACTAAAATAAAATAGAGAAAAACCTAAACTAAATTAAAAAATAAAATATACCTAAGAATAAAAAACTTTAATAAATTAAAAACTAAACGTAAAATAAAAATAAAATTTTATTTTATTTTATGTTTATTTTATTTTTATTTTATGTTTAGGTTTTTTTATTTAGGTTTTTTATTTTTAGGTTTATTTTATTTTTTTAGTTTTCTTGGTTTTATTTATTTAGTTTAGTATTTATTTTATTTTATTTTATTTTTTATTTTAGGGTTTTAGTTTAGGTTTTATTTTATTTTATTTTATTAGGTTTTTTTATATATGTTATTTAGGTTTTACTATGTTTAGGATTTTTTAGGTTTGGGTTTAGGTTTTATGGTTTAGGGTTTAGGATTTAGGGTTTAGGGTTTAGGGTTTGGGGTTTAGAGTTTAAGGTTTAAGGTTGTAAATTTTAGGGTTTAGTGATTAGGGTTTGGGGTTTTAGGGTTTAGGGTTTAGGGTTTAGGGTTATAGGTTTAGGGTTTAGGGTTTAGGGTTTAAGATCTTAGGTTAGTTTTAGGGTTTGGTGTTTAGAGTTTAGGGTTTAGGATTTAGAATTTTAGATTTTTAGGGTTTAGGGTTTAGGGTTTATGGTTTATGGTTTAGGGTTTAGGGTTTAACGTTTAGGGTTTAAGGTTTAGGGTTTAGTGTTTAGGGTTGTAGGTTTAGGGCTTAAGTTTGATTTCTTTTAGTTTTGTTTATTTTAGTTTAGGTTTATGTTTATTTTATTTTGTTCATTTTAGGTTTAGGCTTTCTTTTTTCTTAGGGTTTAGGTTTTATTTTTTATTTATTTTTTATGTTTTATTTTTAAGTTTATTTATTTGGTTTAGGTTTTTATTTAGTATTTATTTTATTTGATTTCAGGTTTATATTAAATTTAGTTTTTCTTTTATATATGCTTTTTATTTTTATGTGTATTTTATTTTTTAGTTTAGTTTAGGTTTTTATTTATTTTATTTTATTTTGTTTTTATTATTTTATTTTATTTTATCATTAATTTTAGGTTTAAGTTTAGGTTTAGGTTTACGTTTTAGGCTTTAGTTTTAAGTTTTTATTTTATTTTATTATTTATGAATTTGTAGGTTTTAATATTTATTTTATTTTTAGGTTTTATTTAGTTTATGTTTAGGTTTTTAGGTTTTTAGGGTTTATAATTTAGGGTTTAGGGTTTACGATTTAGGGTTTAAGGTTTAGGATTTTAGGGTTTAGGGTTTTAATTAATTATTTAGTTTATTTTATTTTAAGTTTATGTTTACTTTATATTATTTATTTTAGGTTTAGGTTTTTGAAAAATTTAAGGTATAGGTTTTATTTTTTATTTTTAGGTTCGTGTTTAGGTTTTTATTTAGGTTTAATTTATTTTAGGTTTATGTTCAGGTTTTATTTATTTTAGTTTAATTTATTTTAGTTTAGGTTTAAGTTTATTTTATATTTATTTTAGCTTTAGTTTTTTTAGGGTTTAGGTTTTAATTTTTATTTATTTTTAGGTTTATTTTTTAGGTTTTAGTTTTTATTTAGTTTTTATTTTATTTTATTTTATGTTTATTTTAACTTTATTTTAAGTTTAGTTTTTATTTTATTTAGATTTTTTATTTTTTAGTTTAATTTAGGTTTTTATCTATTTTATTTTAGTTTAGTTTTTATTTTTTATTTTATTATCTTTTTAGGTTTAGGTTTAGGTTTATGTTTTAGTTTAGGTTTTTATTTTATTTTATTTTGGTTTAGGTTTTATTATTTATTTTCTTTTTTAAGTTTTATTTAGTTGAGGTTTAAGTTTTTTATCTTTTTAGGATTTAGGATTTAGGGTTTAGGGTTTAGGGTTTGAGGTTTAAGGTTTAGCATTTAGGGTTTAGGATTTTAGGGTTTAAGGTTTAGGGTTTTAATGGTTTAAGGTTTAGGGTTTAATGGTTTAAGGTTTAGGGTTTAGGGTTTAGGTGTTTGGTTTAAGGTTCAGGATTTTATTTAGGGTTTAGGGCTTTTATTTTTTATTTTTAACAGAGAACAAATTCAAATTCAACATTTCTTCTGTTCGAATTCATCAAGCAAGTAACACAGTAGGTTTTCTAAGACATAAGAAATGACATTGATAAAAAATGTGCACGCATAGAGCAAATCAAAAACCTGCGATAATTAGAACCGTCTCTATTATAAAGACACAATTCCATAAGCAGACAAATGGATCAGTCGTTCTTTAGTTTCTCCAATTCCCATCAGAACCAATGCCGACCTCTTGAGTAGAGGGATCCACCATCATATCCCTCTACCACAACCACAGTTGTAACCTCTGCCTTAACCACCACTGCCTTAACCACCACCTCCATATCTACCAGCACCTCCAGATACCCCACCACCACTATGATAATCGCCGCCTCTGCCTTCACCTCCCTTGCGATCTAGGCAGAGCTTGGTTGTGATGTTAGCAGGTCAGGTTCACTTTATTCTTAGGATTTAAGTTTATTAGGTTCTTGGGTTTAGGTTTATTTTTTTAATTTAATTAGTACTTTAAGTTTAAGTTTAGGGTTTAAGGTTTAGGGTTAGGCTTTAGGGATTAGGGTTTTAGGGTTTAGGGTTTTATGGTTTAGTGTTTAGGGTTAGGGTTTAAGGTTTAGGGTTTAGGGTTTTGAGGTTTAGGTTTAGTTGGCTAGGTTTAAAGTTGGGTTTAGGAGTTTAGGGTTTAGGATTTTAGGGTTCAAGGTTTAGGGTTTAAGGTTTTGGGTTTAGGGTTATCATTATAATTTAGGGTTTAGGGTTTAGAGTTTAGGGTTGGATTTAGGTTTTATTGAGCTTAGGGTTTAGGTTAGTTTAGTTTAAGTTTAGGTTTTTAGGTTTAGGTTTAGGTTGTATTGTAGAGTTTAGGTTAGTTTTGGTTTATAGTTTAGTTTAGTGTTTAGATTTAGGTTTAGACAGGTTTAGGGTTTAGGGTTCTTCTGATTTAGGGGTTTCAGGTTTAGGATTTAGGTTTAGGTCTAGGGTTGGAGTTTTGTTTGGTTTTAGTTTTTTTTAATAGAGAATAAATTTTGATTCAACATTTCTTTTATGGTGTATGGTGTAGGGTTTAGGGTTTTAGGGTTTATACTTTTAGGGGTTGGGGTTTAGGATTAGGGTTTAGGGGTTAGGGGTTAGGGTTTAGGGTTTTAGGTTTAGGGTTGCAAGTTTAGGGTTTAGGGTTTTTAGTTTAAAAAAAGAACTCTAAACACCAAATTAAACTAAAAAATAAATAAACATAACAATAAAAAACTTAAATAAAATAAAAACTAAACATAAAATAAAAATAAAATAAACCTAAAATAAAATATAATAAAAACTAAATAAAAACCTAAAGTTAAAAATAAACCTAAAATAAATAAAAATAAAACCTAAACCCTAACCTAAAAAAAACTAATCTAAAATAAAATAAAATAAGCAAAATAAAATAAACCTAAATAAATAAATAAACTAAAATAAATAAACCTAAACTAAAAATAAACCTAAACCTAAATAAATAAATAAACTAAATAAACCTAAATAAAAAATAAAACCTAAAATTAACCTAAAACTAAAACCTAAACCTAAATAAAATAAAAACCTAAACCTAAAATATAAATAAATAAAATAAAATTAAATAAAAAAAAAACCCTAAACTAAAAATAAATAAACTTAAAATAAATAAACTTAAAATAAATAAACTAAACTAAATAAAATAAAATATAAACCTAAATAAAAATAAATAAAAAATAAAGTAAATAAACTAAATAAACCAAAACCTACTAGTTCACTTAATTTTTTGTTAAAAAAAAAACCTAAACCCTAAAGCCTAAGCCCTAAACTTTAAACCCTAAACCTACAACACTAAGCCTACAACCTACAACCCTAAACCCAAAAAAATCCTAAACTCGAAACCCTAAATCTTAAACCCTAAACTCAAAACACTAAACCCTAAACCTTAATCCCTAAACCCCAACCCTAAACACTAAACCAAAAAACATAAACCATGAAACCCTAAACCCCGGTTGGGCTGATTTTTACGAAAGGTGATCTTGAAGAAGTCAACGAAGAGATTGCAAAATACAAAGTTTGTTCTCCTACCCATGTTGGTGTTGTTGCACTTACTGATGTTGTGGTTCCACTAGGAAACAGTGGTCTAGAACCGTCATAGGCTTCTTTCTTCCAGGTTCTCAACATGACTAGGATCAACAAAGTTGAAATTATCACCACGATTGTGATTAAAAGGTGATAACTGGGATCCTCATGGGCTCTCACGGCTAAGGGGGACTATGCCATTTTATTATGGCCTAAACCCAAAACCCTAAACCTTAAATCCTAAAAACCTAAAAACCTAAACCTAAACTAAATAAAACCAAAAAATAAAATAAATAAAAAACATAAAGCAAAATAAAATATAAATATAAAATAAAATAAATACCTAAACTAAAACCTAAACCTAAACCTAAAAAAAAACAAAATAAAAAACAAAAATAAACTAAAATAAAATAAAGAAAAACCTAAACTAAACTAAAAAAATAAAATAAACCTAAAAATATAAAACTTTGATAGATTAAAACCTAAAAGTAAAATAGAAATAATATTTTATTTTATTTTATGCTTATTTTATTTTTATTTTATGTTTAAGTTTTTTTTTATTTAGGTTTTTTATTTTGAGGTTTATTTTATTTTTTTTAGTTGAAAGTTATTATTTATTTAATTTTAATTTTATATTTATTTTATTTTATTTTTATTTTTAGGTTTAGGTTTAGGTTTTAGTTTAGGTTTTTATTTTATTTTATTTATTTAGGCTTAGGTTTTTTTATTTATGTTATTTCTAGGTTTTAGTTCATTTAGGTTTAGGTTTTTAGGATTTAGGGTTTAGGTTTTGGGTTTACGGTTTAGGGCTTAGGGTTTATGGTTTAGGGTTTAGGGTTTGGGGTTTAGAGTTTAAGGTTTAGGGTTGTATGTTTTATGGTTTAGTGTTTAGGGTTTGGGGTTTTATGATTTAGGGTTTAGGGTTAAGGATTGTACGTTTAGGGGTTAAGATTTAAGGTTAGTTTTAGGGTTTGGTGTTTAGAGTTTATGGTTTAGGATTTAGGATTTTAGGTTTTTATGGTTTAGGGTTTAGGGTTTATGGTTTAGGGTTTAGGGTTTAGGGTTTAACGTTTAGGGTTTAAGGTTTAGGGTTTAGGGTTTGTAGGTTTAGGGCTTAGGTTATTTCTTTTAGTTTTGTTTATTTTAGTTTAGGTTTATGTTTATTTTATTTTGTTCATTTTAGGTTTAGGCTTTGTTTTTTCTTAGGGTTTAGGTTTTATTTTTTATTTATTTTGTGTTTTATTTTTAAGTTTATTTTTTAGGTTTAGGTTTTTATTTAGTTTTTATTTTATTTGATTTTAGGTTTATATTACATTTAGTTTTTCTTTTATATAGAATTTTATTTTTAGGAGTATTTTGTTTTTTTAGTTTAGTTTAGATTTTTATTTATTTTATTTTATTTTAGTTTTTATTATTTTATTTTATTTTATTATTAATTTTCGGTTTAAGTTTAGGTTTAGGTCTAGGTTCTAGGCTTTAGTTTAAGTTTTTATTTTATTTTATTTTATTATTTTATTTAGGTGTAGATTTTATTATTTATTTTATTTTTTAGGTTTTATTTAGTTTATGTTTAGGTTTTTAGGGTTTATAGTTTAGGGTTTAGGGTTTACGATTTAGGGTTTAGGGTTTAAGATTTTAGGGTTTAGGGTTTAGGGTTTAGGATTTAGGGTCTAGATTTTATTTATTTTAATTTAGTTTATTTTATTTTAGGTTTATGTTTACTTTATATTGTTTATTTTAGGTTTAGGTTTTTTAAAAATTTAGGGTATAGGTTTTATTTTTTATTTTTAGGTTTGTGTTTAGGTTTTGTTTGGTTTAGTTTATTTTAGGTTTATGTTCAGGTTTTATTTATTTTAGTTTAGGTTTAGGTTTAGGTTTATTTTTATTTTAGCTTTAGTTTTTTTAGGGTTTAGGTTTTAATTTTTATTTATTTTTATGTTTATTTTTTAGGTTTTAGTTTTTATTTAGTTTTTATTTTAGGTTTATTTTAACTTTATTTTAAGTTTAGTTCTTATTTTATTTAGATTTTTTATTTTTTTAGTTCAATTTAGGTTTTTATCTATTTTATTTTAGTTTAGTTTTTATTTTTTATTTTATTATCTTTTTAGGGTTAGGTTTAGGTTTATGTCTTAGTTTAAGTTTTCATTTTATTTTATTTTGGTTTAGGTTTTATTATTTCTTTTATTTTAAAGTTTTATTTAGTTGAGGTTTAAGTTTTTTATCTTTTTAAGATTTAGGGTTTACGGTTTAGGGTTTAGGGTTTGGGGTTTAGGGATTAGGGTTGAGGGTTTAGGGTTTAGGGTTTTGGGTTTAGGGTTTAGGATTTTAGGGTTTAAGGTTTAGGGTTTTAAGGGTTTAAGGTTTAGGGTTTAGGGTTTAGGTTTTTGGTTTAAGGTTCAGGTTTTTGTTTAGGGTTTAGGGCTTTTAGTTTTTTTTAACAGAGAACAAATTCAAATTCAACATTTCTTCTTTTCGAATTCATCAAGCAAGTAACACAGTTTTTCTAAGACACAATGAGATAAAAAATGAGCATGCATAGAGCAAATCAAAAACCCTAGATAACTAGAACCGTCTCTACTATAAAGACACAATTCCATAAGCAGCAAATTGGATCAGTCGTTCTTTAGTTTCTCCCTTCCCATCAGTACCAACGCCGGCCTCTTGAGTAGCAGGATTCACCATCATATGCCTCTGCCATAACCATGGTTGTAACCTCCGTCGCTCTTTCGGCCTCCATAACCACCACCTCCATATCTACCAGCACTTGCAAATAACCCCACCACCACTACGATAATCGCCGCCTCTGCCCTCAACTCCACTGCTAGATCTAGACTGAGCATGGATGACGGTGATGTTTTGGCTGTCAAGGTTATGCCTATTCTTAGGTTTAAGTTTATTAGGTTCTTGGGTTTAGGTTTATTTTTTTTAATTTAATTAGTTACTTTAAGTTTAAGTTTAGGGTTTATTGTTTTGGGTTTTAAGGTTTATGCTTTTAGGGTATAGGTTTAGGGTTAGGGTTTAGGGATTAAGCTTTTAGGGTTTAGGTTTTTAGGGTTTAGTGTTTCAGGTTAGGGTTTAAGGTTTAGGGTATAGGGTTTTGAGGGTTTAGGGTTTAGGGTTAGGTTAGGGTTTAAGGTTAGTTTAGGGTTTAGGGTTTAGGATTTTTGGGGTTTAGGGTTTAAGGTTTTGATTTAGGAGTTATCATTATAGTTTAAGGTATAAGTTTAAGTTTAGGTTAGGATTTAGGTTTAGTAATTAGAGCTTAGGGTTTAGGTTTAGGGTTTAAGTTTAAAGTTTAGGTTTTATTAGGATGGGGTTTAAGGTTGTCACGTTATAGTTAGATTTTAGGTTTAGGTTTAGGGTTTAGGATTTGAGATTTAGGTTTAAGACTTAAAGTTTTATGGTTTAAGGTTTAAGGTTTAGGGTTTAGGTTCTTATGATTTAGGTTTAGTTTATAGTTTAAGTTTTGATAGAGTTGAGTTTTAGTTTAGGGTTTTAGTTTTAGGTTTTAATAGAGAAATAAGTTCAACATTTCTTTTTCTTTTAGTTTTAGTTTAAGTCAAGTTACACCATTGTTAGGGTTTAGGTAAGTTTAACTTTATTAGTTTTAAGGTTTATGGTTTTATAATTTGTTTAGTTACTGTAGGTTTAAGTTTAGGGTTTAGGGTTTACAGTTTAGGGTTTAGGGTTTATCGTGTAGGGTTTAGGGTTTAGGCTTTTATGGTTTATGCTTTTAGGGGTTGGGGTTCAGGATTAGGGTTTACGGGTTAGGGTTTAGGGTTTAGGGTTTTAGGTTTAGGGTTGTAGGTTCAGGGTTTAGGGTTTAGGGTTAGTTTTAGTGTTAAGGGTTTAGGGTTTAGGATTTATGGTTTAAGGTTTTTTTTTAAAAAATTAAGTAAACTAGTAGGTTTAGGTTTAGGTTTATTTAGTTTAATTTTTATTTATTTTAGTTTATTTTTTATTTAGTTTATTATTTTTTCTTATTTAGTTTAGTTAATTTACTTTAGGTTTTTCTATTTTAGTTAAAGTTTTTTTTTTTGTTTATTTTTTAGGTTTAGGTTTAGATTTTAGGTGAGTTTTATTTCAATTTTATTTTTTAGGTTAAAGTTATATTTTTTATTTTTAGGTTTAGGTTTAGGTTTTTATGTTATTTTTTTAGGTTTAGGTTCTATGTTTTTATTTCAGGTTTATTTTTAGGTTTTTTTTTGTTTAGGTTAGGTTTTATTTTTAGTTTATTTTATTTTATTTAGTTTAGTTTTAGGTTTAGGTTTAGTTTTTTTTTAGTTTTAGGTTTAGGTTTAATTTATTTTATTTTAGTTTATTTTAGTTTAGCTTGATGTTTATTTTATTTTATTTATTTTATTTTTATTTTAGGTTTAGTTTTATTTTTCAGATTAGGGTTTAGGTTTTATTTTTATTTATTTTTAGGTTTTATTTTTTAGGTTAATTATTTAGGTTTAGGTTTTCATTTAGTTTTTTATTTTATTTAATTTTAGGCTTATAAAATAAATAAAAAGCTAAATCTAAACAACAAACTTAAAAATAAATAAAAAAAATAAAGCCTAATCCATAAATTAAAAAAAACTTAAACCTAAAATAAAAATAAAATAAAACTAAACCTAAACTAAAATCAATTAAACTAAAATAAATAAAACCTAAGCTTAAACCTAAAATAAACTAACCTTAAACATAAACTTAAACTAAATAAAATAAAATATACTAAAAATAACCCTAAACCTAAATAAAATTTAAAACCTAAAAAAAAACCTAAACCTAAACCTAAAAATAAATAAAAAACCTAAACCTAAACCTAAAAATAAATAAAAAACCTAAACCAAACAAATAAAATAAATATAAAACTAAAATAAAAAAGAAACATAAACCTAAACTAAAATAATTAAACTAAACTAATAAAAATTTGAAATAATCCTATTTAAAAATATAAATTAGACTAAATAAACCTAAACCTACAAGTTTACATAATTTAAAAAAAAAATTGAAACCCTAAACCATAAACAGAGTCCTAAACCCTAAACTTTAGGCTGAGGCCCTAAACTAAACTAACCATAAACCCTAGGCCTAAATACAAATCATAATCATCTGAGCCACAAATTAAAACCTAAACCTAAAATGAAAACTGAGCCTAAATGAAAGGCCAACCTAGGCTAAAGTAAGTGAGCTAAATGCCTAAACATGGAATTAACTAAAGCAAAAGGCCAAAACCTAAATAAATGAGCCAAAATTAAACCTGTAAATTAAATAAAATAAAATGATAAAATAAAATAAATAAAATAAACATAAACCTAGCCTAAACTAAAATTAAACTAAATCTAAGGCATCTAAACTGAGCTAAACCTGATCCTGAACCTAACCTAGGCACAAATGACCTGAGCTAGCATGAACAAGACTAAATTAAACTAAAACTAAACCTGAGCTAGCCTAAATGTGCCTGAAGCTAAACTAAGCTAAATAAACTGACCTGACACTAAAAAAAATCCTAAAACCTAAACCTAAATAAATAAAAAAATAAACATAAACCTAAATTAAAAATGAATAAATAAACATAAACCTAATAAAATAAAAACCTAAACTAAAAATAAAATAAATAAACCTAAACTAGGCTAAAACCTAAAACTAAATCTAAACTAAAACCTAAATAAGTAAACTAGCCCAAAACCTAAAGGTAAAATAAATAAAATAAACCTATAAAATAGAAGAAAAAAAACTAAAATACTAAAAAATAAAACCTAATCTGAAGCCTAAAACTAAAATAAACTAAAACTAAATAAGATAAATAAAACCTAAACCTAAACCTAAATAAATAAACTAAAAACTAGGCTAAAAAGCCAACTAACCTAACACTAAACCTAAATAACAAAATCTAAACCTAAACTAAATAAATAAAAAATAAAATAAAATAAACTTAAACTAAATAAAATAAATAAACCTAAAACTAAACCTAAAAAAACATAATCCTAAACCTAGCTAAATAAAAGAGAATAAACCTAAACCTGCTAAACCTAAGCCTAAATGAAACTGAAACCTAAAATAAAATAAAATAAAAAAATAAACCTAAAACTAAGAGCCAAACCTAAACTAAGGCTTAAACCTAAAACCAATACTGAAACCTAAAACTAAACTAAATGAAACCTAAATGAAAAAACCTAAATAAAAAAATCTAAACTAAATAAACTACCTGAAACCTAAACTTAAACAAAACCTAAATAAAATAAACTAAAAAAAAACCTAAACCAAAATAGAGACCAAAACATAAAATAATAATAAACTTAAACCTAACCACAGACCTAAACCTAAACAAATAAAATAAAACCTAAATTTAAATAAATAAACTAAATAAATTAAACCTAAATAAAATAAAGCTAAAACTTAAACCTAAACCTAAATAAATAAAAAAATAAACTAAAAATAAAACCTAAACCTAAACTAAAATAAAAATAAACCTAAACTAAAATAAAATAAATAAATAAACCTAAACCGAAATAAACTAATAAAATAAAATAAATAAATAAACCTAAACCTAAACCTAAACCTAAACCCTAAACCCTAAAATAAAATAAATAAATAAACCTAAACCTAAACATAAACCTAATTTCCTTGCTTGGCTTTGATGTCTATCAATGATGGTTGTTGTTATTTTTTTTTTTTTAATCTCTTTGGCTATTGTTTTTTATGCTTACGTTGGCTTGTCCCTTTAAATTCTTCCATGCTAGTGGTGGCTCTATCACTAACCTTGCTGTATCTTCAAGATTTGTTTATTTTGTGATTTGTCTTGTTATGGTTTTGTTGGTTGTTTGGCTATTATTTGCTGGCATTATTTCTTTGTTCTAATACAAGTTTGAAGCCTTTAGGTACTTACTTTCGATGTTGGCTTTATCGGGAATCTTTGGCTATGATGGTGTTACCATATCTTCACTTTTGGTTGGTAGCATTGAATGTATCCCTTCTTAGGATGTTTGGATGCTCTATGCATTGTTGCCCTTGAGATGGTCTTAATTGATCACAGCCTTTTCTTTCAGCTCTCTAATTGTGTATATCTTTATCTTTAGCTATGACTATTGCCTTTGTACATTTCTTTTAAAGGTTGGAACTTTTGGATGGAATGATCTTCAGTAAACTCAGAGGCTTGATGTGGATCATGATTATACCCTTGGACTTTTGATTATTTTTTACTTATATTGTACTAGTCTTAATCTGTGTCTTTTCCTCTTTTGCTTTTTTAGCAGTTGCATTTTCTCTCTATTTTTCCATTATACATAGATGGTGGTTTAGCTTTTTAGGTTCATTGTAGCTCAGAGGCTTGAATCTTTAGCCAAGGACATTGTATCCTTTTCTTTTATTGTAATGAAATTCTAACATTTCCTTTAAAAAACCCTAAACCCTAAACCCTAAACCTTAAACCCTAACCCTAACCCTAAACCCTAAAAACCTAAACTTAAAAATAAAATAAAATATAAAATAAAAACTAAAAACTAAACTAAAATAAAATAAATAAAACTTAAACTAAACTAAAAAATAAAATAAACATAAAATAAAACCTAAACAAAATAAAATAAAATAAAATCAACCTAAAATAAAATAAAATAAAAAAAAAAAAACTTAAACCTAAACAATAAACCTAAAAATAAAATGTAAAAAAATTAAAAATAAAACCTAAATAAAATAAAAATAAACTAAACTAAAACTAAAATAAATAAAACCTAGACTTAAACCTAAAATAAACTAAACCTAAACAAAAACCTAAACTAAATAAAATAAAATAAACTAAAAATAAACTTAAACCTAAACTAAAAAAATAAAACCTAAAAATAAAGCTAAAATAAAATCCTAAACCTAAACCTAAAAAGTAAAATAAAATCTAAAAAACTAAAATAAAAATAAAATAAACCTAAAGAATAATAAAAAATAAAAACTAAGAAAATAAAATGAAACCTAAACCTAAAAGATAAACTAAAATAAAACCTAAACTACAATATAAAGACCAGTTTCTTTGATTAAAGATCCACCCTATTCTAGATCCTGGGCCCTAAACCTGGGCCCTAAACCTGAGTTCTGGGCCTGCACTGACCCTAGGCCCTGAGGCCAGACCCTGGGCCTTGGGCCCTGAGCCCAGGCCTGGTGACCCTGGGCCCTGAGGTGGGCCCTGATCTGGGCCCCTAGGCCTCAGACATAGGCAGGCGCTAGTCTGACAGGCCTTGACTGGGCCTGACCCTGAGCCCTAGGCCCTGGGCCCTGGGCCTGGGCCACAAGGCCTAGTCATGAGCATGGCCTGGATGAGGCCACCTAGGCCCAGGGCTTTGAGGCTAGGCCCAGGCTTTAGCTAGGCCCTGGGGTATGGGCCCAGGCCCAGGCCCTGGGCCTAAGGCCAGCCAGGCCTTGGGCCTGGCCTGGGCCCTGGGCAGCAGGCCCTAGGCCCTGGGCCTGGGCCCCAGATCCCAGATCCTGGGACAGGACCTGGGCCCTGGGCCCCAGGCCAGGCCCTGGGCCCAGGCCACAGGCCTGAGGCCTGGGCTGAGCTAGATGGAGACTGGCAGTAAGATATGGGCCTGAGCCTGTAAGATGAGGCTATGCCTGATAAAAAAGGCCTAGGCTAAGGCCTGAGCTGAGCCTAAATCTGGTCTGGGCTATAAGATAAAATGATAAGAAATAAACCTACCACAAAAGAATGGCTGAGAAGGCTTGAAATAAACATAAGGCCTAGGCTAAAGATAAAATAACCTAACCTAGGCTAAAGATAAAGATATACCTGGGCCTAGAATAAATAAACTAAAGTCACTAAAAACTAGGCTGCCTAGCCTAGGCACAAATATAAATCAAGATAAAACCTAAAAGATAAATATAATAAATATATCTGTAAATAAAATAAAATAAACCTAAATAAAATAAAATAAAATAAACTAAATATATAAAATAAACTAAATATACTAAACTTGGGTTTGCCTTTTAAAAATAACCCAAACCCTAAATCCTAAACTTTAAACTCTGGGAACTGTAACCCTAAACACAATCCAGACCCTAAAGCATGGTAGATCCTGAGCCCCTAGGCCACATCTTAAACCCACAGCCCTTAAACATAACCTGACCCTAAATCCCTGATCAGAGCTGAACCCATAAAGTAACTAACAAATTAAAATATAAACTGACCTTAAAACCTAATGAGCTACTAAGCCTAAAATACAGAGCAGGAAAAAAACCTTGACTACTAAAGGTGAAAAAGATGTGGGATTGTTTCTCTTTAAGATTAAAAAACCCAAAACCAAGGCAGCTGGCTAAAGGCAGGACCTGGACCTGGCAATCTAGAGCCACTAAAACCCTATAGCCTAAATCCTGAAACTAGGCCCTAGGCTTAAACCCCTAAAACGCAGGCCTGAGCTAACAAATCATGCCACTGGCCACAGGCCACTAGTCCTGGTGCCCCCATCCTAGCCTAAACCCCATCCACTAGGCCCTAAATCCTCGACCTAAACTCCCCAACTGAACCTCTTAGCATTAAATCTAAAACCCTAAAACCCCAAACCCTAAACCAAAGTGCCCCTAAGCTAACAGCAGGCCTAACCTCACCTAAACCTAAAGCAAACACTAGGCTTAAACCACTGCTGACCCTAAACCTTAAACCTAATCCACATAGCCCTAACCCTAAACTAAACCCTGTAGCATAAACCTTAAAACCCTAAACCTGGCTCACTAAACCCTAAACTATACTTAAACCTATTGTAACTAAATAAATTTAAAATAAACTTAAACCCTAAAACTTAATAAACCTAAACCAAGAAAAGGCATAACCTTGATGGCGGGGATCACATCAGCAGGGCTGGGTCTAGATCTAGGTGGTGGTGAAGGTGGGCGGTTATCGTAGTGGTGGTGGGGGATCTAGAGGTGCTAGTGGATATGGAGGTGGTGGACGGGGTAGTGGTGGTTACGAAGGCAGGAGGAGTGATGGAGGTTATAGCCGTGGTGGCGAGGGAGGGATATGATGGTGGATCTCGCAACTCGAGAGACCAAAGTTGTTGATGAGGCTAGAAATTAAAGCGGTTGATCTTATCTCTGGTTATGGAACTATGTCTTTACGGTATGGCGATTCTAGTTATCTAAGGTTTTTGATTTGCTCTATGTGTGCTCATTTTTGATCTATGTCATCGCTTGTGTCTTAGAAAACTTGGTGTGTTACTTGGTTGATGAATTTGAAAAGAAGAAATGTTGAATATGAATTTGTTGTACATTAAAAAAAAACCAAAAACCCTAAACCCTCAACTAAAACCTGTACCTAAACCTAATACATAAACCTTAAACCCTAAACCCTAACCTTAAAACCCCCAACCCTAAACCTAAAACAACCTAACACTAAACCTAAACCCCAAACCCTAAACCCTAAACCCTAACCCTGACCTCTAACCTAAATCCAAAACTCCTAAAAAAAGATAAAACCTGGACTAAATAAAACCTAAAATAAAATAAATAATAAAACCTAAACCAAAATAAAATTAAAAATAAAATAAAACTTAAACTAAACTTAAACCTAAACTTAAACAAGGATATATAATAAAATATAAACTAAAATAAAATAAATAAAATCCTAAAAAACTAAATAAAATAAAACTAAACCTAAAATAAAATGATAAAGATAAAATATAATAGAGCTAAATAAAACCTAAACAGAATAAATAAAAATTAAAACCTATGCCTACACAAAACCTAGCCTAAAATAAAGGAATAAATAAACCCAAAAAAGACTAAACTAAAATAAATAAACCTAAATAGACAAACCCAAACCAAAAAAATCTAAATAAACTAAAGTAACCTAAAATAAATACAGTATACATAAACTAAATTAAAATAAACTAAATTAATAAACCTACCTAGCCCTAGGCTTTAACCTAGCCATGAGCCCAGGAGCCCTAAAGCCACAAGACCTAAACCTAGGCAACTAAATAAGACCTAAATAAAATAAATAAAACCTACACCTGAGAAGATAAAAGGAAAATAAATCTCTCAATCACTGAAACCTAAACTAAATAAACCTAAGATTAAGAAATAAAAAACTTACACCTAAATAAAATAAAACAAAAAAATGTACCTAACTAGGCTATAACCTAAACCTAAACCTAAACCTAACCCCAACCTAAAATAAAATGTAATAATAAAATTTAAAAAACTAGATAAAATAAATAAATTCTAAAACTAAACTAAAAATAAAATACTTAAGATAAAACAGATAAAATAATAAAACATAAAATAAACTAAAATAAATAAATAAACTTAAAGAATAAACAAAAATAAACTTAAAATAAACTTAAAATAAATAAAAAATTAAAAACCCTAAACTAAAAAAAACTTAAGATGGATAAGATAAAATAAACGGACACGGACAAAATAAATAAATAAATATGGGACTTAGGCCCTGGCCACTAGGCACTACCTGGGCCCTAGGCCCCTAGGCACCTAGCCTGAGCCCTAGGCCACAGGAAGGCCTAGGCCTGGGCCACCCTAAACCCACTGAAACACTGAGCCACTAAACTAAAGGCCATGAGCCCTGGCCTAAAAAGACCCTAGGCCACCAGAGCCCTGGGCTTAAAGGCCAGGCTGGGCCTGGCCCTGGGCCCTGGACACAACCCCAGGCACTGAGTACACAGGCCTGGCTTGGCAGATCTTGGCCGAGGAGCCTTGCTGCCCCTAGGCCCTAGGCCTTGAGGCAGTGCCCTAGGCCTGGCCCTGGGCTTGACAGCCAGGCCAGGACCCTGGGCTGGGCCCTGGGCCCTGATCCTAAAACAAGATCCAGGCTAAATGAAGCTAAAGATCAAAATAAAAACCTAAGCTAAAAAATAAAAGATAAAACCTAAACTAAAACTAAACCTAAAGCTATAAAAATAAAATAAAATAAAAATAAATGACTAAAGATGAAATAAATAAAAGATGATTAATAATTAAAAACCTAAAATAAAACCTAAATAAAATAAAATCTAAACACACATAAAATAAAATAAACCTAAAATAACATAAAATAAAACTAAATAAAAAAAATCTAAACAATAAACCTAAATATAAAACTTAAAAAAAATAAAATAAAACCTAATCCTAAAATAAAAATAAAAGAACTTAAAATAAAATAAAATAAACCTAAACCTAAACTAAAATAAACAAAATTAAGATAAATAAACCTAAAACTAAACCTAAAATAAACTTAACCTAAACATAAAATAAACTAAATAAAATAAATATACTAAAATAAACCAAAACTTAAACTAAAATATAAAACCTAAAAATAAACTTAAAATAAAAAACCTAAAACTATACAAAAAACCTAAAACCTAAAAATAAGATAAAAATAAACTAAACTAAAAATAAACAAAACCAAAAATAAAACCTAAAAAATAAAACTAAAATAAAACTTGGACTAAAATAAATAAAGCTAAAATAAATAAACTAATAAAAAAAAATAGAAATAACCAAAATAAAATGTAATAAACTAAATAAACCTAAACCACCATTTTTGATTTAAAGAAAGGCCTTAGGCCAACCCTAGGCCCACAAAAAAATCTTGGCAGCCCTGAGCCAAGCCACAGAGCCAACCCCACTGACCTGAAACCTGACCCACTAAGGCCATGTGCTGACTAAACCCTAAAACCATGAGCCCTAGGCCAAATTAAGGCTTATGCCTAAACTAAATAAACTGAGCCTAAAATGAGCTAGATCAAAACCTGACTAGGCTAAATGAGCTTAAAATATGACTAATAAATCAACCCTAATAAACCCAAAAATGAGCCTAAATAAAAATGAGCCTAAAGAAGCACTAAAGGCTTAAAATGGGCTGCCTAGCTAAACTAAATGAGCCTACTATAAATTAAACTAAACACTGCCTAAACCCTAAACTCCTAAACACTAAATTAAATAAATAAATAAAATGTGAAAATAAAGGTTAAACTGGCCCTACCTCCTAAACTCATAAATAAATAAATAAATAAACTAAATAAATAAATAAATGATAAAGCATAAACCTGGCTAAACTAAACTAAATGACTAAAACCTAAACCTAAATCTAAACCTAAACTAAACCTAAACCTAAAACCAAAGCTAAAATAAGCCCACCAAGATCTAAATAAAACTAAACTAAAACTAAACCCAAACCTAAACCTAAAATAATGCATGAGCCTAAACTAAACTAAACTAAAATAAACCTAACCTAGGCACGGACCTCAAAGAAACCTAAACCTAAACCTAAAACTAAATAAATAAAATAAAATAATATAAATCTAAACATAAACCTAAACTTAAAATAAACCTAAACCTAAACTAGACCAAAACCTAATCCTAAAACCTAAACTAAGATAAATATTAAATAAACCTAAACTGATAAAATAAAACCTAAACTAAAAAAAATAAAAACTAAAACCTAAACCTAAAAATTAAAGAAACCTAAACTAATAAACTGAACTAAAATAAATAAAATAAACCTAAATAATAAAATTAAAAATAAAACTAAAATAAACTAAGAAAAATACCTAAAACCAAAACCTAAACCTAAACCTTAAACTGGACCTCAACTAACCTAAACTAAAATAAAATAAACTAAATAAAATAAAATGAAACACAGACCTAAAAATAAATAAAACTAAAACTAAACTAAAACCTAAACACGAAGTAAACCTAAAATAATAAAATCTTAATCTAAAATAAATAAAATAAACTTAACTAAATAAAACCTAAACTTAAACCCTAAACCTAAACTAAATAAAAGTGAATAAACCTAAACAAGATCTCAAACCTATGCCTGAAACCTAAATAAAGAAATAAAAGAAACTAAAACAAACCTAAGCTAAACCTAAATGAAAATAAACCTACTAAACCTAAAATAAATAAATAAAAAATAAAACCTAAACTAAATAAAATAAAAATAGCCTTAAAAAACTCTAAACTGAAACTAAACTTAAACCTAAACCTAAAACTATAAACTAAACTAAAATAACCTAAAAAAAATCTAAACTAAATAAACCTAAATCTAAACTTAAACATAAAGCCTAAACCTAAAAAGTAACTAAATAAATAAATGTAAACCTATACCAAAAAATAGAAATTAATGTAAAATAAAAAATAAAGCAAAACCTAAACCTAAACCTAAATAAATAAAAAAGAAAAACCTAAACCTGAACTGAATAAATTAAACCTAAACCTAAAATAAAAAAGCTAAAACCTAAACCTAAATAAAAATAAGCTAAATAAACTAAAAAAATAAAACTTAAACCTAAACCTAAAATAAAAATAAACCTAAACTAAACTAAAATAAATAAATAAACTTAAAGATAAATAAACTAAAACTAAATAAATCAAAACCTAAACCTAAAAATAAAAACCTAAACCTAAACCTAAGCTAAAAATAAAACCTAAAACTTAAATAAACTAAAAAGGGTAAATAAAGTAAATAAATAAACTAAATAAAACATTTTTCCTCAGATTGGTGGATTGGTGGTAGCTCCTTGGTTTTTGCTTATTTTCTATTTTCTTCTTTGTGGTATTTGATCTATGGGGTTGGAGGGTGACTTTGCCCTATTTTCTCTCCTTCCTCATTTATTGCTAGTGATTGGGTGGCCTTCCTTGGATTTTTTTCCCTTGGTTGTTTGTTTGGCTAGGTGACTTCCATTTCTATTTTTTGGTTTTTTTATGATCTCTAGGAGGGTTGTGGCTATGTTTACTGTTGCTTTTTCCACCAATTTTGGGCTCTAATTTGGGTTAATCTTTTGTTTTGGCTGGTTTCCCCCCTTTTGATATTGGATCCTCTGTTGTTATGGTTGGTTGTTGAGTGGCAGTTGTTGGTCTCTTCAAAATTTGATTAGCTTTGGTATTTTCAATACTTTTTGGTTATTTCTCCTAGTTTGTGTTGGGGATTCCTATTAGTTGGCCATTTTCTCTTTTGATTGGCATGAGGACAGCTGCTTTGTAATTTTTTTCTTCCTTGACCTGGTTATGGCTGATTTTATTGGTGGCTTTTTATCACTACCTGCTGGATTGATGGCATCCTTTTCTCTACCTGGATTGGTCTAGTGTCTACTGATGATTGGTTGTGGCTCTCCCTTGCTTAGAGCTTTGATGTCTATTTGAATAATTGTTGTTGTTCTTTTTTATTTTATTTTAGTCTCTTTATGGGCTATTGTATTAGATGTTTCTATGCTTTTGAATTAGCTTGTCCTTTTGAATTCTTCCTTGCTGGTGATGGCTCTATCACTGACCTTGTTATATCTTCTAGGTGGCTAGCTATTTGTGATTGGTCTGCTATGGTTTTGTTGGTTGTTTGGTTATTGGCTGGCTGCTGGCTAGCTATTTCTTTGTATGCTAATGCAGGTTCTCGAAGCCTTTGGGCTGCTTTCTTTTGATGTTGGCTTGTATGAGGAATGCTGGCTATGATGGCCATGATGTTACCCATATCTTCAGTTTTGGTTGGTAGCATTGCATATGAATGTAAACCTTCTTAAGAAGTTTGGATGCTCATATGCATTGTTGCCTCTTAAGAAGATCTTAATTGAGCCTGAGCCTTCTCTTTCTCAGCTCTCTCTAATAGATTTCTTTTCCCTTATTCTTGTTAGTTATGACTATTGCTTTTGTAGTGTTTTGCAGATTTCATTTATAGGTTGGAACTTTTCAGATGGAATGATCGTTACTTAGTCAACTCAAGAGCTATTGATGTGGATCTTGCTCTCTTCCTCCCAAAAGGGATCATGAGCTACTACTGACTAGTCTTTTGATTATTTTTTTTACTTATATTGTACTAGTATTAATCTGTCTTTTCCTCTTTTATTTTTCTAGGAGTTGCTTTTTCTCTTTATTTTTCCATTGTACATAGATGGGGGTTTAGCTCTTTAGGTTCCTTGTAGCTCTGAGAGCAGTAGATCTTTGAGCTTTAGCCCTCTTAAGGACATTGTATCCTTTTCTTTTATTGTAATAAAATTCTAATCTTTCCCTAAAAAAACACTAAACCCTAAACCTTAAACCCTAACCTTCACCCCCTAAACCCTAAACCTAAACCTTAAACTTTCTAAACCACCACCCTAAACCCTAAACCCTAAACTTAAACCTAAAACCCACCCACACCACAGATCTTCCCAAAACTAAACACTACCCTTTGACCCTACCCCAGGCCCCAGGCCC